>CP131462.1:16956050-17657300 GCA_030664755.1 Microcos paniculata
TCTCTCTCTCCTCTCTCTCTCAGGTAGCCACTGTTATACTCAAATGAGTAGTTATCTTCAACACTTCAAAATTCAAAAATTTTAATATACAATGATTTGACCATTCATCAAAGCTCTTGGATACATTAAATTAAACACATAATAAAAATGGAGAAGATATTGGTTTGCTTCGACTCTATAGGAACAAATAGAAAAAGTAAAGTTTAACTTGTATCACAATACATGCACTCAAAAGGGAGAGCGTGCATGAAGCCAAAATTATATATATATATATATATATATATATATATATATATATATATAAAAGGCCTTAAAGAAAAATCATCCTAAAAGTTCTTTTGCCCATCAAAATTTTGATCAAACTGCCAATTAGCTGGAGCCACGTTATCAAACTGCACCATTTTGCCATCACTTGTAGTCACCTGGAACGACAAGCTTTGCCCTGTTAACTTGACTCCCGTCTGCCAATTCACTCCCCAGTTTCGGCTCATCTGAATCCACCCACTGGAAGAGCCCTTGATTTTGACATCTTTAACATCCACCTGCACCTCCAACGTTGTACAACAGCACCATAGTCCAGTAAGGGTTTCCCTTAATCTGGAACTGAACCCCACCTTTCTTGGAACACAAGACACGACGATACTGGACAGGGATGATCCCGGCCTTGTACTGTGCTAGCTTTGTGAACATTGCCATTGACAGATCGAAGTGTTTTAGTGGGGGATTGCACCAGTTCCCATCGGGTTTCGAGTAATTAGGAGGGCAAAAATTGGTTGCAGTCACCTTGATGGTGCCTGCGTTAGGGTAACACCATTGAGGATTATTCACACACTTGATCTCAAAGCAAGCACCACATGTTTGTCCATCGTTGAAAAGGGCTGTGCTAAGGGCTGTCGTCTCGAGTCCATACCCTTGCTTGAACAAATCACCGTATCCACAAGCTCCCTCTGCAATAATCATGAAATACAACACGACACAATTATCTAATTTGAATCATAATAATAAAAAATGACACGTGATTTGCCTAAGGATATTGAACAAATATTACCAAAATGTGTACTTACGCATGGTATCGCCACCCTGCATATCACCATAAAAAGTTGCATGGGCATCGTACCAGTCGGTATCAATCTTTCGTCTACCTAGGTGTAGTTGCCTCTCGCCTGTGGCTGCAGCAGCCAAGGAGGCCATGGACATGAGAAGTGAAAAGAAAACCTTGAAATTAGCCATTATTGCTAAGAAAAATATACGTATGAAAAAAGAAAATATCAAACTATATTAAAGCTTGATGCTTAGCTAGGGGCCGGGGATGGTGTTTAAATATAGGTCTAGCAGAGACATAAGAAGGGAAAAAACATTCAAAATTATGAGACCTTAATGACACATTTAAGACAAAAACGAAGATTTGGGCTAATTAGTCCAAAGCAATTAGAGAATTGAATGAGGAAATTATGCAAGAAATTAAATGTTAGTTTTAATTTGCCACCATAATTTTGGCAAATACAGCAAAATATTCCTAATTTTATTCTTTGTTTTTTCGTGATCTTGTTCATTAGTAATTTTAAATTATTAATTATTACTTGTGAAAGGGGTTAAGTCAACGTGACTTAGAACTATTCACATTGAATATACCGTAGCAAGGTTTTTTCTATGAGCAGTAAATGACAATGATTTACTTACTTAAACAAATTAAAATTAGGATTCCATAATATTATATTCAAAAAATTATTCAAACATTTTAAGAAATAATCCGAAGAGTTAGGCAAGTAATCCACAAAATATGATTTTAACCATTCAAAGCAAGATAGTGTATGAGAAATATTAAAATTTATGGAATATTAAATCAATATGTGATTATGAATATTATAGGTGAAACTACCTAATAACTAGTCCCTCTATTATATGGTTTTATTCGTTTTAGTCCTATACTCAAATTTTATTTAATTTAGTTCATAAACTTTTTTAAAAGTGACAAGTTAAGGATAATCATTAATTTAATTTATCTATTCCATTAAATTTGATGATAAGACATTGAGTTGGCTACATATGAAGATCTGTTCAATAAGAGATTGACATGTGACACTCATGTGGATTTAAAAATTAAATTAATTAACTAAAAAAGTTGATCTAAGATTTTTAAAAAGAAAATAAAAAATGTATGACACACCCGGACTTAATACGACTTTTTCATACAAGCGAAATAGTATAAGACGGTGTATTAAGTGAACAATACGTCGATCCGGATGTGTCTGATTAAGAAGAGATGTGAAAATTAGAATAAGACAGTGTTGGAATATAAAGTAATTAACCGTGCATAGAAATTAGTAAATGTCAAAAAGACCTCCAATTAAATCCCTAGAAATTTATTATGAGCCCTGCTGGCACAAGAAATCAAAGGATTTAGCCAACAGGTGAAAATGGAAGAAAGTTGAAAAAGGGAAAAAAGTTTGACCCGAGGCCCGAGTAGACCCGATGTCGGACTCCTCTATAAATAGAGGAAAGCCGAAGCTTTTACTTTATTTTTCTTTTTTCTTTTTTCTTTCTTTTTCTCTTTGGAGCCAAACGGAGGCATTTTGGACAATTGGTAAATCCGAACAAACCGGCCGGCAAAACAAGGTGAGTTTTTAATACGTTATTCTACTCACCTCGATATACGTTATATCAAGTTTGCACCCATTTTTATGCATCGGCTTAGCGTAGATCCAAGTTAAGTTTTTGGTCAATTTAAATTTAAAATTCAGATCTACGAATATTGGGCCGGCGGAATAAGGTGAGTTTTTAGTATGTTATCTTACTCATCTTAATATACGTCCTACTCCGTTTTCACGTATTTTCATGCACCGGGGGTGAGAGTAAATCTGAGATTTGGTCAATTTAAGCTAAATCTAGGTTTTACAGAAATTGGACCGATGTTTCTCGTTTCTGCCTCGGCGAATCCGTCATGGATACCATGAGGATCGCCTGTCTAAGTTTGTACACCGAAAGGAGGAGAAACGAGTGCAAAAACCAAGGGAGGGACCGGCAGAGGAACAGGTTGATCGAGTCCCTGTTTAGATATTTTTATATTATATTAATATATTTTAGATATTTTTATATTATATTAATATATCTTAGATATTTATATATTATATCACTATAATATATAAATTTCTAGCAGGTGGACTTTTTGGGTAAAATTTCTTGTTGAACTTGGCCCAACCTGATTGGGGCCCAGCCCAGTCTGGGTGTGGGGCCCACGGACCCCAGGGGCATTTTCGTAATTTTTCACCAAGAGTCCGATTTTAGCCCTAAAACCTCCCGGATACTTTTCTAAGCCTTGAATCACATTCAAGCCCAGTCTTAGGTCATGTTAGAGCCTTATAGGTGCATTCACAGTTTAATTATGAATGCTAACGTATTTCCGTGTACTAAGGCTCCGGGTGAATCGAATGCGACGATGCTCCGGAGGTTAAGCTACATAGAGCTCTTGGGAGTATACGAATCTCCCAATACTGTGAGTGACCTTGTTTTCAATGTTTAGCCACTAGGGACAAACATTTTTAAATGTTTTAAAAATATAAATAGTTTTAAAAGGTTTTACAACTGTTTTGGAATAAGGGTAATCCACGACACACACTTTTTATTTTGTGATACACCCATTTAGAGGGTGGGATGATTTTAAAAGTATAAAAACTTGTTTGTGTTTACATGTTTTAAATATATATAAGAAATATTATTATTATGATTATTGAGGGTACGATACCCTTAGGAGATGAGTGACTGAGTGGGTTACTCGGTGCTCCAATATGCGGAAGCGTGGACCAAGTTGAGAGGATGCATGAGACTCAGCCGTGGACCGCCTATTGAGGGGCACTGTGAGCAGAGACTCTAGGAGAGGCGCGTAGGGAAGTTCGCCAGGTCTCAAGGTAGCTGTGTTCCACCACAGCGATGGGCACCACCGAGGGAACGGGTTAGAGAAAGAGAAATTATCAAAGTGTATTTAAAGAGAAAAGAGATAGCCCTCAGTGCAATAAGACATACGACCGACCAGTCGTGCCTTTAGTGTATTAGGTGCCAGCCCATTTAGTATATATTTACTTTAAAGGTTTTAAATCAAATTCTCGTTTGGAGAATTATAAAAGAGATTTTGAAGACAAAGTTATTTATTTTATTTTTATTTTATTATATTTTGGATTACCCATGTTTTCCCTAACCCCGATAGAGATTCATTGAACCTCTGTCGTTCACTTGTATCCAATGTGGATGGATGCAGATCCGCGTACAGGGTCATGGACCGCCTATTGACGGTCATGCATGCATGTGACTCAGCCGTGGACCGCCTATTGAGGGGCACAGTGAGCAGAACTTTGGGAGAGGCGCGTAAAGAAGCTCGCCAGGTCTCAAGGTAGCTGTGTTCCACCACAACGATGGGCACCACCGAGGGAACGGCTTAGAGAAAGAAAAATTATGAAAGTGTATTTAAAGAGAAAAGTGATAGCCCTCGGTGCAGTAAGGCATACGACCGGCCAGTCGTGCTTTCAGTGTATTAGATGCCAGCCTGTTTCGTGTATATTTACTTTAAAGGTTTTAAATCAAATTCTCGTTTGGAGAATTATAAAAGATATTTTGAAAACAAAGTTATTTATTTTATTTTTATTTTATTATATTTTGGATTACCCCTATTTTCCCTAACCCCGATGGAAATTCATTGAACCTTTGTCACTCACCTGTATCCAATGTGGATGGATGCAGATCCGCATACAGGGTCATGAACCGCCTATTGAGGGTCATGCATGCATGAGACTCAGCCGTGGACCGCCTATTGAGGGGCACAGTGAGCAGAGACTCTGGGAGAGGTGCGTAGGGAAGCTCGCCAGGTCTCAAGGTAGCTATGTTCCACCACAACGATGGGCACCACCGAGGGAACGGCTTAGAGAAAGAGAAATTATGAAAGTGTATTTAAAGAGAAAAGAGATAGCCCTCGGTGCAGTAAGGCATATGACCGGCCAGTCGTGCCTTCAATGTATTAGATGCCAGCCCGTTTAGTATATATTTACTTTAAAGGTTTTAAATCAAATTCTCGTTTGGAGAATTATAAAAGAGATTTTGAAAACAAAGTTATTTATTTTATTTTTATTTTATTATATTTTGGATTACCCCTGTTTTCCCTAACCTCGATGGAAATTCATTGAACCTCTGTCATTCACCTGTATCCAATGTGGATGGATACAGATCCGCGTACAGGGTCATGGACCGCCTATTGAGGGTCATGCATGCATAAGACTCAGCCGTGGACCGCCTATTAAGGGGCACGGTGAGCAAAGACTCTGGGAGAGGCGCGTAGGGAAGCTCGTCAGGTCTCAAGGTAGCTATGTTCCACTATAGCGATGGGCACCACTGAGGGAACGGCTTAGAGAAAGAGAAATTATGAAAGTGTATTTAAAGAGAAAAGAGATAGCCCTCGGTGCAGTAAGGCATACGACCGGCCAGTCGTGCTTTTAATGTATTAGATGCCAGCCCGTTTAGTATATATTTACTTTAAAGGTTTTAAATCAAATTCTCGTTTGGAGAATTATAAAAGAGATTTTGAAAACAAAGTTATTTATTTTATTTTTATTTTATTATATTTTGGATTACCCCTGTTTTCCCTAACCTCGATGAAGATTCATTGAACCTCTGTCACTCACCTGTATCCAATGTGGATGGATGCAGATCTGCGTACAGGGTCAACAAATAGAATGGAGGCTCACTAGGAGACGTCGGGGGTCTAGGCTTAGCGGTTTCCATTACGTAGGTATTCCTTTAATTTAATCCACTGGTATTACTTTTAAATTTATTATTTTATTAAAAGATTTTTAATTAAAGTTTTAGTTGTTTTGCAGCAATGGTATCCATTTTAAAGTCTTGCGGTGCTTCTGGTGCGTGACCGGCCGGCACGTACTTTGAGGCAATGCTACGGTTGCCACGTGGCCGACCCGGGTGGGTCGGGGCGTGACAATGTAGCGCTACAAACACATATTATATAGAGAGATTATTCATGTGGATATTATGTGTCAACCTTTAATTGGGTCACGTCATCATATATTGCCAACTCAATATTATGTCATTGGATTTAATAGAACAAATAAGTAAAGTTAATGATTGTCCTTAATTTATCAATTTTATAAGAATACATGAACTAAACTAGACAAAATTAGAGTATAAAGACTAAAATAAACAAAACCCTATAATAGAGGGATTAATTAGGTAGTCTCACTAAAAAATCTATGACTTATTATAAGTAGTGTGAAGGCAATTCTTAGGAAATCATGCATACTTTAGAACCATTTTAATTATCAAGGCTTTTTGAAAAATTAAAAATAAAAGTATTGTTTCAATCAATAGTCATACTGAATCATACTAGATTTTATTTCACTAAAAAATAGGCTAAAATATTTTTTTAACTAATTAAAATGGATAGTTATTTTATATAAAAGTTTTCTTTTCTTTTTTTTAAATATAAGTTTTTATTGAATTTATAATTTGAAATTAACATTTTTAGTATTATAATAATAATAAATTTAATTTAATGAAATTAAATGACCGGCTAGCCTTATGACCAAGGAATTAAATATCGATATCTATATCAATATCGCACCCCCAAAATTAAGGATATATCGATAGATATATCGAAAGCGGTAAAAAAATGAAAAAAAAATTACGGATATTTATAGTAAATGTTGGAATTTTGAAATGAAATTTCAACATATGTTTATTTACATTTTTTTTACATATTTTAGAGTTAAAACATCTTAATTAAATTATATTTAAATATAGAATTAATATGTTGGTAAATATTCAAATCAGTAAAAATATATGAAATATAATAAGAAAAGAATATCAATCATATTTATAAATATATATATATATATATATATATTCAACAACATCAAATATTACGAAGTTCATCAATTGACAATATTTAATACACATTGACTTCTTTGGAGGTTCAAAATTAACCTGCCTTTCAGCCCTAGGTTGAATTAATGCGCAATATTCAGGCCAACTCATAAGTTTTGTATAATTATTCACATAATTCTGTACATGAGTAAAATATTTAATTGAACTAGCTTGCAGAAGATATTCAAGGGGAAGGGGAACTAACTATAATCCACTAGTGATTCCGCTGGTTGCGCTGGCTGTGCTGGTTGACAATCATATGAAGGCTGTTGTTCAAGGGAATAATATGATGGATATTGACTAGATGAATATGGGCCCCATGATAATATTCCCCATATCTACCATCAGACCAATTTCCAAAATATAAATCCATCAGTGTATTATAACCAACTGAACTTTGTTCTGTGGTTATACTCATAGAGCCAAAATCATCAGTGAGATTATTCATACCTCTCTTCCCTTTTTTACCTTTTACTCAATGCCCAGTTTTTCGAGACCCAGGTCTTCATCTTGCGTAGCATGTGTGAAAGTTACTTCGCATGTAAATGGACTTATTGGTCTATAATAATCATTTTCACATGAAGGATCATACCTTGCAACATTTTCTATTCCTCTTGGTCCACCCTCGCCTTGAGTCCCTGTTGTTGTAGTCCTTTCTTCGTTTCCATCATCATCATCATCATCATCATCATCATCTTGCTTTCTTGCATGACCTTCGAATCCAGGTGGAGGATCGATGGTTTCATCTGATGAAGAGTTCAAGCCTAACTCTTCAGACAAGACTTTATCAACATAAATCCCACATTCTTGAGCACGGATACTAATTTCTGGATTAGGCTTCCTATCATAACCATCTAAATGTACATGCCTAATCCATTAAAAAAGAGGATACTCATCTTCATCACCAATTTCAATAGTAATATCAAGTAGATTCAATGGATCTAACACTACCATCTCATCTTCTGCAGCTTCCGTATCTCTAACTCACAATTTCATATTGTAGTAATAATACACAAGATTTTGCAGAGTTCTATGAGCTAACTGGTTTCACTGCTTTATGTGGATTAAAGCAAATGTGCTCCAATTTCGCTCACAAGCTGAAGATGAAGCAGTTTAAGATAATATCCGCATGGCCAAATTTCGCAACAATGGTGCATTTTCTCCATATAACTCCCACCAATCAACTACACCAGATGAAAATGACATTTTACATTGAATAAACTAAAGTAATAGTAATTTGTAAAGAAAAATATTGTATTCATTAAATTTGCAATTGTAAGTTTGTAACTATACCAGGTTTCATGGTATCTCTTGAACTTCGTGCACAAACTTCTCCAAAAGATCTTCTAGCTTCTCTAAACAACATTATCTTCATGAAAAGAAAATGCTATTACAAAGCTTTAAAATATCTAAGTAAAGATAAATCATAAATATTATCTGTAAAATATCTAAGAAATTACAAAGTTTGAGATAAATATTATCTCACCTCATTTCCAAATTGATTTTGTCTTGGTGACTCATGATCTAAAACTTAAAAGACCTCATGAATGGCATTCAAGAAATAAGGCTCACTTCCGAAATCACTTTTGTATTGATATCTTGGGTTTAAAAAATGAGCTGCAAATTGTAATCTTATGGTATTAGTCAATGAATGTAAGCTAAATTAATATAAATAATTTCTTAAATCCAAGATAAAAGATAGAAAAAGAATTTACCTAATGCGTGTAATGGATGTTCTAAAGTCTTATCCCAACGATCACTTATAATTTGTAAGACCCAATTGTTACTCTGCTAGAATATAAAATTTGTTCTTTCATCTTCTTTATGGATTCATACGCACAACCCATTATTGGCCAAACTTCATTATCAACAATCCGAAGCACTCGATAAATAGGCTCAAAAATCTTATACATATTAGCAACATTATCATCCCAGAACATATTTATCAGAATCAAACTCTCAACTTGCTTCCCAATTCTTGATTGACTCAATCCATTTTTAGCCCATTCTTGAGAAGTAAACAAAGCTTTCAAACCTGCCTTTTTCTTCAACAAACTGTCTAATGCAATGTAGTTAGTTGCAAATCGAGTTGCACCATGGTGCACAATGTCTCCATTACAATGAGCTATCATACGTGCAAGAAGCCAACCATGATTAGTGATTGTTCTCCCGTCATCAATCACAGCTTTGACTCTGGGCCTTTTTGCTATCGCCTTAAAACTTAAATCAATACAATGAGCAGAACATGGAGTCCATTAGAGATTATATTTACCCATTAATTTTTTTCCAGCCTTTTTGAAAGTACTTCCATTATCAGTAACCACTTGCACTACATTTTCCTTGCCAATTTGATCCACAACATCTTTCATCAACCCATAAATATAATTATGGTCTTTAATTTGATGAGACGCATCAACTGTCTTCAAAAACACTGTTGTCCCTTTACAATAAATCATGAAATTGATAATTGACAATTTTGTTGAACCTGTCCATCCATCATACATCACAATGCAACCATACGTCCTCCACTTTTGGTTTATTTCATCCACATAATCCTTTATCTCTTCAACTTCCAGTATAAATATTTTGTTCTGATTTCATATGCCGAAGGGGGTTGGACTCTTTTCCTCCAACTTGAAAAGCTTTTACCATATTCTTAAAATGATGAGAATTTGATTTTGAGGCAAGTACATTGTCAAATGAAAAACTTTGCAGCAAGCCTACTAACACTTTCCTTCACTGATTTACCTTTCAAAAATTCCAACATTCCTTTTTGTTTTGAATCTTCATATTTGTAGAGGGAGTTGGTGGATGTTTCAGATTTGTAGAGGGAGTTGGTGGATGTTTCAGATTTGTAGAGGGAGCTAGTGGATGTTTTTGTAGATTTTTTTCATGTTCTCGAATACTATGACTTTTTTGGAACATAGATGAAATCTTGGACGGTTGTTTACTCTTGGTGCCAGGTCCAATTGAATGTTTCACTTCTTACTCCCTTTCCCATTCAGATTGTTTTGAAGCATGATAAGCCTTTGATAAGCACCTTTCTCATATTGAGACAAATTTTGAGGATATACAAATGCATCATCATCATCATCATCCTCGTCCTCATCATTTGCTTGACCCCTTAAACGTGATCTCAGTTCTGCTCTAATATCTTCCATTTGTGCTTGTTTTTTTCCTTTCTTTTTAGCATAATCAAATAATGCATGTTTCATTCTCTCTTTCACTTCTAGAGCACTTGATCACATGATTTAACATTTTTTCTCAAATTTGTACCGGATAAATGATACTTTAACCGAGTAACTCTACCACTTTTTGTCACAAGCCCACAATAATTACAGATAAAACCACCATTGGTATTCAGTATTGGATGTCCATACTCCCATGTTTCATTTCTAGCCATCTATAGAAATATTAAAAAATGATTGGTAATTATATTACAATAGTTTAGAAAGTAATAATATTTCAACAAATCATGTATACCAATAATAATAATAATAATAACTCTGAGTGTAATAAGTAAGAAAATACATTGTATGTATATCCATTTTAGCTTTTTATAAGTGTAATACCTCAATCCCACATCGTCAGGATGTGGGATTTCAATGTGATCTATATAGTGAGACCCAAACCCAATACTGTAAGGCGCCTTTTGAGTGGGACAAAACCGTGAGGCTTTGGGCCAAAGCGGACAATACCTTGCAGGTTGGGCTGGGTCTCCATAATTGGCATCAGAGTAGACACCAGGCGGACTAGGAGCTAAGTGTTACATCGCGTGAGCGTGGTGGAAGCCACTTCTAGAATCCCAACGCTTGGTGTGGTCCTGGTTCTGTGTGTGTTGGGCTTGCTGGGGACGTCAAGCCTTTAAGGGGGTGTGATTGTAATACCCTAATCCCACATCGTCAGGATATGGGATTTCAATGTGATATATATAGTAAGACCCAAACACAATACTGTGAGGCACCTTTTGAGTGGGACAAAACCGTGAGGCTTCAGGCCAAAGTGGACAATACCTCACAAGTTGGGTCGGGTCTCCACAATAAGACCAGAGGATCTCTCACCTTCTAAAAGATCTTCGTTTGTCAATGATCTTTTCACTATTTCTAAGCCTTCAATAGTTTATTCTCAAGCCTACATAGAGAAAAAAATATCAAAATTTACCCAATTATCAACATGTATGCAGATAAAACTAACAATTTCTTACCTTTAAAATCCATCAAAATCATTTTCAAAATAAAGAGAGGCTTATATAAACTCAAATTAGCTTAATTAGGCTTTTATCGGGCTTAAAAAAGCTCTAAACTTAATTCGGGATAAAAAAAGGGACAAATAAAAAAGTAAACTTTCGAGTCAATTGGTCAAAGTCAACGATCAAAATCAAAGGGTCAATTGGTTCACTGGTCAACCCATTACCTGCTCAATCGGTCACTAGTGACCAGCCCCATATTTTGATAGATTTTCTGCCCCAACTTAAAAAATTCGTAACTTTCATTTTACAAATCAAAATAAGGCATATGATACGTCTTTGGAAAGCTCTAAAAATCCACTTTAAAAAGTTCTTTAGCACAAATTCTTACTCTAACATGATCAAAAATTAGATCGAACTTACTGTCACCATTTTCGAGTTCTTAACAGCAACAGAAAATTCAAAAATTCATATATTAAAATCTAAGCATTTTCAGGAGAAAATGCATTTGACAAAAGTTGTGGTAAAAACATCAAAGATTCTCCAATTAAACTTTCATGGCAAATGGAGACCATTTTCCCAAACAAAAGTAACGAAAATAGAGAGCTAAGAATTTCACAACAATTGCAGAAATTTCAAAACATACTTTTAAGCTTACCTAGCCATCAAATACTTGAATCAACATGCAATTTACTTTCATTGAGAGCTAAGAAGGAGTAAAACAACATACTTACCTAGCTCAAGAAGTTGTTGCCAATATTTCTCCAAATTTCCAAAAGAAGTCCAAACCTTTAGCTTAAGATTGAGTTCAATTCACCAAGTTTCAACACCAATAGCCACCAACATTGGATAGATCTCAAAAAATTATGCAAGATAAGAGTATTTATTTGCTCTGATCCATTGAGAATTGAAGAAGAAATGAAGAAATGAAGTTTGAAATTTAATGGAGAAGGAAGAAGAAAGAATCGGGAAAGGAAAGGAAGAAGGAAGAAGAAATAATTTTTCCCTGCACTATTTGACCTATTTATACTACTTGACGAAAATGTCAATTTTACCTCAAATTTCAATTCTCACCACATGTTTAATTTAACACTGATTAATTTCTCCAAATCATACTTAGGAAAAATTTAATTTCACTAAAAATTTATTTATTGGGAGTTCAATACTATATTAGATTGGGATTGGAGTTCACAAATATTCTTTAAATTAATCTTAAAAAAGATATTAGTACAAGAAAAAAACATATAAAATAGTTTACAAAGTACTCTATGTTTCTCTTATCCCAAGTTATTATTCAGATTTAATGTTACATTCGCTAAAGTTTACCGTTACGTAATTGCAAGTCAGCCAAATAGCCAATGCAATAAAGATAATTCCCAAAGTCTAGTTTTTTTTTTTTAATTTTTAGGACATCAATATTAAATTTGACTTAAATAGTTTATGAATGCAATATAGTAATTAAATTGTATGTCTTAAGCCCGAGCCTTCTATTTCCAACAAAGATCTTAAGCAATTCTCCATTCGGATCAAGATCCCGAATATTTTGGATCAAATCACTAGCGAGCTAAATCGCAAAAATTCAAGGCATAACAACAAACAAATTTTCTGTAATGTACTACTGATTTTTACAGATAAATAAAATATCGCAAATATATCACGGATATATGAATATATCGATGGATATCCAGTAAAAAAAAAGATTACCGTAGATATATCGCAATATCTATATCGATATCGGATATATGAATGGATATATCGATATATCCATTCTTAAATACATAAAAGCACGTTGGAATGCTTAAACGTTAGAGATGCCACGTCAATTACTTTTCTCTTATAATGCCACGTGGTGCTCTATTTTCTCTTATGAAACACTTGTCTTCTTCTTTGATTTTTGTTGTAAAGCCAACAATTGTTGACTTCATGAACCACGATTTTTGTTTGTTGTTCTTTGATTCTATTCGGATCAAATTATGCTGTGGAGCCAACAATTGTTGACTTAATCAACCACAAATTTGGTTTATTGTTCTTTGTTTCTATTCAATCATTTTGTCATTTTGTTTTTATTTCTTTTGAATTCTTCATTGTTTTTCCATTTTGCTGTGGACCTAACAATTATTGACTTAATCAACCATAAATTTGGTTTATTGTTCTTTGTTTCTATTCAATCATTTTGTCATCTTATTTTTACTATTTCTTTTGAATTCTTCATTCTTTTTCATCGTGTTCTCCATCATTCAAATAGTTATGTCCCCTCATTTTGCTGACTCAGACTTAGAATAAACCGTTGTCATCGTGTTTTCCATCATTCAAATAGTTATGTCCCCTCATTTTGCTGACTCAGACTTAGAATACACCGTTGCATGCATGATAAACTTTGTTCTATTTATGGCAGCTAATTATAGATTTTGACAAACATGTCTTATGCTACTTTAACCGTTCACTTTTGCATATTAGACAACGCTGGAATGCTTAAACGTTATAGATGCCACGTCAATTACTTTTCTCTTATGATGCCACGTGGTGCTCTATTTTCTTTTATGAACACTTATCTTGTTCTTTGATTCTATTCTATTCTATTCTATTCGGATCAAATTTTGTTGTAAAGCCAACAACTGTTGACTTCATCAACCACAATTTTTGTTTGTTGTTTTCTTATTCTATTAGTAAAAAGCACGTTGGAATGCTTAAACGTTAGACATGCCACGTCAATTACTTTTCTCTTATAATGCCACATGGTGCTCTATTTTCTCTTATGAAACACTTGTCTTATTCTTTGATTTTTGTTGTAAAGCCAACAATTGTTGACTTCATGAACCACAGTTTTTGTTTGTTGTTCTTTGATTCTATTCGGATCAAATTTTGCTGTGGAGCCAATTGTTGACTTAATCAACCACAAATTTGGTTTATTGTTCTTTGTTTCTATTCAATCATTTTGTCATTTTGTTTTTATTTCTTTTGAATTCTTCATTGCTTGTCCAATTTGCTGCGGACCCAACAATTATTGACTTAATCAACCATAAATTTGGTATATTGTTCTTTGTTTCTATTCAATCATTTTGTCATTTTGTCATTTTTTTTTTGAATTGTTCATTGCTTTTCATAGTGTTTTCCATTTTGCTGTGGACCCAACAATTATTTACTAAATCAAACACAAATTTGGTTTATTGTTCTTTGTTTCTATTCAATCATTTGGTCATCTTGTTTTTATTTCTTTTGAATTCTTCATTCTTTGTCATCGTGTTTTCCATCATTCAAATAGTTATGTCCCCTCATTTTGCTGACTCAGACTTAGAATACACCGTTGCATGCATGATAAACTTTGTTCTATTTATGGCAGCTAATTATAGATTTTGACAAACATGTCTTATACTACTTTAACCGTTCACTTTTGCATATTAGACAACGCTGGAATGCTTAAACGTTATAGATGCCACGTCAATTACTTTTCTCTTATGATGCCACGTGGCGCTCTATTTTCTTTTATGAACACTTATCTTGTTCTTTGATTCTATTCTATTCTATTCGGATCAAATTTTGTTGTAAAGCCAACAACTGTTGACTTCATCAACCACAATTTTTGTTGGTTGTTTTCTTATTCTATTAGTAAAAAGCACGTTGGAATGCTTAAACGTTAGATATGTCACGTCAATTACTTTTGTCTTATAATGACACATGGTGCTCTATTTTCTCTTATGAAACACTCGTCTTATTCTTTGATTTTTGTTGTAAAGCCAACAATTGTTGACTTCATGAACCACAGTTTTTGTTTGTTGTTCTTTGATTCTATTCGAATCAAATTTTGCTGTGGAGCCAATTGTTGACTTAATCAACCACAAATTTGGTTTATTGTTCTTTGTTTCTATTCAATCATTTTGTCATGTTGTTTTTATTTCTTTTGAATTCTTCATTGCTTTTCATTGTGTTTTCCATTTTGCTGTGGACCCAACAATTCTTGACTAAATCAAACACAAATTTGGTTTATTGTCCTTTGTTTCTATTCAATCATTTGGTCATCTTGTTTTTATTTCTTTTGAATTCTTCATTCTTTGTCATCGTGTTTTCCATCATTCAAATAGTTATGTCCCCTTATTTTGCTGACTCAGACTTAGAATACACCGTTGCATGCATGATAGACTTTGTTCTATTTATGACAGCTAATTATAGATTTTGACAAACATGTCTTATGCTACTTTAACCGTTCACTTTTGCATATTAGACAACGCTGTAATGCTTAAACGTTAGAGATGCCACGTCAATTACTTTTCTCTTATGATGCCACGTGGCGCTCTATTTTCTTTTATGAAACACTTATCTTGTTCTTTGATTCTATTCTATTCTATTTAGATCAAATTTTTTTGTAAAGCCAACAACTGTTGACTTCATCAACCACACTTTTTGTTTGTTGTTTTCTTATTCTATATTAGTAAAAAGCACGTTGGAAAGCTTAAACGTTAGATATGCCACGTCAATTACATTTCTCTTATAATGCCACATAGTGCTCTATTTTCTCTTATGAAACACTTGTCTTATTCTTTGATTTTTGTTGTAAAGCCAACAATTGTTGACTTCATGAACCACAGTTTTTGTTTGTTGTTCTTTGATTCTATTCGGATCAAATTTTGCTGTGGAGCCAATTGTTGACTTAATCAACCACAAATTTGGTTTATTGTTCTTTGTTTCTATTCAATCATTTTGTCATTTTGTTTTTATTTCTTTTGAATTCTTCATTGCTTGTCCAATTTGCTGCGGACCCAACAATTATTGACTTAATCAACCATAAATTTGGTTTATTGTTCTTTGTTTCTATTCAATCATTTTGTCATATTATTTTTACTATTTCTTTTGAATTCTTCATTTTTTTTCATCGTGTTCTCCATCATTCAAATAGTTGTCCCCTCATTTTGCTGACTCAGACTTAGAATAAACCGTTGCATGCATGATAGACTTTGTTCTACTTATGGCAGCTAATTATAGGTTTTGACAAACAAGCACGTTGGAATGCTTAAACGTTAGAGATGCACGTCAATTACTTTTCTCTTATAATGCCACGTGGTGCTCTATTTTCTCTTATGAAACACTTGTCTTGTTCTTTGATTTTTGTTGTAAAGCCAACAATTGTTGACTTCATGAACCACGGTTTTTGTTTGTTGTTCTTTGATTCTATTCGGATCAAATTTTGCTGTGGAGCCAACAATTGTTGACTTAATCAACCACAAATTTGGTTTATTGTTCTTTGTTTCTATTCAATCATTTTGTCATTTTGTCATTTTTGTTTTCTTTTGAATTCTTCATTGCTTTTCATAGTGTTTTCCATTTTGCTATGGACCCAACAATTATTTACTAAATCAAACACAAATTTGGTTTATTGTTCTTTGTTTCTATTCAATCATTTGGTCATCTTGTTTTTATTTCTTTTGAATTCTTCATTCTTTGTCATCGTGTTTTCCATCATTCAAATAGTTATGTCCCCTCATTTTGCTGACTCAGACTTAGAATACACCGTTGCATGCATGATAGACTTTGTTCTATTTATGACAGCTAATTATAGATTTTGACGAACATGTCTTATGCTACTTTAACCGTTCACTTTTGCATATTAGACAACGCTGGAATGCTTAAACGTTAGAGATGCCACGTCAATTACTTTTCCCTTATGATGCCACGTGGCGCTCTATTTTCTTTTATGAAACACTTATCTTGTTCTTTGATTCTATTCTATTCTATTCGGATCAAATTTTGTTGTAAAGCCAACAACTGTTGACTTCATCAACCACAATTTTTGTTTGTTGTTTTCTTATTCTATTAGTAAAAAGCACGTTGGAATGCTTAAATGTTAGATATGCCACGTCAATTACTTTTCTCTTATAATGCCACATGGTGCTCTATTTTCTCTTATGAAACACTTGTCTTATTCTTTGATTTTTGTTGTAAAGCCAACAATTGTTGACTTCATGAACCACTGTTTTTGTTTGTTGTTCTTTTATTCTATTCGGATCAAATTTTGCTGTGGAGCCAATTGTTGACTTAATCAACCACAAATTTGGTTTATTGTTCTTTGTTTTTATTCAACCATTTTGTCATTTTGTTTTTATTTCTTTTGAATTCTTCATTGCTTTTCATTGTGTTTTCAATTTTACTGTGGACCCAGCAATTGTTGACTTAATTAATCACAAATTTGGTTTATTGTTCTTTGTTTCTATTCAATCATTTTGTCATCTTGTTTTTATTTCTATTGAATTCTTCATTCTTTTTCATCGTGTTTTCCATCATTCAAATAGTTATGTCCCCTCATTTTGCTGACTCAGACTTAGAATACACCGTTGCATGCATGATAGACTTTGTTCTACTTATGGCAGCTAATTATAGGTTTTGACAAACAAGCACGTTGGAATGCTTAAACGTTAGAGATGCCACGTCAATTACTTTTCTCTTATAATGCCACGTGGTGCTCTATTTTCTCTTATGAAACACTTGTCTTATTCTTTGATTTTTGTTGTAAAGCCAACAATTGTTGACTTCATGAACCACTGTTTTTGTTTGTTGTTCTTTGATTCTATTCGGATCAAATTTTGCTGTGGAGCCAATTGTTGACTTAATCAACCACAAATTTGGTTTATTGTTCTTTGTTTCTATTCAACCATTTTGTCATTTTGTTTTTATTTCTTTTGAATTCTTCATTGCTTTTCATTGTGTTTTCCATTTTGCTGTGTACCCAGCAATTGTTGACTTAATTAACCACAAATTTGGTTTATTGTCCTTTGTTTCTATTCAATCATTTTGTCATCTTGTTTTTATTTCTATTGAATTCTTCATTCTTTTTCATCGTGTTTTCCATCATTCAAATAGTTATGTCCCCTCATTTTGCTGACTCAGACTTAGAATACACCGTTGCATGCATGATAGACTTTGTTCTACTTATGGCAGCGAATTATAGGTTTTGACAAACAAGCACGTTGGAATGCTTAAACGTTAGAGATGCCACGTCAATTACTTTTCTCTTATAATGCCACGTGGTGCTCTATTTTCTGTTATGAAACACTTGTCTTGTTCTTTAATTTTTGTTGTAAAGCCAATAATTGTTGACTTCATGAACCATAGTTTTTGTTTGTTGTTCTTTGATTCTATTCGGATCAAATTTGCTATGGAGCCAATATTTGTTGACTTAATCAACCACAAATTTGGTTTATTGCTCTTTGTTTCTATTCAATCATTTTGTCATTTTGTTTTTATTTCTTTTGAATTCTTCATTGCTTTTCATCGTGTTTTCCATTTTGTTGTGGACCCAATAATTGTTGACTTAATCAACCACAAATTTGGTTTATTGTTCTTTGTTTCTATTCAATCATTTTGTCATCTTGTTTTTATTTCTTTTGAATTCTTTATTATTTTTCATCGTGTTTTCCATCATTCAAATAGTTATGTCCCCTCATTTTGCTGACTAAAACTTAGAATACACCGTTGCATGCATGATAGACTTTTTTCTACTTATGGCAGCTAATTATAGGTTTTGACAAATATGACCACTTGGTACTCTATTTTCTCTTATGAAACACTTGTCTTGTTCTTTGATTTTTGTTGTAAAGCCAACAATTGTTGACTTCTTGAACCACAGTTTTTGTTTGTTGTTTTTGATTCTATTCGAATTAAATTTTGCTGTGGAGCCAACAATTGTTGACTTAATCAACTACAAATTTGGTTTATTGTTATTTGTTTCTATTCAATCATTTTGTCATTTGTTTTTATTTCTGTTGAATTCTTCATTGCATTTCATCGTGTTTTCCGTTTTGCTGTGGACCCAACAATTGTTGACTTAATCAACCACAAATTTGGTTTATTGTTCTTTGTTTCTATTCAATCATTTTGTCATCATGCATGCAACGGAGTATTTTAAGTCTAAGTCAGCAAAATGAGGGGACATAACTATTTAATTGATGGAAAACATGATGAAAAAGAATGAAGAATTCAAAAGAAATAAAAACAAGATGACAAAATGATTGAATAGAAACAAAGAACAATAAACCAAATTTGTGGCTGATTAAGTCAATAATTGTTAGGTCCACAGCAAAATGGAAAACACGATGAAAAGTAATGAAGAATTCAAAAGAAATAAAAACAAAATAACAAAATGATTGAATAGAAACAAAGAACAATAAAACAAATTTGTTTTTGATTAAGTCAACAATTGTTGGCTCCACAGCAAAATTTGATTCGAATAGAATCAAAGAACAACAAACAAAAGCCGTGGTTCATGAAGTCAACAATTGTTGGCTTTATAAGAAAAATCAAAGAACAAGACAAGTGTTTCATAAGAGAAAATAGAGCACCACGTGGCATTATAAGAGAAAAGTAATTGACGTGACATATCTAACGTTTAAGTATTCGAACTTACAATTGTTGGGTCCCTAAAACATACTTGCCCAATAATATTTGGTAAAAAAATTATGGAAAAAAATTGCTGAAATGAGTATAATTATCTCGAAGATGATAAATTTATTAATTTTTTTTATTGTTAATTATATTTCTAATATTTTTTACTTTAGTCAAATTTTACAATATTTATTTAGTATTTCATGTCAAATTTCATTTGATATTTAATATGAAAGTAAGATTTTATATGTATATTAGGTCGATTATCTTGGCTTTACCAGTCATCATCATTCCAACATTAATCGTTTTTTCATTTCAACAAAAAAAAAACGAAGGAAAATGGTCAAGCAAAGAAAGGGAAAAAATATTAACCTTAATAAAAGAGATAAAGCTCTTGTAAAGTCAAAGTGGAAGGAAAATAATTTTTGAAAAAAGACAAGGAACATTTCTTTTACATGAATGATAGAGTGGACTACTTTTTTTTAATGGTACAGATGTATATGAATATATATTATTAATATAATATATTTAATCATTTTAAAAAAATTGCATTATTATTTTATAAATTCCATAAGAATAAGATACGTATCTACCAAAAGTCTAAGGCTATTGTTCCCTAAATGTTTCCTATCTGTTGTTCCCTAAATGAATTTGTTGACTTTTCCCATTCTAACCAGTAGCTTCCTCTTTTTCTATTGTAAAAGAAAAAAAACCAAAGAAAAACTTCCTCAGCAAAATAAGGCATATCAACACGCAACATGGCAATATACTGGAGAGGATCAATCTAACATGGCACTATGAGAATATCTTCAACATCTCGCTCATTGAAGTGTTCCATTTGCTTATTGACTTGTTTGTTCGAAGTTCGAACCTGTAACCCCAAATGGATATGCTAATGGAGGAAGAAGTTATGAACCAGTTTACTAAAGCATTTAAGATGGGTGTCGAGACGTTTTACCGCTCCGACGATAAAATGACATGGCGTGAAAAATATTTGGGACTAAACAGTCTAAAAACAAATGGAGTCGCCACTAACCTTTTATTTTTAATAGGTGTGGTTAGTCACCTACTTGTTTAACCCAACATAAATCTATAAAGATTACGTCAAGTTAAGGAAAGAAACTGGTCTACGAAAAAAATTTCAGGTTCGTGAGTCGGTTACGCTTGGGGAATGATTAGCACCCCCAAGACGCCCGGAAATCGGTACCACAAAAGTCTTAAAAATATTTTACTTGGGAAATAATAATAAAATGTGTTTAAAATCACTTTAAGAAAAAAAAAAAAACATAATTTCAAATGTTGGAATAAATATTCCTTTTAATTTGGGATAAAAATCCCATTATAAAAGCTAAATTCGAAATTTAAATACTTAATGTCGGAATGAACATTCCTTTTGATGTGAAAATCCATAGCCCAATTTTGAATTTGAAGAAATTTCCTACTTAGAATGGAGATTCAATTTCTAACTAGGAACAAATATTCTTCAAAAAAAATCAAAGTCAAATTTAAAAATGAGGATAAATATCCTTTTGAAAAACAAAGGTTTAATTTTAATTTTAGAAAGTCTCAATTATGAGAATATTAATTGAAACCTTCTAGAAAACATTTTGCAAAAAAGTTGGGATAAATATCCTCAAATTCGTGTTTTGAAAATCACATTAAGAGACTTTAATTATGATTTCTCAAATTAAAATCTCTTAGAAAGATTTAATTTTAAAACAATGTCGGAATAAATATTCCTTTTAATTTGATGAAGGGAATAGTTTGACAAAAATTTAGTTTGATAGGAAAATATTTTGAAAAATTAAAAAAAGGATAAAAGAAAATAAATATTCCCTTTTATTGAAAAAGAAATAAAAAGAAAAAAAATAAAAAATAAGAAAGGAAGTTTTGAAAGTGATTTTTTTCATAAAATTTGGATTAATTTGAGAGGCCTTAATTATAGTTGGAAAATTAAGATCTCTCCAAAAACCTTTAAAACATGTTTTGAAATTAATGTTGGAATAAATATTCCTTTTAATTTAATTGGGCCTCTTAAACAAGAGATTTTCTTAAAATGAAATAAAAATAGAACATAAAAGTAAAAATAAAATAAATAAAAATAAAAGATTTTGGAATTAACATTCCTTTTTGTAAAAAGAAAATTTTTTGGAGTTCATTTGCAAATTTTAAGAAATTAAAGAAGATCAAAAACATGATACATGTTTTTTATGAAAATTACATGAAAAACATATTTTTAATTTTGAAGAGATGAAAAATTCTCCCGGGCCCGATCGGACTCCCGACTAGACACCGAGAAAACTTTTCATCGGAGAAAACCTTCAGAAACCTCGGACTCCCGAGGTATCCTCCGGTTACCCCATGCATATGAATTTTTGAAAACGATGTTCTAAACTTAATTATGCATGAATGAGATAAAAAATATAGGTTACTGCACTTAAACATAATTAATCACATAATATAACATAATAGATAGATCGAACATGGAAATTCAAATTTAATTTAGCAAGCATGGTAACTAATTTAATATACATAAATAAGCTTAATTTAAACAAACATATTTACAAGGTTAAAGAAGTAACATTTTATGCAAAATTTAATTCACAATTGAATAAACATATATACAGGGGTAAAAAGGTAATTCTACATACAATATTCAACTTTTAATTAACCAAGCATACATACAAGAGTAAAACAGTAATTTAATGCAAAATTTAATTTCTAATTAAACAAAAATACATGCAAGGGCAAAAGGATAATTTTACATGCAAGATTAGATTTTTAATTAGGCAATCATATATAAAAGGGTGAAACAGTAATTTTACATACAAGACTAAATTCTTAAAACAAAACATAATGGACAAAAATAATTTTACATACGTGATTTAATTTTTAATTATACAAAAATGCATACAAGGGCAAAAACATATTTTTCACATACAAGATTAAGTTTTTAAATTAAACAAAAATATATGCAAGGGTAAAATGTGATTTTATGATCAAAATTAAGCATTAAACTAAATATGTATTTATACAAGGCTAAAAGTAGAATTTTTATAAGCATGACTTATTTTTTATCTAAATGAATAAAGATAAACTTAAAGATGTAATTTTTATCAACCAAAGCTTTATTTTTAAATCAAGAAAAATATTCACAAATCTGAAGATGTAATTTTTTAGCCTAAACTTAATCTTTAACTAAGCAACGAAGTTTATCAACTTAAAGTCATGATTTTTATAACTAATATTAGATTTTTAATCAAACAAGAATGAAAATAAGTTCAAAGATATAATCTTTTAATCAAAATTAAAGCTTTCAACTAAACAAATATATGGAACAAGTAAAGCAAGTTACATAAATAATAAAGCTATAAATTTTTTGTATAATCACATAAATAATTAAAAGAAAAGACATGTTAACAAAAATAAAATAAAATAGACAAATAAAAAGACATCACCTTGAATATTCTTAAAACATGCTTTAAACTAATCAAATTTGTAGATCATAAATATAAAATATCAACAAAAAATTAAAGCTAACGTTTTTTTTTTTGCATGAAGTTAACATAACAAAGCAGGAATATTACATTTAAAGTAAAAAAAAATGAAGGATAAAAATAAGAACTTTACCTAAAGAGGATGAAGTTTTACACCAAAATTAAAAAAAATTGGCTTTGTGGAGAAGAGAATGACTAGAAGTTGATAAACAACAAGCCTTTTTCTCTAGCCAATCCTTAAAGAGAAATGAAAGAAGAAAAATGAAAAGCTCCCCTCTTTTTTTCCTTCTCTGTTTCTTTTTTGTTTTTCTGTTTGAAGTCCAGAAAATGAAAAAAAAAATCTCTCCTCTCTCTCCCTATCTCTCTCTCGGCCTTCTTTCTCCTTTCCTCCTTTCTCCTTTTTTTTTCTTTTCTCCTCTGCCCTCTTTTTTGAACTCCTCCCCTCTGCTCTCAGTTTTTTTTTTCTTTTCTATCTGTTTGAAAGAATGGCTGGGGCTCCTTTTTTTTTTGCTCTCCCTCCTCTTTGTTTCCTGAAAAAAAATGCTGAAGCCCTCTTGTGCTCTCTCACGTTCTCTCCCTCTTCTCTTCTTCTTTGGTACCAGCTCCCCCTTTTATTTTGAAACCCCGTCACTGCCTTCTTACCTCAGACAAAGCCCCCGAAAATAAGGAGCCGAAAGCTGACTAATGACTAAAAAACAAATCCCGAATGGCCGACCTCTTCCCCATTTGCTGAAGATGGTTCCCTTCTTCTTCACTTTATCCCTCTTATCACGGCTCTCATTTCTCTTTCTTTTTCATTTAATCTGATGGTTGCTAACTTTTGTCCTATGCTCCCTGTTCTGTCCTCTACTTCTTGGCCGTGATTAGTTGTCCATTTGCCAATCTTCCAATTTTCTGTCTTTGGAAGAGCATCCAGCTGGCTAGGAGAGAGGAGCTGTCACGTGGGAAGATGCATGGCGCCAGCTCCAGCTCATCTGCCTCCTTGGACAAGATTTTGTTTGTTTTTGTCAATCACGGTTTCACTGCCACCTTTAAAACGGCCAATCCAAACAGCCACCAAACTCATGGGGATAACATCTTCCTCCTCTGTGCAAAAAGCCATGCAATCTTGTCCAAGTTCAATGGTGTATTTCCCTTTACTTGCGCCATCATGAGCACGATCACCAAGTTTATTGTTATTATTATTATTAGGGAACTGAATGGTGAGTGGAGGAGACCTCTTTGCTGCAGCTGAAGAATCCATGAGAGTGGTTGTTAAATTTCTTCTGCTGCTGCCGTTGCTGCCATCACCGTTAGCAATTGCATCGTCTTGCTTCACCACTGTTTGATCTGGTTAAGTGTAATCAATCTGAACTCTATTAGCTTCTGTTGCCTGTCTAAGCCTTTCAATGTTTTCTGGAGTGATGAAATAGCTCGCATCAGCAGTCTCAAATCCTTGCTCCCTTGCAAAGGCCTCGGCACCATCAAAGGCCAGATAAATATGAGGAGTCTTCTCCATGACTGCCCGCGCGACGGATATAGCATTAACAACAGTGCTGAGGCCCGAAACAGCTCCACATTTCTTTGTCTTGCCATCCATGATGCTAGCTTCCATCTCAATCGTACCTATGCTGGTCAAGACAACTCCCATGCCCGCATTAAAATCAGGATGGTTTTCCAGTTCACGGACCACAAGTTCAACAACGTCCAAGGCGTGATCATTGGATTTGAGAGCAGCGATCCCAAAGTCAAGGCAATGACGGAGGCCGTCCTCACGAGGTAGGCGGCGCTCTGGGGCAATGAGGTGGTAGAGAGGAAGCGAGAAGAGTCGGAGATCGTGGCTGGTTGTTTGTTGCTGCTGTAGCTACTGCGGTAGTTGTGAAGAGGGTGGCGTGGCTGCTGCGGGTTACAGTACCCAGAAATTGGACAACATTTGGATGCCGTATCTTCTGAAGCAATGCAAGCCTTCACTAAATGCCTTCACTTTGTCCTCGTAAAAAAAAAACTGTCACACCCCGACCCGCAGGCTCGGCCACGTGACAATCGCCGTACCACCTCGAGATGCGTGCCTCGTCAGGAGGGCAACCAAGATGATACAAGGCTTAAAAATAAAGGATATTCGAGCAATATATGAAAACATATGAATTATCATAAATAATATAGTTCAAAGTATTTTAAAAATAAAGCAACGCATCTTTCAATGCTCCATGCAGCGAAAAGTATTATTTATAAATACACAATATATATGTAAGATGCAATAATATTCCGAGCCAAAATATACCAAGTAAAATGAGGTGGCACCTACAATATAGTGTCCACAGAGACGAACTGGGATCACTGGCCACCAGGACGTCCACCGTCCAAAATCTGATGATCTGAAAACAAGAGTAAATGGCGTGAGTACATAAACTTGTACCCAGTGAGAGACTCGGTTATAAAGACCGATCACCTCAGGCTGGGGATATGAAATAATCCAAATATTAATTTAATAAATCATTTACTGAAACATATGAAATCCCAACCAAATCAAATATCAAATCAATAACAATACATATATTCAAATGGGCTGGCATCTGAAATCGTCCCAATAAGGTATACCCGTGCACTGGGTATCCACTGGACCGTCAAGGGTTACTTTATACTTTTAAAACATTTTTACTTTACTCTTTGGCCCATTCCCTTGACGTTTGCCTCGCTGTGGTGGAACACAGCTATCTCTGACCTGGCTAGCTTTCCTCCGCGCCTCTCTACTCCAAGCCAGAATATTCTCCGTGCCCTTTCAGAAAGAAAGCGGTACACGAGAACCTCATATATATTCACCGTGCCCCTTTAAAATGGCGGTCCACGGGAACCTCATAAGCATGCCTCTCCCTCGGTCCACGCTCCCGCATATTGGAGCTCCGAGGAAAAATCGCTCAAACTCTCATCTTTCGGGGTACCATTCCCCATACAATAAACAATATATAATATCAATATGTATATGATTTATTGAAATTCCCACCCTTAAATCATTTATAAACTCAGTGTGTGAGGGTGGACAATTCATACCCCAAAACATAAATAAACAATTTAATAAAGCATTTGTAAATAAATTTGTAAACGGTTAACCCTCAATGGTCAACCAATATAATCCAAGCCACTCACTAGTGAGGAGAGTTGTATACTCCCCGATTACCCACGAATGCCTTAGCTCAAAATGTAACCGGTCCAAATCTCGTACGATCACGTACCTAAATAATCAAATTAAAATCTAATTTGATTAATAAAATATTCAACCAATGATCAAATCATAAAACAACACCAATTAAAGGTCTCGGACTATAATTGACAAGTCCAGAAGTCAATTGGAGCTAATTAGAGTCAATTGGGGTCTAGAGTTGCAAAATTACCAAAATACCCCCGGTGCTACAGTAACCTTGCCGACAGAATTGCTCACTCCCGGGCGGGAGTGAGCCAAATGGGATATAATCCCACAAAACAACAGCTCCGGCGCGGGACCTGTCAGGTCCGGCGCCGGACCTGATTCCAGATTTTGGCCAAATTCGGCCAACCATGAAATCAAGCTCGGTTTGACTTCGATTCATCACCAATCCTCACCAAAATTGAAACACAGCAAGTTAAACACATGATCTATGAATTCACAGCTTCAAGAACTGAATCAAACAACAAATCATGCTCGAATTTTGGATCAAAACATCAAGAGTTGACTTTACTCGGACAAAACAGAAATCTCAACTTCAATCATCAAATTCTCTTAGCTCAGACCATGAAATCAAGCGTGTAAACTATCAAATTAAAGCTTGATGAGTCTAGAACAACATACCAAATTCTCAGCCAAAACGCAGGGTTGAATCAAAAGATATCGGCTGATGAACAAACTGTCGCCAAATTTCCAGATTTCAAGATTTGATGTTTTCCTTAGAAATCTTGATGTTTTGATCTTTGAGATGGCAAAAGAAGTTGATATTGACGATTAATGAAGTGTTTGAAGAGGGATTGAAGGCTTGGTTCAGGGAGAATTGAAGAAGAAAGCTCGGAGAATCGAAGAGGAAGAGGAGAAGTGAAGAATGGGGGTCTCGGCAGCCGAGACCCCTATATAATTTGACGGGTCCGGCGCCGGACCCGACCAGGTCCGGCGCCGGAGTCAACATTTCTATAGTTGACTCCCGTCAACTCGGCCCAATTGCCCCGATTCTCGATTCCCAAGTGGGGCCCACATCCCCGTACTTCAATTTTAGGGTTTTTAAGCTTGAAATTAAGCTAAACAAAGTTTGAAACATCCATGGGAATCAAATTTGGGTAAATTGACATGACAACAATACGTAAATATTCAACTTGACACGTGCGGACTAGGTCCGGACGTGTCAAAAACTTCCTCCCCAAGCGTTTTAACAGCAACTTTAATGCCCCGCCAGGATGCCATGCGAAACGTTCCCTTTGACATTGTTAGAAAAGTCAAGCTCGCTAGGATCAATCTCATACTCAGGCACTTCACAAGAACTTTGAACTTGCATTGGAGCAATCGGAGGCTTGGCACCGTGCTTCTCCAAAAGCTTGATCACTTCTTGGTTCTTATAATACACCGCATCTGCAAGTGGAGTGCTGCCCCCAGCGGTCTGTGGAGTTGACATCAGTGCCGTGATCGAGGAGCAACTGAACGACGTCGGTGAGTCGCTGGCAAGAGGCGACGTGGAGAGCGGTGCGACAGTCTATGTCTTTGACATTGGTGCCAGAGTCCAGGAGCTCCTTAATCCCTTCCAAGTCCCCCTCGTTAGCCAAGTACATTAGCCTCACCCTCGGGTCTATTGCCGCCTCTATGTCTCCTCCGGCCGACCCCTCCCGATCCGGCGCCAGCGACGACTGCTTCCCTAATGTGAATTGAGCTGGCGACCTGCAGCTGCTGCTCGACTCCATCAGTGCTAACAACGAAAACGATGTTTTGCCTTTTCCTCATTTTGCTGGCTCATTAACTTTTGCTTCGGCTACAATTTCTGTTTCTGCTTTTGGTGGTTGTGGAAGCCGTGGGAACAGCGCTGCTGGAGGTGGTACTGTCGCTGGATGTTTCCTTGCTGCTGCGACGGTGGTGTTTGCTGTGGTCATCGCTGCCACTGCTTGTTACGGTGGCTGCTACTGTGGCGGCATGAAGGGAAGCGGTTGAAGTCGTGGGAGGTGCTGCCGTTGCTGGAGGCTTGGTTGGAGATGCACGACTGGTTGGTGGCTCGGTGGAGCAACGGCGTGGGTGCTGGAGCTGTTTGAAGCTTGCTTGCTGCTGTGACGAGTGGTGCATGCTTGTTGCTGCAGCGAGCATCACCGAGTCATGACTCACCCGAGCAAAAATGGGGAAAGAATTCCATGCATGGCCTTTTCTTTCAGTTTGCATGGTAGTGGTCCCTGGCTTGGCTCTTGATATATATATATATATATGTATATAAAATATACATTAATATATATGTATATATATACAAATATAAATATACTTATACATTCATATATATATATATACATATATAAATATATATATAAGTATATATAGATATATAAAAATATTTATACACACATGGATATTTATACATAAATATACATATGTATGTAAATATAAATATATAAATATATATACATACATATATATATATATATTCGCACCATGACTGAATCGATTCGGTTGATTCCCAACTCGCTCGGCTTTGCATGGAAATTGAGTTGACCCACTTATCTTCCCCTTTTTTTTTTCTTGATTCGAAATTATCTGCAAGAAAATAAAATGAGATCAAAATAGAATAATAATAATAATAATAACAGTAATAGTAAATGACCAACAATAAGCTAAACTAAAAAGGGTAAGCAGAATTGAAACTTTGAAAGAGGGCAAATCAATTAATCAATTGAGATTAACTAGTTGACTAAAGCAAAAAAATAAGTGTCTACAATGGGCGAGAAGGACTTTTTTCAGTAACAGGCCATGAGGATTGTATATGTATACTACTCCCTCTATCCCTATACATCACATCAGATTGATTCTTTCCAGTATATTGCCGCATCACGTGTTGGTATGCCTTGGTATTTATCTCTCTATTTTTTTTCGGCTCTGTTTTCTTTATGCAAATCTTGGAAAGTTTTATTTAAGCCTTTTCAAGTTGCAAGGCAAAGAAATCAGTGAACGGTGAACAAATTAGACAGGAAATCAAACGAATATTTAATGCCAGAGTTGTACTAAAGCGTTCCCAAGTTATAAGTTAAAGATGTCAAAGCAATTAATTCAATTCAATTCATAATACATAAAGCACTTTGGAGTGCTAAAACCTCATAGCGCCACGTCAGATTGATTCTTTCCAGTGTATTGCCACGTTGCATATTGATATATATTGGTATTTCTCTCTTTGTTTTTTTTTCGGCTCTATGTTCTTTCTGACCAATTTCTTCCCACTTGTTTTTTTATTAAAAGTAATAAATGTAAGATATCCAAATCTTGGAAACTTTTAATTGTAGATTAGAATTGAATGAATTGTATACGTGTATTAATAGTCACACATTTAATGCAAAATGATGATTCATGAATTGTATTAAATAAGCCAAAGATTTGCTGAAAAAACAAATCTACCAACAAGGTAGAAGTCTTCAAGGCAAGGAAATTCCTTGCCTAAAATTCATTAAAACTAGTCCTTTTCACTCTTTATCCGTCATTTTCTTTATCCGTCATTTATACTCTCTTTCTCTCTAACTTATATTTTTTAAAAATGTTGTTAAACTTCATACAATGACCACATTCGTACAATGAAATGCGAACTATTAAAGAGGTCGTCCATGACACTTATAGATCAGCTTGTAGCGAATTCTCAATGACAATATTATTTGAACAAAAGTGATATTGTGATGGTATATATTGAGATAAGTTATTTCCTTTCGGATCATTGCGATTTTAGGTATATTTTAATTGTGTCTATAAAGGATAATATCAATGAATGTACCTTTCTATTGTTTGGACGGTTGACTGAGAAATTAATAGACAAAACTTCTAAAGAACTCGTTTCTCACCCAAACTCAGAATAATACATACTACCTAATGAGATTTAATCAATATGTTCAAACATTACCTTGGATTGTTCTTTTTTCCAATCATTGAAAGGATCTACAATATCAAATTATTCCATTTTATGATATTGTAATACCTCTATATAAGAATTGGATCACAATGACTCAATTATAACAAAATAAGAATAAGATTAACTTGGTTTATCAAAAGTTAATAAACATTTAATATTTAAATGGTTGATCAAAATTTCATAAAAATTAAAAAAAAAAATCATTTTCATAAAAATATATTGGTTGGTTGAGAGTGATAAAACGCTGCTTTCTTTTTTACTTATAAAAGCTATGATTTAACGTGGTTGGCAAAGTTACTATAAGTACTGATGCATGTAAGCACTTCTTTTGACATGATTTAAAAATGTCCATCTAGCCCTCATATTCTATTGAGGATAGGGTAGAAGGAAAATACTTGTAAGTAATATCAGAAAAAAGGCCAAAAGTTAAAAAAAAAAAAGAAAAACTCATTTTCGATGTAATCTCTAATAGGAATGTAAAGAAAACAATATCATAATTAATAAACTTACATCGACTTTGTCGAATCTAATAAAAAATCTGGATGAAGCATACATGATAACAAACATTGGTTCAAAAGCTTAACACATGTTAGTGAATACATGGCTTAGACTGCCCCAAAACCTGCTCTGAGATCTCTTCTCCTCTCTTTATAGCTCACCGTAAGACTAGCATTCAAGGAAATAACTCCAAGCTTTGAGTAGGGCTTCGATGCTTTCTCTTAATCAGCAAGGAAGTTAGTGTTTGGCAAAATAAGAATTTCTTTTCTTAATCAAGGTGCCTAACACAAATAGTTTTTCAGATAATTCTTCAAATCATATTCAACTACTCACATCGAATGTAATAGATTTGAACAGAAACTCTATACATATAAAAGCCTTAACAACACAAAATGTAACAAGAATTTACAAAATCATATCTACATTGAAGCACTTATATTCCTAAAAACTTACTAAAACCCTACCATCAATTTATACCTATTTAGTTACAGTGACAATGCCAGAACTATCAAAAGCAAACTTCACCAACTGTGGGTAAGTTGGAGGTTTCAGTGGCAAAGGTATCACCAATTTCGTAGGAGCCTCTGACTATGCAGGCACTATTTTAGAAGGCAACTGTGCCTCCAAATCCAATTGTTCCCCATTTTCTTCATTATTTTCATTTTGGTTTCGATTCTGATCTTCCTTTTCCTTTCGATGAAAGGCCAGAAATCCATACAATATCACAAGAAGCCATACAAGAAACAATACTAACAGTACGGCACCAAAATACATCTCTGAATTATTTATAAGAAAAAAAGAAAAATATAACAACATTAGTAATCAAACAAGGATAGAATTTTAGCTAATAAAGTTGAAAAAATTAATTTTACCTGTTTCGAAAGATAAGAGTATGGAAGATTGGAAGTTGTAGAAAAAAATAGAGGGAAGAAAGAAGAAAATAGAGTTTTTGAAATATAAAAAGAAAGAAAAAAAAGCAAAGAGTATAAAAGAGTCGACAATATTGGAATTTATACAGTTACACTAAGTTTAACCTTATTTTACTACTTCCTCTGTCCCAAAAAATTTATCACTTTTCACTTTTAATATTATTCCACTCAAATTGTCACTTTATAAAAGTCAAAAGGTATTAACACCATTTTTTCTTCTTTTACTTTTCATTATATATTAATTTAACTTTCATTTAAGGTTTATAATGTCCAAATGCATCAATACTATGAGTTGTCTTCTATTATTTTAAACTCTGTGCATGGTCAATAAGTGACTAGAATTTTGTTTTTATAATATAGTTATTAAGTTGATAAAACAAATATATTTAATACGATAAAGAAAACGAATGAGAACTTTATTTCTTGAGAATGTTGATTAAACAAATAGATATTGAGAATGTCTTATTATTATATAAGAAAAAAATTTGCTGAAATGAATATAATCATCTCAAAGATGATAAATTTATTAATTTTTTTATTATTAATTATATATTCAATTTTTTTTGCTTTAGTCAAATTTTACAATATTTATTTAGTATTTCATGACATGTTTCATTCAATATTTAATATGTAGCTAACAATTTATATGTATTTTTAATATTAATAGCTAACTCTTAAAAAAATTTCATTATTATTTTAAAATTTACGCATTATTTATAAAAATATATTTTTATTAGATTTATCTATTAATTTGCAACAAATTGATTTATATGAATAAAATTTATCTATTTTGATGCCATATTGTTAGTACAGCCAAGAATGTTATAGCTCAAAACCAGAATCATGAAAAATCGAAGGAATATAATATTGTTTTGTTTGAGAAAGTAACAAGTTAGTGACCCCATTTGAAGAGATGTTTATGTTTATCTGTTTTTGTACATGTGTGTGTGTGTATGTGTGTACGTGTGCGTGGTTTGAGACAGAGAAAAGGGTTTTTGGACGTTCTGTGGGTAAAAGCTAAAGGAGAAGTGTAGGAGAGCCTTTATCCTTTAAACCTACTTACCAAATAATATTTGATAAAAAAATTATGGAAAAAAATTGCCAAAATGAATATAATTATCTCGAAGATGATAAATTTTTTAATATTATTGATTGTTAATTATATTTCAAATATTTTTTACTTTAGTCAAATTGTACAATATTTATTTAGTATTTCATGTCAAATTTCATTTGATATTCAATATGAAAGTAAGACTTTATATGTATATTAAGTCGATCATCTGGGCTTTACCAATCGTCACCATTCCAACCTTAACGACTTTTTCATATGAACAAAAAAAAAAGAAAAATGGTCAAGCAAAGAAAATAAAAAATAAATAACTTTAATAGAAGAGATAAAGCTTTTGTAAAGTCAAGGAGGAAGGGCAATAATTTTTAAGAAAAACAAGGAACATTTCTTTTACATGAATGATAGAGTGGACAACTTTTTTTAATGGTATAGATCTATATGAATATATATTATTAATATAGTTTATTTAATCAAAACTAGAATCATGAAAAATTGAAGGAATATAATGTCGTTTTATTTGAGAAAGCAACAAGTTGGTAACCCCATATTGAAGATATGTTTATGTTTATCTGTTTTTGTATGTGTGTATGTGTATATATGTATATGTGCATGGTCTGAGAGAGAGAAAATGGCTTTTGAATGTTCTGAGTAAAAGCTAAAAGAGAGATGTAGGAGAGCCTTTGTTCTTAATACCTACTTACCAAATAATATTTGGTAAAATAATTATGCAAAAAAATTACTGAATTGAATATAATTATCTCGAAGATGATAAATTTTTTAATATTGTGGATTGTTAATTATATTTCAAATATTTTTTACTTTAGTCAAATTTTACAATATTTATTTAGTATTTGATGTCAAATTTCATTTGATATTTAATATGAAAGTAAGACTTTATATCTATATTAGGTTGATCATCTGGGCTTTACCAGTTGCCACCATTCCAACCTTAATGGCTTTTTCATATGAACAAAAAACGAAGGAAAATGATCAAGTAAAGAAAGGAAAAAATAAATAACTTTAATAGAAGAAATAAAGCTCTTGCAAAGTCAAGGATCAAGGGCAATAATTTTTGAAAAAAACAAGGAACATTTCTTTTACATTAATGATAGAGTAGACTACTTTTTTTAATGGTATAGATGTATATGAATATATTATTAATAGAGTAATATAATATATTTAATCAAAACCAGAATCATGAAAAATCTAAGGAATATAACGTCGTTTTGTTTGAGAAAGCAACAAATTGGTAACCCCATATTGAAGATATGTTTATGTTTATCTGTTTTTGTATGTGTGTGTATATGTATATATGTATATGTGCGTGGTCTGAAAGAGAGAAAAAGGCTTTTGGATACTCTGCAGGTAAAAACTAAAAGAGAGGTGTGGGAAAGTCTTTGTTCTTAAAACGTACTTACCAAATAATATTTGATAAAAAAAATTATGGAAAAAAATGGCTGAAATAAATATAAATATCTCAAACATGCTAATTTTATTAATATTGTTGATTGTTAATTATATTTCAAATTTTTTTACTTTAGTCAAATTGTGCAATATTTATTTAGTATTTCATGTCAAATTGCATTTGATATTTAATATAAAAGTAAGATTTTATATGTATATTAGGCCGATCATCTGGGCTTTACCGGTCATCATCATTTCAACCTTAATCATTTTTCTATCTCAACAAAAAAAAGAAGGAAACTTGTCAAGCAAAGAAAGCAAAATATAAATAACTTTAATAGCAGAGATATTTTAAAGTCAATGTGAAAGAAAAATAATTTTTGAAAAAGACAAGGAACTTTTCTTTTACATGAATGATAGAATGGATTACTTTTTTTTAATGGTACAGATGTATATGAATATATATCATTTTAATATAATATATTTAACTATTTTAAAAAAATTCCATTATTATTTTATAATCTACGAATTATTTATAAATATATTTTTCTGAAATTTATGTATTAATCTGCAACAAATTGACTTGTCTGCATCAAATTTAGTATTTTCATACCATACTGTTAGTTCGTCGAAGAATATTACAACTCAAAACTAGAATCAAGAAAAATCGAAAGAATATATCATTGTTCTATTTGAGAAAGCAACAACCTGGTGAACCCACATTAAAGATATGTTTATGTATATCTGTTTTTGTATGTGTGTCTGTGTGTCTGTATGTGTAAAAGAGAGAGAAAAGGGCTTTTGGATGTTCTGTGGGTAAAAGCTAAAGAAGAGATGTAGAAGAGCCCAAGGAAATGAAATGCAGAGGATAATTTAAAGGGAAACAGTTTGGGCACGTCAGTGGCATAGGCTTAGTGATTTCCGTTGCGTAGGTATTCCCTTGAATCAGTCCACTGGTAATTACTTTTAAAGTTTATTATTTTACTAAATGATTTTTAATTAAAGTTTTAGTTGTTTTGCAGCAATGGTATCCATTTCATGCCTTGCAGTGCTTTTGGTGCGTGACCGATCGACACGTACTTCTAGGTAGCGCAGCGGTTGTCACGTGGCCGACTAGGCGGGTCGAGGCGTGACAACTTTAATGGTGTCAGAGCGTTTAAAAGATTCTGACTGTTTTCAAAAGCTACAAAGTGTTTTTAAAGTGTTTTCAAATGTTTTCAAAGCCAGTGGATTAAATAGGTTTAAAACTCCAAAGTTCGAATATGTAGTTACTCGAAAGCATCATAGATTATCAAACATACTCTTACAATACCTTCCTTAGCAGCAAGCCAACAAAATTTGTGGTTGATTAAGTCAACAATTGTTGGCTTTAAAACAAAATTTGATCAGAAAAAGAACAAGACAAGTGCAATGTTGCGGAGATCAAGTAATTAGTAAATGGATTCGATTACTTGACATGTTAAAATGAATTTACATATTTAATTTATTGAATTTTTTTAAAAGGAATATTTATAGATCATGAATCAAACTTAAATGAGTATACTCACCGAGTTCATCATCTCGAACAAATTTCATAATTGTTAATACTTAAAATTTTCCATATATGTATTCTAAATATTGATATTATGTTTCTTTTTTAAAAATATTGGCTTAGATTAATTTGAATTTTATTTTTTTCTTATTTCAAAAATTGTCCATCTCCAATATTAACATTATATAATCATGAAGAATTGTTATGGAGATAGTAATTTTTTTTAAAAAAAAATAGTAATAGGAAAGATGGGAAAAACAAGTCTAAAGAAAGACGGTAACAATTGTCAGTGACGGATGTACATGGACCTTACTCTATTCTAATACCTTATCTGCTCTGCAAGTAAAAATTATTTAATATCTTCTTTTTTTTTTTGCTTGAAGCAATTATCTAATACCTATATAGCTATAATTAATGAGTTTTACTGAGAATATAAATTCTTAATATAGTAGAGATTTGTTTGGTGCATTGAATTTGGTAAGTGAGATAAGAACAAGTCATGGTTTCATGGCAATTGATTACAGTTGTAAGGAGACATTTTGATTGCAAGTAATTAGATTTGATAACTGGTCATTGGTAATATTAGATAGTTATATTTTGATTGTATTTACTCTAATAATTTGACCTTAGTAATTTCATATTGTCATATAATAAAAAAAGTTGGTCATTTAAGTAGAAATTCAATAATTATTTATAATTTCTTAGATATTCTAAAATCATCAAAGTCATCTGATTTTGCTACAATTAATGCCTTTATAAACTAAAATTTTACACATTAATACCACTTAATCTCGATATTATTTGTCTCATTCTATATAATTGATCGACATTTAGGGATTTCTTTATCTCTCTATATTTCATTTTTTTTACAACAATAAATTGTCATATAAAATATTATTTCAAATTATCAATTATTTTTAAATTTAATTATCATTTATTTTTAAATTTAATAGAAACATGTTATATAATCAAAACTAAAGAGAATAGTAATTTAACAAACAAATTTGTTTTATATGGTCAAATCCTCTCAAAATTTAAAAAATAATTTTAGATATCCATTCTGACAATTAACCACATAGATAATACATTAATTTTCATTTATTTTATATATTTTGTAATTGAGATGGAAACTCCATTTAGCAATATAAAATGGTAAAACTGTTAATAACCTATATGTTAATTAACCAAAGAAATTGACTTAGAGGTATAAGTTTTCATAAAACAGTCACTGCTATAAAGTATGTATAAATTAGTACTTCATTTATCTAAAATTCTTTGTATAGAACCCTTTTGCACAAATTTTAAAAAAGTGTATGGATAAGAAATAAATTTTCCCGTCTATCCTTAATGAATTGCCTTTTTGAATTTTGTATAAGATATGATAGTAAAAAGTTTAAGAGTAAATTTGAGGAATTCAAATGTATTCATTGTTTGTTTTACGTAAGAAATAAATAAATTGGAGCTCACCAAAAAAGAAAAATGAACAAACAAAATGGAAAGGAGTAGTATAGTTTAGTAGTAACTTTTGGGAATGTAAACTTTTCAAGCATCATATGGCTCTGTTAATGTTTGTTCAATTTTTTTATACTACCAAGGCTTTTATATTTATGTGAATTCTAATTTGAACTATTCTACTATATGTTATATATTGTTTAAGTATAGTTTAATAATTTTCATGTTATTTCTTTCTGAACTTTTCCCTTACAAATTTCGCACTTGTCACGAATTAAAGATTTGTTCATTGATTGTATATCTCTTATGTATTTGTTAAAGAATTGTCTAAGATCTTCTTTCATATCACTTTTTACATGCACGCGTATGTTTAAGAAATAGAATTCTGACGAATTGCTAATAATATTATAATCAAATGTGATTGTGATATTTACTGACTCTATCACTCTCACTTATGAGTTCGTTTATTATAAAATTTTAGATATAAGTTATCCAAGATAATACTGACTTTCATAATTTTTATAGAAGAAAATATTGACTTCAACACTTTTATATTGTGCATGAAATGTGAGTGTTTTCAATTATGAAGTATTTATATGACTGAATTGGGAAAAAAATTTTGACATTATCTTTGGAGGAGAAGAAAATTATGAGAAGCATTGGAAAGGAAGTAAATTAAGAATGAATAATTAAGAAAGGAAAATGTAAAATAGAGTTCTCTTAATAAAAAAACAAGTTTAAAAGGGTTATGTTGCAAGAAGAAAACGTAGTTAAAGTATATTGAATTAAAGTAATTATCAAAAGGCAGTAGTAGCATGTTGATGAAAGGAAATATAAAGCAAAGGGATGACGAGAAGGAAGTGTGGAGTATAGAAGTAATAGCAGCGAGGGAAATTTAAGGAAAACCCTTCTGTAATTTTACCGAAAAACCCTTTTCAAGATGCGTCAAAAACACTGTAATGATGTATTAAGTATATATCACAACAACATATAACTTTAAGGAAAAAAAATAGAAACAATAAATACCAGTTTTTTTTTCTGGCAAAAAAAATTACCAGTTTTTTAATGTAAGACAAAAGGTTGGATTGACGATAAAGATATATTTTATTCTAAGATTTGTGGATATGTTGATTAAGTCGTCAAAACCTATATCAAGTAGGTATGATCCGATGTTAGTTTTCATATGGTATTCTACATCAAGCACCTATATCAAACAACTGACAACTGATAAGTTTCATATCCTTTTTATTTTGTACTTAAATTTTTTTTTAATTCTGCTACATTTAAGTGTTTGTACAAGATATGGAAATCAACTGAGTTGATAAGTCATATTTTATTTTTTTTATTTTGTACTTAATAACACAAGTGTCAACCATTTAACTGACAACTATTTAGTTTTGTTTGTACCACATCCGAACGGGTTGTCATTATCATATTCCTTTTGCTTTTCATAATAATTTAATTTTTACTTCCTCTATCATTTTTTCCTTTCCTTTTTTTTGAAATCTTTATTTAATTGTCCATTATATCTCAGAATATAACTTATTTTTTCACTGTTTTACACAAATTTAAAAAAGTAGTTTATTTTTTTTTATTTCTTTCATCTACAATAATATCTGTCATTATTTCTCTCTTTCTCTTTAAGAAAAATTATAAAATTAAAAATGATTTCTAATCTTAATAAGAGTAAATGTGAAATAATATTAATGATATTTGACGAGATTGACGTGAAGATTTTCCAAGATTCACATAGTATTAGTGGCCAACTTGCAAGCTAGGCTTCTTTTCGAGTATAGGAGCAAAATCCTTTGGACAATTGAGATATAGCTTCATAGCTATACGGACAAATTCTGAAGTTAGGAGACAAGATATTTTTAGCCATCTCTAAACAGATCTTGGTTCAAGAAATAAATCTTGTAAATGATTATTTAACTGTTAGGGGCGTTTGGTTGAGGGTAATGTATCATAACCCCGGTAATGTAACCTTAAGAATGTAAGATTCATGCGTTTGGTTTAAGGGAATTACATAACTTGGGTAATCTTACATTCCCGTCACATTAGAATTTTGGTAAGATTACCAGGAATCCCATAACCTCCAAATTCTTAGATAATGTGAGATTACCAGATTATGTTAAAATCTTTTCCTACTTTGTCCTTCATATTTTACCCATTTGACTCTAATAACCTTAAGTAATTTGTAAATTATAACATTTTTTTGAAGCATAAATTTTTTTTTGGTAAGAAACATATATAATTAAACTTAGTTTATATAATTATTAAACTATTAATTGTACGTTGATTCAATTAAACTATTTTACCCTTTTGAACCATAATAACCTTATGTAATTGATAAATTATAATTTTTTAAGCATAATTTATTTTGATTAAGAAACATAATTAAACTTAGCTTATATAATTATTAAATTATTAATTATATATTAGTTCAATTAAACTAAAAGCATAATTAAACTTAACTTATATAATCATTAAATGAATTATATAATATTTTACTAAGTTTGTTACTTAAATAATTTTTATATTAGTCATGTTTAATTATCAAACTTAACAAAATTACAACAGTTGTACAAAACATTGAACAAATAAGAAATAAGCCTAAGTGTTGTATTGAGGGTATTATGGTAAACTATCCATTTTAACAGAAAATATACCCCCAACCAAACAGGTTAATCTTATATTCCGAAAATCTCAACCAAACAGAAATTGTGTACATTCCGAGAATATGTATTAGGTTATGTTATAACCTGGTAATCACATAACTCTGATAATCTAAGATACTTTGAACCAAACGCCTTTTATAACTTTTTTAACATTAACTGTGTGATTATTGGAGAGTAAGGTCTTTCGAAAAGGTTGGACTATGTTTTCAATGAAGAAAAGATATTTACAGTCATCTCTGAGCGGTTCTTACTCCAAGAATCAAATCTTTTGCAGGATTGTTGTCTGACTATTGGAGAGGAAGGTCTTTCGAAAAGGTTGTATTTTATTTTCAATGAAGATAAGATATTTCCAGTCATTTCTAAACAGATCTTGTTCCAAGAATCAAATCTTATGTAGGATTGTTAATAAATTTTTTAACAATACTTTCAAATATTTAAACATTAAATATAATATTTAAAACCTCAAAAACACGTCACAACAATCCCCCTTACTCTACTTTTTTCCCTCTATGAAAGCTTAACTTTTTCTCCTCCAACCTATTACCTCTCAACCTTTCATCCCTCCTGCTGCTTTGAATCATTTTCCCTCCTACCGTCTATTTTTCTTTATTTTTTTAATATACACTTTATAAATAAAATATTATTTTTACATATATATTCAATTAAAATTACCAAAATAATAAGAATAAAATAAAAGTATATTTTTTTTGTTTTACACTTGTCATTTAAACACTATTTATTTGATAGCGTTTAACTCGTTTGACTGAACGTTGAAAAAGTTTAACGACTCTCGTATGTGAAGTTGTAGCTCCGATTTTTTCCTTCCATCTGACTTCTTATCATATTTTTATGAGAAATTGCTATAACTTCTTGTTATCGGATTAATGGATTGGCAATTAAATCCAATAATCCTAAAGTACCAACATTAGCAATCCATATATTCGGTCATCTTCACGTGCGTTGTTGATGCATCTGATAATCGTCACTAACTGGATTGTGTGACGGAATAATGTAACTATTTTTATTGTAATTGGCTTATATAATGGAACAATATAATTTTGTGAGTAGTAATATTTGTCTACCTATAAATTATTGATGTTATTATTGAAAATATTTTAATATTTATGCATAAGAAAGTGGAAGAAAATGGACTGAAATTTATAAATAATATATAAAAACATAATCAATATGAATATTGATTATCCAAGATTATGCTCACTTTGATACATTTTATCCAAAATTATATTCACTTTAAATTTTTTATCGGTTATATAAAACATTTGAAAATGAAGATGTTGAAAACATGAGAAAGAAGTTATATAATGAAGTTATATAAAGAAGAAATACATCAATATATTTATTTCTAATCCCGGAACGTAGCCCGGGTCATTACCTAGTAAATATTAAATTCCACAAATTGAATCTCAATTCGTTTTTGTGGGAGCCATTGCCAAAGTCTGCCCGCCCAAGCAAAATCTTTACTTTTCAGTTTTCACGGATAGAAAGTATTTATGTACATTGCCAACAAGGAAAAAGTACCTAAAGAGTAAAAGATTTTTGTCCCACTTTTTTTTTTTTTCTCTCACGTTGTTCTTCGAGTTTATTTTTTCATACAAATTGCACACAAATATGGTGAAGCTGGTGGTAAAGGAGTAAAGGACTCTGGTGGGCATCGAGTTTGAGTGTAATATGCTCCATTTCCTACTACTTCTTTATCTCCATAGTTTGTAACAAAAATAGGAGTATTTTTCAAAAATTAAAAATCATAAATGTTAAAGAGGAAAAATCCCATAAAATTATTAAGAAAATTGTGCCATAAATTGTGAAGCTTTTAAACTCTACAAACGAGATTATTATAAGATTGATATGTGTCTTTATAAGATATATATTTTTAAATTTTAATTAATTAATTAATTAATTAATTAATTAATTAGTAATGTATATATATTTCTTTTAACACTGTTATATATATAAAAAAATAAAATATATGCAAACTCCACCAATAGTGTAGAGAATAATAATCCAAATTATTATTAGCTTTTCCATAATTGTTTTAGATCTAAATATGTTCTATATTTAGAGTCTGTTTTGCATTACTTTTAAGTGTTAAAAAACTATTTTTTCACCTTAAACTTAATATAAAAGATTATTGATATTTGTCAAATCTAGTTTTGTCAATGAAAGCCCATCTAACTGAAAAGCTGATATTTAGTTGCTTCTGCGTTTAAATAATTTTGAGTTAATAAGAAACCTTTTCATATAAGTATACTAAACATTAAAAAACCTCAATTGCACTATTTCATGATAATTTTCAAAAGCACTCTTTAAATTCACTTTCTTATACCAAAGGGTACAATAAGTATTTCTTAATAAAAAAATAAATAGTACTTTTTTTTTGTTAGTACATATTATTCTATTTTTCGTTTCTATTTTTTTTTTTGAAATAATTTTTCGTTTCTGTTAAAAAAAGGAAATCCTTTTCTTCATTGTACATATACAAAATATAATAATAATAATAGTAAAAGTAAAAAATAAATAAGAAGCTTACCTGATAAGCTGAGCAAAACTGAAGGCCGAAGCGGACACTTGCCGTTGACAGCGAAGCAGAGGCAAGGGTATTTATGTAAATTCAGATACATCCAAATTTTTTTAAGCCTGAATCATCATCATCATCATCCTATAAAGGCTATGGATCAGCTTCGTCGGAACATGTTCGACGATTAATTGCCGCGGTAAAGAATTTAAAAATCGGAAATAAAACCCTCTCTAACGAGCAGGAAAGCGGTAAAACAGAGTCAACCAAGGGCATTTTAGTAACTTAATTAATTTTCCTCATTTCCTTTTTAATGCTCCTATAAATAAAGTTCATCGAGAAAAAATCCCCCCAAAATTTCACACTTTTTCCCCGCCATTTGCTTTGCTTCTTTCTGCTTCAATCTTCCCAATCTTCTTTTTAGGGCTCAAAAGACTCTTCAACGCCCCTGAAAAAACCCTAATTCACTTCAAATTGACCTTGGATTCCTACATTTATTACGGAACTGCCACTCCCTTCGAGTCTCTTCATGCTCTCTCTCTGCAGCAAAGCCCTCACTCGCCGATTAACCAATCGATGAGCCATCCGAGCGGCACGGCCGGGTCTTCGGACCCGGGAATGATGAGCCTGGCCCATCGTGGCATCGGCCTTTCCAACACAATCCACTCCGAGGTCGTGCAGTGCTTGCCGCTACCTTCCTTGCCCGTTTTCTGTGGCGCTCCGGATCCACAGCTCCGGCTGTTTGACGACCCGACTGGTGGAGCTTCCAGGTCTTTGAATCGACCTGCAATTCTCGCACAGTCGAGTGGAATAGCTGATCTCCTTCGTCAAACTGACGTTTCGTATCTGTAAGCCTTTTGTTTTTAGCTGAATTATTTTCAAATTTCCTATAAATTTGAATTTTTAGTTTAAATTCGAGTGTATAATGAAGGTAGTGAAATTTGAATGAAAAGAGCTTAGAGTTTAAAGTGTTTATAATTTTATTTGATTAGTAAGCTTTTTAACTTTATGATTTTTGTATTTTTTTGAATTTATTAGTTAAAGATTCATTTTAGTTGCTATTTTTGTCGCTATTTCTATCACTTGCTGTTTTCTGGTATTTGCTCTCAAAATTCTGTTGAAAAAGGAAAAATTATAATTGATCGAATATGAAGGAGTGAAATAAAATGCAAATCCCGCTCTCATAGTTTTTGTTTCATATAAAAGTATAATTATGCTTTTTGAGGTTAAATAATTGTAATTTTGACTTTCACAATAGTTTTTTGTTTTCTTTTATAGCCAAAAAGAAATAAGAAAAACATTAGTTAGCAAGCAACTTGAAATACGGTTATTCATTATGGATTCGGTGGTCTTAAGCATAAGCTATTTAAATTAAGTTAGTATATTTTTTCGTTTGGCATAAATTGGCTGCTATTTTCTGGATAAGAGTATGTAAGATTCTAACTTTCCTAATTTAAGTACACATTTATAAGCATTAATGCTTGAAGTTAAAATTTGCTGATCTAAAAAAATACTGCTTGTCTGCTGGTTTTGGCCCTTTCTTACAAGTTGTATTTTAATTGCCTGGTTTGTTTTATTATGGTGCAATGGAGTACAGTTTTGTTTATATCTTGTTCTGTTTGCAGGAATCTTAGAGATGAGGCGAGTTCAGTAACATATGACTATGTGGAGCCCTTGGAACTTCATGCACAAGTTCTCCAATATGATCCTGCAGCATTTGAGTATGTTACTCCTGGTAAACAAAGCATTCTTGGTTGCTCTTTTTTGTCTTAATCTTTTTCTTCTGATGCCCCTGATAAATGATATTGTACTACAAATTAAGCCTAGGTGTAATATGTCTCTCTGATATATGCAGATGTGGAAATTTTTCATGAAACAGAATGTGATTTTTTAAGAGGTGACTGTGGATTATCTTCATTACCTGATTAAAACCTTAGTAAAATTGAACTCAATTACCTGCATGAGAATTGCTGTAGTGTTTTAGACTTACGTTTATTGCAGTAGGAATCACTGCTGTTTGATACTTCAGAGCTTGATACTGTTCAATTCTTTACCAGAATTCTAATTTGTGGATAATCTCAACTAAAATAACATAGTCCTTTAGCCTTGATGATTGGCATTGCAGATGAAAATAGTTGGACAGATGTCAAAAGTGATATAGGTTCTTCTCATGATGGGGGTTCGAACCTTACATGAGAAGAGATTGGGCCTATTAGCTATGATACATCGTGTGAGAATTTATTACTAGTGAGAGATTTGAAGAGGAAGTAATGCTAAGAATATGTGGATGAAATGGGTAGTTATGGCGGTTTGATTTTGCATGGATATCTCTGGAGTCTGTATGTGAAGGAACCACTTAACCCCAAACTTCTTATATGCTTGCTTATTTGTTATTTTTACACAGCTTGGATTAGCAAAACCATGTACATGTCTAAGGCTCTATGCTCTAGTCAATTTTTTTTCCTAAGATTTTTCATTTTCTTTATTTGGTTCACTTTGTCACCCTGTTCTTAATTCTGCTGCGGTAGCTGCCACTGCAACTTTGAAGAGTGTTTGATATGGTTGAAGTCCTTCCTGTTTTCTCACCCACTTTTGATACTTACATGAATGTAATCGTATGCTTTATATTGTTTCTCTATTTTTTGGATGCTGTGGTATCTGATACATGAATTTAATATACCTGCGCTTATTGTTCATTGCATTTCTTCAAGTCTCTCAGGTCTTGTCAAGGAGCAAGTCTCTGGTGGTACAGTTTTTGAAAAGAAGCCATCTGAGTCAAGTGTTACTCTTACTAGTCAATTCCGGAGAGAAACTAGAAGCACTCACAATCAGCAGATTGATGCTGTTGCTAATGTATGCATGGATTTCAATTTGGCTATTAATTTTTTGGCTATTTAAGGCTCTTTAAACATGCTTAGTTCTATTGATATAATGGCAGGATACACCAAAATCATCTTCTAGGAAGCCAAAAGTCAAGAAGAAAGCTGCTGATGATGTTGGGTCATCTGTTCGAGCAGATCCTACAGAGCTTCAAGGTTGCCTTGGTTTTTTCACCCTTTCTCCAATCATCTCATTCATATTTTAACATAGATTTTTTTTCTTCAGATGCCATTATTGGAAACTTCCGTGAGATGCTGGAGGACTTTTGTGGCAGAGCTCAAATTCTTAGTGATGATCGGGATGAGACGGAGTGGTTGTCATTGCCTGTTAATGATGTTAGAATGCTTGTAAATGAAATTATGTCTTTACGTGCAAAGAGACTTCTACATTTGGTTCCTGTAGATATTCTTGTGAAATTGTTGCGGGTTCTTGATCATCAGATACATCGAGCAGAAGGTTTGTCCGTTGATGAATGTGAGCATGTAAGTTATGATTATTTGGTTTAATTTTCCATTGATTTGCATTCATCATTTTTATTGTCCTCCAGTTTGCATTTATGTTTGAAAACAACTAGGTAGGGCGGGGATAGACCTTAGGTTCAATCTTAAGCTATAAGATTGGTTAAGCATTGCTGATCGATATAAATGGCTTAGCGCCATCTTGTTTTCAGGTTTCCACTGGCAGTTTTTGCTTGTTGACCAATCAAAACTGATATAAACATTACTGTTTTCCCTTTTTCTTTCTACTTTGATGTTGATTTGGTGTAAGAATGCAAAGGAAACAAAAATTTGAAAGCTAACAACAAATTTACTGTTCATAACAGAATACACATTGGACAAATCTATTTATGATGTTTCTATTGAGACTGTTAAATATCTAAATATTGGATTTTTTCATTATTTTTTCCTGGTTTTATATTTGTTTCATTGGCTTATTGTGCTTCATTGGCCTCTTTTTTCTTTTTGTTGAAATGTTTCAGCAAAATTCAGATGTATTCTCATTAGTTTTCTGTGCCCTGGAGTCGATTCATGCTTCTTTGGCAGTAATGGCGCATAATGACATGCCAAAGCAATTATATAATGAGGAGGTATGTGCCTTTTTTGATAAAATGTTTAAGTCCATACCTTCTATTGACGTTATATTTTTGTCCAGAACCTTTCAGTTGTTCCATTTTTTAACACGAGCCTTTTTAAATTGTTCCAATAATGTTTTACTTTTAAATAAATCTGTTAAAATAAATGGCATTATCCATGTTGTTATCTAAGTACTTCTATCTGTAGTAATGGAACTATTTATTGGAAGCACTAATTTATAATGATTTATAAGGTTTGGGATTTAAAATAAACAATTGAGTAGTTAGGGATCCATATGAACCTTTTTTAAAGGTTATGGACCACTGGTGCTTTTTGCCTGCCTCATTTTCTTTTATTCTGCTTAACATGGTTTTATGATCTGTACTGGTGTGGATTTCAGTCGTTTCTTACATTGCCTGTCTGTTTTTTTCATTCTAAGATTGTTTATGGATTCTCTGTGTTCTCAACAGATTATTGAAAGGATTTTAGAGTTCTCTAGGCATCAGATAATGGATGTTATGTCAGCTTATGATCCATCATATCGGGCGTTACATAAACCAAGTGAAAATGGAGCAGTTGAAGGTTAGTCATCTAATTTATCACAAATACTGGATCGTTTCTTAATGGTGCTTCTTTCCAGTGATGAAATTCTCTTCATTTGTGTCTATAACTTTGACAGCTTGTCAAAAGTTTATTTGAGCCTTCATTTTCTTTAAAACTTAACTGTATCTCTGTCATATCCATGCACTAGGTTTATAACTTTCAGTCAAATGGTTGCAGGTATATTATGCTTCTTTTATAATACTGCTTAATTTTACATCATATTTTGCAGATGATGAAGATGAAGAGCCTGATGCTGAACTAGGTTCTGCTAGCAAGAAACGACGCAGTACCAAGACTCTTAAAGCAAAGAAATCAGCATTGAACAAGTGTGCTTATCAATATGCTGTTCCCTAGCATCAATTCATTGAATATTATGGCAAAACTATTTCACATAGCAGAAGTTAGATGTCTTCTTATTGTTTACATTTTTACTTTATAGGGTATCTGGTGCTATGAATGCTATTCTGCAAAAACTCTGCACTATTCTTGGTTTACTCAAGGACTTGTTGTTGATTGAGAAGTTATCTGATAGTTGTGTTCTACAACTGCTGAAGACAAGCTTTACAACGTTTTTGGTGGATAACATACAGCTCTTGCAACTCAAAGCAATTGGTTTGATAACTGGGGTACGAATCCAATTATATGCAGTTAAAGGATGCACATGAATAAATGCATACACACAGATAAGTTGTGCTAATTAGATATTTTGCTTGGTTCTAAATCTTTGTTATTGTTGATACAGATATTTTATTCATACACGCAACATAGAACACATATAGTAGATGAAATGGTTCAGCTGCTATGGAAGTTGCCATTTTCAAAACGAGCATTAAGAGCATATCATCTACCTGATGAAGAACAGAGGCAGATTCAGATGGTTACGGCTCTGTTGATTCAGGTGGTTCATGCCAGTGCTAACCTTCCTGAAGCTCTAAAGCAAATATCCAGTGGGAGTACCATCTTGGAAGTCTCAGTTGATGCTGGTTATTTAACAAAATGCCATGAATCTGTCCAAGATACATGTTGTCATTTTTGGACCCGTGTCCTTCAACGCCTTGCTTCTGTAAAGACTCAAGATGCCTCTGAGTTGAAAGTGATGATTGACAATTTAGTCACTGATTTACTGACAACATTAAATCTACCGGAATATCCTGCTGCGGCTCCTGCTTTGGAGGTGACCAGAGACTGACAATATTTCTTCCGTTATTATTATTATATACAGATAATAGTGTTTCAAAGCTAAGAAACTATGATTTGCAGGTTCTTTGTGTTTTACTTCTCCAAAATGCTGGTTTGAAATCTAAGGACGTCTCTGCACGTGCAATGGCCATTGATCTTCTTGGCACAATAGCAGCAAGGTTGAAGCATGATGCCCTCCTCTATAGGAAGGACAAGTTCTGGATATCAGATGAATTGCTTAGTGAGGATAATGCTGATCAAAGTTCACCAAAAGGTGCATGTGCAATTTGTTTTGATGGAAAGGTGGAAAAAGTGTTGTATAGGTGTCAAGGTTGTCAAAGATATTTCCATGCTGGTTGTATGGGGGTAAGAGAACAAGAAGTTCCTAATCGTGGTTGGCACTGCCAGCTTTGTGTATGTAAGAAGCAACTTCTTGTATTGCAATCATACTGTGAGTCACGGTACAAGGATGATGAGGGCAAGAATCATGGTCACTCAAAAGGTTCTGAATCTTCTGATCCAATTACAAAAGTTGAAATTGTTCAGCAGATGCTTTTGAACTATCTTCAAGATGCTGCTCCTATTGATGATATCCATCTCTTTGTTCGGTGGTGTGTACTTAAAAAGGCTCTTACTAATTGCTATGCATATGAAAGTGGAATCTCTCTTCCTAAAATGGTTTTTGGTTTAAATTCATGTTTCTGGATGCAGGTGTTATCTTTGCTTGTGGTATAAGGATGGCCCCAAATCTCAACAAAATTTCAAGTACTTCCTTGCTAGACTGAGATCGAAGGCAATAGTGCGTGACTCAGGGACTGTTTCTTCACTGCTGATACGGGATTCAATCAAGAAGATTGCTTTAGCGCTGGGACAAAATAATTCTTTCTCTAGAGGGTTTGACAAGATTCTTTACTTGCTTCTGGTTAGTAATTTTTTTTGCAAGTCCTTGATTTAATTGGTAAGGCTAGCTTTGTTCTTATTACATGTTTCGCTTTCAGGTTAGCTTAAGGGAGAACTCTCCTGTAATTAGGGCTAAGGCTTTACGAGCAGTAAGTGAAAACATTCTTGTTAAACATTTCATTACTGTTATTTCGAACTAGGATATTGATTTCTCTCTCTTCTCCTGACAAAGCGAGTTTTCTCCCTCCTATTTGTATGATGATGGCAGGTTAGTATTATTGTAGAAGTCGATCCAGAGGTATTAGGTGACAAACGTGTTCAAGCGGCTGTTGAGGGAAGGTTTTGTGACTCTGCAATATCTGTCAGAGAAGCAGCATTGGAACTTGTTGGCAGGCATATTGCTTCACATCCTGATGTTGGTTTGAAGGTATGAGCACTTAATTTTCACTTCTCCATCTTATGAAAGCGGATATGCCTCATTGACGACACTTGTTTTTTCTCTTTGTTCCCCAACCCCTCTTTAAAAAATGCTATCTATTAGTACTTTGAGAAGGTGGCAGAGAGGATTAAAGACACTGGAGTCAGTGTGCGGAAACGAGCGATCAAAATTATTCGAGATATGTGCAATACGAACCCCAACTTCTCAGGATTTGCTAGTGCGTGCATTGAGATTATTTCTCGTGTTAATGATGATGAGTCAAGCATTCAGGTAATCTTTAATGAATGACACTGTGTACTTCATATCAAACAGTGAGGCAGTAATTGGAGATATCTTTGTGGTGTTAAAAGTATTTCAGTTTGTTCTTTTTAGATATTAGACCATGGCATTTGGAACAATGTTCAAGTTTCTTTATATGTTTTTGGTTGTTCTTTGTGTTAACTTAAGGAATTGACATTAACCTTTTGCACTCCCAGTACTTTATCTTAATATTTATTTCTGTCTCAGGATATTGTTTGTAAGACATTTTATGAGTTCTGGTTTGAGGAATCTTCTGGAGTGCAGACTCAGTATCCTGGTGATGGTAGTTCTGTTCCATTGGATGTGGCTAAGAGGACTGAGCAGATGGTTGAAATGCTAAGGCAGTTGCCAAATCATCAATTTCTTGTTACTGTCATTAAGCGTAACTTGGTCCTTGATTTTTTCCCTCAATCAGCGAAAGCTGCTGGAATCAACCCTGTCTCACTTGCAGCAGTACGTAGGCGATGCGAGTTGATGTGCAAGTTTTTACTCGAAAGAATATTGCAAGTGGAGGAAATGAGTAATGTGGAAGCAGAGGTTTCTACACTTCCCTATGTATTGGCCTTGCATGCATTTTGTGTGGTGGACTCATCACTTTGCATGCCAGCTTCCGATCCTTCCCAGTTTGTCATCACACTACAACCTTATCTTAAGAGTCAGGTTATTTTTAATCATTTATAATATTTTTGTTCAGTACAATTTTGATATAATCAGATATCTTTCATCTTTGTCATTGTTATGCTGGTTCTTACTTCAAAATGATTATATCGGTGTGTTTGTAATCTGCTATACTTATTTGAATGGACATAACTGCTTTTGATAGTTTTAATAACCAGGCAAGCCAAAGTTATTTTTGAAATAACAGACTATTACATTTTTTTTATTGCATGAGTGTTAAATTTATATATTTGGAGATGCCATGGTGCATTGCTCCTTTCCCTAAATGATCTTAGGGTTGGCTAATCTAGTTGTTCTTAGTATTGGTCCAATCTGTCGTTGTGAGTGTACAAAGAAATCTTTGAAAGAGTAGATGTCTGCAAATTTCTTTCTTTTCTCTTGCTATTTTTCAGATTTCTGGCCATTTTCTTCACCACTGTGATATAGCTGTTCTTAGATGGAGGCCATGCCTGATTTGCTTTTACTTGTTTCAGGTTGATAACAGAGTTGTTGCTCAGTTACTGGAGAGTATAATCTTTATAATTGATTCTGTTGTGCCTTTGATGCGAAAGCTGCCTCCTAGTGTTATTGAAGAGCTGAAACAGGATCTGAAGCATATGATTGTCCGGCATTCCTTTTTGACTGTTGTCCATGCTTGCATCAAGTATCTTCATTTTCTCTCTCTCTTTCTTTAGTTTTGCCGTAATTTTAGTTGTTCGTTGAAGTTTAATTTTTTTTTTAATTGCTATATTTGCCAAAAGGCCTGAAGTCCTTCCTTTTTTTTGTCTACTTGGAGACTACCATTATACTGATAACTGCAATTATTTTTCTTATATAAATTACTTTGTTATCTTATAGCTGCATTTATATTTTCATGTAGATTGTGTCTAATCATATTTTATTGCTTGTAGCTAAAAGTTTTCGGAGAATTTTATGAGTTTTGGTAAAGTTGTGGCATTTGAACAGATTAGTGCGTGGTTATACATTTTATGTTGCTCTGTATTGCTGGCTATTATGTGCTTTCATGGATCCATAGATGCAAGACATAGTGCTTTTCATGAACTATTTTAACTAATTAATTGTATCCAATTATATTCAATTGCTGCTCTCCTGCTCTCCAATTAGTGTTTCTAATCAGCGTGCACTTGTTTCCCTGATCATTGTTCCAAAGACCATTGCCACTCTAGAACTTACTAATAGTTGGTTGAGGCTGCTTTGGGGCAACTTTTCCCTCATTTTGAGGAAAATGATTGTTAATATATGTTTTTATTGATGTGAGTCTAGCATATTTATGCCTGTTCTGCATCTAATGACCCCCTACCTTGCATACTGTTACGTAGAAGGTATTCTCTTTTTTTTTTTTTTTGGTAATACTTAGAAGGTATTCTGTTTCTGCTTCCAATACCCTTATTTTCTTAATATCTTATTGTAGGTGTCTTTGTTCTGTAAGTAAAAAGGCAGGAAATGGAGGTAGTGTCGTTGAGTATCTCATTCAGTTATTCTTCAAACTATTGGATTCCCAAGCGACTGATAACAAGCAGGTTCTTTGCTTGAAATTTGTACTTGTGTAGTTGCTTTTGCATGCATGTTCAATAATTGTTATTTCTACCAGCATCTTTTGGCTGGTCAGGGGCATTTGGTAGTGACACAGGCGACAATAGTGATAATATTCTGGATGACGTACCAGAAAAAATTCTTTGTATTCTTTGTAATCTAGAAATCAACTACCGAAGTATGATAATGCAAAATAAATTTGAAGGGGTGATGTTGAAAATTTGAAAGATCATATTCTTTTCCGTCCTTCCTTTGTTCTGTCGATTGCAAACCTCGTTGTTTCAAACATTGTGTTGGAAAGAATCTGTATTTCTAGGACTGTTAGAAGACTTAGGTTTGCACCTTGTGTCATTCTCCTTGAATCTAAATCTCAGTTGGCTCAAACGGACATGCAAGTAAATGAACAAGTAATACAAAGATTTTTGAATTATTAGATTTGGTGAATTTTACTAGTCTTTTTTATGAAGAAAATTTATGTGATCACAAAGCTTAAGTCAACTCTTTTTTTGTTGGTTTTTTGCAGCAAGTGGGGCGTTCTCTCTTCTGTCTTGGATTGCTTATCCGCTATGGGAATTCTTTGTTTAGTGGTTCCGGTAACAAAAATATCGATGTTGCTAGCAGTCTTAGTTTGTTTAAAAGATATCTTCGAATGGATGATTTTAGTATAAAGGTTAGATCTTTGCAGGTAAGTCATATTCTACTTTACTCAGTTATCTTGGAGTTTGCTTCACTTTTCCTATTACATATCTTAGCAGTACAATTATAACACATTCTTTTGTTTTTATGGTTTATCTTTGTAGGCATTAGGCTTTGCTCTAATTGCTAGACCTGAATATATGTTGGAAAAAGACATTGGAAAGATATTGGAGGCAGCATTAGCACCGAGTTCCAATGTTCGTCTTAAGGTAAAATTGTCTAATGTTACTTAGTTTCTTTATTTACAAGGCACAGGCTAAACCATTCTGTCAACCAGATGCAAGCATTGCAAAATTTATTGGAATATCTTCTTGATGCGGAAAGTCAAATGGGAACGGATAAAGCCAGTAATGATGCGGTTAAGTATTCTGTAGAGGGTGTCCATAGTGTACCAGTAGCTGCAGGTGCTGGTGATACTAACATATGTGGGGGAATAGTCCAGTTGTACTGGGATAATATTCTGGGGAGATGCTTAGACTTTAATGAAGAAGTCCGCCAATCTGCGCTAAAGGTGAGCAATTGTTTACTTTGTCTGTGTTCTTTGAGATGAAGCAAGTTTATTCTCTGGATTGAATCAGAACCTCATATCAGGAGAGTTAATAATTTAGAAGTTAAGAGTACATGATAGAGGACATTCTGTTCTAAGCAAGAATATTAAACATATTTATGGTCATTTTGTCACATAAGTCTCAAATCTACCATTTCAATAGAAAGTTGACTTTGAGAAAAGAAAAAGGTAAGGAAAGGGAAATTATTGCCTTGAAGGTCTACATGATTTCAACTCTGTTATCAGATGGCTTGAATGACATGCTACTTGATTTTTCTGTTATCATTGCCTGTTTGGACTGTGATCATTTCCTTGTTATGTTGTTCATGCAGATAGTGGAGGTTGTGCTTCGTCAAGGTCTTGTTCATCCTATTACTTGTGTTCCATACCTTATAGCACTTGAAACGGATCCTCTGGAGGTCAACCAAAAGTTGGCTCATCATTTGCTAATGAATATGAATGAGAAGTACTACCCTTGTGCTTTAACTTCTTCTGTGTCCTTTCAATTTGCTTAACTTCTATTAAAAGCTTCCTTTCTGCAGATATCCTGCCTTTTTTGAAAGCCGCTTAGGGGATGGCCTTCAGATGTCATTTATCTTCATGCGTTCCATTAGTGGCAACGCCCATGAAAATCTAAAAGAAAAATCCCAATCTAAGCTTACTGGAAATGTGAAAGGGAAATCTGATCCTGGGTCTTTAACACAAGCAAGGCTGGGAGTTTCTAGAATTTACAAGCTTATTCGTGGAAATCGGGTTGCTAGGAACAAATTTATGTCCTCAATTGTGCGCAAATTTGATAATCCTAGCTGGAATGATTCAGTTATACATTTCTTGATGTGAGTTACTGCCAAATCTAAAATTCTCTACCTCACTTGAGTAATTATACTGAATTGTCTGTTCCCTTTTTTCTCAGGTATTGTACAGAAACTCTTGCTTTGTTACCGTTTTCATCCCCTGATGAGCCCCTTTATTTGATCTATTCTATAAATCGAGTGATACAAGTTAGAGCTGGGGCACTTGAGGCAAATTTGAAAGCGTTGACTTCAACTGTGTTACAAGCAGATGCTCAGAAAACAACTCATGAGAATGGGGTAGCTCAAATGGATCCCAGTCAAGCTGTTTCCAATCATATGGCTACTGTGGATTTGAATGGAACAATGCAGGAGGAACCTGTGGTTCAGCCCGCGTTCTATCACATGACATCAATTGATTTGAATGGTACAATCCAACAAAAGTTCACTCATCAGTCTATCTCACATTATACCCCTGCAATGGAGACAACGATGCATAAGATGAATCCTTCTGAAAATCGTGCTTTCTCCGAAGAGGATATTCAGAAAATCCAGGTACCTTAGAACCCTGAAAACCCTATTATTCTATTCCTTGCAATGAGTGTTTTTGGTTTTTGGATAAACACATTTTGCATAGATGTCTAAGCTTTGCTTGAGGATTAGAAGAGCATTTTCCTCAATTGTTTCCAACATACAGGGTTGCATAGTGGGTTTAACCTGTCGGATGGTCACTAGTTAGCAATAATATTTTATTGCTTTCGAATTGACATCTTCCTTTTGGTGCTATTCCAGGCTGACTGTCTTGCTGCTGCTGCTCTACAGCTTCTTATGAAACTGAAAAGACACCTCAAAATTGTTTATAGCCTCAATGATCAAAGATGCCAGGTTGAAATTTTTGCCTTATGCCTTGATTTTTTTTGCATGAATGAGGCATTTCCCCGCCTAAATGCAAATATGAAACTGATTTCACTTGTGACTCAAATCTTGTATTACTAGGCATTTTCTCCAACTGAACCTATAAAACCTGGGGACGTTCTCTCAAGACAGAACATCGCTTTCGACATCAGTGAAACACACACAAATCTGCCTTCCACTTATCAAGAATTGGTTCAGAGATATCAGGTAAGTTTTATCATTGCAGTATTGTTTCTTGAACGGAGATGACAGTGTCAGAAGTTCAATTTTATTGTACAACAGGATTCTATCTTTTGGACATTTACTTCTTATTTGCTCTTTATCTTGTCCAGGAATATAAAAATGCTGTGAGGGAAGATTCTATTGATTATGCAATTTTCACAGCAAACATCAAAAGGAAGCGCCCAAATCCCAGGAGAGGAGGGAGAGCTGGTCGTGTGGCTGGCGGGGATGAAGATGATGATTACGATGATGAAGACTGGACAGGCAGTGGTCGCAGGCCGATTAATAGTGGAAGGAGAAGCTACGGCGGTAGAGGCAGTAGGCAGCGATGGTAGTTGTAAATACAGTGACAGGTAGGCTAACATGTAAATTACATTGAAGGAAAAGAATAGAAATTAGGTTAGGGTAAGAGCAAAAAGGATTAGGGAGATTGGAAACAGATAAAAGCAGCAGGGGGATCTAGTACATTGCTTGCCCTGATAGAGGGGATTGCTATTCTTCAGGCTGTTTTCATTTTGTAATTTTGGTCTTGGCTCTACAGTAAAAAATGTGCATTCTTTTCTTTTATTGAAAGTTTAACCACTTGCTATTCTAGAATCTAGATTGGATGCTACCACCATGGCAACAAAGATTTGTAACTTTTGTTCAATAGAAACTCTTCCGTGATACAGAAAAGTAATGAAATATATTGCCTTTTCTCTCCAGTGCTTGGAATCTCACTCCTTTTTTTTGTTCCAGCTTTGTGAAAATACCAATTTTATGTCATTTTGATGATAAATGAAGCAAAACTTACGTTGGCTAATGAATTAGATCTCACAATTTTTCTTTTCTTCACTTGAGATCGTCAGGGATTGAAGTTATCGAAACCGAGTCTCGAGATTATCAATAGGCTACATGATTCACATCTCATTCTCAATCATATGAATGATTAATGAGGGAGCAACTTATATTTGCTAAACTAAGCAATGGCTTATTTAATTAAGGAAAAGAATTTGTTGACAAAGACAAAATGGACAGTGTAATTATTAGAATCACAAGATTGACATTATTGGTTTAAGAATTACAGAGTAATTGGATATGATTAGACGTAGAGACCAATAATATTAAACCAAAATCATTATCTGCCACAAAAGCTTCAAACAGGTCCTTTCCCAAGTATTCAAGGCACAATCACAAATAGAGGCTGCAGACAGAAATGCGGGGGATTTAGACAAATATCAAATAAAAATTTAGAGAGAGAGAGAGAGAGAGAGACTACCATGTCTACACTAACTGATTTTCCATCCTCGACCAATACCTCAGCTATGGTTCCGGATTGGTCAGCCTGGGACATCAAAAATCAAGAAATGAAAAAAAAAAAAAAAAGTCACAAAGAATAATTAGAGAATCAAGAGCTTGGTGGATTAAGAAGCCTTACTTCTAACACTAACAAGAATAATTATTGGCAATATTTAACTTTAAAAAATTGGTAAATAAGCATGTATGGGAGATCAGCAATGATAAAGCATGGTTCTTTTGTAATATTCTCATGCTAATAGCAGAATAGAATGTTTGAATCTTGAAGGGGAGCAAATAAATTAACTAAGAAATAAGAGTATGAACATACTTCAATTTCATTCATGAGTTTCATAGCCTCGATGATGCAGATAACTTGACCTTTCTGTACCTTATCTCCCACCTAACAAACCATTTGAAGAATGTTAGAATCTTTGTTCAAATGAATATTTCCTCGAACAGAAAACTTGAGTATATTATGAATCAGCTTTTCCAGCTCTTTTTGGCAGACACCTCTCAACTAGAAGATCCTTAACAGAAGACCACAAGCACTCACCTTCACGAATGGTGGTTCCCCGGGTGCAGGACTCCTGTAGAAGGTTCCAGCCATTGGGCATTTGAGGGGAGGATGAGATGATCCGCCTGTTTTAGCAGGGGGAGGTGAGGAAGGTGCTCGGGCTGGGGAGGCTGGGCTTGCAGGAGCAGGAGCTGCTACTGGGGGAGCTGGAAGTGGAGTTTGGAACATTGCATGAGGCATGTATTGTGGCATGACAATGGGAGAAGCTGGTTCTGGCGGCTGCAAAGCTTCCTTCTTTCTTATTACAAGCTCACAATCTGACTGCTTCAGTTGCAGCTCCGTGATATCTCTTGAATCAACAAGTCTGCTCATCAAAGTTAACATCAACATTAATCATCAAAAAGATCCTTCTTGTGAAATGCAAATGTACTCAACCTTCAACTTACTTAACAAGGTCTGATACTTGTGTCATAAATGCTGATATTGCTGCCACATCAGGAATATTTTTCTCTGTAGATTTATCATTTTCCTTAGGCAACTCAACTTTAGGTTTTGTGTCAACTACTGGTACAGAATTTGAGGATTTCGCTGCAGCAACCTTCATTTTACAAAATTGGTTTAGTAAACATTGATAATATCTCATCTAAATATGGAAAATTCAACTTCACAGTGAAAAACATACATCATTAAGCTGTGCATGCCCCTTGAAAACAGTAGTTTGCTTCCCATTAGGCCACTGCAAATGACATCCAGATTAGGAAACAACCAGAAAATTTAAACATTGTACCGAAATAAACAACTCACTGCATACTGCCAAGATGTTAATTGCAATGGAACATATCAGACACTACTACTTATGCCTACATGCCTTTTGTAGTGGGGAAATTCCATTCCAACGAAGAAAACTGTGTATGATGTGTCAAAATTTTGCCGTTCAATATAGTTACCATAACCCAAGCAGAGAATAAGAACAAAAGGTAAAGAGAGATTATACTATGATTTCCATTCACATATAAGCTATACTTCAAAGATATTATCTATCAAACATAAGGAAAAAAAAACTGTCAACTTATTATAAACATTGATAATTTAATAACATAAGTTGAAGATTTGGACAGAACAAGTATAAAGAAAAATCAATTAATAAGTCAAAGCCTTTACAGAGAAAGGAAGCATTTGGCCATTGAGTTATGGACTTTTCTTTCTTAATTTAAATTTCTTTACTTATTGCTGTCTGATTGTTATTTACTCAACCATGTGGTTCACAAGGCTACAAAAAATTGTCATCTCAACAGATACCAAAAGAAAGAAAGCTTCAGTTTTCAAAATTAAGAGACCACTTCATCACCATCAATGTTGAAGTCCAAATACTAAATAAACAAACCATTCATGCATTATTCAAGCTAAATCCCAAAAACCAGATCCCTAATCACAACCATTAACCATATAATCAAGAACCCATGGACCCCAATCCCACACTCTTTCCAGCAAAACCAAAAAATTCAACTTTCAGCAATATTTTAAGAAATCAAAATATCAAATACAAAGGACAAGGATGAAACAAACCTGACATCCCGAGAATGCAGGCACCCGGATAGAAGATCCAAATGACAAGGAAGATTTGGACAAAAGCTTGGAACTTTGAGGAAGAGCCAAAGAGATCTTTTGAGCTTGGCTTTGCTGCTTTGTTTGTAAAAGAGAAGAGATCTTGGGGCATGGAACTGAGGTTGAAGAAGCCATGTTTTCCTTGTGTTTTAAAGCAAACCCAGAGATGGTTTTAGCTCTGTATATATAGGAGGAGGAAAGAAAATGGGGGACGATGAAATTTAAGCGGTGGGAAAACAAACCCAAAAAGACAACCCAAAAGAGTGCATATTTAAAGGGAAAAATTCTAAGGGAGCTATGGAAAGGAGAGTAATACAAAAAAAAGTTGAAATTTTTTATTTATTTTGGTTGGTTTTGATTTTCGATAGTTACGAAGAAGAGAAAGAGAGAGCAAAAGGGCTCCATGTCGTGGGTTTTAACTTAACTAACGCCAACTACATCTACATGCAAACTCACGAACCTAACTCCACACCCCGCCCATGCCCCCGCCCCGCGTGCCTCCTACATTCTTCATTTGGCCTTTTTCTTTTCCCTTTATTGTTTACTATTTATTTACTTATTTAGGAAACATCTATTATTTGAAAAATAAGATTTAGTTGTATTTTTTTCCTTAAATTGTTGTCAGTGTCACAATTGTAATACTTTACTAGTATAAGAGATTAAGGTTTATAATTCTTGTTGAGTGATATGGATTTATTATTTAAAATTTTGAAATTATTTTCCCATTTGTTAATTTCTGAGTTTTATGGTTTTATTATTAGTAAATTTATTTTGTTTTAATGGAGAAAAGTACTAACAATGTTTTTCCCTTTTTGTTTCTCTAATTTATTTTTAATTTGAGTACAAAGAAAATTCAATCAATAGTTGGTTGGTTATAGCTATAATCGACCCAATGTTTGTTATGACAAAAGAAAAAGACCACATTTACCAGCCAACTCTTATTGCATTTTACTCTTTAATTTTAAAATTCTATTCTCTTTCCTTCTCCCTTCATTCAATCATTTTCTTGAAGCAAGACTTGTTAGTAATTAAAAAAGGGAAATGAGTACCTAGCCCAAACTTGGAAAATTGATACTCAAGTGATGCTATACAACTTATGTAGCAACAAAGTCTAAATGCATTTGATACTTAAGTGAATTCATAGTTTCATTAATTTCTAGACCAAAAATCTACTCATCATTGTTGATAACATTAGTATAAAATTTAAACCTCCAAACATATTTACTTTTACATTATCTTAATAATGCAGACATAATTAAATCAGAGTTGTTGAACAATTAATAATAATCTGACTGAAAGTGATGTGTAGAGAGGGGCAATCAGGCAGTTGAACTGCCAGCAATGACACCAAATAATTTCAGCTCCAACATAAATGCCACTTAGAGAGCCTAGGCTAGGATCCAAAACTGAAATGCATTGCAAACTCAATATATCCACAATAGGGCCATCAAATTCATTTTTACCTTCGTTTTATCAAAAGAATTTCGCGTGATTCTCTCAGCAGAAACACTGAAGCCAGCATTGCTTATTACGCAATAACAATAGAGTTACAGAACCAAGAACCTACAAAATGAATAGAAATGCCACCCTAAGGTGTTCCCATAAACTTTGGTTGTGTAAAAAGTGCCAAAATGTTTGGTCATAGCCCAAGAAGGAGATGATGATCCATAAGTTAAAAAGGAAAATTATCTAATAACGATTCCAGTACGTCCTGCGTCTGAACCAGTTGTAGTCGGGCAAACCCTGGATGGGGCCCATGGCAGCGATGGCGATATCCTGAAGAACCAAACATAAACAGCGTTAAAACATAATATATCCTGTAATCCCAGCATCTCATCCTACCAAAATTCATTAGTTTTACCCTTATTTCGGTCAAAGCAACAAAAGTACTAGGTTCTAGGTTAGGTTATAGTCCCTACCTTGTCTGTGATAAATCGGTTTGCAACACGTTTAACAGTGCTTGTGTCAACAGCATCAATCCTAGCAAATAATTCAGCAAATGGAATTCTCCTACCATAGGTAAGTAGCTGCAAGGGTGGGGATATCAACACAAATAAAAAATTGAAATGAGTAACAGATGATTAATACATGTTATGCGCAAGCACCACTGGAATTAAAAACCATTCTCATTAGGAAGAAAATTCGCACCTGGCGCCCAATATCTTCAGCTACAGGACTTGTTCCATCCATGTGTAGCATCAAGGATGACTTCAACTGCAACCAAAAGAAAAAAGCAATAGATTTACAAGTTATTCAAAGGGAAAACATGAGATTCTCTATTTTCTACAGCATAGGCCTTCATTCCATCACAGATGTCGGGAACTGAGCTTGTTTAAGTGCAAGAATCTTTTAAGAGTGAAAGCAGGTGAAAAGTAACAAAGAAGCATGGAAAGATAATCAGCCAGCAAAAGAAGCGTGGTGATATTTTAATGAAAAACAAGAAAAACTTTGTTTAATTGATTTCTTTTGAGAGGGTATAGTTCCCTAAGATTGCACCATAACATGAATGGTATAAAGTCAAAACATAACAAATACTAATGAACTATTTCAAAAAAAATATTTATAGTACATAATGAGGTCTTTAAACAAAATCTGCTCTCGCTGGTGCATTAATTTCAGATTAAGTTTAGAATACCAAAATCACGACTGAATTATGTACTATGAGCACTAGCAGAATGCTAGAAGTTCTTCAAACAACACCAAATGTCAAAATATCAAACGTAGTATCTATCAAACATGAATAGATAACAGCAATTATAGCTACCTGATTACGAGCACGAATGACATCAGCTTCTGAAACACGATAAGCTAACTTGGCTGTCTCATACATAATAGCGTATGCCAAATCATCCAAACAATCAGGCTGAAAAAAGAACATAAAACTTATTATCCTGTCATAAAGTAAAAAGTAGAAACAGCATAAAGTCAACCACTCACAGACACACAAAACAATTTAGTTAATCCAATGTAAGAGGAGGGAGGGAGAGACAACAACCAGATAAGATGTTAGGTATATATAGTGATATCAAAGAATATGGCTATTTCGTAACCCAATATTTTAACAAGAATTGATTTTTTTTCCTTCTTTTTTTTTCCCTCGTCAGTTTTTCTTCAGATCATTAAAAAAAAAATTGCAGAAAGGGGCAGCAGCATCACCTTTGCAACAGCATAAACACCAAAAAGACCAGTATCTTTATAGTTGGTGTTGAATGCCATCATGCTTTCTGCAATTTCATTGATGCCAACTCTTTGCGCCAGGTCAGAGCTGTTTAAAGGATTTCCAAAACTAATCAATACAAGGTTGCAACACAAGAGTCTCGCTGTGAGACTGGCAAAGCAGAGTTCAGTTTAAAATGTTATTCCACATAAGAAAAAAGCTCACCCCATGTGCTTTCCACCCCCAGCATTTTTGCCCCATGAACCCAACATCACCTGCATAACCATTAGCGCAATGGAATCTGGATCTGTCCAAGATGCTCCCTCAAAAGCAACTGCAAATTGCGCTAGAGGAGCATCATCATTGATTATCCTAACCTGATTTTTTCCAAGAAAAAATAAATTAAACAAAAAATTGACAGTGAAAATTACTAGATAAAAACAGTTTAAAACTTATTAAGTCAAGTCAACCAAGCGCACCTCAGAACCGGTAAAATAAGCTGGTTTCTTTGCTACTAACTGAGAAGCAGTGGTTGGATCAGCTGATAACTTAGTAAACAACTTCTTTACTTGCTCAACAATTTCCTCATGCTTAACAGCTCCAGAAGCTGCAATGACCTGAAAAAATTTCCAGAATGTGAACATTTATACGAACCTACAAACATGAAGTCTTTCACAAAGTACCTTAGAAGATAGGCTAGGAGATCAATAATGTAACAAGATATTCATCAGTATAAACCTACAAACATGAAGATAGGCTTGCCATATCATATTAGACAAAGACACACAAGAAAAAAGCAGTAATTCTTTGCATACCATTCTCGGAGCAGTGTAGTGTGTCTGAATATAGTCCCACAGATGCCCATGGGAGATTGTCCGAATATTATCAGCAGGTCCAAGAATAGAATTACCAAGAGAAGTGTGTTGGAAAGCAGTTGAATGCAAATGGTCAAATATAACTTCCTCGGTTTGACCCTCAACCTACAAAATTCCCCAAGACAATTACCATTTTTACGAAGAATCAACACAAAACAAACAACAAGTGCATTTGGCAAAATCAAAACAACATTGTTTAACATGAAAAAATAATAATATACATCCCCATAATGACAAGAGTTTACCTAACACTTCAACGACCAAACAAAAAGCAACCTGAAGGATAGACTTTACATGTCATTGCACTATATAAAAGACAACAACAATTTTTATTACACCCAAATAGACAATGTAAATCAGTTTCTAACCACACAAATTCGTATACAGCACACGTAGCTAGTAAAATCCCCGACATTTGTTAAACAAAGCAAGCATCTTTCACTCAGAAGGCTAAGGAACTATGTTCACCTGTTAGTGAAAGAGAAGTAAATTGTATTCAACTAATTTTATTTTACTAAAAGAAGTCTCAAGCCATTCATAAATGGAATTAATCTAAACCCCTTTTACCTCCTCAATTTCCCCTAAAGATCACATCTTCCAAACTAACCTATATCCATACACGCATCGGGAGCACCAACAGCGCAATTCCAAGCACCTCTTCTATTACAAATAAAATACATTCTAAATCATAAAAGAAACACTTATCAGCCAAAACCAATTACAGAAACCCAAGAAATTCACCACTTTTGTTACCTCGGACTGTTTTCCCTAAAATCACATCCTTCTCCCTACTAAATCTATGCCCGTCAGATATTACCTCTTTCATTTCCTCAAGATCATATATACCTACGGACACAAACAGAGCTGACATTTTTAAATCCCACCAATTAATCTCATTTCTTATTTAGCTCCTACATGTCAGGCAAAAACAGAAACAACACATTCGAACTCCCTGCAATATTCCCTAAAAACATAGAGACTATATTCTAAACCAATAGCAAAAAACAGATGTCATCCAAAACCCATTTAAGAAACCGCCACCCCAAAAAAATTACAAACTTTTTAATTACCTCCTGCATTTCCCTTAGAATCACATCCCTTTCCCTATCAATCCTATGATCTTCGAATGTAGAATTCTGCAAAATATCGGCCAATATATCCAACGCTTTAAAAACATCCTTATCCATAACTTTAGTGTAATAAGTCGTCTGTTCCCTCGAAGTATAAGCATTCAAATGCCCCCCCATATTCTCAATCTCTTCCTCCAACTGCCTCGAAGACCTCTTGGACGTCCCTTTAAATATCATATGCTCCAGAAAGTGCGCTGTCCCATTCGTCTCGTCGGACTCAAATCTCGAACCCGCGTCGATCCAGACCCCAACCGTAGCCGTTTGGGAAGATAGAGTAGATTCCGTGGCAACGCGAAGGCCATTGGGCAAAGTAGTAATTTTGGTTTCAGGGGAAGAGAGGATATGGTTGTGGGAAGTTACAGCTGGGTGAGGGGACCCGTATTTGAGGAAGCGGGGATCTGGGTTTTCGAGTTTCTGGATCTTCGATTTCACTTCGAGGGCTAGCCTGTCGTAGATCATGGCGGTTGGTGGAGGAGGCGAGACCTTTTGAGCTTCGGAAGTGGTGGCGGCCGGGAGCGGCGCGGCGGCGGACGATGATGAACGGGCGGTGATGAAACGAGATGCTGGCTTGTGGGACCGCCGAGCTAGAGATAGAAGCTGCTTGATCGCCATTTTCCGATGATCCTTCTCTCTTCTCTTTGTTTTTGTTGACTGTGGATTTTTTAGGGTTTGCGGAGAAATTGGGAATTTGGAGAGCGGCAGAGTGGAGATGGTTGCTGCTGGTTGTCTTATCAAGCGAAGTGAGTGCCTAGCGTTAACACACTGTAAAACGATGTCGCATTCAGGGTAAAGAGAATAATTCTCGCTATTGAAAGGGCGGCGTCCAAAGAAGGTGGGGCAGAATTGTAATTTGGGTGTAAGTTTAAACAAATTCCTAGGATTAGGGGCCTTTAATTCTTGAACACCTCCCCACTTGGTGCTTTTGTTTTGGGCTTTTCTTTTGACTTGGCACCTGAAAGCTTTATCCATTTTTAATTTTATTCCTTCATTTTTTTGGATTAATGCCCCATTTAGCCCAATACTTTATAAAATTTCAATGTGATACTTTTACAATAACAAACGTTCAATGTGGCACTCCTAGTGATACTTTCTGTATCAATAATAATTCGTGGTAACTCTACTATTATGATCTACACATCACCTTTGTGTCTAATGGACTGATCTTTTGCGGTCCGGATGGTTGAAGTTTCCGAGCAACATTGCCGGAGATATGCTAGTATATTGCAAGTGAATCAATACCAATTGTTGTGAAGACTTTGCAAAGAAGAAGAGATAGATATAGATTGAATATAAAGAATATGAGAATACTTCATTCATGCCCATTGTTCTTCCACTAATTTCTTTGTACAAGTACCTAAACAAAAGGCAAAATTGCAACTAAATTGGTTGCTCATGTACAAATCTTCATAGGACTTTCCAAAGGGGGGAAAAACAATCAGACAGAAGGAGAAGGATTGACATTATTTGATAACCAAACAAATGAATAATCACAAAGACCTATATTTCTCTTGCTTCATTGCCTTGGAAAGTGTATGTACTCATGTCGTTCCATGATATGCAGCACTTTATCTTCTTATGCTGTGGAATGTGGAACTTTGGCTCCCTTGGTATGGTTGGATGCTTTGCGGACCTTAAAGAGAAGCAAAGATGGCAGCAAGATAGAAATTAGAGAAATGAACTCGTTGATGTTATCGGACAGTTAAAGCCCCACAATATAAACTTTTGAGTAGTTGGTATCTGTATGCATGAAAGTAGCAAACAAAGCAGGTTAGACTTTTACCTTCTGGGAATAAAAGGCCTGTCAAAGTATGGCATAGGCTGTGCTTTTGGAATGAGCTCCTTTCTTAGCCTCTTTACCTCTTCTTCTTCTGCCATCTGCAAAAAAGCAAAAATCCAATTTAGATTATTATTTGCACAAAGACCTTTATATCATGAATCATTTATGTCATTTACCTTCTGCTGCCTCTCCCTTTCCATTTTGTACTGCTCTATTAGGCTCATCTTCTCAGCTACCTGAACATACAGACACAGAAAACATGAATAATTGTCCACCTAGTGCAGCAACCATGGTCTCGTTTGGAATACCAACAGAAACAGAACAGAAATGCAGCTAATTGAACCTTTAAGCAGACACCGTATTAATTAAAACTAAACCTGATGGTCAAACTCCGCGCGCTCCATTGCTCGCATGTCACTGTGGAGGCTCACATCTATTGGTATTGTAATCTCTTTAACAGGAGGTTTGATCAACACCTGTACAAACAAAAACAGTTGGCAAAGTTGTTTTGATGATTAAGACCCATGTAACCATAACTTGTTTATTTCATTTATACTTATGGATGGAGTGCTCTCACCTCTGGTTCGTCTGTAGTCCATGGGAGGCCTTGAGCAATTGGAATCCGTAGCTTCTCCTCCTCCGCCATCATTTCCTGGATCTTCTTCACGAATTCTTCTTCCTTCACTTTTCCTCTTTGCTGCAACAGTAACAAGTAATTGAAACTTATGCCCTAAGAATCACTACAATAAGAGACTTGATCCATTAGCATAACTCAAATCACAAGATTACCTCTGTTCTTAGCTTGAATGGTTTTTGAGAAGTGGGTTTGAGCTGTTTTTTCCATCTCCTCGAACCCATTGTCCCAACGGAATCAGAACTCTGAAATGCACGCATATATTGAAAAAACTCATGAGCCGGAATGCAGAAAATTAACAATTAGTACGATATATATAATTTTGACCCGTGACCAAGACTAGGAGATCAATTCATAAGAAATTAGCCCTTTGATCTCTCACCAATGAGTCCTACTGTAAATATAAGCTGCACAATATCTTTAGAAGACCACTTCTAGATGCCTTCTTGCTACAGAAAGCGGTCCTAAAGAGATTAACTAATAAGACAAGGAGCTCCCAGAATTAGTTCAAGTGAATGGTTACTTACATTTCTTCGGCTTCTTCGACCTCCATTAGAAGTCCTGCTTGAAATACTGGAAATTAAGGAACAATTGAAGGGGAAAAAAGTCAGAGGACATAAAACAAAAGGAGAAAATACAATCGCAGTTGATAAACCAATCAATCAATTGCTTCACTACTCACTAACCTTCCTTGGCTGCTATCCCAGGAAGACGAAACTGAGAAACGTGGATCCAAACCGAGATTCTCAGCAGTCAGAACAAAGTCTGATGGACAAAATGAAGAAGAACAATCATTAGTCTCATCCTGATTCTCAGTGTCAGCCTCAGGCGCCTTTGGTGGTTGCAATCCAGGTAATGCCCATTTCATTGGCTTCTTCTTATTAGTATCATTCTTCTCTTCTGCTGGTTTATTCTCGTCATCTCCCTCCTTCTCTGATTCCTTTGAATTTGGTATCGTAAGAAGCTTCTCAAATGCCTTGACCAAATGCATGACTTTCCCAGATTCAGGCGCACTTTTCCTTGCCTCTTCCATCAACTTATCCCTCCTTCTCTTAACGGTCGAACTACCCGTCTGACCCGAGTTCTCGATCTCATCAGTCTCTTGATTATCTGATCCATACTCTTCCCGAAGATTCTCAATCAGAGCGTCCTTCTCTTCAACCTCTTCTTCAGCTTCATTTTCAGCTTTTTTCTTGAAAAACTCTTCTTGAGATGCTCTCAAATTCTCATAAGCAACACAGAGACACTTCTTTAAATTCCCACCAAACTTCTCTTCGCATTTGCAATCAATGCCAACCGCCGGATTCGAATCAGATCTTTCTTTCTTTGAGTTCTTCTTGGCCACCACAAACTTTCTTTCCCTCAGCTTGTTTCTTGGTGAATAAACAACAGGGTTCTTGGAAGAATATTTCTGGGATTTTGCCGATTTGGCCAATGGAGAACTTGAATGGAGGATATTTGGATTTGAATTCTCAGACTGCTTTGAAACTTTCTGGGTTTTTGATTGCGAATTCCCTTCTGGGTCTTTCACAGGAGTCCCCAGTTTTGAATTCTTAGCAACCTCCATTGGAAAAAGAAAGAAAAAATCTTTATCTTTCTTAAAAATGGAAAACAAAAACTGGGTTTGGGTTTTTGATTGATGAGAAAGTGGAGATTTCCAAGAAAGTGAGAGAAAGTTTGGAGTCTTTGATGACAGAATTGAATGAGAAGAAACAAAGAAATCAAAGAAAGAAGAAGAAGAAAAAGAAAAGGAACGTTAGAGGTTTCGGGACGCTCTGTGTAACGGCTAGTTTTTGGGTTGTTTGTGGACCGTCCGATTAATGGTTTAAAAACTTGGGTCTTATATATTGACCGTTAGATTCAGGGATTTAGAGAAATAGGGGGAGATTTATTTGTTTAACAACCGTTATAGATGGGGAAGACCAAATCATCATAGTTACGGAAATACCCATGATTGTTCAGAAAAATTACATTGGAGTCCTTTTGGGTTGAATTTGTCGTTTGGGCCTCTAAATTGGCTGAGAAGTTAGCAGTGGGTCAATTTGGGCCAATTTAGGCCGTTGGGTCCTATTTTAACATTAGGCCTAAGGTCTAATTTTGATATTTTCCCAACTTTTTTGAACAACAAATTTTGATTCAACTTATTATTTTGGTAGTCAAGATCTAGTGTTTTGAATTCTGATTACAGGAATTAAGATTCCAACAGTTTATTATAGATCATACGCTTGTTGAATGTTGATAATTCTAACTGAACTTCTACTTTTATTTAAAATGAATCTCTTGTTTAGATTGATATTTTTTTTTCAAAAGTTTTTTAGTTATTATTATAATTTTTATTTATTTCGATTATGTTTCACATTTGATATTCTTATCACCCTGTTGTCATTATTATGAGCCATCATCATCAATAGGACTTTTCTTCCTTTTTTTTTCCCCTTCTTTTGGGTAGTATTTAACATGGCTTCAAATGCACTCAAAACTTTCTTTCCTGAGTCCTCAAGCAAGTTCATTCTTGGTTCTGAAGATTTCCCTTTCATGCTACTCTCCCACCGGAAATATTGTGCAATAATCATAATGTTTTTGTCATGATTCAAGACCTAAACGCACATGAAAATCATTGATCATAAAAATATTATTCTAAGGCAATACTTCAATCAGAATAGTTTCCCCAATAAAATTTCTAGAACCCTAGCTATCCCCAACTAACTTGATAATATACCCCATACCTTTTTTCCTAGTGAGTGGGAAAAAAAAAAGACTGAATTTGGCTTCCAAAAGGATTTTTGGAGTATCCAAAGATGGTGACAATTTAATACAACAATTCAAATTTAGTCTAATATCGTTAATTATATGTATTTTGCATGTGTTAGCAAGTAGCTTTCCCTTTTTTTTCTCTCTCTCTTCTTCTTCTATGTTCTTAGGGAAGGAAAATGTAACATCTAAAACTCGAATGTCGGATCTCTAAGAAATTCAACTTTTAAAGAAGATAGGTGAACCGTTTAAATTAAATATTGATGCACAAATAGTTTTATGACTTCATCATATAAAAATTATGTCAATGGGAAAGTGATCAGGTAAAAGATATAGAAAAGAAAGTAGTCGTAATAATAGACTAGATAAAGCTATGTGGGAAAAATTAAAAGATTTCCCAAAAATGACTGTTTAAACTTTGCCAAATTTGGCCGCGTTATATGTTCAACTAGAAAGGTTCCCTTAGCATATAATTGTAGATTAAAGCTTTTAATCATAAGTTTATGTCATTGATCATGGAGCCCATGTGGAGCTTTTCTAAAGATGTGATGGGAACTAAAAAGTCCCAAACTGCATTGGATTTCAAGTTAGCATATGTTGTCAATTACTAACATGCATGCACTATACTAGACTCTCTTAATTACCTTACCAGGCCTCTTCTTTTGTATACATGGTAAGTAACCTATGGCTTTTCTTTATCATTATTTTTGGCAATGTATTAAACAAAATTATTACAAAAACTGGCTTATGATTAGTTAGTTAGTTAATTAATTAATTAATAATTAATTTTTAAAGTTCCTAAATTACCCATATCTGCACTTCATCCCGCTATTTACTTGTTGAATGAGTTCATTCTATCATGAATTTGAGTAATAAGAATTCTCCATAATAATTTCCTCGATATATGAGTGTCATCTGATCTAGTTAAAGAACCAATACTATTGTTTATGTTTGGTAGAAGAGAAGAAGAAGAACTTATAAAATTAGATGTAAGCTAAATAACAAAATCACATTCCCTGAGGAAATTGACAGCATGTGAGATTTTGAAATTACCAGCGGCCAATGGCCAAGGAGATTGACAAAAGCACCAAATAAACAAGTCCAATGGTTTCATATTATGTCCAAAATTCAACTCAATCCACTTGAGATTTATTGGTCAAAAACCATCAAAAAGTCTGCTTTTTATTGCAAAAACTTCTCAAATGGTAGAATTTACAACTTTATTTAAAAAATTTTTAATTTGAATTTCGAGATAAACAAAAAAAAAAACTTCTAATTTAGGAGCAAAAAAAAAGATTTGATAAAAAAAAATAAATCAGAGTACAAAATAAATATAATAAAAAGATGAAAAATGCGGGTTGCAATGGCATGCAACATCAAGGAAGGTCTCCATCTTATTGCTGTCCGGTGTCCTGAGTTCTGACCAGACTATGCCTTGCTGTTAAAACAACCGCGTAGGGAATATTAACAAAGATGGTGAAAACGACATAGTTTTACATGCCGGTGCCCACTTTTGTAATTTGGCTTCAGTTGACGAGAATTTCAGTCGGTAATCACTTTACATTTTTACCCCTCCATCTTTGGCAGCCAACGAACCAAATGGGAATTTTATTGGGAGTGGAAAGGGTAAAAAGGGAAGTACGTTGCGTATAAAACAGCGAACCCCGCTCTTCTGATTTCATATCTTTCAGGCAAAGCTCCTCTCTTCTCTCTCTGAATTCTTGACTTTGAGGAGCTATTTGAGGTAAATTTACATGAATTATCCCATTTTCAATCCTACTTTCTTTTTGCATTTCCTCTTTTTTGTTGATTTGGTGTTTCCTTGATTCTTTGCTTACTGTATTTCCTGCTTCTTTCTATTGCTTAAAAAATGAGTCTCGTCTGAGTGCTTGTTCTTGATCTGAGTCCCCATTTGACAAGATTCACAATTTCTTTCTTTTTTCACATTGGTTTTCCATGAATTAAAATGGGTAGTTTTTCTTTTTGTAAGTTAAGGTGGTTTTGCTGGTTAACTAGATACTCAAAACTTGAGTCTTTTTGAATGATAGCTCTTGATCTGAGTCTCTATTTGAAAAAAACTCAGAATCTCTTGCTTTTTCCACATCGGTTTTTTCTCATAAATCAAAATGATTAGTTTCTGTTTTGTAAAATGAGCATGTTTTGATTAGTTAAGTGGACAAATCTGTTTGCCAAGTTGTCTCTTTTGGTTGATCTGTAACTTGTGCTAATGTTTTGGTCATGAAACTTTGATTGGAGCTTTGGATCAAGTTAATTTTATATGGATCTAAATTGAATTATATGGATTGGTTTTCATTATCTTCTCTTTTGAATGATGGATCAATCTGTCAGTGAAAATATTACTGGAGATAGTTGTCGGTTCTTAGATGCCCGGTCAGATCTGATAGTATGTTTTAATGTAGTTATTCTGTTGTTTTGTAAGCTTGGGTAGTAGTTCATTCTCAATATCAGTTCAACTTTCTGTTGTCCAGGAGAATCTGGGTTAAGAATTATTAGGAAGCTTAGCCTAGTGCAGGAGTTAGATGTTACTGGAAATGTGATAATTAGATGCAGTAATGCATGATAGGAGATTTATTGCTTTCTGATAGCACATTACATGTAACCGGCCAACAACATAGGATCTTATGTTTTTGAAATGACAGTGGTTGCTAAGTTTCTTCTAGGTTTACTGTTTTCTTTCTGCTTTGTAAGATTGAGGTGGTTTTCAAACAATTTGTTTCTATCTGATATTTGAGTACTTCTCCTTGTTTAGGTTATAGTATACGAACAAAATGGTGAAAATCTGTTGCATTGGGGCTGGTTATGTTGGTGGGCCTACAATGGCCATGATTGCACTCAAATGCCCATCTATTGAAGTGGCCGTTGTTGATATCTCTGTTTCTCGGATTAATGCCTGGAACAGTGACCAGCTCCCCATCTATGAGCCTGGTCTTGATGGTGTTGTGAAGCAGTGCCGTGGCAAGAACCTTTTCTTCAGCACTGATGTTGAGAAACATGTTCGTGAGGCTGATATAGTCTTCGTTTCCGTCAATACTCCAACAAAGACTTCGGGGCTTGGAGCTGGCAAAGCTGCAGATCTGACATATTGGGAAAGTGCTGCCCGCATGATTGCTGATGTGTCAAAATCTGACAAGATTGTGGTTGAGAAATCAACAGTCCCTGTTAAAACTGCTGAGGCAATTGAAAAGATTCTCACCCATAACAGCAAGGGAATTAAATTCCAAATTCTTTCAAACCCAGAGTTCCTTGCAGAAGGAACTGCAATCCAAGATCTTTTGAACCCTGATCGTGTTCTTATTGGTGGCCGGGAAACCCCAGAAGGCAATAAGGCTGTCCAAGCATTGAAAGATGTTTATGCGCATTGGGTCCCTGAAGAACGAATTCTGACCACCAACCTTTGGTCCGCGGAGCTTTCTAAGCTTGCTGCCAATGCTTTCTTGGCTCAGAGGATCTCATCTGTAAATGCCATGTCCGCGCTTTGTGAGGCAACTGGGGCTGATGTTACACAGGTGTCCTATGCTGTTGGTAAAGACACTCGGATTGGATCCAAATTTTTGAATGCAAGTGTTGGTTTTGGCGGTTCCTGCTTCCAGAAGGACATTCTAAACCTGGTTTACATCTGTGAGTGCAATGGTCTTCCAGAGGTGGCAGAGTATTGGAAGCAAGTCATTAAGATCAATGACTATCAAAAGAACCGTTTTGTGAATCGTGTTGTTTCCTCAATGTTTAACACAGTTTCAAACAAGAAGATTGCTATCTTAGGGTTTGCCTTCAAGAAGGATACTGGTGATACTAGGGAGACTCCAGCCATTGATGTGTGCAAGGGACTTTTGGGAGACAAAGCTCGGTTGAGCATATATGACCCACAGGTCACCGAGGACCAGATCCAGAGGGACCTTACCATGAACAAGTTTGACTGGGACCATCCCCCTCACCTCCAGCCTATGAGTCCCACGACTGTTAAGCAAGTCAGTTGTGTCTGGGACGCTTATGAGGCAACAAAGGATGCACATGGAATTTGCATTCTTACTGAGTGGGATGAATTTAAGAATCTTGACTTCAAGAGGATATATGACAACATGCAAAAACCAGCTTTTGTTTTTGATGGCAGGAACATTGTGAATCTGGACCAGCTGAGGGAGATCGGTTTCATTGTGTACTCAATTGGTAAGCCACTGGATCCATGGCTCAAGGACTTGCCTGCTGTTGCCTAAATGTGATACAGAGGTTGGATGCTTATGTTGCCAGTCAAAGGATTACAGTTTGAGGCTGCCAGTTTGATTCTTTACTATGGATTTTTTGACGAGTTTTGTTGTTCCTTGCTTTCCCATAGCTGCCAACATAATTGGAATCTACCGTTATGGTGAAAGTGAAAGGCTCTCTGTTGTGCCTTACATTGTATTGGATATTATTACCATATATCCCTGTCACTTGTTTGTTAGAAAACTTCATTCTTGTTCAATTTAAACTTCTGTCATCTTAGAACGGTGAAATTTCATAAACCATCTGTTCCTTTATTGAAATACGTTTGCTCTTCAAAGTCAAAGATCATTTGATCTCCACAAAAGTTTATTGGATATGGCTTCGACCTGTGAAAACCACTTGCTGCTGAGCTTAGAAACAGCAGTTCCATTTCAAAAAGAAAACCTATGCAAAGAGAAAAAGCCAACCCTACTTGGATTTTGTTTGACACAGCCGAGTTTCCAGTCATCGCATGGAAGGGTCTCCCTTGACCCTTCCATAACTTTGATCCTCTCTGCAAATGAGCCAAACATCATTCTTCAATTTCACTGAGAATCTTGAAAATGGTTGAGAGTAAATTGCAGTTGAAAATTTCATAATCCCTGAGCCTGAAAAGAATATAGATCATAATCTGAACCAAAGCAAGTTGAATTAATCAATTAAACATTACAACTATAAGCTTAAAATCTAAAGCAGTTCAGATTTTAGGAGTTTGCCATCAATTTAGGCAACAGCATCACCACCTCAGTATAAAAAGGGGGACATGAAGGTTCCAAATTAAGCCTTTCACATGCTTTAAGATGCTATTGAATCTGACAACTAAGCTTCATGTGGCAACACACTGAGTGGTGAAGAAAATTAGTATTCCACTCTAAGCCTCCAAATTTGGATCCAAACTCAACCCTTCAAGGTATCATATAATTAACAGAAAAAAAACACACTTAAAGGTATCATATAAAAATTTTTAAAAAGTAATATACGTGGATCTCAATAATGAGTGTCTATAAAGTATAAATAACTTTTAATAGAGTAACATGGATTTGACTAACGGTGTCTACAAAAACGTTTCAAAGGAAAAAATCTTCCTATATAGATATTCAAGTAGATCATATATACATGCCAAATTTCATGTTAATTGATAATAGCAAACTATTTATTTGATATAAAATTACATTTTTCACGGTTAAATATACATTGCAAATATTGAATAAAGTTGAAAAATTGATCGAGGTGATAAAAATATCGGATCAACCTAAAACTTTACATGCGTGAGAGAAAGCACGTTTCAAACTCACAAAACGAAAGAAATTATCCAATTTTACTCCCTATATATCAGTGTTGGCTAAGAATAAATGGCTCTACTTCCATTTCCATTTCAAAAGAAGCTGTAGCTCCAGTGTCAAAACATGAACCCGTTGAAGTAGGAGTAGCATTCCAGCTATAACTTACATCATTCACGACATCTTCCACCTCTTCACGCTTTTGTTGAACATTTGTAGCCTTTTGCAATGCCGATATCCGTTCCAATTCGACTGCAACTTCTTTCATCGTTGGCCGCTTCTTCCCACTCAAGCTTAAACAACGGTATGCAAGCTGAGCAACTGCTACTATCTCTTCTTGGACAGAATCCTTCATAATCCGAGCATCAACGACGTCTAAGAGTCGATTCTCTTCCATTGATAGAATGAATAGTGCAGTTGAACTCCTTGGTTCTTCTGCCCTTACGAAAGAAATTGGCTTTTCACCTGTTATTAACTCAACAAGAACCACTCCAAAACTGTAGACATCACTTTTTTCTGTGAACTTACTTGACTGAAAATATTCTGGATCAAAGTACCCGAAAGTGCCTCGAACGATTGAGGCTGTGAGGTGTGTTTGATCAATGGCAAGTGACCTTGATGTACCAAAATCTGACACCTTTGCTCGGTACTTGTCATCTAATAGGATATTTGTGGACTTGATGTCCCTGTGATAAATGGGAATGGTGGCAGACGAGTGGAGATAGTAAAGGGCTTCTGCAACTTCTTTAGCAATTCTCAGTCTCATTTCCCATGTTAATTGAAATTCCTCACTTCGATCATGTAGGTACTGTTGGAGAAATTCTTGCTAGATTGTACGTTAAAGTGAAAGAGGGTTATTTGTAAATGATAAAATATGATTGAGTTTAACTTTTCATGATGGAAAGTAATTTAATTTGAAAAGGTTCCTACTAAGATGGAAGGTAATAACCTTTTGAAAAATCATTTACTTATAAATCTATATATAGAGACTTGAAAATTCAGAAAAATGAAATAAAAAATATCCTTTCAAGTTTTCAGAATTTTCTTAATATTTCTCTCAAACAAACTCTTTTTCAAGAAACTCTTAAGGAGAAAACTCCAGTTTTTGTTGCCTGTAGTTTTCAGGGTGCCTTGTTGAATCCTAGAGGTATATTGCAATCAAAACCCAGCAACAACATAGTGGGGGCATAATTACCTTAAGGACAGTGTGGTGATTCAAACTTCACGCTTCAAGACACAAAATATTTCTTACTCCATATTTCAAATTGCTCGTTCTCTTTCAGGTACTTGAAAAGCATCCCGTTGGGAACGAATTCGTAAACTAGTAAAGGTACTTCGGTCTCCAAGCAACATCCTAGTAGCTTAACCACATTTCTGTGATTGACTTGGGAAAGGATGACAACTTCGTTAATGAATTCATCAACTTTATTTGCATTTACCACCGCGGACTTTTTGATTGCAACAATTCTTCCATCAGCTAACATTCCTTTGAAAACAGTGCCTTGGCCACCTCGCCCAAGGATTCTGTTCTTGTTGAAATGATCAGTTGCCATAGCCAACTCCTTGGAATCAAATATCTGGGTTTTCTCAATGCCACCACCTTCTCTTGGAAACGTTTGTTGCTGTAACAACAAGCCACCATTTCGTTTGAAGAACTTCTTCTTTTGCTTGATTTTCCTTCTTTTCTTCAAAAATTTGTAGAACCACCATCCAGCTATGAATGAAAGCAACACTCCCAAGCCTACGCTAATACCTGCATAAAAAATTCAAGAAAAGAAGCAAAAGTACCCTTGTTATATCTTTCACAACTCCATATTCTCAAATTATATCGGTGTTTCTCTAATATAAATAGAGAGATATAAAGGACAAAGGAATGACCTAAAATAATCCAATATTTTCTTCTTTGGCAATCATAAGATCCATCTCTATTCACGCAAGTTGCTTCTCCGCATGGATTATGTGACCATTTGCATTCATCAATATCTATATATAATCACAAATATATTAAAAAAAATTAAACAACAAACAGATATAAATGAAAGGGTGAAACAACTCAATTGTGCATGCAGGAAATATGGTTTGGATATTATAGTAATATTTTTACCTTGGCATCCATGAGGAAGGTAGACGTTCCCCTCAGAACCTTGACGACAAAAACATACCGTTGAGTTGTAGGAATAACCTGCGGTGCAAAATCTTCTTTCTGGTAATGATTCCATCATCTGATCAGCGTTCCACCAATTAAGTGCGGTTGGAACATAATCCTTGTCCATAAACTGCGACGTCATCATAGAGGGGTCTGTTTGATTGATGGAACCAAGCCAATCTTGTTCTACCAGGAAGGCTAATTTGCAGCCCCCTGATGACTCTGAGTCTGCCTCTGCCCCTGCCTCAAATCTTGCACCGAACTCCTGGAGATCTGATGGTATCAAAGCCTTGCAACAACTCTCACCGTTGCATGTTTTGTCGGGACCAAACAATCTGTCATCCCTGCAACTTGACTGGCAACCAACAATCCATGGCTCAGTTCCGTTCATAAATGCACGGTTGTTGCACCCAGCTGCTATAAATAAGTTTCTTGCCTCCGAGAAGATGAAAGGAGTCCCTGTGAGATTCACTACCTTGCCAGGTTCCCTCCTAGGACAGTTTTGCGAAGCGATTGGAGTTTTAACAGTAACATACTGATCAAGAATGTTTAAGGGCGTAAAGTTAGATGCAGGATCAGTCCTTACAGAAATCTGCAAAACCTCCATCTGAATTCTAGTTAGCAAAACCGTAGCAGGGCTCGAGCTTTCATCACAAGAGATTTCAAACCCTGGATAGGAGCATTCTGCCCCAATGCCAAAGGGGTAGGGAATCCTGACATCACCACATTTATCAGGACAATTATTCTTTGCAATAGGAGGAGCTCCTGCTGCTGCTGCTATTTTAGTTATTAACAAGAGCAGGAAAAAGGAACCCCGCATCCGCTGCATTCTCATTTTTCTCTCCCTTGATGTGAAACTAAGAAAACTAAATGCAAAACCCTACAAATTTGATAGGGAATGAGAGCCAGGGAGATGGGAACAGAGTGTGTTTCACTGAAAGTTCCTAGTCATGTCATGTGGTTTCCCTTATTGACCCGTTTCTCTTTAGTCGTAACGACCAGATGGAAATTGCTAGAGTTAGGAATTTTCTAATAGAATTTTTCCTTGGAGGTTTCTCTTTATTCCTGTCCCTGTTTGTAGCACAACTTCACTCTGCGGATGAATGAAAAAATTCTAATAAATAGAAAAAGCGGGCATCCTATATTAGAATCATGACGTCTTTTTTCTGGTTTTTTCCCACACAAAGCGCCAATCAACCACGCCATCCCTTGAGGACTTGTTTCTTCCCCTGTTTTCTTCTCTAACTCTTTCATTCTTTTTCAACTGCTTCTTTCATGAACCGTAGTCAGCTTGATCTGAAAGCTACCATTAAAAGGACTTGTAACCGGGGCAAAGACAAAAATTTTACGTGATGTTAGAAAACTTACAATCTTCCACCCTGCCATCTTTATAGTCGATTTCAAATTTTTGCATTCAATTTTGAAATATATGAGATTTTGGCCTTTATTTTGTTTTGCTTTGTTTTGTTTTTTTTTTTTCAAAGCGAGACTTTGGCCTTCAATGCAATCGGGTACAACTCCTATCTTTGTTGCTTTGTACCGGATGAATCCAAATGAATTGACTGAACTGTAGAAGCAGTTGATTGAATTGCTCGAGAATTGATTCATTTGACCTTAGTGTATCACCTTGGGGCGCTCCAATTTTGTTTGTGAAGAAGAAGAATGGATCTCTTCAACTCTGCATTAACTATCATTGTTGTATAAGATATAAAATATGAAATACCCAAGATCTTAAGCAAATATTAAAACACCAATATGATAATACAATAATATACATACCAGATTGGGCAGACATGATTATTTAGCGGAAGCAAGTGTTTCCGGTCAAGCTATGGTCTTCCTCTTCTTCTTCTTCTTCTTATGGCAGATCTCAATGGGAAGAAACTGACGTTATGAAGAGAAGAGGGGACCTTAGTCACCTATTTATATTAACCTTAATTATCCCAGTAGTAATCCTCCCCATAAAAGGCCTACTGGGCTAGGCCTACACAACTGCCATACCACACTAATTCAAAAGAGATGTGCAAAGCCTACACAATAAAGATCACTTATCAAAATTGGGCCTTCATGCTTGTTTCCCACATAGACCAAATTACTAGCCTGTTTTAATAAACAACAAATGACCAATTAATAGTAGCCCACAAAATAGAAAATTCTAACATTCTCCCACTTGGACAATATTAATTGGTGTTTATTTTAAATTTTAGAAAATATTTTCAAAAACATGACACCAGGCTAGTTAACTTAATTTTTGATGTGGCCACAATTTGAAAACAATTCAGTCCATAGAAACAACATCTCATGATCCTGTCCATTAAAACCAACAAATACTGAATCATGGCAGCCTTTGTACCCTTTAATGATACAAGACCAATCCATGGTTACAAGTATAAGTGATCTTATCGACAATGGATCTTAGTGTGGTTGTGTAGCAAGAAAATAGCACCAAATGTGATCTTAATGTGCTACTTTCATTGTCGGTCTTCTTTATGATTTCTCTAAACAATATGAGAAATCTCTTTGGCATCAACAATATGCCTGTATGTCTCCCACTGATCCTTGAGATCACTATATGGTGCCATTTATGAGACATACCCAATTGACAAAACAGTCCTACTTAAGATAGACACCAAATCTTAAGATTTTACAACATATATAAGCAAATCTTCATCAAAGTACATGTACATATGAAAATAGAAGATAGCATGGATTATTCTCAATGAGAATCATCAATCAATCATCATAATGATGTCTCAAAACATAAATGAGTCTCAATATAAATAATGTAAACTATAATGTGAGAATTCATAACTCCCACTAACCAAGTACATTAAAAGACTCAATAATACCCATGCACTCAACATGTCTACTAAATACTATAGGTCTCAACCCTTTAGTCAAAGGATCAGCAAGCATACTATTGGTGTCAATGTGCTCAACAACTATGTCACCATTTTTCACAAAATCCCTCACCTTGAGGTATTTTATCTCTAAATGTTTAGACCCGCTAGTAGTTTTGTTGTTCTTAGAAAACAACACTGCAGATCTATTATCACAGTAAATCATCAATGGTCTAGAGATAGAATCAACAACACAAAGGCCTGAAACAAAATTTTTAAGCCAAATAGCTTGCGTAGCAGCCCCATAACAAGCAACAAACTCAGCCTGCATAGTTGAAGAAGCTAAAAGTGTTTGTTTAACACTCTTCCAAGAAACAGCTCCTCCAGCTAACATAAAAATGTACCCTGAGGTGGACTTCATATCATCCTAACATCCAGCAAAATCAGAATCTGTATACCCAATAATCTCAAGATTATCCACCCTTCTATACACTAACATATAATCTTTAGTCTTCTGCAAATACCTCATTACTTTCTTAGCAGCAACCCAATGATCTAAACCAGGGTTAGAAAGATATCTGCCAAGAACACTTACCGCAAAGGCAATGTCAGGTCTGGTGCAAACCTGAGCATACATGAGACTCCCCACTGCACAGGAATAGGGAATGCTCTCCATAGACTTCATTTCCAAATCATTCTTTGGACACTGATTGAGACTAAGCTTATCACCTTTAATGATAGGAGCATCTCCAGGCTTACAATTCTGCATATTAAACCTTTTAAGCACACGATCAATATAAGCCTTCTGAGAAAGTCCCAATAAATTCTGAGATCTATCCCTATGAATCTCAATCCCAAGCACAAAAGAGGCTTCACCAAGATCTCTCATGTCGAAAGTCTTGGTCAACATCTGCTTAGTTTCATGCAACAATCCAACATCACTACTAGCAAGTAAGATGTCATCTACATACAGTACAAGAAAAATGAATCTGCTCCCACTGATTTTAAGGTATATGCACTGATCAACCTTATTCTCCTCAAAACCCATGGAAGTAACAACCTCATCAAATTTCAAGTACCATTGTCTAGAAGCTTGCTTAAGCCCATAGATAGACTTTTTGAGTCTACACACCAAGTGTTCACCTCTAGGCTCCTCAAAACCCTCAGGTTGCTTCATATAAATCTCCTCATTAAGATCGCCATTCAGAAAAGCTGTCTTCACGTCCATCTGGTGAAGCTCTAAGTCAAAATGTGCTACCAAGGCCATAATGATTCTAAAAGAATCCTTGGAAGACACTGGTAAAAAAGTCTCATTATAATCTACTCCTTCTCTTTGAGTAAATCCTTTTGCCACCAATCTAGCTTTAAATCTCTCAATTTTCCCTTTGGAATCTTTCTTGGTTTTATAGACCCATTTGCAACCAATTGGCCTACAACCTTTTGGAAGCTCAACAAGCTCCCAAACATAATTTTGAGCCATAGAGCTCATCTCATCTTTCATTGCATCCATCCACATATCAGATTGAGAACTATTAACAGCTTCACTAAAGCTCACAGGATCCACAACATGACTAATATCATAATCACTTTCTCCAAGAAAAACAACATAATCATCAGAAATGGCTGACCTCTTTTGCGTAGAAGATCTTCTCAAGGGAATATCAACCTCATTATTTTGAATAGGAGGAACTTCAATTGGAGCATTATCAATATTTTGAGGAGTAGGATCAATAATGTGTTGCCCAAGATCTTCTCTCTCAACATCCATAGGCACCACACTACCTTGTGAAACAGGCAGAGGAAGATCAACATGTCTAGGAAGTTCACTATCAACATTATCTACCACAACATCATCTGCCACATCCCATTCAAGAAATTTCGCCACTTGTGACTCCACAACTTTAGTGCCACGTGTAGGACAATAGAACATATATCCCTTAGAATGGGCTGGGTATCCTATGAAGAATGAGCGAGTAGTTCTAGGTTCAGTTTTCTTTTCAAAAGGATTATAGATTCTAACCTCAGCAGGACAACCCCAAACTCGAAAATGGTTCAAACTAGGTTTCCTACTAGTCCACAATTCAAAAGGTGTTTTGGGAACAGATTTACTAGGTACTCTGTTAAGAATATACAAGGCAGTCTTAATGGCTTCACCCCAAAGAGACTCAGGAAGGTTAGTTCTACTCATCATGCTCCTCATCATATCTTTAAGGGTGCGATTACGCCTTTCAGCCACACCATTTTGTTCAGGACTACCAGGCATAGTATATTGGGCAACAATCCCACATTCTTGCAAGTATTTGGCAAATGGACCCATATGCTGCCCAGTTGTACCATGTTTGCCATAATACTCACCACCACGATCAGACCTAACAATCTTGATGACTTTCCCTAATTGTTTTTCTACTTCAGTTTTAAAAACTTTGAATTTTTCAAGAGCATTAGATTTTTCATCAATCAAGTAAAGATAACCATAACGAGAAAAATCATCAATAAAAGTAACAAAATATTTGTTACCACACAAAGTAGGTGTAAGAGGTCCACTAATGTTAGTGTGCACAATTTGCAAAAGGTCAGAACTTCGAGTTGCCCCTTTCTTCTTAGTCTTAGTCATTTTCCCTCTAATGCAATCAACACATGTGTCTAAGTTTTCAAAATCAAGAGAAGGTAAAATGTTGTCTTTTATGAGTCTTCCAACTCTTTCATTAGAAATGTGACCTAATCTTTTATGCCACAACAAAGAAGACTTCTCTTTAATCAAAGACCTTTTAGACACAATGTTTTCAACATTCATGCAACTATACTCATTATTAGGAGATAAACTCAATTTGTAGAGACAATCAACAAGTTTAAAATTTCCAACAATATTTGAGTTTAAAATCAAATCAACATTTCCATTTCCAATGCCAAAATAGTATCCAACTTTGTCTAAAGCAGAAACAGAAATCAAATTTCTCCTAAAAGATGGAATGTGAAAAACATAATCCAAAACAAGTTCAAAACCATCACTCAAATTTAAACCTATGGTTCCTACATGCTTAACATCTACTTCAGCATTATTTCCAACTTTAAGCTTGGCCTCACTCTCACTTGGCTTCCGTTTGCTTTTGAATCCCTGCAATGTACAAGCAACATGAACAGTTGCACCACTATCAAGCCACCAAGAATTCGGTGGGGCATTAACAAAATAGGATTCATAACAAACGAGAGCTAGTAAGTTGAGAGTTAATGAGTTACCTCCTTGTTTATTCTTTTTCTCTAACCAAGATTTAAACCTGAGGCAATCAACCCTGATATGACCTTTCTTCTTACAAAAGAAGCACTTGACATCTTTCTTAATGGCAGCATTTGGACCTCTTATCCATTTAGTCTGACCACTAGCCTGTCCCTTATCGTCCTTAACCTTATTAGGAGCATTAAAACTAATCTTCCCAGGTTTTCCAAGGTTCTTTCGGTAATGAGGTTTGGAATGGGTGGTAAGTAAGGCAATCTCATTTTTTTCTTTCTTGAGTTTTTCTTCCTCAGAAACACATTTGGCAATAAGGTCATTGACACTCTAGGTTTCATTCACAGCATTATAGGCAGTTTGATTTGGGTGAACTCATGAGGTAAAGCATTCAAGGCATGGTGAACAAGGAATTGGTCAAGGAGAGAAATTTGATGGGCACCTAGTTTGGTTTGAATGTGGACCATTCTCATAATGAAATCTCTAACACCTCCTTCACTGTTGTATTTCATACTCGTCAGCTCACTCATAAGAGCCCCAGCCTCAGACTTATTGGATTGTTCATACCTATTGCCTATAGCAGCATAAAGCTCCTTAGCATTTTCAATCTTTTATAGACCACTCATCAGATGTTCAGCAACGGTTCTCCTAATGGCCTCTACACACATACGGTTTGCTCTATCCCATTGAGCAAACAACTCCTTTTCAGCAGCAGTGCTTTGATCAGTGAGAGCTGCAGGCTTATCAACACGCAAGGCTATGTCTATCTCACTCATAACAAAAGCAAAGTTCAAGTCCTTAGACCACCTCTTATAATTAGAGCCATTCAAAATCTCAACAGTAGCTTGATTCTTATTCACACCAAAAGTCACTAATTAAAACAAAAAACAATGCAACTTATTAGTTAATGGGCAAATATATTAAGCAACAATTCATAATGTGCCAATGAACAACCAAGAGCCCTGGTGTATCATCACAGACTCCCCTTTGGGCAGAGAATGTAACATACTAATAGGTACTCTTCATATAAAGCTAACATGAGATATTCCAATTTTGAATAGCTATCCCCTTTGGGCAGATAGAAATTCTAAACCAGTCTATCACAATCATAATGTTTTATGTAACATACCAAATTGACTTACACAATAACCCCCTTTGGGCAGGCGATTGTATAAAAATAATTAAGGTACAATCCCATAGCCAACAAATGAGATAATTTTTATTAATATCCATAAGTGAGCCACTTTGGCAGCCAAACACTTATATCAACTAATAAAAGACTTTCTCAAACCAGGAAAAAATTAAATTTGCCCAATTACAAAATTTGTATACTTGACAAAATGTATACAATAGACCATTCAATATGAGATACGGATACCAAATGTATCTCATGGTCTTTCAAAAATTATATGTTGCATTTAATCACAATGTCTTGATCCTTATCAAACTGATTGGTTCCAAAATTTCAACAAGTCATGCATATCTATTTTGGCTTAAATTAAAATAATACATAAATGCCAAAATATTTCACAATCAAACAATTTTAATAGTGACATTTGTCGGGAAAGTGTTATGAAAGTGGACAAAACACCACAAAAGATTAAATGATAAAGTAAACAAGGAGTCTTGAAATAATTGCCGACACAACAAGACTTGTTTTAAATAATTAAATAATCATAATAATTAACAATGATTACTAATACCAACAAAAGGTTATGGAAAAGTAATAGATGAATAATTTGAATATAATATATAAAACAAATGCCAATCCGTGACAAGCTCAGCAAATTCCCAATCGTCTTCAACCTCTAGACGGGTATAGCTCAACCCGTTAAACCAGTTTTTCGACCCATTCGGGTCAGCTTTATTTTCAACCAGTTTTAATAAATTTTGACTACCGAAACTTCATGTAATCTCAATTTGAACATGTTTATACAAAACCCATGTATCAAAACTTATTAAAACAGCAAGAATTGAAATAATAAGCAAGAAGTATTATGGGTTTTAAGCTAATTCACAAGCCGTATAAAAACTTGATTACCAGTGAAGAAGAAATCAACTTTTATACGATCTAAACTTATTATTCGAACTAAATAAGACTTGGGTCCTAATATTACTTAAGACCAAGCTCTGAATACCACATATAAGATATAAAATATGAAATACCCAAGATCTTAAGCAAATATTAGAACACCAATATGATAATACAATAATATACATACCAGATTGGGCAGACATGATTATTTAGCGGAAGCAAGTGTTTCCGGTCAAGCTATGGTCTTCCTCTTCTTCTTCTTCTTCTTATGGCAGATCTCAATGGGAAGAAACTGACGTTATGAAGAGAAGAGGGGACCTTAGTCACCTATTTATATTAACCTTAATTATCCCAGTAGTAATCCTCCCCATAAAAGGCCTACTGGGCTAGGCCTACACAACTGCCATACCACACTAATTCAAAAGAGATGTGCAAAGCCTACACAATAAAGATCACTTATCAAAATTGGGCCTTCATGCTTGTTTCCCACATAGACCAAATTACTAGCCTATTTTAATAAACAACAAATGACCAATTAATAGTAGCCCACAAAATAGAAAATTCTAACATGTTGAACACAATCACTATTAAGAATCAATATCCACTGCCATTGCCCTGCATCGATTACTTGTTTAATTAAGTTCTAAGGTACGGATGCATTCTCCAAGATTGGTTTGAGATCGGGGTATCACTAGTCGAGTCGAGGATCAAGGAGAGTAATATCTCAAAAATTGCATTCTGAATTATAATTCATTAATTTAAAATGTATGTGTGAATACCTTGTTACATAGACATGAACCTGGTTTAGAGATGGATGTCTTTCCCAATATGGGTGCTCCATATTTTTGGCATTTTTTCATTAATTTTTCATGCCTACAAAAGTTCAAATTGTCTAACAAACAGGTTGTCCATTAGAGTAAAGTCAAGTCCATGTAACATTTCTCCTTTCAACGCAAATGATTGGCCTTTACCTCCTGATATACAACGGGACAATGAAGTGAAGAAATGAATAGTATGGATGACTTCGAACGCTTACCTTGTCTTTTCAAATTTGCAGGATACAAATTTGAAGAAATCTCCAATGGGGTCGATTAATGAAGTTCCTCCTATCAAGGTTGAGGGCCGGATTGTCGCTTGTGAAGGGGGTTGGTGTCTTATTATTATTTTCCTCTTATGCTTTGTGAACAAGCTGATTGGTCGGTGTACGATGTATTGGCACAGTGAGCAACTTGAAATAATATTGTGCTAAGATGTATAATATTAAAACATGGTATTGAATAAAGTAAACTAATCCATTCCATTATCCATGAAAGTCAAAATTTTCGTAGTATCATTTTGCTAAACGTTAAACGAGAAAACCAGATAACTCCAAATACATAAGAGGACAGTTTGCAAAGATTGCATGTACCATTCCCTACGCTCACAACAAGAAATTTTCCTGGTCTTTCTTCCTTTTTTTTTTTTTGCATACACTAAAATCCTGCTTTAGAACACCCGATTGAATTCATATGCCTTGACAAAAAGGAGCCAGCTGTATGCAGGTATTGTGGCCTGCGGTATGTTCAGGAACATAATCACTAGAGGTGTTAGTGATGTTTTTTCCAGATTACTGGGATAATTGTTATTATGCAGTACCCATGGTACTTTTCCGTCTCGGCCTGTTGTAACAAGTTGGATGTACTGACAAAATTCTATGTTTCTTTTCTTTTTCACATGATAAGCATCTTAAGTTCTCATTGGTAAACAAAACTCAAAAGCAAATAATTTGGACCTCTGTGCTCTACGTCTCTATTCGATAACTCTGTTGATATGTTACATATTTCCCAATTTTAGTTATTGTTATCTTTGTTAGAATTTGTTAACATACTGTTATCTTTACTAATTGTATACTTGTAGATCACAAAGACAGAAGATTGCAGGCTATCCTATCTTATAGCAGTACATATTGTGCCAGAACGTGCAGAGGAATTTCCTTAGTAACCTGGTCGAAGTTATTGATCCAAGGTAATTTCATACGAGCCACTAAATTATCATTCAATTGATAGTAATTCGCCTACATTTCTCGGTGGAAACTGTACATGTGCTGACTATGGGGGTTGCTTGTTAAGTGTTAAAGGACCCTGGAACAATCAAGTCTACTGATTCAAGGCTTAATTACTCAACAGTCAAAACAGGACAATGGTGAAAACGAAGAAGACTTGGGAAATGGGGAAAGGGCGAAGAGTCATAGGCTTGCACCACAAAAAATCATAACACTCACTACAACATTTTCACTTTATGGCTGCAAAAATAAGTGCAGCTATAAGTGTAATATATGCATCCATTGACTAAAGGCTGCATTTTCACTAATGCATCCTTAGTCAATGCATGCAAAAGTTTAGATGCACTTTATAATGGATTTCACTGCATTACTTATGTGCAGCGATTTTCAATATAGCTGCATTCCTAAAACCTTTGGTAGCATATTAAATCTGCAGCCAAAAGGTGTATAAAAGCAACCTAAATTTAAGAAATATTTATGGCATTTAAATTTATAAATAAAATGACAAAAAAGGATACAACCTGGATTTAACATTTCTAATTCTCTTTGCATAAGCAAAAAATAGTTCTTAAGCCATACATTTCCAATTCGATTTTTCCATCAGTAGAATAGTTCTTAAGCCCTCAAAACATTGACTTAGAACTAATATTCTTGATAAAATGTTACAAAATATAAGAGAACATAAAACCAACAGTGCATATACTTTTGGAGAAGAGATCCTTAGATTCCAAATCTAACGTCATCTCAGCCATAGTGCATACACATAAAATCAGCAGTGTAGACATTAATGTCACCTTTGCTGGGTCTTTGAGCTAAACAATTCATCATCATCTATAGGAAGTTTCCAGGGTGGTGGCAATAGCCTGATGTGGCAGATTCCTCTCTACGTACAAGATCCAAGATCAATGACCTGTTTGGTTTGGTTTCAATCTAAAAGAGAAACAAGTATTTGATGAGTAACTAAATCCAAATCTTGTAATTTAACTAAGTATCAAGAAACTCGCCTAGGTGAGGATCCTGAAACTTACTCCGTCGTTTAGCTCTGCCTATCAAGAGTCTGAGTCTCAGGTTCAGTCACAAACATAGGCTGTAAAAAAGAATGGAGCTGACAGTTTAAAGTGAGGAGCAAAATATTATAAATGCAAAATCTATCTTCTAAGATACAACCAATGGAGAGAGGGATCAATTAAAAATGAAGAAGAAAACTGAGAGATCAATTGAAAAAATTACAACGACCTAGAAGTCAACATTAGTGAATCATATCCCTATAGGTTATAAGGGCTTTTTCCCTTTCAAAGGCTTATAAAATGGATATATAAAACATTTTTCACAAGCTACAAAAGTAGTCAACTAAAGGAAATAATAAACTGAACACCATACAACATGATATTCAACTGAGACATAAAAAGAAAGGGAGCCATCAAGCTCATAAACTATCTAAGTTCAAAGAAATAATAAGAGAAGAAATCATGCGAAAGCATATTATATAAATAGAACTAAAAAATACTAACAAGTAGCCATTGCACATGAACCAGATACTCAGTTAAATCTTGTATTAACTCATACATTTATTGTTTTTCTATTACATTTATTAACACAGCGAATTGCTTTTCGAGAAAACATCCTATTTTCTGTGATTGATTTGCATTTTAATTAATCAAACTAGCAAGAACAGCATGAATCAATCTCCAATCACTTCAAATTATAACAATACATAATGAATCAATTAAAGAATATAAAAATGGGAAAAAAACTTGTAAAAGGAACGGACCTTCGTTCACTGTTACTCTCCATAGCTGGAGAAGATGGTGGACGACGGCAGCTCATTCTCCAATCACTATCAACCTCGAAAATAAACTTACATAACCTTCAATTTGCCTCCTTGAATAAGCTGAATTACTGGTGTTGGAATAGCGCCACTTAACAGATTGGTATTCAAGTTCCTGCGAACAAAATATGATGAACAGAAATTGTTTTTTCAGGCCAATGATAATGAGAAAGAATACATGATGAATTTTTTTTCCTAGTACTAACAGGTTACTTATAACATTTTCCTTCTATAATGTTTGGGTTCACACCTGTATGAAAGGTGAATAGCCTACCTCTTAGACACTAGGCCAAGGGACCGTTCAAAATTAGAATATATCATAAATTGATAATTAGTGATGAGAAGCAATATATACATAAACTTACAAGTATAATAAAGAAAGTAGGTTTCCAAGAGGTGTAGGTATAGGGCCTGAGAGTTGATTGTGGTGCAAATTCAAGCTGACAAGCTTTGTTAAATTACCAATCGCCGGTGGAATGACCCCGGTGAGGTTATTGCCAGATACCTCACTGCCACCAATGGAACGAAATCATGACCAAGAAACAAAAGCAACGTGATCAATGGAGTTAATAAATTAAAGAAAATGCCCTTACTTCTTCTGCTGGCCCTTCCAATATTTAATTACATATTACATATATAATTGGATATGGGAAAAAAATGGATAAAAGACAATATATAGCAGGTCTTACAAATATTGAAGATTTGATAGTAGTCCAAGCTCTGGAACAAGAGTTCCTGACAGTCCAGCATTACCTAGGTCACTTCAACATCAATCAAATCCAATTTGAAGTTACAAGCTATAGTAATTTGGAGATGTTTTCAACAATTAAGCATTCCAATTTTGAAAGGCCTCGAGCAACAGTACTAACCGAAAAGAGACTTTTCAAGTGAATAGCCATCTTTTACACTAATTGATTATTAAAAGAGGTCAAAAGCTTAAAGAAACATACATACAATGGAAGATCTTTGGCAGTGAAGAAATGGCTCCCCAACTTTTGATTCCAATAAGAGATGAGGCCTCTGGAGCATGATACAAAGCCTAGGCATGCGAACAGTAAATATACCAATTAGATAAAATTAACATATTTTAAAAAAATAGGACTCAAATGAAAAAGGAAAATGACCTGACTCTCGGCACTCATATTTGGATACATCTGTTTATTTAACAAGATATTGAAATGAGGCAAAAAGAAGAAGAATGTTAGCTTCAGTACATATCCTTGCCATCAATCTCTTGCCGCAATGAGACATAGTCCAGTTCTCACAAGAAAATATAAGTGTTAACATTTTTATTGGAGCAATCTTAATATCAGAACCCATATAAACAAGCTTTCATACAAGATAAGTACTTCCATAAATCAAAACATGCATCAACACAAATTTCATTATCATAATAAAACTACAAATATATCTTCCATTCAATCAACCATCTAACCCCATGAGCGGTTCCATTTAAAGAAAAATGCCACAAGCAACTTTGACTATTCCCACGTCTGAATGCCACATATATTGATTTCACTACCTTAGAAGAAATTATTAAAACATAAGAAATCCTGATTAACAATTAAAATTAAAAATTAAAAATTAATTAATCGAATTAAGAAATCAAAGAGTAAATCGTCCAATTAAGTAGAAATAGTAATAAGAAATTTTGAAATCTCACCAACTTCGAAGCAACTAGAAATTTTTAACCTGGATTTCACCGAAATCCTAAAACAAAGGAATCAAAATAAGTCAAGGAAGTAGTCAAAAAAAAAAACAGAAAGGAAATAGAAGAAGACTTACCGTGAATGGAACGAAAAGATGAAAAAGCTCAACAATCAACGAATCCATTAAGGGAAGCAAGAAGCTTTCCATGATGAAATTGATGAGCAAGGAGGTTGGCTCTCGTCGAAGAACTCAAATCCTGCAATGAAGTTTGCGATCCCATTGCACAAGGTGACATTGACACTGAAATCAAAATTCCAAATTATTAGCAAGGGAAATATAAAAAGGGAAAACAAAAGATAGGATTGTAAGGAGGGAAACGAGAGAAGGACAAGCCTTAGAAATTTGGAATTTAGAGTTCTAAGCTTGAAATTGGGGATTTCTTGATTGGAATGTTATTTAAGAGAATCGAACCGTGGAGTTCTAGGACTTGGTCTGAGGAGTGACCTATTGAGTTCCGATGGCGATCCAGCGGTGGTCTTCCTCTGATCGAGCTTTGTAGGGCGGCGGTGGCGTGGCTCTTTGAGAGGCACACGAAAGTTGTTTTCGCGTCGGTTTCGGCCAAGGAAACAAAAAAGAAAGGAAACACCAAAGCATGACTGAATTCATCATCGGAGCTATATTGGCCGGTGATTGGAGTTTGGCATCAACGGTTAGGAGGAAAGGAAGGCTCTGGGAAGAAGAGCAAGGAAAAAAAAGAAAAGGAAAGACCGAAAAGATCATAAATAAATAAAAATATATTTTATTAATTCCATCTAAAATATATACTTTATTAAATAAAGGAATATTGGGGGTTACAAAACCCCAAAAAAATGTAGTACCATATATCCTGCATTTATTTAGTAGAAATGAAATGGTGACACTTAAAAAGTGCATCTAATTAACTTATTTAAGTGTAACCTAAAAATATTTAGATGCACTAATCTAATTGCATCTAAATAAATGTAGTCAAAACCCAACAATGTTGTAGTGACTTGAACTTGCACTTTCAGACACCAATAAAGTAAGAAGAATTGCACCCATTGTCTCTGACAATCGATATTGTCTCATCGAATACTTTAGCTTCACTTATCCAAGCGACCATTCAATAGTTGTGATTATATAAGTTTGTTTTGTTTTAAGTTATTATCATTTTCCTTAATAATATAGAAGCTGTTATAAGCCTAAACGAGTGTTTAACGAAATGCAGATATATGAGCCCTGGAGCAAAATATGGAAAAGCCTTAAGCTGCTAAAAAGAGAGCTCGGAGAGGCCTTAATTTGGATGTGAGAGCTTTGGGTTTACATATGTGTCATTGATTCCCTTGTACGGTTGGCTCAATGCATTGGAAGCTGGTGCCAACTTCAGCATTGTAGCAGAGTGCCACAAGCTGATTGTATGGGCTAAAAGGAGCCCGGAAAGGGTGTGTCCAAGTCTTTGCCTGACCAACACAAAGTGTACTGCTTATGGAGCTTAGGAAGAAACCTGATGATCAGGGCAAATGAGATAGTTCAGTGGATACTATTTGATATCTTTCCTTTTTTGTGTCCAAAAGATTTTCAGGCCATATGCAGCTTGTATTGCAAATATACGGTGTATTAATATGTATACATTTGAAATTTTGATTGGTATTATGAATATTCTTTAAAATTTTCCATTGTATATTTCATTTGTTCTTATATTAATATTAATTAATACTAAAAACGTGGTAAAATTCATTAGTTGGGTATTTAAATTATGGCAATGACTTAGTTAGTTGTGGTTTTAGTTATTTAAAATTTAGCAAAGATTTAATTAGTCATGGCCTTAGGATTTTTATTTTTGGCAATGACTTAACTAGTTGTGGTCTTAGGCTTTTTACATTTGGCCACGACTCTAAGTTTCGTAGTCTATGCCTAAGACCACAAGGCCTAATGTGACAACTTAGCAACAGCTTTATAGTTGTAACTATAGATCAATGTAAGCTAAGGTGAAGATAAAGATGCCCTTAAGCCATCACTTTTGCCGTGGTCTAAGCTTTATCTTGTACTGTTAGATACAGTCACTATGAGTTTTTTGCTTTTTTTTTAATGCTATTTGATCTAACCAAAACCAACCTCTAAAAAACCAAAAAGAAAGCTCAAGAAAAAAGAAAAGATCGAAGAAAACACAATTGCAGATGCCAAGATAATTACGATTGAAGATCATCTATCAAAACTACCATCAAAATCAAAAAGAAAAACCTAATTTTGTTGTGATCAATTATGAAAACAATGACTTAAACCTGGATAAGTTGAAGAAAAGATTTAAAAAAGAAAAACTCATTTTGACCAATTTGTCATCGTTTTCATTGATGACATCTTGGTTCTCCAAGGATCAATATGAGCACATGGATCATCTTTGCATTGTACTGCAAACTTTTGAGAGAACATCAACTATATGCCAAATTATCCAAGTGCAAGTTTTGGTTGTAGTAAGTGGGTTTCTTCGGTCACACGGTGACTAAAGAAGGGATTTATATGGTGGAAGCCATTTTCAGTTGGGAACAACCCAACAACGCCATAAAAATTTGAAGTTTTCTTTGGGTTAATTGGTTATTATTAGAGATTCATGGAAGGTTTCTCCGTTATTGTTGCACCAGTGACGGTTTAACCAGTTAATTTCATATTAAAAAAATGAAACTATTTTAAAATTAAGCTAAAATCACCTTCCAATAACATTATCATGCATGATGCCTATTCACAAGATGCCATATTATCACTTTGTACAACATGTCATCTCTTGAATTGGTGTGAACCACACTATCTAATGGAGCTAATGGTGTAAACTGTTTAGAGAACATTGATATACAAAATAATAGTAAAGGTACCAAATTAGAGGCTTATATAGCAGAGAGAGAGAGAGATATATATATATATATAATATTATGATATGAAATATTAATGTTGTCACAAAAAAAATCCCTTGGCCGATTTGCGGGCATGCCAGTTGTTTTTGCTCAAAAACAACAAAAGTAAAGAAGAAAAAGAATGCGGGTTTTGGTTTAAAGTCACAGTCGGACTGTTTAAATCATTAAACCTACTGGGTGATTTTGCTTATGCGCTTTGCAAAAGTAAAGAACAAAGGTTCGATCAAAGGGAAACTTGTATTGAAATATGATTGAAAGCTAGGCCGATCTGAGGTATCGGTCAAAACAGTACAAGATAAAAAGAGACCAACGGTGGCTTAAACAACAAAATAGTAAACGAAAGTGAAAGAAAGATGTAAAACAAGAAACAAGAAGAGTTTATGCCAAGGAAAAAGGGAAATGACTTAGAAAAGCCTAAGGGAAAATGCTAGAAATTGAGAGCCATCGGACAGTCTTCGAGTGTTAAAGAGATTTCTGTGGATGATTGTTCGTGTCCCTGGATGATTCTAGGATGAGGCTTATATAGCCCTCACAGCTCCCAATCAACTCCTCTGAATCAGCTCATTTTGATTTTCAAATCTTAGTCTTTAAGACTGAATCCCTTTGATTTCGGTTGAATTTGAATTGGTCTTTCCAATCTTCCAAGATTGGTGCTGCCTTAATTTAAATTTAGGCCGCTGACCATTACCCATAAACAAAAACTGCAAGCCAAAAGGGTCCATCGGCCTACAATTTCAAAAAATATAAATTGTGGTACAAACAATTAAAGAACAATTAAGAATAATAAATAAGAGAAGAAGAGAAATAGAGAGTATTTTAAATTGTTTGGCATGTTTTGTACCGAAAAAAAGAAAGAAAGAGCGCTATTGAAAAGTTGTGGATGTACGTTACAAAGAGTGTGATGGCTCTTTATTCATAGTAGAGAACCATTTTACAAAGGCTGAATACCCAAATTAGTCCATAAACTATACATTTTTAGATATATTGGCCCCTAAACTTTTATTTGAGACAATTAATCCCTTGAACTATTATATTAGGACAATTAAACTCTTAGACTATTATTTTAAGACAATTAACCCCTTAAAATTATTATTTTGGGACAATTAACCCTTCAAATTATTATTTTGGGACAATATAACCCTTGAGAATTCCATGCAATATAACCTTTGGGGGGTTAATTGTCCAAAAATAATAGTTTGAGGAGTTAATTGTTCCAAATAAAAGTTTAGGGGCCAATTTGTCCTTTTTGGTATAATCTAAGGGTCAATTTGGGAATTCAGCCATTTTACAAATGACATAGGTTTAACATAACTTGTAAGTCAAGTTTATTTCCAAACCAAGTAAGATGACAATTCAATATAATTCAAGAAGATATGGAATCAAAGAAGAAAAATCTTCCCCCAAAATAGTCTTTTCAAATGGTAGTATATTCAAATGAATCATGTATGCCAAATTTCAAGTTAATTGAAAATAGCTAACTATTTTCTTGATATGATGACATTATATTTTTCATCGTTAAATATCCATTGAAGATATTGAATAAAGTTGAAAAATTGATGAAAATATGGGATCAACATAAAACTTTACGTGTGTGTGAGACAGTGAGAGAGAGCACATTTCAAACTCACAAAAGGATAGAAACTATACAATTCTACTTCCTATATATTAGTATCGGCTACGAATAACTGGCTCTATGTCCATTTCCATTTCAAAAGAAGTTGTAGCTCCGGCGTCAAAACATGAGCCCGTTGAAGCAGGAGTAGTATTCCAACTGTAACTTACATCATTCATCACATACTCCACCTCTTCAAGCTTTTGCTGAACATTTGTAGCCTTTTGCAATGCCGATATCCGTTCCAATTCAACTGCAACTTCTTTCATCGTTGGCCGCTTCTTCCCACTCAAGCTTAAACAACGGTATGCAAGCTGAGCAACTGCTACTATCTCTTCTTGGACAGAATCCTTCATAATCCGAGCATCAACGACGTCTAAGAGTCGATTCTCTTCCATTGATAGAATGAATAGTGCAGTTGAACTCCTTGGTTCTTCTGCCCTTACCAAAGAAATTGGCTTTTCACCTGTTATTAACTCAACAAGAACCACTCCAAAACTGTAGACATCACTTTTTTCTGTGAACTTACTTGACTGAAAATATTCTGGATCAAAGTACCCGAAAGTGCCTCGAACGATTGAGGCTGTGAGGTGTGTTTGATCAATGGCAAGTGACCTTGATGTACCAAAATCTGACACCTTTGCTCGGTACTTGTCATCTAATAGGATATTTGTGGCCTTGATATCCCTATGATAAATGGGAATGGTGGCAGATGAGTGGAGATAGTAAAGGGCTTCTGCAACTTCTTTGGCAATTCTCAGTCTCATTTCCCACGTTAATTGAAATTCCTCACTTCGATCATATAGGTACTGGAAAAGGGTCCCGTTGGGAACGAATTCGTAAACTAGTAAAGGTACTTCGGTCTCCAAGCAACATCCTAGTAGCTTAACCACATTTCTGTGATTGACTTGGGAAAGGATGACAACTTCGTTAATGAATTCTTCAACTTTATCTGCATTTACTACCATGGACTTTTTGATTGCAACAATTCTTCCATCAGCTAACATTCCTTTGAAAACAGTGCCTTGGCCACCTTTCCCAAGGATTCTGTTCTTGTTGAAATGATCAGTTGCCATAGCCAACTCCTTGGAATCAAATATCTTGGTTTTCTCAATGCCACCACCTTCTCTTGGAAACGTTTGTTGCTGTAACAACAAGCCACCATTTCGTTTGAAGAACTTCTTCCTTTGCTTGATTTCCCTTCTTTTCTTCAAAAATTTATATAACCACCATCCAACTATGAATAAAAGTAACACTCCCAAGCCTACGCTAATACCTGCAAAAATCAAGAAATGGAGCAAAAATATACACTTGTTATATCTTTTACAAGTCCATATTCCCAAATATATATGTGTTTCTCTAAGGCTGAAATCTCAATTAAGGGCCAAACATTTAAAAAGATCATTTAAGTTTCTAGCGTTATCCGATAAGGTCAAATAAGGGCCTACAGTCAAATTTAAAGATTAGATATGTGGCACATGACCCAATAATTACCTTTAAATCTGTCATCAGACCCTTATTTTGACTCTGTTATCGTTGGACACTTAAATGACATTAGGTTGGACTCTTAATTGAGATTCCCACCAAAGTTTCTGTTCCTAATTGAGATTTCAGCCTTTCTCTAACATCATGCCAGCTACTAAAATAGAGAGTTATAAAGGACGAAAGGAATGACCTAAAATAACCCAATATTTTCTTCTTTGGCAATCATAAGATCCATTTCTATTCACGCAAGTTGCTTCTCCGCATGGATTATGTGAGCCCTTGCATTCATCAATATCTATATATAATCACAAAAATATTAAAAAAATTAAGCAACAAAATGAAAGGGTGAAACAACACAATTGTGCATGCAGGACGAATAGTTTGGATATTATAATTTTGTATAATACCTTGGCATCCATTAGGAAGGTAGACGTTACCCTCGTAACCTTGGCTACAAAAACAAACGGTTGAGTTGATGGAGTAACCTCCGGTGCAAAATCTTCTTTCTGGTAATGATTCCATCATCTGATCAGCGTTCCACCAATTAAGTGCAGTAGGAACATAATCCTTGTCCATAAACTGCAACGTCCTAGAGAGATCTGTTTTATTGATGGAACCAAACCAGTCTTGATCTACCAGGAAGGCTAATTTGCAGCCTCCTGACTCTGACTCTGGCTCTGGCCCAGCCTCAAATCTTGCACCGAATTCCTGGAGATCTGTTGGTATCAAAGCCTTGCAACAATTCTCGCCGTTAACGTTGCATGTTTTATCAGGGCCAAACAATCTGTCATCCCTGCAACTTGACTGGCAACCAACAATCCATGGCTCAGTTCCGTTCATAAATGCACGGTTGTTGCAACCAGCTGCTATAAATAAGTTTCTCGCCTCCGAAAATATGAACGGAGTCCCCGTGAGATTCACTACCTTGCCAGGTTCCCTACCAGGGCAGTTTTGCGAAGCGATTGAAGTTTTGACAGTAACATACTGATCGAGAATATTTATGGGCGTAGAGTTAGATGCAGGATCAGTCATTACAGATATCTCCAACACCTCCATCGGAATTCTAGTTAGCAAAATACTAGGAGGGCTGGAGCTTTCATCACAAGAGATTTCAAACCCTGGATAGGAGCATTCTGACCCAATGCCAAAGGGGTAGGGAATCCTGACATCACCACATTTATCAGGACAATTATTCCTGGCTATAGGAGGAGCTCCTGCTGCTATTTTAGTTATTAACAAGAGCAAGAGAAAGGAGCCATGCATCCGTTGTATACTCATTTTTCTCTCCCTTAATATGAAATTAAGAAAACTAAATGCAAAAACCTTACAAATTTTATAGGGAGTGAGAGCCAAGGAGATGGGAACAGAGTGTGTTTCACTGCAAGTTCTTGGTCTTGTGGATTGACGGACGTTCATCGACGTGAAGGCCCCGTTATATTGACCCGTACCTCGTAACGACAAATTGCTAGATTTTAAAAATTTCTTATAGAGTTTTTCTTTGAAGGTTTGTCCTTTGTCCTCGTTCTTGTTTGTAGCCAAATTTTATTCTGCCATATTTGGATGAATGAAAAAGTTCTAATTAACAAGTAGAAAAAATAAAGCAATTATATTTAACATAACTTTACAAGCTTTTGTTTTATATTCATGCGGGCATCGTTTAGAATCAAAGCACATCGCAAGAGTTTTTTTACAAAACTATAATACTTTAAAACCTCGTTTCCCATTAATATATAATAGTTCTCTAAACTTATGACTATTTCTTGTCACCTTATTTCTTTGTCATTTTTTTTCTAAAAAAAGGTAAATGTGTCTGTTAGACTGAAAATTTGTTATTAAAAGAACTAAAGAGAATTAGAGAGGTTTTCTATGCTTGTGTAGTAGTTTTTCTATAACTTATTTTAAAGCATATACAGTTAGTAGTTACTTGAAAGAATTATCCAGAAACAGTTATCTAACAGAAAAGAAGTTCCACCACATGACTTGCATGTTTTTAAGAGAGTTTGTCTAGGAATAGGATAGTCAAGTTGAATTAACTTCTCATTCTTACTATAAACAGGAGTTTAATCAATGCAGAAGAGGTCTTGACCAGTCAATGATCAATCCAGTTAATTTTCTCTGCTTTTATTTTCGTTGCTTGTTCTTTACTTATTCTACGTGCACTTTACTTTAGATGTTTCTTTTATTTTCCTGCAATTTAAGTTTACTCCTGTTTTCTTCATTACGAGATCTTTTCATGCTTTTCTTTTTCCATGTACATCTGTAGTCCCGGACTACAAACCATCATTCCATCACCTCGTCCCACTCTTTCTTCCACAAGAGAAGATTCCCACTGAGCCACATCACTGGTTTGCTTTTCTAATATTATTAATTTCTTTGACTTTTGGTTGGGAAGAATTCTTCTGTCGTGCGTGGAAAAATAGGGTGAGATATGGACGCATGAAGATAGAGACAAATCCCCTGCCTCATGGGATTAAAAATCAACAAAATAATTTGGCATGCTTGGTGGGACATCAAGGGTATAAATATCAAGCAACCATGAAAGGCCATGTTCAAGGAGACAATTCTTGATCTTGGTTTACCTTACCGGATGCTTGACAACAAGTAGTGGAATGCTACAAGAAGAGAGAAATTCTCAACATAGGAATTCAAGGCTGTTGGTTGGGAGCAAGCATTAAATTTAGCATAGATTCCTTCAAGATGTCAAACACTCCGAGGTTAAACATGTTATTGATTTTCCATGAACATGTTTGGAGGCAATTGTTAGATTGAAAATTTGTTATTATAAAAATTAAAGAGAATTAGAGAGATTTTCTTTACTTGTACGTTAGTTTTTTGAACACATCCTGAAAGTTACCAGTTATTTGAAGAAGTTACCCAGAAATAATTACCTAGTGAAGGAGAAGTTAACCCTATGACTTACATGTTTCTTGGGGAGTTTCTCTACGAATAGAATAGTCGAGAAGTTAGAATTAATTTCTCCTCCTTAGTATAAATAGGGGTTTGATCAATGTAAAAGAAGTTCTGACCCGTCAATCAATCCAATTGATTTTCTCTACTTTTTAAGTTTCATTGCATGTTCTTTACTTTCTTATACTCTAGATGTTTCTTTATTTTCCTACAATTTAAGATTACGATAATTCTTATTTTCTTCATTGGAAGATTTTTCTCATGCCTTTCCTTGTAGTTTTGAACTACAAATCACCATTCCATCACCAGATCCCACTCTTTCATCCACAAACAAGGGAAAAATTGCCATAAAGTCACATCACTAGTTTAATTTTCTGCACTTTTTTTTTGGCTTTGGTTGTGAAGAGTTTAAATTTAACTCAAAAATGTCAATAATATTTTTGAAAGAATAAAAGCTCTATCAAGACCGCCAATATTCCATGGGTCCCTTTACTCTACGAAAATATTCAATTTAGTCCACATACTATAATTTGGGTCAATTTAGTTCCTTTACTATTGCAAATTGAACAAACAACAAATTGACAGCGTAACGAAAACAAACAACAAAATTATATATCCAAACATATTTTTATTTTTAAAAAATTGACAACGTAACGAAAACAAAATAAAAACAAAAAATAAGAAAATAGAAACGACACCAAACGACCCCCAAGTCTTTATCAATAATGGTGTCAATTTCTACCATTCGGGTTGCTGATGTGAAATCGCAATGTCATACCAAATGTTGACATGACATTACCACATCATCGCAAGGATGACATGTCATTATCACGTTAAAAATTGTGAATTAATAAAGTTTTTAAAGAGGACTAAATTGTTTAATTCCTAATAGTACGTATAGGAACTAAATTGAACAAATTTATATAGTATAAGGACTGACAAGGTACTTTAATATCAATATTTGGAAAATTTTCTCTTAAAATTTTATGCATAGATAAAATTATTATTTGAAATTATTTTGTGCAATGAATGATAAAAGAAAGTGAAAATAAATTAATAAATCTAAAGCATTATGTCTCGTATTTTAGATCTAATTACAACAAATAACTTTTTTCCTTTTTTTATTATCTAAATTGAACTTTTTTTGTTAACTATATTAAGAAGTTGACACACTCGGATCTAATACGACTTTTTCGTACAAATAGAATAGTGTAAGACGGCGTATTAAGTGAACAATACGTCGGTCCGGATGTGTCTAATTAAGAAGAGAAGTTAACCTAAGATAAGATGGGGTTGGAAGATATAGTAATTAACCATACATGAAAATTAGTTAATGACAAAAAGACCTCCAATTAAGTCCCTAGAAATTTATTATGGGCCCTGTTGGCACAAAAAATTAAAGGATTTAGCCAACGAGTGAAAATGAAAGAAAGTTGAAAAAGGAGAAAAAGTTTGATCTGAGACCCGAGTAGATTCAGTGTCGGACTCCTCTATAAATAGAGGAAAGCCGAAGCTTTTCCTCATTTCTCTTTTTCTTTTTCTTTCATTTTCTTTTCTTTTTATCTCTGGAGCCAAACATAGACATTTTGGACAATTGGCAAATTCGGACAAACCGGCTGGCAAAACAAGGTGAGTTTCTAATACGTCATTCTACTCACCTCGATCTACGTTATATTAAGTTTGCACGCATTTCCATGCATCAGTTTAGCGTAAATCTGAGTTTTTAGTTTTTGACCGGTTTAATTTTAAAACTCAAATCTACGGATATCGGGCCGGTGAAATAAGGTGAGTTTTTAGTATGTTATCATACTCACCTTAATCTACGTCTTACTCCGTTTTCACATATTTTTGTGCACCGGGTGAGAGTAGATTGGAGATTTAGCCAATTTAGGCTAAATCTTGGTTTTACGGAAATTGGACTGGTGTTTCTCGTATCTGCCTCGGTGAATCCGTCATGGATGCCATGAGGATTGCTTGTCTAAGTTTGTACGTCGAAAGGAGGAGAAACGAGTGCGAAGGACTGGCCAAGGATCAGGCCGACCGAGTCATTGTTTAGATATTTTTATATTATATTAATGTATTTTAATATATTTATATATTATATTAATATATCTTAGATATTTATATATTATATCATTATAATATATAAATATCTTGCAGGAGGGCTTTTTGGGCCCAATTTCACGTAGAACTTCCCCTAGTCCGCGTGGGGCCTAACCTAGTCCAGGTGTGGGGCCCACGGCCCCCGGGGCATTTTAGTAATTTTGTCTAAAGTCCCATTTTAGCCCCGATACCTCCTGGACACTTTTCTAAGCCCCGAATCACGTTTAAACCAAGTCTTAGGTCATATTAGAGCCTCGTAGGTGCATTCATAAATTTAATTATGAATGGTAACGTATATTTTCGTGTATTAGGGTTTTGGTTGGATCGAGTGCGGCGATACTCCGGAGGTTGACCTACATGGAGCGCTTGGGAGTATACGAATCTCCCAATACTGTGAGTGGCCTAGACTTCTTTGTTTAGCCACTGGGAACAAAAGCTTTAAAAGTGTTTTAAAAACATAAATGTTTTCAAAGGTTTTGGGATACGGGAAATCCACACACACATACAGTTGCTTGTTGATATACCCACCTAGAGAGTATGACGTTTTCAAATAAAATAATAAAGACCTATGTGTGTGTGTTTATATTTATGTTTGTATGTTTTAAATATATATATATATATGTTTTATATATGAAATAATTTTACTATGATTATTGAGGGTACGATATCCTTACAAGATGAGTGATTGAAAGGGCTCCTCGGTGCTCCAATATATGCGGGAGTGTGGATCGAGTTGGAGAGAGCATGCATGATTTTCAGCCGTGGACTGCCTATTGAGGGGCACGTTGAGACGAGACCCTGGGAAAGGCGCGTAGGGAAGCTCGCCAGGGCTCCGGTTCGCTATGTTCCACCACAGCGAAGCACCACCGAAGGAACGGGCTTGAGATAGAAAAAAAAGAGAAAATGTTTTAGAAAGAAAAGAGATAGCCCTCGGTGCAGTGAGGTATAAGACGACCGACGGGTCACGCCTTCAGTATGATAAAGATGTCGGGCCATTTTATGTATATCTATTTATTTATTCAATGTGTTTTAAAGAGAGTTCTCAGCTACAGAACTAGAAAGAGATTTCCAAAAGAAAAATATTTATTTTATTATTATTTTATTTTGGATTTCCTTATTTGCCTTAACCCCGTTGGAGATTCATTGAACCTCCACCACTCACCTGTTTCCAATGTGAATGGATGCAGATCTGCGTACGAGGTCAGCAGATAGAATGGAGGCTCACTAGAAGACGTCGGTGGCTTAGGCTTAGTAGTTTCCGCTGTGTCGATATTCTTTAAATTAGCCCACTGGCATTACTTTTAAAGTTAATTATTTTATTAAATGATTTTAATTAAAGTTTTAGTTGTTTTGCAGCGATGGTATCCATTTTATGCCTTGCAGTGCCTCGGAGGCGTGGCTGCAGACACGTACTTCAAGGTAGTGTTGCGATTGCCACGTGGCAGGCCCGGGGGCAGGTCGGGACGTGAAAAAAATATACTTAACTTTATATAAATAAACACGTACACTAAGAGTTGTTTATTTTTATGTATTTAGAAATCAATTTTAATTCATTTTAAATTCTAAAACTATTAAAATTAAACAAAGCAAGAATTTTTAAACAACGCTAGTATTTTTAATACTTGTGTAATTTACAATATATGAAAATTGATTTCTATATAAATAAAAATTAAACAAACATTTTTAGAGGGCGTGTCTCTTTATATTGTAGAGAATATTTTTCTTAAAATAATTAACCAAAGGTCAATTTTTTATACTTAAAAAGGGGAAAAATAATTATCTGTTGTAATTAGATCCAAAAAAATTAATTCATTACACGAAAACATTTCAAATAATAATTCTATCTATATATAATAATTTAAGAAAAAAATTTCCAAGTATTGATATTAAAGTACCGTGTAAGTCCCTATACTATATAAATTTATTCAATTTGGTCCCTATCCTAATAGGAATTAAAGAAATTAGTCCTTTTTAAAAAAAATTTATTAATTCACAATTTCTTACGTGGTGATTGTCACACCCCGACCCGGAGGGTCGAAATATGACAATCGCCGCGTACTAGGAATTTTGAATGGCGCGCTCACCCGAAACTCCAAGTACGCAAGGCTTCTGGTTCTCACAGCTCAATTGGGATTAAATAACTTTTAGGAGGTAGATAAAATGCATATTGGCTCATACTGGAAATAAAATATTAAACAGTGATGTAACAAAATCCTTTTTATTAATTTACTAGTGTATAGGAAATATTTCATTTAAGGATTTAAATACATCAAAAGTGAGAAGTACCAAAATGGTGCCGGTGGACCCATAACTAATTTACAAAAACTCAGTCACATACTCGACAAAAAGATCGGCCCCCGTCGAGTCGCTCCTCTGGATGATCTACTTTATATCTACGCTACCGGCCTGAAAAATTTTATAAGAAAATAGAGTGAGTATATTTTCTATACCTAGTGAGTGAGATAAGACCAGAAAATACTATTCAACATGAAATCTCATCATAAAATAATTCTTATGTAAATTATGAGAAAATTTAGGTAAACTGTTCAACATAAAGTTTAGACTTCAACGTTTTATGAAATTTCAACTAGTAATTCAAGTTTATAAATTTAAAGGGCTTGCCAAAACGCATTGCTCAAATCTCACCTGGCCAAGATGAGATTTAAGCCTGCCGAGATAGTTTTTCTCTTATTTCTTTATTTAGGAAGCAAAAAGCCCTTTTTCTTGGCGTTGGCGTGGGCCTTTACCACTAATGGTGCTTGGCTATGTCCATAGTATTCCCATTGGAGTCGAATAATCACTATCTCAATGCACGTAAAAACCCCCTGTACCATCTATCCCAAGTGGGAGTGAAAGCCTACTTACGCCGCCTCCACAAGGTCGGACCGTGAGAGGCACCACTGCAGTGACCTCTACTCATCCACCAATATAAGAATAGCACAATAGCAACAATACTTTCATTCTGTAATTTGGTCAATGGCCACTTGCACAGTTTAAACTTTAAATCAATATCAAAATTCCTTATTTCAACATAAACACATATCTAGGCATCAAATTACTAAAATTTCAAAAAAGACCATTCGATGGAAAATCATGTAATTTTTCACAAATATGATAAGATTTCATTTCCCAACATTCATAAAACATGAAATTGTTGTATTTTAAAATCATGGCAAGCAAGATGCAGTAAAAATTTCAAAAAAAGTAACTTTAGGTAAAAATAAGTCTCATTCACAAGTATATGGAGGGTATGTACTCCCTTTAATCCTCTCATTCTCTTTCCTTTGGAGACATTTCACCACCTATACAATTATTCACTTAAGGTGTTAATACAAACTATGGTGGGAAAAATGGAAATTTAGATTAGTCATTTGACTAGTTTGCTAATTTGGGTGTTTGATGCCTAAATTGGGTCTTAGTGATTCAAATGGTGTGGTCAAGGTATGAGCAAGTTCGTTTTGATGAACAATGCTTGTAGAAATTTCCCATTTTGTCTAGAAGCTTAAAATAAAAAAGTTAGACGATTTTGCCCCTACATTAGTTGATTTTCGGCATTGGTGTGTTTGAGATGGGAAATTCAACCCTTTCAATTCCTAAGGCTTAAATGTGTTGTAAGGATGTCACAAATAAAAAAGAGTTAGATTTGAACACTTACATTGTGGTTTGGAGGTAAAATGTGATTTTTTCCATAGACTTGAAATGGCCTGTCACGCCCTGACCAGCCCGGGTCGGCCACGTGACAACTGCCGCGCTGCCTCGAAGTACGTATCGATCGGTCACGCACAAGAAGCACCGCAAGGCATTGAAATGGATATCATCACTGCAAAAAAAAAACTAAAATTTTTAATTAGAAATCATTTAATAAAATATTTAATTTATAAACAGTACCAGTGGACTAATTTAAAAGAATACCTACACAGCGGAAACCACTAAACCTAAGCCACCGACGTCTCCTAGTGAGCCTCTCTTCTATCGCTGACTCCGTATGCCAATCTGCATCCATCCACATTGGATACAGGTGAGTGATAGAGGTTCTAAGAATCTCCATCTGGGTTGGGGGAATAAGGGAAATCCAAAATAAAATGAAATAAAATAAAATAATAATAAATATTTTCTTTTGAAAACACTTTTAAAAACTCTTTAATAAATAAATATATAAATCTCAAATGGGCTGACATCTCTATCATACTGGAGGCACGACCCGTCGGTCGCCTTACGCCTCACTACACAAGGGCTATCTCTTTTCTCATTTATAATTATTTTCTCTTTTTTATCTCTCTAGCCCTTTCCCTCGGTGGTGCCTCGCTGTGGTGGAACACAGCGAACTGGAGCTCTGGCGAGTTTCCCTACGCACCTCTCCCAACCAGGCTCGACTCATCGTGCCCCTCGATACGCGGTCCACGGCTGAGTATCATGCATGCTCTCAAACTCGGTCCACGCTCCCGCAAATTGGAGCCCTGAGGAACCCTCTCAATCACTCATCTCCCAAGGGCATCGTACCCTCAATAATCATAATAATAATAATCTTTTAAAAACATATATATATATATATAAACACACACATAAGTATTTATATTTCTTTTTAAAACATCCCACTCAATGTGTGGGTATATCACAAGCAAATGTGCGTGTGTGTGGATTTCCCATATCCCAAAACCTTTTGAAAACATTTATGTTTTTGAAAAAAATCATTTTTAAAATCATTTTTAAAATCATTTTCCCTAGTGGCTAAACAAAGAAATCTAAGCCACTCACAATGATGGGAGAATCGTATACTCCCAAGCGCTCCATGTAGCTTTAACCCTCCGGTGCATCGCCGCATTCGATTATCCGGAGCCCTAATACATGGAAATATACATTAACATCCATAATTAAATTTATGAATGCACCTATGAGGCTCTAGTATGACCTAAGACTGGGTTTGGAAGTGATTCGGGGCTTAGAAAAGTGTCAGGGAGGCTCCGGGGTAAAAATTGGACACTTGATGAAAAATTACAAAAATACCCCTGGGGACCCGTGGGCGGGCCCAGCCCGGCCCGGATTCTGGGCCATACAGGCCCTCCCGCGTGGCTGGGTCAGGCCCAGCCACGGGTTGGGCTCAAAAAAGGCCCACCTGCGCTGGTGGCCAAAATTGGCCAGGCCCGCGTGGGACTTGGCCATGTCGTCTCTCCCGCGCGGGAGAGACGCGGCTCTCACGCGGGAGCCGCTCGGCCCCTCTCAGGATCCGAGGCATTTCCTCGGATCCCGATCCCCTCGGTCCACCGTTTCACGTAAAATTCGAGATGGAGGTTCCTCTCACTACGCGTTTACCGGAGCAGAAACAAGAATTACAAGCTCAAAGTTCCTACATCTCAAATCTAAACTTAAAATCTAACTAAAAGCTGAAACTAACTTTGAGCTTGGATTTCTCCTAGACCAATACATGGATAAGCGTCAAAACTTAATGGAATGTAGTTCAAGGAGTTAAGAACAACTCACCAAGATCTCGCCTTGAACTTGAGGTCGGTTTGTCCGGATCGGCCAAAAGTCAAAAATTGCTCCCCGGGAGCAGTTAAGAGAAAAGAGAAAGGAGACAAGAGAGAAAGAGAGAAAATGAGGGGGAGAGGCTAGGCCTCCCCCTATTTATAGGGTAGGCCGGCACCGGGTCTACTCAGACCCCGGGCCAAACTTTCTCTTCTCTTTAAATCTCCCAAAACTTTAACCTTTGGCCCGATCCACCAACCAATTCACCAATGGATGTCCAGTCCATTGGCTATGGACTTTAAGGAGTCCACTTAGAGATTCTATGCATGGTCACCAATCTCATCTTCCAACTACGTCTTGTCTTAAGCTTATCTTCTCTTCTGACTTGACACAGCCGGACCATCTTATTGTTTAATTATCGCGTCATCTTGTACTATTCCATTCGTACGAAAAGGTTGTGCTAGGTCCGGGTGTGTCATGGCCATTTTTCACTATAGAGTTTGTTTGATTACACTAACCATTCACATTTATTTCTTACCATATTTTGTGACTTATGCAAACTCTAAATGGCATTTAACTATGTCTCCTTATGGTACTTGCCCAAGGTGGGTTCCTTTTGGCCATAATGGAGATTTACACTACAACTTTCTTAATCATTGTTCTTTCCATAAATCTCTTGATTCACATCATTTTCTAATATTGCCAAACTACCATTTATGGAATAAAATTCCATGGCCATTACCCAAAATATGGCACTTTCTCTAAGAAGACCTATTGTCATTCTTGTGGAAATTGGCCATTTAAGTGCTAAACTAGATTTTCTCTATTCATCTAAATTTTTTTACATTCAAAATACTATTCTAACACTTCCATTCTCTAACTATGCCTTAGCCTCATGGAGCAAGAACATTGTGAAAGTTTGGAGCCATAAACTAATGACAATTTAAAGAAAATGCATGAAGCTTAATAATCATAATTTTATTGCTAAAATTGTAAAAGAAATAAAAGGAAATGAAAACACACCTTGAGTTTTGATGAAAACTTGAAACTTATATACTTGGTGAAATTTGCAAGGTTTTTCTTCAAACTTTCTTGATGGAAAGATTGTTTGGAAGTTGGAGTGATGATTTTCTTGGAAAGTTTGATGAAATTTGGTGTAATTTGATGGTATTTTTGGTGGAGAAAATTATGTAGAAGAAAGTGGAAGAAACTAGAAGTTTGAAAGTTGAAAAAATGGTGGAAGAAAAACGGTGAGGGAGATTCGGCTATGGAGAAGAAAAAGTGAAGAAGAAAGCCAAAAAATGATCTTGAAAGGTCTAGACAATTCATTTGATCAATTTACAAAAATACCCTCATTAAATTTCAAAAATTACCTTTGTGTCCTAAAGAGAAATTATGTAAATTAGAACAAAATAAAAGAAATTCAAAACTAAAACCAATTGGCAAAGCTTTACAAAAATGAGGTGAATTTATCAAAGTACTTAAGTCATTAAGTTATTGGGAGCAATTGCCCCATTTTGGCATTTAAAACTTATACAAGGGTAAAACGATAAATTTCACCCGATACTTTCACATAATAACTTGGTAGTTTTCAAGTTTGGACAGTGAATAATAGTATGAGACTCTTCAATACTGTAGGAAAAATCATTTTCAATGAAGAAAAATTCAATTTGTAACTTTGCTAATATTTATGAAAATACCATCGACTATGCGACATTCTTTTCTGCAATATTTTTCTCTAACTTCGGATGCTCAGAAAAATACCGCAACACCTTCGAAAATTCTTAGACTCACTAGGGAGTATCCTAATTTTTTTGTAGAAGCTAAGTAGCTCTCGAAGGGTGGTATATAAATTTCTGAAAAATAATACACAAAATAAGCCTTGTTCTATCATGTAAGAATTTGCCCTAATGGTGTAGGAATTAAGTTCTTCAAAATGGAAAAATTTTCACTACGTGAAAGTCATTTCTAATTCCTCTAAGAATATATTCACATGCTTGTCATGTAAAATTTTCTAATGTATTAGCCTATGGCTCCAATCCAAGTTAATTTGAGGCTAGGCATTACAATGATGCTATGTCAGCAACCCTAATGGTAGAAATTGACGTGGTAGATATTAACACGGATATTGATAGGGACTTAATTGTTTAATTTTCGATAGTAGAGAGATTAAATTGACCCAAATAGTAATATTGGGTCTAGATTGAATATTTTTGTAAAATAGAGGGACTTATGGGATACTTTTACTGAATTTTAAAGAGTTTTTTACCGACTAATTGTGATTGTTAATTAAAATTAATTTCTAGATCATTGTATTTTTAAATTTATTTCCCATTCCTTGGTATTTCTTGCCATGTCATATTTTTATTTTTGAAAAAAAAATTACTAATGGTTTATCTTCGAAACAAACATTTGCTTTTTTTTTTTTGCTTTCTCGAAGATTGGGCAAAGGTGAAGAAGCACCTGCTCCAAATGAAATACAAATAAATAAAAGTTGCATACCCATAAAATTAAAAATATGCATTTTCAATCCGACAATTTTGCAGTCTCCCAAATATTCAAAACATAAGGCAATAGGTGCTTCACGGATCAATAAAAAATTAGTAATTGGCATTTTGAATTCGAATGGGCAAAGAAGAAATTGCAGGAGAAATCCTTAATTGGAATGTTGTCGCCTATCACCCTTAATTAAAGGGAGAGGAACATGACGGTCAGTTGATGCACCAGGAAAAATACAAAGCATGGCAGACACTATCGGATGGAAAGATGGGCGAATAGGGAATATTGCTAGATATCAAGTGGATATTGAGCATTCTCAAAATTGGAGAATTATGCTATTTATTTTTAGAGAATAAGATGAATATGGCAACCGACTTTGTCCATTCTGCTAGTCCGCATAATGATTCTATGTTTTGTATTTTCAGTTTTTTATATATTCAAGTTCTTTGGCCTTTTTTAAGAATGATTTATGCATATAAGATGTTCGATAATGTTTCTATGGAGTAATTTCTTTGTTGAATTGCTATTAATTTGCATCAAAGATCGACTTACCATTGACCCCAAAACCGTATCCCATCTCTTCTAACATATTCTTAAACTTTTGTGTACGGAGTTATTTGTGTTCGATGCTCGTTACCTTAGCTAGAAGGATTACATAATTCTTTGAGAACGGAGAAAGAATAAGCAGATGTGTTTATTTGCAGAGAAAGCTTATAGGTGTAATACCCTGATTTTGTTATGAAATAAGAATGGCTTAATACCCAAATTAGTCCATCAACTATATCAAAAAGGATAGATTGATTTCTCAACTTTTATTTGAGATAATTGGTCCATGAACTTTTTTTTAGGACAAATTGGTGAATGATCAAAATCTTGACGGATTGTGACAGATTGTTTCCTGAACTTTTATTTTGAGAAAGATTGATCCCTGAGTTTTCTTTATTTTTTTTATTTTGGATCAATCTATATCAAAATAAAAGTTCTGGGACTAATCTGTCTCAAATAAAAGTTCAATGACTAATCTATCCTTTTTGGTATAATTCAGGAACTAAATTGGGTATTAAGTCAAATAAAAATAAATAAGAGCAAGAAATAAGAGGAAAGAGAATAGAGAGAGTATTATTATTGTAGAAAAGAGGGGGAAAAGAGGGAGGATACAATTATTAGTGAGTTGTGTGAGATGTGTTACAAATGGTGTGGGGGCTCCTATTTATAGTGAAGAACCCTTTTATAAATAATATAGGTTTAACATAACTTGTAAGTCAAATTTACTTCCAAATCAAGTAAAACAGTAATTCCTAAAACTCCAGATTTATTCTTCTTAATCTTCTCTCTCTATTAATTCTCTTCAAATATGGGTTGTCTTCAAGACAAGATAAATATACCTAAAATATGAAAAGTCTATCATTCCATAATAGATTTCATTTTATTTGTTTTTCAATGATTAAAAAATATGATGTGGCTGCTTAAGAAAAAGAAAACATGATGTGGCAACTGGCAAGCGAGGTGGTTAGAAATATAAAGGATTAGGAAATAAAATTAAAAGCACAATTGTTTAGGAATTAATTTTAAGAATCACAATTGTTTTGGTAAAAAAAGCTTACCTTCGGGACATGCCCTGTGCAGCCCATAATGAACTCGGCTTTGATATCATGCAATGCGTAACATGATATGCTTATTAGGGGACCACGTCCTTAGTACTAGGGATTAGGGGTGTAAGCGATACACCACTACTCGCAAGCTACTCGGGCTCGACTCGAGGAAAACTCGAACTCGACTCGATCATAGTCGAGCCGAGCTCGAGCTCGAGCTACTCGAGTAGTCGAGCGAGCCGAGTTCGAGTATGTTATTACTTGACTCGAGTGCTCGCGAGCCTAATCGAGTAGTTAATATTTATATTATAAAATTACTATTTTATCCTCAAAATTTAAATCTTAATATATTTTTCTTTCTTCATAGTAAGGGTTAGATATGTCTTTTTAAACCTTTATGTTCCAAAACCTAAAATGTTTTCAACTCTCTTTTCTTTCTCAGCCGACCAAATCGTGAATCTCTTAATCTCTTTGGCCTTTGCCAGCCATTGCCTCCCTTCTCCAAAACCTAATTTCCAGTTGAACCTTCCGGCCTCCTTCAGAGCTAAAACTCTTCAAAACCAATTATTTAGATTCCATCTATTTCACTTTCGGACTGAAAACTGGAAAATCAAAGCAGAAAAATTCCTCTTTCTTGTCACTAAATCCAACTGTTTCACTTTCACCGCCGTTTCTCTAGCGACTCCATCTTTGCCACCGATTAGATTTACACACTCTCTGTAGTCATTGAAGCTTCACAGGTGAGAGCCTCCTGTACTTGAAGCTTTACGCTTTGATTTCATCGATTACTTCTCCAACTAGGTTGCATTTGACTCTTTCTTTTTATTTGAATTATTTTCTTGCTTTATGTTTTGAACTCTCAGTTTCGTTCAAATACTTTTGGATGTAAAAATTGAAAATAAATGACGATTTACAAAGCTACTGATTGATGGTGGGATTTCAATGAAGATTTGAATTTCTCCTTTCTCATTTTAAATCCTCTAGATTTAAGAAATCCTATCCCTTGGACCTTGAGTAATAGAGGCTTTTGGCTTCGTTGAATTTCAATGGCGGTGGTGTTGCCCATGGCAAACTCTTTGCCTCTCATCGATTGATAATCCGATTTTAAGTTTTGCTTAGGTTTGTAATTGTTTTAGTTACTAATCGTTAAATTTATATTTTGTATTTAGTTTTTTTGTTCAAAATAATCTTGTTGCATGGATTGGTGATAACCAACCTGTGGAACATAAAATCTTTATTATGAATTTGTTTGCTGGTGAATATCTGCCAATAGGCCTTTAGATGGGGGAAGAGAGTGGTTCCAAACCTTGTCGGTTCACTGTTTGCTTAGACTAACATGTAGTTAAAGGTATTGGATCCAATGTGGGATGGGCTACTTTTATGTTCATTTCAAATACTTAATCACTCTGTTTAGCTAAATAGCAGGAACAATTACATTAGTTTAGGTTCATATGTAGAAGACAGTGGGAAAGTGTCTTGAAAGTTGAAATTTCTATTATTAGCCTGAAAAAGAGGATATATGTATTTATTTTAATGTTAACAAATTAAAACTACAGTTGTTTAAAGTTAACTGGAAAACCAAATGCTTAATCTTACTTTCTATTTCTAAATATTAATTTACTTAGTTTTAATAATAAGTTGTAATAGTAATTGTTTGTTTTTATTTTATATAAGATTTTTTTTGTTTAAAATACATAAGATTTCCTTGATGACCAATAACCAATCTTATAATTATTCTCTGTTTATCTTTGTAGTGTAGTAAGCAATTATGCTTTTCTACTTAAACAGCTGTTTTGAAAAAAATAATAAAAACTTAACTATTCTTAAATAATTATATCTAATTGGTTTAGTATAAATATGCTCATTTGTTCATAATTTGTTTTGATTGCCAAGGAATTTCCCTTTTTTCCCTTGTCATTGCTGCTTGATTCATGCTTTTTTTTCACTCATGTCTCTATCCGTTCTTTGCAGGAATAGCAGATTTCATTGATATAAGTATATCTGATTTCTTCCAAGACTCCAGTCATTGAATTGTGAGCTCTTTACTTTCATTATATTTGTTGACAATAATATTAACCTTAATTTTATTAAAATTTTGGTTTGGTGGCAATTTTTGTTCCCCTGACATCTGGGTCAGTGGTGCTGATTCCATAAGGCCTTAAAGGAAATCTCTATATTGTATTACGATTACTCTTTTAAACTCAGTTAACATAAAAGCACTAGCTATGTTTTAACATATCTGATTATTATGTAAGAACTTAAATATATGTGTATGAAAGCGTATGTTAGAACTTGAAGCTATGCTGCCCTCCTTGAGGGACTGTCGTTATACTTCCATCTTATTTGCTTTCCTCTCTCGGGAACTTAGCTGGGTTCTAGTTTGTAAACTAAATTTCAGGGATTTAACACTTTTATGGCCATTAAGCTAGATTAGTTATTCTGTTAACAGATTTTGTCAGAGAATGTTTCAGTTGGTTTCCTTTGAGAAAAACTTGCATGCTATATTCTTTAGATGAAAGATTTAATGAAAGTTTCTTTTGATGAGCTTATGCAATATTCTCTAATATGGTCTTTCTTAGTACTTTTTCTGATTTACAGATTGGAGAATACAAGGAAACAATTGGCACCTACCTGCTTAACTTTGCATCACTTCCCATCAACCAATTTCAAAATTGGAATTTAATTATTTGTGTATTGCTACTTGGCATGTGTTGTAGTTTACTGTATCATTGTTTTTTTCACAATGTTTGTGAATTTGTGATATTCAATAAAATTGTGTTGTTATATTGATGAGAATACTTCAGGTCATGAATAAAAACTTTGATTCGAGCTTTGTCGAGCTCGAGCTCGAGCTCGAGTATAGAATGCTATTGTCAAATTGGGTTTTTTAAGCCTTTATCGAGCTTAATCGAGCGAGCTCGAGTAGCTCGGTTTAGGTTTCGAGTCGAGCTCGAGCTACAAAAAAAGAACTCGATCGAGTTCGAGCTCGAGCTCGAGTATCGGATTTTTTGTCGAGCTCGAGCTCGAGTACGTTACTACTCGGCTCGAACTCGACCGATTACACCCCTACTAGGGATGGCAAAAGAATCCATCCTCACTCAAACTAATAGGGGCGGGTTTCTTCATGAAAATTCGGGGGTCCGGGGCGGGGCGGGGTCAAGTTTTGAGTGTTCCACCCCGTCCGTCTCGGGATATATATAAAAATAATGTATTTTATTATTTATTTTTTTTATCTTTTTAAATATTTACAAATCATATTGATAAAAAATATTATTAACACGATAATTAGAGAAATTAACTTAATATCATTATATTTGAAAGTAATTATAATGTAATTTACATTAAAAATAAAAATTTTCATGAGAAATAAATGAAAATTATGTCATATAAAAACTAAATTCGAAGAGGGTGGGGGTGTTGAACTTGGGTTTTACATTTTGTTCTGGGGTCGGAAATTAAGGCTATGTTTGGTATGAGAAAACATTTTCTATTTTCATTTTCTAAAAAATACAAAGAAACCATCCTATAAGATATATGTTATGAGAGGAAATGTATGCATGTTTTATAAAATGAAAATAAAAATGGACTTAGAAATGAAATTAAAAAAAAATTGTTTTGAATTTTAGGTCCATTTTTATTTTCATTTTCATTTTCTAAAACATACATACATTCTTATAAACTATACATATCTTAGATGGTGATTTCTTTGTATTTTTAGAAAATGAAAACAGAAAATGTTTTCATGTACCAAACATAACCTAAATTTCATGACCCAATGTCGGGTCGGGTCCAGAGCGGCCCAAAAACTGCCTCGTTGCCATTCCTTAACTTTATATTTTGATGTGTTATTTTTTGTGCTGATTGACTCGGTTTTTGGCTTTTTGCTCATATTCAAGCCTTAAGCCTAATTTAGTATTGCTGTTGTAATTTGAAAAAATTACTTTGTTAAATTAGTGTGAGAAAATTTGGTAAGTGTTTGGTATTACTGTAAAAATGTGTAGTTAAAAGATAAAATGTCTAAAAAAGATAAAACTTATAAATGAAATAAAAAATTATTCAACAAGTTTTAGTCATTTAATATCCAAAATCACTTTTGAAATGTAAAAACACCTAAAATGTAGCTTTTTAGGTTGAGTGAGCTTCTACAGTCAAAAATAATGCGAACTAAAACTTGTTTAGAATTACGTCTAAGATGAAAAACAGCTTTTTTGTGTACAAACGTAATGCCAAACAATTAATAAGCTGGTAATTGACTTTTAAATCTTCAATCTTTAGCTTGGTCCAAGTCTTCTAGCACCACATCAAGTGTCCATCGTCCTCCAATTTGTTCTTTTTGCGTTAAAGTCAGTAAAATATTAAAATTCTCCAAGTTAAACTAAGAGCCTGTTTGTCATCACATTTGGAGGTAAAACAGCTACTTTTCACCTCAAATGTAATCCAAATAAGTTTTAGTTTGCATCAAAAGTTATTTTTGACAACGAAACCCATCAAATCTTAAAAGTTATATATTATGCGCTTTTACATTTCCAAATTGTTTTGGATATTAAATGACTAAAAATTTTTGAATAATTTTTATTTCATTTTCAAATTTTATCCTTCATAGACATCTTACCTTTCTATTACACTTTTTTACAAAAATATCAAATACTTATTAAATTTTTTCACAATAATTTCAAAAAACACTTTTTAAAAACACTTTTTTCAAGCTGAACTTAAGTTACCTATGAGACAAATAAATAATTAAAATGAAAAGAAATCATGAAATAAGGATCATAAATATAATAAAAATATATTAAAAAATTCTCATATGGTCCAAATTATAGGTGTGAATCACACCTATAAGTGGAAACCATTCTAAATTGGCAATTGTCCAAAAATGCTATTGAAATTCGAAGTTTATTTGGTTCAACTGGTTACTATGAGAGATTCGTGGAAGGTTTCTTCATTATTATTGTATCATTGACTCAATTTAACTAGTTAATTTCAACTCTTTAAAAAAAAATTTAAGCTATTTTTTAAATTTCAAGTTTTTATTGGCCAAAAAATTCTAGTTTTTTTTTTCTTAAAAAAATAAAGCTAAAATTCCCTTCCAATAATATTATTACACTTGACATTTACTTAGGAGATGCCACGTCAATATTATGTGTTACATGTCATTTATTTTGTCTTTTCGAATAATCATATGTATCCTTACTTGTTTTAATGATCTACGACTAATTATGTTCAAGTTGCATTGGACTCCAAATGAAGGAAAGTTCTCCCAAACATATTTTTTCTTTCACAAACTCAAATTCGATACCTTACTTGATGAGCATTGAAGTCCTTTCACTCAACTCAATAGGTGTTGATAGGCATTGGTGTTACATGTCATCTTTTGAGTTGACGTGAACTACGGCATGCAATAGAATTCATGGTGTTAAGTGTTTGGACTACATTAATACATAGAATAATGGCATAATACCAAAGTTGGCCTATAAATTTTTTATTTGGGACAATAATAATATACCTAACCTTTTATTTTTGAACAAATAAAATGGAAACAACTTTTTTTGGATGGCAGGAACATTGTGAATGTGGACTAGCTAAGGGAGATTGGTTTCATTGTGTATTCAATTGGTAAGCCACTGGATCCATGAAAGGAGGACATGCCTGTTGTGGCCTAAATGTGATACAGAGGTTGGATGCTTATGTTGCCAGTCAAAGGATTAATTACAGTTTGAGGCTGCCGGTTTGATTCTTTACTGTTGATTTTATGACGAGTTTTGTTGTTCCTTGCGTTCCCATAGTTGCCAACATAATTGAAATCTACCATCATGGTGAAAGTCATGAAAGGGTCTCTGTTGCGCCTTACATTATATTTGATAATATTACCATATCCCAGTCACTTGTTTGTTAGAAACTAGCTTAATATATAAAATAACCCTAAAATTTATACAAAATTATCGTTTTATGTACAACGTAACCCTTGGTGCTGACGTGACGTAATAAAAAAAATGCACTTGTAATATATAAATTTCACGTGTCAATTTATAGATAGGTTACGTCAGCATTAAGGGTTACATTGTGCATAAAATAAAAGTTCAAGGGTCAAAAATTCTAAAATAAAAGTTAAAGGGCCAAAACAATAATTTTATACTAGTTTTAGAGCTATTTTGTGTATTAAGCTGATACAAAATTTTAATTTTTGTTCAATTTAACTTTTGTCATCTTAGAACGGTGGAATTTCATAAACAATATGTTCTTTTGTTGAAATACTTTTGCTCTTCAAAGATCGAGTAAATTACGCTAGTAGTCATCCAACATTCATAAAGTTTCCATTTCAAGCACCCAACTTTAATTTGTAACAATTTAGTCACTAAACTTTGTCAACTATACCAAATCTAGTCATCTTAACAGATTTCATGCATCCAAATGATGGAAAAATGATACAGCGGCCACATAAGCAGTCACACAGCTGTCAAAATACACGTCATGCCTGCCTCCTCCTCCCCTTCCCTCTTCTTTTTTATTTCCTAACTCTTCTCCTTTCCCAGATAAGAAGAAACAGATATCCAAGTCATGATAAATATTTAAGTAAATACATAACATAAAGTTCAATGAATCAGTAATTTTTCCCTTTTTTTTTTGTTTTCAATTAGAAAAAGTTTTGGTTTCTTCATTTCAAGGCATGGTTTCCTCAGTTTCTTACTACTTTCCAGGGCTTCTTTCAATGTTTCTTTTCTGGGTGTTGTGGCTTTGTGATAAAAATGATTTTAAAATTTAAACTATTCGAAGTATCGAATAAATATATTCCACTTCATAATTTTATGAACAAATTATTTAGTTTTTATATATAGCAATACAGAAATCTAGAAGCAAAAAAGGCTTAAAGACATATGAAATTTACAATTGAACTCCAGAGTACAAATGAAGTTTCAAGTCCTAAGACCAACTCCAATGAGACACTAAAACACCATTTTGGTGTGAAAAATAGTGTGAATGGTGCTCCAATGGAGCACCAATTCATTACACCAAAATGGTGGGATGAATAGTAACACACCAAATTTGGTGTGTTACTATTCATCCCACCATTTTTTGTGGGATGATTTTTTTTACCATTTTATCCTTACTCTTTTTTATTAATTACTTTTATATCATTTAGTTTTTTTGTTATATTTATATATTTTGAGTTATATTTAAATTTAATTTTTTAATTATTAAGAAAAATATATACCATTAGAAAGATCTCATTGAGATCTTTAAATTGAGACCAATATTGAATATATATTTAAATTATTTTTATAAATAATTATAAATATAAATTTATAAAATTAGGTAAAAATTCAATTAAAACATAATAAAAGCAATTAAACATCATTCTACTTCAATTATAATCAAAATACAAATTAAACAATCATAGAAATTATATGAAATTATATGAAATAATATTTTTATTAATTATTTGTAACATAATGTTAACAGTTATTAATAATATATGATTAAATAATTTATAAGAAAAATATTAAATATTATTCAATAATATTATTTTTTTAATTAATAAAATATATTGTTGGTATTATCTAAAGATTAATTTAATTGTTTAAATAATTATTTAGATAATTATATTAAGTTAAATAATAGATGTTATATTATAATATAATTGATGTAAAAAATGGTGCAAAAAATGGTGTAATACATTGGAGTAGAATAAAATTTGGTGTTAGAATATTCTAAGAATATTCTCTTTTTACACCAAAATAGTGTAAATTTTGGTGTAATGGATTGGAGATGCCCTAACTATTTCATGGGAGTCGGAGACCATTGGGTGACAACATAAATTTCTGATTTAAAATAAGAAGTTGCTCTAGCGTTCTTCTATTTTGTTGCGTCGACCAGATTATCTGACTTCAACTTTCAGTCAGAAAAAAAAAAAGGAGGGAAGGGAAGGAGGAAAGCATGACGTGGATTTTGACTGCTGTGTGTAGGGCTGCAACTTGGGTTGGGTAACCCAAGAACAATGGGTTGGGTTGGATTGGGTAAAAATCAACATGGGTTAAGATGGGTTGAATAATCCGTGGGTTGATTATAAACTGGGTCGGATTGGGTTGGGTAAGATGGTTTAATGGGTTACCTATGTAACTAAATTTTTTTTTTAAGTTTTCTTAATAAATTTTTTTGAGGTAATTTTATAGCTGAATACCTAAATCAGTCCTCAAAGTATATCAAAAAATGACAATTTGATCGCTAAACTTTTATTTGGAACAATTGACCCCTCAAATTTTTATTTTGGGACAATTAGCTTCTCAAACTTTATTTTTGGATTAAGGGCTATATTGTCCCAAAATGATAATTTTGGGGGTTTAATTGTCCCAAAATAATAGTTTTTGGGAGTTACTTGTCCTAAAATAATAGTTTTTTGGGGTTAATTGTCCCAAAATAATAGTTTGAAAGGTGAATTTCCCAAATAAAAATTTAGGGATCAATATATCCAAAAAGATGTAGTTTATGGGACAACTTAGGTTTTTAGTCGTAATTTTATTATGGACCCTAATCCTTGTAATTTGTATTAATATAACTTACCATATAATGACGGAATTTATTTCTCTGAAAAAAAAAATAACGGAATTTATTTTTTGTCTTTTATCTTTTATGGAATTTTATTATGACCCAAGTATTTAAAAATTCTATGTCTATACAATATCATGGCGTTGGAAATTTAAACTTACAAAACCATATGTTGAATTGAAATTTCTTAAAGATTGAATCATCTTTCTTGGTTTGCCAATATCTTACTTCTTGAAAGATACTAGATATTGGTCTGGGCTTTGTCCCGGGATCAATATTTTTATTTTTTAAATTAAAATTTTAAAATTTTTTAAGGCATATTTAAAAATTTTATAAGTTTTTTATATTGTTTCATCCCATCATATGTTACCAAACACATTTTGATTAATAAATTCTTAAAACATTTCAAGAAAGTAATTGAAATAAAAATTCATGACTTAATTACATGTCCCAAGAAAATAAAAGTTATAAAATAATATTTTTATATCATTTTATCCTATCATATGTGCCAAATACATTTTTAATTTATAAATTTTTAAAATATTTCAAGAGAATAATTATAGTTGTTCCTAAAATCAAACGATAAAAAGTTAATTACTTAATTATATGTTAAAAAAACATAAAATTAAAATAAAGTTAATTAACTAATAAATAAAATATATTATATATTTATATATAAGTTGAAAATATTAATTAACCAATAAATAAAAATATATATCAAATAGTAAATTTTTTAATAATAAATAACTTTTAATATGATATATAATATATAAAAAAAGAATTCTCTGAAAGTTTTTTTAAAAAAAAACTCAACATATTTTTGTAGGCCTATTTAAAAAGAAAATATTAGTTGAAGAATAAACTAAAAAAAGGGAATAAAGAAGAAAAGAAAAAAATAAAAAGAATTATAATAGTTAAAAATTATAAAAGTAAAGTAAAAAAAAGGAGTTAATTAATGGGGGGTGACATATGCCCTCCATGGTAAAGCTTCATTTACTTTTATATATTGTAAGATTATATGTGAGAATAATTTAGAATAAGATTATAATTCACATGACAATAAGTGAAAAAAAAAAGAAGAACTTTTTTATTTATAGGATCCGTGGGTCAACCCGACCCAACCCGTGTTAACATGAGTTGAATTAGGTTTGGTCCAAATAAAAGTTGGATTAATTCCTTATCTAACCCATTATAAACCACATTATATTGGGTTGGGTTGAATTTTGGCCAACCCAAAAATTTTGATCCAAGTTGCAACCCTAGCTGTGTGGCTGCTTTACATGGTAGCCATATCATTTTTTCGTCACTTGGATGGATGAAATCTGTTAGGGTGACTAGATTTGGTATAGTTGACAAAGTTTAGTTACCAAGATGTGACAAATCAAAGTTTAGTGATTGGAATGGGAACTATATGAAACTTGGATGACTATTGGTGTAATTTACTCAAAAACCAACAAAATAAAAAGCACATAAAACCATGCAAAAGTAGGTGAGTGAAGTGAAAAGACCCAAATAAAAACGGTTAAATACCCAAATTGACCTTAAAGTATATTAAAAAGGATAAATCGGCCTATAAATTTTTATTCAGGGACAATTAACCCCTTAAACTATCTTTTTTTAACAATTAAACCCCCAAAGGTTATATTGCATGAAATTATCAAGGGTTATATTGTCTCAAAATAATAATTTAAGGGGATTAATTGTCCCAAAATAATAGTTTTGAGGGGTTAATTGTCTCAAAATAATAGTTTTAAGGGTTAATTGTCTCAAAATAATAGTTTGAGAAGTCAACCGTCCCAAATAAAAGTTTAAGGGTCAACATATCCAAAAATATATAGTTTAGGGGCTAATTTAGGTGTTCAGCCAAATAAAAACCCATTTCTCCTCTTTCATCTCTATTTGATTCATTTTGCTTTCATTATCTGTTCCATTTTGTTACGGAGTAAACAAGAAAAAAGTGTACAAGAGGATTAGCCTCTTGTCTTGTAGTAATTTAAAATGTTATTCTTGAGTCTAAATTACTTAAACTAAAAAAGATTTAAGTTATTTTCTCTGTTGGTTGGATATACTTAATTCAAAGGTCAATGAGAGAAGAGCTAGTTTATCTTGAGTTTGAGATATATGGTCTTTTTTGTTGTGAAATAACGTGTTGTGAAAGTGTATTAATAATAATTGGAACAAGAAGCGAGTAATAATAGAAAAAGAAAAAGAGAGAGAGAGGAAAAGAGAGAAAAGAAACGAAAACGATCAGAAGAAGATATCTCTTATTCAATCATCAGTGCTTCAATGCGCTTTTTATAAACGAAAGAGTTACTGTGCAAAGTTTGAAAATTTTGTATGTGGGCCCCATGGTTTGAATATTTTATACATGAATAGTAATATGCACTATTCATCGATAGTGATATGTACTATTCCGATGGCAGATTTGTCCAGATCTCATAACACTCCCCCTTGGACAAATGCCACTATTAAAATTTGGACGTGTACTGCCTCGTTAAAAACCTTAAGTCGGAAAAACCCAGTGGAAAAAACCGAACATAAGGGAAAAAGAGTACAATACAATTAAGTCCATCTAATATGTCTTCAGGACAATCTATTTGTCTTCAGGACAATATAGGAAGGCCTACACCAATGGCCTGATTGGACGTGCTATTACTGCCTCATTAAAAACCTTAAGCCGGAAAAACCCAGTGGGACAAAAACCGGACAGAAGGAAAAAAGAGTACAGTGCACTTATGTCCATAATCGCTTCCCCTGAAATAAAACAAATTGCTACTTCTAGAGCATCTAAACATTTCCACTTCTGGGGAATTCAATCTTGCATTTTACTGACTCGCCGCATACCAATGCCATAAACTAATTTCTCAAATGTTGATGTTGGCAAAGATTTGGTAAATAAATCTGCAAGATTATCAACGGAGCGAATCTGTTTAACATCAACTTGTCGACTTTCCTGGAGTTCATGAGTATAGAAAAATTTCGGCGAGATGTGCTTGGTCCTATCACCTTTAATATATCCTCCCCTGACTTGTGCAACACAAGCAGCATTATCCTCATAAATTATAGTGGGAGAATCTATCACCGGTTTAAATCCAGTAGCATTATACTGTCTTCAGGACAATATATCATAGATCTTAACCAAACACACTCTCTTCCGGCCTCATAGAGGGAAATAATTTCAGAGTGGTTGGAAGATGTAGCAACTAGTGTTTGCTTAGTGCAACGCCAAGAAATGGCTGTATCATTATAGCAAAATAGATAACCGGTTTGTGAGCGAGCTCTGTGCGGATCAGATTTATATCCTGCATCAGCATAACCTACTAAACCAGAGTTAGTAGTATTCTTAGAATAGAATAACCCCAAATCAATGGTTCCTCGGAGATAACGGAAGATATGTTTAATCCCATTCCAATGTCTCCGGGTTGGCTCAGAACTAAAACGTGCCAACAAATTTACCGCAAAAGCGATATCTGGTCTCGTGCACTGTGCCAAGTACATTAAAGCCCTGATTGCATTGAGGTATGGTACTTCAGGACCAAGTATATCCTCATCAGATTCTTTAGGACGAAACGGGTCCTTTTGGGGGTCAAGAGACCTTACAACCATAGGGGTGCTCAATGGATGAGCCTTGTCCATGTTAAAACGTCTAAGCAATCTTTCAGTGTATGCTGACTGATGGACAAGTATTCCATTCTTTTTGTGCTCAAGCTCTAGACCAAGGCATAATTTGGTTTTACCCAAATCTTTAACCTCAAACTCCTTTTTCAAATATTCAGCAGTTTCAGATAACTCTTCAGGAGTCCCAATTAAATTTATGTCGTCGACATAAACTGCTATAATAGCAAATCCGGTTTCAGATCTTTTAATAAACACGCATGGGCAGATGGGGTCATTTATGTACCCTTCCTTTGCCAGGTATTCACTTAATCGTTGGTACCACATGCGGCCGGATTGCTTTAACCCATATAAAGACCTTTGCAACTTTATTGAGAATAAGTTGCGGGGAGTGTATGCTTCAGGCATTTTTAAACCTTCGGGAATTTTCATATTGGAATCTAATGAACCATATAAATATGCCGTCACAACGTCCATAAGACGCATTTCAAAATTTTCTTGGGCAACCCAACTTATAAGGAAACGAAAGGTAACTATATCCACTACTGGTGAATATGTTTCATCATAATCTATCCCAGGCCTCTGCAGGAAACCTTGGGCTACGAGTCGGGCTTTATACCTCATGATCTCGTTTTTCTCATTTCGTTTCCGGACAAAGACCCATTTATATCCAACAGGTTTTACATTGTCGGAGGTTTTAATAATAGGCCCAAAAACATTACGTTTGGCAAGGGAAGTCAATTCAGCATGGATTGCTTCCTCCCATTTAGGCCAATCTTGCCTATGACGACATTCGGTTATAGACCGAGGTTCATAATCATCATTCATAATCTCATGAGCAACTGAGAGAGCAAATGCATCATTGATGATTATCTCATTTCGATCCCATATCTCATTATGATAACTGATGGAAATTTCAGTATTCCCAAGGTTGGTGATCTTTTCATGGGTTTGTACCACTTCAGGGGCAATATGCTCATGAACTTGTGCCACTTCAGGGGCAATATGCTCTCTTTGAATATTATGTTGTGGCACTTCAGGTGCAATTTGCTTTCCTCGAGAAAGATTAATGTGCTCATCTGGAGCAGAATTATACTCATCTGGAGCAGATTCTAAATTCCTCCCCCTTCTTTTTCGAGGAACAGTGTCTTTTGATCCCATCGGTCTACCACGCTTCAGGCGCAGGACATTTAGATCCATTTCGAGTGGTTCTTCAGGAACATCTATCCTAGCTGGAACATTCTCAGCTTGGATATGAGACTTTGTAACTTTAGCAGTCTCATTAAATGCATCAGGCATTTGATTTGCAATAGCTTGTAAATGGATCAATCGTTGCACCTCATTTTCACATTCAGGTGTTCTTGGGTCTAGATGAGACAAACTTTTCTCATTCCCTGAGAAAATCTCGACCTTTTTCTGCTTTCCATTTGTGGAAGCATTAGGTATTCCAAGTGATGGGAATACTGTCTCATCAAAATGACAATCCGCAAATCTAGCGGTAAATAAATCACCCCTCAATGGTTCAAGGAACCGAATAATGGACGGTGAATCAAACCCAACATAAATGCCCAAACGGCGTTGGGGACCCATTTTGGTCCTTTGCGGTGGTGCTACAGGCACTTGTACCGCGCAACCAAAGGTGCGAAGATATGAAATGTCTGGCTTCTGGCCCAAGACTAACTGAAGGGGGGGATACAAATGAGAAGTAGTAGGGTGCAATTTAATTAAAGATGCAGCATGTAAAATAGCATGACCCCACGCTAAGGATGGGAGCTTTGTTCTCATCAGCAAAGTTCACATTGCGCATTGATAATAGGCAAACATGGGACCATCTGCAGGATGTGTCCACTAGTACCATGAAATATCTAAATGGTCCACTTGCAGGCTGAATCGGCCCACAGATATCACCCTGGATTCTTTGCAAGAATGAAGGGGATTCATAATCAACCTTTGTCATGAAAGGTTTAGTAATGAGCTTTCCTTGTGAACAAGATTCACAAATGTAATCTCTGGACAACAACACCTTTGTATCTTTTAAAGGGTGTCCACGAGTATTTTTAAGGATTCTTTGCATCATTGTAGCTCCTGGATGACCAAGGCGATCATGCCAAAGTCCGAACACATCAGGGTTCATTAGTTTCCAGGGCATCGTAGCATATGATTCTATAGCTCGTATTGGGACAAAATATAATCCCATACTAGAAGCTTCCAGCTTCTCATGGATGGTCTTCTGGCCCATCTTGTAGGAAGTGATGCAAAGTAATTCCTTATTTTGCTCATTAATTGTTTCTAGATGGTACCCATTACGGCGTACATCTTTGTAGCTAAGTAGATTTCTTTTTGATCTACCGCTCAACAATGCATCTTCAAGATACAATGTTGTGCCATTTGGCAAAATAACTGTGGCAGTCCCATAGCCATCTATAATATTAACAGGACCAGATATTGTCTGAACATTTGCCTTACGCAATGTCACATTTGAGAAAAAGTGTTTGCCACAAAGTATAGTATGCGTTGTAGCACTATCAAGCAAACATATATCTTCCTTTTTCTCAATGTGTCCCATTTGCATTTATCTTGACAACTTCAGGTGTCAAGTTCCATAAAATTTAACAAATTAATAATATGATGCAGAATATAAATCAACAAGTATGGAATAAAACACAAATCAATAATATGATGCAAAATATAAACCAACAAGTATGAATAAAACACAAGATAACATGTTATAAACAGCTTATGGATATTGTTCGCTTTGGTACTTCAAGACCTCACGGCTTTAAAACGTCCACAAGTAAAGGCTTCAGGCCCTGTTTATAAGCACGCACACAATCCCGTGTGCGAGTGATGTAGGAACTTCAGGTTCACAACAATGATTTTATTGAAGACCATATTTATTTAATATCTTCCTTGGTAACATAATTATCCAAGGGTATGGCAAAACATAGATGAAAACCCTCAGGATCTATTTTTGAGGACTTATTATTTTCATCAACATTATCAAATGAAATCAAAAACCTCAAAAGGTTTTTTATTGCCAAGAATATGACAGTTTTCATTGACCAAAACCTTATTGACTTCAGCATCAGTCACAGTTAGGTCAATGGCATGGGTCTCAACGTGCTTGCCTTTATCCTTCTGGGATGCTTGGTATAGATCAACCAAATGTCTGGCCGTACGACAGGTACGTGACCAATGACCAGTCATTCCACAACGATGACAGGTACTATCATCATGCTTCTTCATAGACTTTTTACCTTTAGGGTTGTGTGGGGAGTTATTTATATTACTGTTAAATCTCCCACTACCCTTACGGAAAAAATTCTCATGCCTGCGCTCACGGCCTCTAGGACGGCCAACATTCTTACTTGAATCGGCATTTGCTTCAGGAAATGCCTTAGAGCCAGCAGGTCTTAAATCATGATTTTTAAGCAGCAACTCATTTGTTTGTTCTGCAGTCAACAGGACTGAGATCAATTCAGAATATGTTTTAAACTGGTGCTGCCGGTATTGCTGTTGCAATACAATATTCGAAGCATGAAAGGTGGAGAATGTTTTCTCTAAAAGCTCAACCTCAGTAAGCTTAACACCACAAAGTTCAAGCCGTGACACCATGACAAGTAGTTATTGCCACTTACATCCAAAATTTGGAATTTAGGCTTTTCAATATTTGCCATAATTCTGAAAAAATGGTCTCAATTAAGTTGACAACTTCTGGTGTCAAAATTTGGTTGACAACTTCTGGTGTCAAAAATATTTAGAAGTAAATCTTTACACAATAAAAATTTAAATTAACTAGTGTAAAGAAAATGTTAAATAAAATAATAGAATCAAACCTTAAGAACTTACCAGGCTTTAAACTTGCTTCACTTTATAACGCTCGTGCTGACAGAGCCTCGTGCTGATAACGTGTTGTGAAATAACGTGTTGTGAAAGTGTATTAATAATAATTGGAATAAGAAGCGAGTAATAATAGAAAAAGAAAAAGAGAGAGAGAGGAAAAGAGAGAAAAGAAACGAAAACGATCAGAAGAAAATATCTCTTATTCAATCATCAGCGCTTCAATGCGCTTTTTATAAACGAAAGAGTTACTGTGCAAAGTTTGAAAATTTTGCATGTGGGCCCTATGGTTTGAATATTTTATACATGAATAGTAATATGCACTATTCATCGATAGTGATATGTACTATTCCGACGGCAGATTTGTCTAGATCTCATAACATTTTTAAAATTTTAAATTTAATTAGAAAATTTTATTTTCAAGTTGTTAATTACTTGAGTAATAAGTTATAATACTAAACTCTTTTATCATGATTTATTTATTTACTTAAATTAATATTATTATATTCAATATATATTTGTGTATATTGGAATATTGGTAAGAACATATATAGATTTAATTTAATTATAATATAATTTCATAAATTGTAAATAGCTAAAATTACCAAAATAAAAATTAGAAGTATATATATTTTCTACATTTTTTTACAATTAGTTGTAAATTATTCGATCACTTTCACTGACAAAAATTTTAACTGATCACCAAGAATGATAAGATTTATTTCTCCATAAATTTAATCCAAGTTAGTTTGATGATTATTGCAATTAGTTAGATTATAATATATCCAAGGATGCCGCTTTTTGCTTGTGTTGTTATTTTTTTAGACAAAATAATGCAAAGAAAGGAAATAGTGATTCATGTATTCTTGAAGGTTTTAATAATTTGAATAAGAAAGATAGATTCAAAGTCTATGTTGGAGATCCTAATAGTGCTCACAATCAAGCATGTAGAAAATGTGAAGACTTTATGAATCAAAATCAACATATTTAATCTATTTTGAAAACAATTAAATCAATCTCAGATTGAGTATCGTATTTGGTTGACTGCTTCAGTGGATTGTCATTGATTTCTCTTTCGTCAAGGGCTAGCTTTTCATGGTCATAATGAATAAGAGGAATCAAAAAATGGAGGAAACTTTCTTAAATTCCTACATTTTTTTCTCGATCATAATGAAGTTATCAATAGTAGAAGAATGCTCCTAACAATTTAAAATTGATTGCTCTGAATATTCAATATAACATTATAAATGCTTCAGCAAGTTAGGCAACAAAAGCTATTATTGATGATTTGGCAGATGATTTCTTTTCTATTTTGGTTGATGAATCTCATGATGTATCAAATAAGAAACAAATGGCCCATGTTTAATTCACTCTACATGAACAAAAAGGATTGTGTAGTTAAGCGTTTTTTAGGGTATAGCACATGTTCTTGATACTAGTACTTTGTCACTAAAACTAGCAAATGAATCATTATTTTCCAAGTATAGATTAAGTTTGTCTAGATTACGTGGACAAGGTTATGATAGAGCTAGTAATATGTGTAAAGGACCAAGTCAACTGATAACAACCAAGCTGAATATTTGAACGGTAGCAAGTCATGTCCAAGCTTTTGAACTCAAGATACTGACCTTGATTCTAGGATTAGATATCTCAAAATTATTTTTTATAATCTGTTTTGAAATTTAAATAGTCTTGTAATCTGTAAAAATACATATACAAGTATCAGTAAAAGATTAAGTCTTTTTACTCTCAAACTATTTCTATCTTTTTATGGTATCTTTCCACATATCTTTCTACCATTGTTATTTCTCATCTCACCACACCACCTCATACACCTTAACACAATGGTGCAGCCGAACGTAAACGTATACATGTTGTTGAGACAGGATTAACCTTGTTACATCAAGCCTCCATGCCACTTTCTTTTTGGACACCTGCCTTTCAGGCTGCTGTTTACCTTATAAATAGACTTTCTACTGCTGTTCTTAAAATGAAAACACCATTTGAAGCTTTATTTGGCCGTGCACCTAATTTTACTAAACTCAAAGTCTTTGGTTGTGTTTGTTGTCCGTGGTTAAAACCATATGCCGCTAACAAACTCCAACCTAAGTCTCGGCCTTACACCTTTTTGGGATTAGATATCTCAGAATTATTTTTTATAATTTGTTTTGAAATTTAAACAGCTTTGTAATCTGTATAAATACATATACAAGTATCAGCAACAGATTAAGCCTTTTTACTCTCAAACTATTTCTATCTTTTTAATATGTGAGGAGAATTCAATGGTTTGAAAAGTTTGATTTTGAAAGAAAATGAGTTTGCATTTTATATTCATTGTTTTGCTTATCAACTTCAATTGACTCTTGTAGCTATTGCAAAAAATTAAGATTCTGTTGCTTCACTTTTCAGAATATCGGTACTTTACTAAATGTTGTTGGAGCTTCATGCAAAAGCTATGATATTCTTAAAGAAAATTAAGCTATCAAAGTTACCGATGCATTACAGGGTGGTGAACTTACAGGTAAAAGAGATGTTTACATTCTTATTTCATTATAATTGTTGTTGTGCAAAAATTATATTGAAATAATTTAAATTTATATCTTTATTGACTCCACTTGAAAGATTTTCTGGCTATGCCACTGTTCGTTGACCCTGTATTGCCAATTCACGTGCCACCAAAAAGCCGTTCAGCCAATCCATGACTATTGCACGACCCACTAAAAAAATAATGTGGGTCGTGTTGGCACAACCTATATTGGATTGAGTCATGTTGGACTCAATGCCATCTGTCCATTTTATCATATTTAATTAAAGAATTAAAGTATTTTATTTATAATTTTCTATTATTTATTTTTTGACTGAATTATACTATTTATTTAAAAAATGAATATTCAATTTTAGACTAATGTAATTTTTTGAATATAACCAAGCAGTGCAAACTAAATTTTGTATAGTAATGTAAATAATATCATTTTTTTATATAAATATATTCAAAGGGATTTATGCGTAAATTAATTAAAATATAGTCTTCTTGCCCATGGAATGACTGCCAACTGGATTACAATAATATATACGGATGACAATAGATAGTTTGTAATAGGTTACTCTGAACTGTCTGACCCGATTAAGTAAGATTACGGTACCATATAATAGGGTTGAGGTAGTAATTTTGGTACCCGTGACGGGTTCGAGTAGTGATCCTAGAGTATCCATTACCTGAATCCAGTTATAAAATTAATTTTAGTACCCGTGACGGGTTTGGGTAGTGGTCCTAGAGTATCCATTACCTGAATCTAGTTATAAAATTAATTTTTTTAGTATAATATTTTAGATTGTGTTATACTTTTACTTAAAAATTACTAATAACTAATGTAATAATATCTAATACTAATTAAAATTCATCAAATTATTAAAAATATGAATTTTTTTTATTTATTTTATTATGAGTTAATTTTAATTTATTACTTTAATTTTATTTGATTTATTAAATTTATTCGAGTATTTGACGAGTAGTTGAGATTTATTCTGGTAGGATTTGAGTGGCAATTTTAAAAAATAATTCGATAGATATCGGGTTCGGATATCTTAAAAAATAATAGAGTTAGGATATGGGTACTTCAAAATTGATAGATATTTTACCATTGTCATCCCTAGTAATAATATATTTCGTAGTATGCACAAATAAAAATTAAACTTGTTATGAAATATGAACTTAAACCCCACTAATTACTTTATGTTGTAACTATTGGAACAATGAATGTTTACAAAGTTTTCATTTCAACTTAAATTTGTTTACTTGAGTTATTCTTGAAAACTTATATATATACGAGTTTCCATAGTCGTCAGCAATACAAAACACCTAAGAATAATATACACCCATTCTCTTGATTTCTACGGTCTCACTTTTGTTCCTTTAATTTTCTTTATTTCTTGTTCTTATTTCTTATCTCAATTTTAATTAATATATTTTTCCTTTAATTCTCTTTATTTTTTATTTTTACTTCTTGTCTCAATTTTAATTAATATACTTTTCACAATAAAACTTGCTTTCTTTATATTAATTTAAAAAAGACGAGAATACGGAAAACCTTATCTCGAGTTTGACTCGCTGAGCGAAATAGTACTAGAACCGAACAGGAAATTCGTACAAGCATATTTTGCACGTGTCAAAAAGGGAGCAAAACCACCCAACTGCATGCTTCCACGTGGCATGCAAAGTGAAGATCAATCTAAATTTTCTTACATCAAATTCATCAGACACATCCATTTCCTCACCAGTCTCTTAGATCCTATGAATCCCAAAGTGGCATTTCCCGTAATTTTCCAAGGATTCTTACCTCTTTTGGTAACTTCAACCTTTTCCTTCCTGCCATCGGCCTTGCAGATCGCCCAATCAGATTGCTATAAATCACCTTGCCCCAACTTTACCCATTTCGCGATCCCAATTCAGATACCCTCTTAATTTTTCTCGTTTTCGATCCTAAATTGCTTTGTATTTTTCCATTTTTTTTCCTTTAATTCGATTCGTTTTTTCCTCTTTCGTTTGATTCTATTTTTGCCCGTTCCCTTGTCTCGGATTCGATTCTAGGGTTAGGGTTTTGAAATCGAAGAATTCCCGAAAGGAGGTTTCTTTGATCTTTGGATTTTGATCTCGGATTTTGATTTTTCTTGATTCGATTTATTCTGGGTCGGTTAAATTTTTCTGGGTTTCTCTTAAATATCGAAACTTTATAGGGATTTTATCATTCAAAACTTCATCTTTCGTTGCTTTTATTTTTGCCCCGTGTAAAATTCTAAATACAGTAAAAGCTATACCTCTATTCCTTTTATTTCCTGTAAATCAGCGTTGACTTTTTTCCTTAAAGAGGCATAATTTTTATCTATCCAATTATTTTTATTTTTATTTCCTATTCTGGTTCTTTTAAATTTCTAGTCTGATTGGTCAACCAGTTCGCAGGTAAGAACGAGCTCATTTAGCTCAATACTGTAGATCCTAGACTTGCATTTTTAATTTTCATGTTATAATCTTAATTTGTTGTTTAAAAGGTTTTAATAGTTCAAAATATGAGGATAAAAACGCTCTTTAATTAATAGTTAAGCAGTATTTGATTGTTTGATCTTCTTGTAAAGTACACTACAATGTAGTGCTGGAAATTGTTCATCAAAAACAAAAGAATGGAATTCTTCATGTAGCAGACGAGAAGAATTGTGTGCTAATTTGGTGTTTTTTTCTTCTTGGTGACTTCTGTGTTCTAGCATGATGGAAGCTAACTGCTATATTAGCATGTTCCGTTTTTTGTTTTCCTTTTTTGATCAGTCTGAAGGCTTGTAGACTACTCTTATTGGAAAATGCAATGCTGCTTCTACTTACTTTCTCTTTTGTATTAATCATAATTTGGCTTGTATGAATCATAGGGCACATTATAGTTGTGGACATCTTTATCTTAGATGTGTACAAGTAAACTCAGTCAACTAAAAACTATGGGAATCATTTTCCTTCATTCTGCACAATCTAGGCTACATTCCTCAAAAGATATTGGAAAGCTAAATCCATTTTAATACCAATCCTGTGATGCATAAACTTTTGCCCGCTAAAACATGACTATCTTTTACTTGCAGACTAAAATGATTCATAAGCGTCCATATGTTGATGATTCTCAAGATGTTGCTTGTAAGCATCCAAGACAATGGGAAGATACTAGCCACTTTGCTTCCGTTGTCAATGGTGTTCGTCCCAGTGGTGCTCTCCAAAATCCTCAAATTTCTGGTAATACAATGTTGATACATCCATAGCCTTTGTGCATAACTAGATTCCATGTTCTCATACTGCTCTAGCCTTTTTCTTTAGAAATTGCATGTATTGCGTCCTGTGACTCTTGACTCTGAACTTGATGTTATCAGGTAAACTTAAATATAGTTTTTAGACAGCTCACCCTTTGCACAGTTCACTTAAGTTACTTTTCACGTAATGAATCACGGATACATGTGCATGTGTTTTCCTAGTGCCAAACAAATAGGTTAAACATGTGGAAGGTTGACCTTGATGAATCTAGTGTGTTTGGTTCTTGTGCTGCTTTGTAATATGGTTGCATTGCTTTAATATTATGTGCACTAAACTTGTTCAGAATAAACTAAGATTTTGCAGATTCTACATATCTCTAATGCGGCAAACAATCGCCTGCCTAGTTTTTGTTTTAAATCTAAATACGTCCACTGCGACTTATGACCATACTTAGCCCATTAGAATTTAAATTTTCAATCAAGTTTCTATAACTGATGTACTTACAATCTGAAGAAGGTAAATGGGAGGACATTTACGGTAAATGCCAAGATGAAGTTAGGTTTGCTGAGGATCCGTGCAACAGTGTGCGAAGTGGCAATAAGGAATATGAAACGAGTGCTGCTGGCTGTCATCCTCATTTTTGGTGGGTAAACAGCCATGGCATAGATACAGATACTGAGTCAGAGGTCGCAGTTCATCTTCCATTGTTTCCTGAATATTTTGCATCTGGGCACCAAATTAGGGCTTTTCTTCATTCTGACGAGATCTATTCATCTCTTCTTTCTCCTCGAAAGCTAGGCTCTATTGGACCAGAGCATCAAGCTGATATTCCCGAATGGAGAAATGAGGATCTGAAGAGCTCTTCACATTGTCTAGATACATTGGATCCTCAAGTTACCCTTAAATCATCACATGCTGGCCTTGTGGTTGATGATGATGATCAGGCGAAGATGATGGGCACCTGTGTCATTCCAATTCTTGATTCTGATGCAACTGCAAAGGATCTCTGTGAAGACATGGGACCCAGAAGTGATTGCGAATGCCTTGATCGGGGTTCTATCAGATGCATTAGACAACATGTCACTGAAGCTAGAGAGAAACTAAGAGAGAGCCTTGGGTCTGAAATATTTGGGGAGTTAGGTTTCTTTGACATGGGGGAGGAAGTTGCAAAAAGATGGACCAAAGAGGAAGAGCTAACATTTCAAAGAACCGTCCTTTCTAACCCTCTGTCAGTGGGTAAGAACTTTTGGGATCATCTCCGTGCAGTTTTCCCTTCCCGTTCCAGGAAGGACCTTGTGAGTTATTATTTCAATGTTTTTATGCTTAGAAAGCGTGCTGAACAGAACCGAGTTGACCCTGTAAGTATTGATAGTGATGATGATGAGTGGCAGACAGTTGAGTGTGGAATTCCAGTAGAGGATGATGACTCTGTTGTGGAATCTCCAACTGATGAAGGCACTTCTGCACATTATGAACACCACCATGGGGAAGATTGCCATGAGGACATTCAGGACGACGATGAGGATGGAGTTGGTTCTTCGGAAGATGTTGCTGCTGATATTTGTAGAACTGCGACTGACGAGGAAGATGAAGGAGATATAGATGAAATTTCCGGACCGTACACTGAAAGTTTCATTGCTAATTACAAAACCAGTGACTTTCATGTTTCAAGTAAGGTTCAGGGCAATAATGAGTTTGATTATGATGTTCAAGATGACTCTTGCACGTCATATGAGTATCAGAGGGAGAATGTTGATTGTTTTGATCTGCCTGAGATAGTAATGGATGCAAATCAACCAAGTGAAGAGTGACGTATTCACTGGGCACATGCTATTAATGGGTTGAGTTAACAAAAGGAACAGATGAGGAAGTTTAGGAGCCTTCCAGTTGTGCCACTTGGATGTTACCATCATAGTTGAGGAGTTGATTTCTTTAGCCATGCAATGTTTGAATGGAAGTGCTTTCCTCCGAGAATTTTGAAGAATCACAGATGGCAATGTTGTGATATCAATTCAGTTTACTGATTTTTCTTGAATCTTTCAACTTCAAGCTGGCTTGGTGGGACTAAGGATCCTCGTTGTGATTGAAAGTCAGCTGTGAAAAAATAAATGTTGATATTGCTTCGAGTAAGAGCTTCTCCATGTAGCAGATAACTAGAATTTGTTACATGATAGTTCCTTGGAAGAGGTTAGCATCCACGATCAATGTAACTCATGGAATTTTGCCTTCAATCTGCAGTTTGCAATACCAGTACCACCAAGACAGGAATCCTGTTCTTTTTCTTTATCAGGATCAGTCTCGTGGGAAAACATACAGGATAAATGGTGACTCCGATCTCAGATTGGATCCCTTTAGAAACGGATCTCAACTCTTTGATTTGTTGTAATTTTGGTTTTTGCAAGTCTGTTGATTGTGTTTATCTGCATAAGCAAATATGCTTATTTGCTCATTTTTTATATTTTTTATTTTTGGTTTTGCTGTGTACTTAGTTACGCAAAGATGCCTTTGCTTCAAATGTAATCATTTACAATCTGAGAATAAATTTCAGTTTTTTCCATTCTTGCCTGACGGGTAGCTGAATTTTTCTTCAGCTCTTCTGCTGCTGCGTCCTGAACAGGGATCAAGGAATAAAAAACCGGACCGGACCGGCCGGTTCAACCGGTTGGACCGGGAACCGGTCACAAGTCCGGTCCGGTCCGGGTCATAAAATAGTGTTTTCATTAAACCGTTTTTGAACCGGTTGAACCGGTGAACCGGTTGAACCGGTTCAATCCGAATTTTAATTTTTTTTAATTGATATTTTTATTTTTTCTTATTTTTTAAGGAATATTTTGAATTTTTTCTATTTTTTTAAATTTTTTTGAATATTTTTAAAAAAAATAATAAAATTAAATTATTTATTTAATCGGATCGGTTGAACCGGTTGAACCGGTGACCGGATGACCAACCGGTTCGACAACCGGTCCGGTTTTTTATTCATTGCAGGGATTTTTCTTTGTGCATACCCATGCTATATAAGTGGCCTTATTGTGTAGTTTTGGTATGCTGCTTAGATGCTTGTGTGTTCTTCCCTACCATTCCTTCTTGGTTAAGGGAACGGTATAGAAGCATTTTTGGTGTCAGAAAAAGATACAAGAAGCATATCGCCAAAAAAGAAAAGAAAAGAGAAAAACTGGGCATGAAGTTGGGAATCTACAAATCTGGATACCATGTTTTAAGGTTTGAATCCTCTTTTCCTCTAGACCTCCCCATATGTTAAAAGGGAGAGAGATTTGAGTTGATGACGTGTGATGAACATGAACATATGGCAAGTTTCTTGCTAGAACGGTACCTCTGTATCATTATCTACCACCAATAAGAATAAAAACCAATATTACTCCTCCAATATTGATCAGTCATGCTGAGAATTCGGAAACCAAATTTAATATCGAAAGCTACTTGGTTAAGAATGAGAGGCATCCAAGTTCTTCAGTGATAATCTTGCTCTTAATAGAAAGGCATGAAACTGACATCTTAGCTTATCTTAAGCTTTTGAAGCTCATCATCAGAATCTTTTAACTTTTCTTCTCCCTTTTCTCTGGTAAGCAATTTGAATGTGAGATAGAAAGATTCACTTGTTTTGACCAACCATACATAAAAAGTTAAGGGTTTTACTCTTCATCTAAGTGCTGTGAGGGGGCATAAAGACAATGAGTGGCCAACCTTTTCTCATGTAAGTTGTCAAAGTGTCCAATTTAAGCATAGTTTGGATGGTTGTAAGTGAAGATTGTAGGCAATGTGTAATGTCAAAACAATTCTTAATGAAAAACATGTAGGATTTCTAACTCTATAATTAGTGAGACATGACTTTCTATCCACATTCTATTATGATCCGTTTTCAATATCAGCTTGTGTTGTTTGGACTTCTCCACCAAGGAAATCTAGTTGTAAATGGTGTAGCTATGCCTGATTTTATGCTCCAAACGTGACCTTTTCTTTCTTACCCTTATGTTTTTCCCTTCCTTTAATTTGCCAAATCAAGAAGTTGCTATAATAGCATTCAATAGAATTAGCAAGTGAGTTATTCCCATTTTTTTTGGGGGTGGTGTTTATTCAAGGTTATCCCCGGGTCTTATTAGTTTAAAACTAATTCCTTTTAGGTCGGAAGCATTAAAGGTGAATTTCTTCTCACAAATGCTCTTCCAAAGATCAAACGTGTGTCCTCACCCTAATTCTATTCCCTTAAATACATGTAAATACTCCTTTTCTATCACATAAGTCTCATCTCTCTCATCTTATTTTTCAAACTCAAGACCTTAGAAATGATTATATTTATTTCTACCGACAAAAGTATAAGTGCTTGCATCAAGATTTCAAGATGAACTCGCTAGCTAGGTTTCCCTGATCCTTGTTTCATACATAGTCTTTGTATACGACACCTCAAATTACATGATTCTTGGAAAATAGACAATATAGTTCATGCAGTGATAGCCTAGGTTGCCCTGGTTCCTTGAATGTGGCCAACCAGGCACTGTGTGTTTTGATATGATCTATGTTTGGCCAGCCTGTTAATTTATATAGGAATTAAGAAGCAGTAGCAGCAAACAAAGTCTCCTCTTAGGTTAAAATAACAAATTAAGAACCCCACAGATCTTCATCCTGAAGAGTAAAATAATTGAGGTCCTAATCAAATGTTGGTGATATATATAAAATCTCAAACTACTCTTAATAATGAGTCAATGACATATTCAGTTCAAAGAGATAATATAAACAATGAAAAATGATTAAAATGATAAGAAGAAGCCTTAAAAGGGCATAGAAAGGGTCTTGTTCTTTAGATAACTCTTGTGAGGAAATAACCCAGTTAGTTGGTAATAAGAAGATGAAGATAGATTTATGTAATTATAACCAAATGCCAAGTTGCATTAGAGATTGAGTTGAACTCAGTAATATTGCATAGAAGATGGTTGATGCTTGACCATTTGGAACAATTTTTATTTTCTAGTTCTACGAACTTGAGGACATTTAAACCTATCTACATTGAGTCAACTGAGTTTAATTCAGATGACATTCATAAATCAGACATTCTGAAGTCTCACTGCTTCCATTGCTCGGTTTGAGATGGAATAGGTTAAGGGATAGGATAGTTTACCATAAAACCTTACTAATTTATTACCATGAATGAGCTATTAAATTATTTAACTATACCATCAAAATAAAAAGAAAAAATAGATCTTCCTTTTTTCCTTGTAAGTTGGTGGTTCAAAGATGCCTAAAACCTTCAAATAGAGACATCTCTCAAGCCATCCTTAAGAATCAAGTTTGTTAAACCTAATTCGAAATTAATTCATGATTGCCCTAACTAAACCCAACATCCCACTTTCAATTATCTATCTATTTATTTATTTATTTATTTTAATAATGCATTTTGCATCACATGATTGCTGCTTAACTCATTTCTAAGTTGAGAAAGTTCTAAAATAGTAGCCGTCCCTTGAGAGTGAGGCAATGGGAATGGCTGGAAGCACTTGTTTTAAAGTGTATTTGCTTGTAAATTTAAGTCCTCCATTCATCATTAATTTTTTGGAGCACGTGATCACTTTCAACTTAACTAAGATTCTCATACATGATGCATTCCACCAACAATTGCCAAATTTCTTTGTTATAATTATTTTTTTTTTGCTTTTAATTTTTGTTTTTATATTTTTCTCTATTTTAAAACACTAATCAAAACAAAATAAATACAATTTGATCAATTTATTTATTGCTATTATTATAATTTATAATAGACTCATGAGCTTTTGCAATCAAACTTGGAGGTAAAAAAATTTGACAAAAAACTTGGTAAAGCCAAAAAGGCTTTTTCCTTTTCTTATGAGTCAAGGAAACCCAGTTCACTTCACTCTTCTTTCAATTTGGGCCAAAGTTCATTTCACTAATCACTGCCCCTTTTTCTTATTCAAAATTTTCCTCGTTTCCCAAAATTTTCCAAAATTTCATATTGATTTTCCATTATATCTTGAGAATACAAGGCTTCTGATTACCTCTCTGTTAACCTTGGTAGCTTTTACTTGATATGCAAGGATTTCAAGAAGCAAATTCCTTTCTTTCTCTCTCTTTTCTTTTCATTTCTGGTGTCCTTTTCTTGCTTTTCTACCGCCAAAAGGCAACAGGTACTTAACCAGAACCCTCAGTTTGATGATAATCTTATGCTCTGTTAGTTATAACAATACAAAGTAGAAAAAAGAAAGACGAAAAAGAGTCAAACCCCACTTTTTGTTGAGTGTTTCTGTGGCCACTTAGATCTTGTTTGACGTTTTCACCCACCCAGTTAACAAAACAGGATTTGGTTCTTCTTTACTTACATGTAGTTTCAAGATTTCACATCTCTCGTTACTAAAAGAACCTTCTGTTTTATCTGGGTCTTCGTTCATGTCTCTGTTTCATGTGCTTCTTTGAAGGAAGTTGTAGTTTTTGCTGGGGTTTCTGAATTCTGATCTGGGTTTCTTCACTTAGCTGCATTGTTTTATTTAGAACAAGATCAAGACAAGAAGAAATTTTTATGCATGTTATGTGACGTGAGTTTTTTCAATGGAAAAGAATTCAGGTAAAGGGAAGGGGAAGGAGAACATGCATTTCCAAGGTTATCGATTGAGGGATAAGCCCAAGAAATCCTGGAAATCTTTAGGCTTTGTTGATGGTAGTTCCGGTTCAGAGCTGAAGTTTCCATGCAAAGTTTGTGGCAAAAAATTTGAGGCAGTGAAAGCTTTGTTTGGTCATATGAGGCATCATTCTGGGAACGAAAGGAAAAGCAGTGTTAGCTGTCAAGAATGCGGCCGGAAGTTTCGGTCTTTGAGGGCTCTTACTGGTCATATGAGGTTACACTCTGTAAAGCTTGGGGTCTCGTGTGAACCAGGATGTGGTGGTCCAAGAAAAGACCTGGTCTTGGAGAGCGTAACAGTAAGGAGAAAGAGATCAAAAAGAGTGAGGTACAATAATGCTCCGAATTCTTCAGTTTCTAGCTTGAATGAATCTTCTGGTGTAGTTGAAATTGAGCAAGAGGTGGAAGATGTCGCTTTATGTTTGATGATGCTTTCTAGGGGTGTTAGGAATTGGAGTGCATTCAATTCTTTTAGGGAGTGTTTTGATAATAATCCTGATAGACCTGAGAATAATTCTGTTCATCAAAATAAAGAAATTGTGCAAATAAGTGAAACTAAGAATGCTTTTTGCGATGGGGACTCTTTCCAGATGAAGAAACCAAGAGTGGATAAGTCTGATTCTGATGATTCAGCTTCTATGAATGTTCCCTATGAGAATAACATAAGTGAATGTAAAGAATTCGATTCTGGGATTATGGCATATAAGGAAAAGAAGGTTGCATCAGAAGCTCCCAATGGCATGTTCTGCAGGGGTGTTGAATCCAGGGTGACTAAGGTGGATAATGAATCTGGATTTGAATTGTATGATGCCGAAATTGAGGAAAGATTTTTCGGTGAAATAATGACCTTCAGGTCTAATGAAGTAGAATCAGGGAAGGATTTGATGGAAGGATTGGATTTAGATGGTTTGGCAGCCACACAGTTGAGTTCTTGCAAAGATGCCATGTTTGATGCTTGTGATGCTAAAACAGGCGATTCTTTGAACAAGCTAATATGTGCACCATTCAATTCTGAAATGCCTGATGGCTTCCTGAAGAAGAACAAGTACAAGTGCAGAATCTGCAACAAGACTTTCAAATCTCATCAGGCCCTTGGTGGCCACCAGACATTCCACAGAAAGAGTAATAACTGCACTGTAGAGCAGTTTGAGAATTGTGAAAATAACACCCAGGGTAGCAGTTCTCCTGAAACCGAGTCTGGTGTCAAGCTTGTGAAGGTTGAACATGTTGAGAATTCAGTGGAGCAGGAAATGGATGGGGTCACAAGTTACAGAACAAGGGTGTATAAGGAGCACAGGTGCCAAATCTGCTTCAAGGTTTTTGCATCAGGGCAGGCTTTGGGTGGTCACAAGAGGTCTCACCTCTTAGAAACCAGAGATAAACAGCCTGAAAAGCAGTTAGAATTTGCAGACATCTGTGATGTAATTGGTCTTAGTCTTCCTGCTATGCGCAATGAGGAGGCTAATGGTGATGATGGGTTCAAGTCATGTCGAATGGGAAGTGATTGCAACAGTGAGCCTCCAGTAAGTCTAGTTACTAACTGGTGAAAAGTGATGCCATATCATATTTTGTTTTCAAATTTCCTGGAGGGTACAGATATATATGGCTCTTTTTCCAGTTCCCATGGTAATTCATGTTGGAGACAGGACCTTGCTGCTGCTACCTTAAACTGGCTCACACTCACGTCTGCCTTACTTCTGTCAACTCAACTGATTCTAGGAATGAAGTTCATTTTGGTGTTTCATTCGAGGTTTTTTGATACTGTAATAGGATTTCTTTTTGATCCTTTTGACTCGTAGCTTTGTTAGACTACACCTCCATTAAAAGGAGCCGGTTAGCAGAAATATTTGTCGCTATCTAGACGGAACATCCTCATTTTTTGGGTATGTCATGCTTCCGTTTCATAGACTGAAGAATAGAAGGATTTAAGGGAACTAGATTTTCCTTTCCTGTTGTTGAATGTTTAGACTTTGTAGCCAGATGAATGTACAAAATATGAAATCAAAGCAATTTTACCTGTTGGTCACCTAACATGACAAAATTGTTTACATGTTTGATGAGATCACCGTTTTTTCTTTTTTTTAGTATTGGTTCTTCCTCTCTCTGTCATCCCCCATGTGTGTCCAGCGTTCCCATTTCCTTGTTATTAATAAATCTTCTTAGCCGACTTCAAAGCAAATTGGCAAAGGGGTGAAACCTCGGATTAGAAACTAGCCTCAGACCCTCAGTTTTGTAACAAGATTGGGAAAGAGGTGAAACCTCAAAAAACCAAAGCGGTCCCTCCTGAAGCACCCTCCTGAATCAAAATGGTAAAGCTCAAACCAAACTCTGGATCTAAATGTACCCTCCTGACGTTCACCAAAGCAAAACACCCTGCTTGATTACCAAGCCGGTCCCTTACTCTGTCTCTTGGTTGTGATTGAGTGGTAGGCAGGCACTTCACCCTTTTTTTAAATTTTGGAAACAGAAGTTGGGATGGGTAACGGCCACATATCCATCTAACCATGGTGAAAAAACTGATCAAGCCTTTCCCAGAAGGCGCAATCGTGAACCCAACAAGGAGAATTACGGACTGAACTTAGACCACTGCACACGATCAGGCTGCTTGAATCTGAACCAAGCTTGAAACCAAACTGGGTTGAAAAACTCGGAAGACTGTGTTTGAACCATAAGGGGCTAGCTTTTGCACTGGGTTCAGCTCACGGAGGCATAAGGGTATTGTATCTGAGATTGCAATTTAGAAAGACAGAATGGAATATGTCATATGTGCCCTACCACTGAATTTCTTGGTTTGGGCCACGTGCATACCCTGCAGAGCTTTCGAGGTAAAATGTAAAAACTACACAATATGGGGTTCTTTGTGGCTAATTTACGTCTTTCCAACATGTTTCCAAGAATCAAAATGTTGCTGCATCTCATGGTAATTATCACCTTCAAACATATAAAATGGCAAGTTGGAATCTAAATCATAGTTACTCGGATACATTTCGGTACGTGATACGAATATGAGATTATGGTACGTAACTTATAAATTTTGTGATATGAAGGAGATAGACTTAGATGATACGATAGTTTAGATCGTAATACATTTAAAAAAATTCATTGGATCGTTAATAGTATATATCATGTAAAATTTTTATAAATACAAATCAATCTTCATAAACAATTAAAGTATATAAAACAATTGCAACCTAAACATAAAAAAACTTTGATACATAAATATATGAATTAAGAATTTTACTCATTAGTTGATTGTTAGAACATTTATAAAGAGAACTTATGTTCTAATCTTTATTCAAGTAATAAAAAATTTACCCTCAAATTTTATTTTTCTCTATTCATGACACTCATCATTTTTATTTCATCCATTGTTTCTACAAAAAAAAATTAAACATTCAAAATCAAATTTAGTAAGAAAATTAAGTAAATAAGTTCTTTTTTGTTTTATTTATTTAAAATTCATCCTTTTCAATATTAATTTCTTCAAAATTTTATACTTTACATATAAAAATTCGGAACGCTAATTTCATAGAACTGGATCGGAAATCCAGAGATCTTAGAACGTAAAAATACCACAATTCGGATCGAGAATCCTAGATCGCGGTTCCAAAGGAAGTGGAGGGATCGCAGTAATTGTCAAGAAAATTACAACTTTGTGACAAACACCTTGAAACTGGCTTAAGCATTAAACTGGGTTATACCCAAAGACCAATTCGTTCTATTCAGTTGCTTCTAAGATGAAAAACAGGCAAGCAACACAAACTCCAAATGATGGATCCATCTCACAGGTCTTGCTCAATAAAATATGGCATTTCGAAGGCAAATTTTTGGCATGGAGTATTAAATATTGGAAAATTTTAACTGCAATTCACTGTTTTACATAATGCTAAGTATGTCTCATACAAAGAATCGAATTCAAATTTGCTATCCTTTAATTACAGAAAAAGACAGAAGTCCCAATTCTCCAAAGTCTAGCAATGTGAATGTACCCATAGTATCAATGCATATATCATCCAAAAATCAGATCTAAGCTAGAGCAGACCACCATTCCACTCTTTCTGGAAGGAGGAAAAGCAATTTGACCCAAAAGTCTAATTTGGAACCTTATCAAATCCTTTATCAGCATGAAATCAATGAAAGGGGGCTCCGGAAGGGAAAAAAATCAGAAAGAATTATTAACTAATTATCCATCTCTGCGCACTCACAACTAGAACCCATAGCACTACATGTGCCATGACCAACCATCGGGCTATATTGTTTGCTAAGGAAGGTGAAATTTTGCTTCGCAAGATCGGTATACTAAAGTGGGTATCCATTCTTTTGGAGTGACATATCACATATGAGCTAATGAAAAGGAAATATAGAGTATGCACTAGACTATCCTATGAAGCAAAGCAAGTACTTCTCACCTGTCTCCTTGTTTGACAAATATGATCACAGTCACAAATCACATTTTTCATCTCAAGTCCTGAATTTTGGTCCTCTAGTTAAGAATTGACTTCGACCAACAACAAATTACTCGATATTTGCTTAATTCAACCAATTGAGGCATCAACGCATGTATGGACAGGACAAGTACACTCAGAGAGACATGGGGGATCACTAAATGCACACATGCCTGCACATTCACAGGCTACACAAGCAAAACAATCATAAATGAAATTCTGCAATCAAGGTTAGATACCAACGAAAGCTTTATACACAAAAACAGAAGTACCTGCATGCTTCAACATTTCTAGTTTTGCGTTTGCATAAAAGCAAACCCTACATACTTTAACTACTAAACATTTAGCCTACAGTTTTACAAGTTAACATATTCCAATTTACCAACATATACCTACATTCCGACATACCTAGCAAGATGGCTTCATACAATCTTCATCCAGACTTTTTCCCTCCATTGATTTCCTAACAGTAGAACTTCACAAATGCAAAAAGTTCCCCATCTAACACACCAAAAAGCGTCCCAAAAAGACCATAAGTACTTTTTTTGTGTTTCAGCTATCTCTTCCCTTTAGATCCCTCCTGCGACCTATCACTTGTCCAAGAAGTCTTTACCCCATTCTCTCTGTGCAACCTCCAAAAGACTAAGAGATGCTAGATTTCTTTCCTCCTCAAGATCCGCCTCACAATCCTCTTCAAGATCCAGCAACACATCGAAAAGCGTAGGTTTCTCAAAATCCTCACTCGCACTATCCGACTCTGCATCAGTAGTTTCCTCAAAATCCTCACTCATACTATCCCAATCTGTATCAGCCCATGGAGGCAATACCCGTTTTCGTTTGGTTTTCTCCTGCATTTGCACTGACTCCCCCACATTGACTTCCAAGGTCTCTTCATCCCCCTCTCCCCTATCAGCCCATGAAGGCAATACCCGTTTTCCTTCAGTTTTCTCCTGCATTTGCACTGACTCCCCCACATTAGTTTCCACGTCATACCCCTCTCCCCTATCAGCCCATGGAGGCAATACCCGTTTTCCTGTGGTTTTCTCCTGCATTTCATTTCCACCCATATTTGAACCATTCCCACCACTATCCTCTACACACTTCTTACGTCCGCCAGAATTTCCTACAGCATTGTCATTTTGGCTCTCTATATTTATCTCCTCAGTATCGCATTCCATAACCTCGGTTGAAAAATCAAACCTTTTTTCCCCAACACTTCCTTCAGCAACTTCAGCTTCCTCATGATATTGCGGATCTTCAAGCTCTAATTCTGAAATAGTCTGCTCATCTGTTATTCTCTGTCTTAGACTTCCCAGACGTACACTCGGCGATTCAAAACCTAAACTTTTCAGCTTCTTCGAGGAAGGTTCAGTCAATAATTGCCCGTCGGAAGAAAACCCTCGCTCCGAAACCAACATTTCCTCCGGGTCCCGTCGAGACGCACCGTTCGGAGTCGAATCAGCCTCAAACTCCTGCGTCGAGTCCGCTTGCACTTCCACTTCCGAGAACACTAGATCCGTATCCTTCCCCAAATCAACAACCCCCCCACTGTCAGAACTATCAGGATGAAGGGACACGGTGTCTCCGTCGTTATCAAGCGACACCATTGTAATGCCGGTGGAAGCGACCGGGATGTCGGGCGGATTTTTGCGGCCCGAGACCAAACCTGAGATGTCAGAATCCGACTGTCCGAAGTAAGAACAGCTTCGCAAAGAGGAATCCTCGGAGACGGATCCCTGGCAGAGTTTCGTTATCCAACCAAAAGGATCCTCTGGTTCCATCAAAAGTTTCTTCGTTTCTCACTTTCTTTTCCTTCCTAAAATTGATCTCAAATTGACCGCATTGATCACTTTCACTCACGATACGAGATATAGCCAAATATTTCTTGGGTCGCGCGCGCCATTTTTAATTAAGAAAGAGAAACGCTGAAATGGGGAGGAGGGAGGGAAGGAGGTTGGTAGGTAGGAAGATTAAAGAGGGGAGAAGTTTCAAATTAGTAGAATAACTCCAAAACGACGTAGTTTGAAACATAGAGAATTGGATCAATTTTGGTCGGGGTTCAATCTGAATTCGTCGAATCAATTCATACGGATAAGCCCAAATTCAAACCAAATTTGATACGACATGAGCCAACCAAACATGCCTTAATGAGCTTTAGCCTTAAGATACTTCCGCAAACCGTACAAAATAACAAAATTTATTAGTAATTTTTATTACATTGATTTATTTCTAACGTGATAATGTTACATTTATTCTGGCATTTTTCTTTACACAGGAAAGTAGTGTATGATAATATGACAACAAAGGAGCAGCAGTTCTTACGGGATTCTTGTTCTTGTAGAAAAGGGCAAGTCCCTTGGTACAAAAGTCCCTGTAATCTATGGTAATTCCACAGGTTTTATGTTCCATATCTCTCGGGCATATTCGTGAATTGTTCTGTCGCTGCTAAACTTGTAGGAACCCGCAGTGTTCAAGATTGACATTCTTGTCCATCTCTGCCACAACAACGGTTGAACAACATTAGGAACAAATAAATGAACATACTTGGTCGTGCCCAGAAAGGTGAAAAATTGCGAAGAGACTGGATTGCTCGCGCTCAAATAAAAAATATCCAAAAGGATATAAAACATGGCAATCACCATACCAGTAGAAAATCATGCAGTTATTCCGCTCTTGATGAAAAATGCAAGGATGTTTAATGTAAGGGTATGCAAAGAGTCAAAGGACACTTACTTGTTGATCTCTGTATGCCTCATCGACCTTCTCTTGGCATTCTGTATAACTAGGGAAGTCCTTGCCAACAAGGAAATAGTCTGCACGACCGAAACCTTCATTTCCTTCCAGTGATCCCATCAGTTCATCATAGTTGTGAGGACCAAAGACACCACTTCTAACAAACTCCTTAACTTCTTCAAAGCGAGGATCCGGAACAAACTGTGGTAAGATGTAAGCTAGGTACATGAAGAGACACACAACTACAAGGAAAATCCTGATAATTACCGCTACACATATTTTGACTAGGTAAATATATTTAGATCGTAATGACATTTTTTTGAACAGAAAGGGCAGAGATAAAGAATTAAAAGACAATATCTGGATGCAAGCACACCTTTCCCTCAGCTCTTTCCTTTCTAAGCCCTGCAATCTCGTGAGCTTCAGCTCCAAAGAGGAAAAAGTTGTCTTCTCCAACCTCTTCTCTTATTTCAACATTGGCACCATCCAAGGTCCCAATCAGAAGGCAACCGTTCATTGCAAACTTCATATTGCTGGTTCCACTTGCCTCCATCCCAGCAGTACTGCACAGAGTGAAAGAAAAATAACAACAGGAAGATACAGGGGGAGGTTCAGATTCAAAATTGTCTACCGTGCTATTCAAAATGCGTTACAAGCCGAAGCCTCCTAGAAAAGCCATCCATTGAGTTCATTGCAAAACAGAGATAAGGTAGGATTCTTTTTAAGTCAGAACCACCAAAGGCTGATATCAAATGAAGCTCCATGCGTTGGGTTGAGCCAACTTGATACAGAACAATAAAGCATGATGCTTCAACAAACAGAATGAACATAGGCTTTCCCAAGCTATAAAGCAGATGAAGCACTCCGAATAGGAGTCAGAATAGTAGCGTAAGCTAGAATCATTTGCGGCTTCTGCATCTTGTTTGCCATATAATAATTGGAAGGAAAAAATATAAGCAAGAATTATCCATGCAATGAATACAAATGAAGTACCTGATATGTTGTGATAGCTCACTCGCAGGGATAAGCAATTCAGCCACACTCACATTGTAGTCAGGAACAAAAACAACCTAAAATTAGAACATAATAAGCCATTTCATCTTATTAATGCATCTATCAAAGTGATTAAATTATTAACAGAACAAATAGTTTCTTTATTAATCCAAGCATTGTAGAAATGCAGTTTAAAATTAGCTACAGACACCTTAGGCTTTTGCTTCATCATTTCTTTTTCTATGTTTTTCTCTCTTTTTTGGGTTTAGGCAAGAGAGAAGACAAGACACGAACACACACAAAAAGAACAGAATATCTTTTTGATCAACAAAGATAACAGCCGTAATGATTATTAACAAATTCATGCATGCATCTCAATCAACTTGAACAAGCTGATTGGCATTCGTTACCCTTATATGCCTGCGTTTCATTTATTCAAAACAGAACTATTTGTTACAAACATAAATTCATAACTTTATTCCAGACTTCTGGTTATTTTTCCAGGAGATGGATTGTAGCCCATTCATGCCCAGAGAAAACTAAAATGCATAGGTCTAGCCTCTAGGAAAATCCTAATTCACACAACTCACACGATGGAAGCCATTTAAATTATAAGCCAAAAGAGTTAAGTTAAACAAGAAGGACATGCATCTTTAATCAAAAATAAAAAGCTAACAAAAAGGCTAGAATGCACAATAATCATATGTTTGGCCAAAAAAAATATGACAGGTCAAGACATAAATTATTAGTAAAAAGAAAGATTTGCGACAAGCCATTAGAAAACATTGACACTGCAACAGATGACACTTTGCGAGGACCATCTTCCTTAATTTCCTTTTTCCTTTTTCACTTTAGGAAAGAACTCTTTATAAGGTTCACTAATGATATCTTGGAATAAAGATGTACCTTCAGTAAATCACCTATATCAGGATCATGATTAACTGTAGCTCCAACATCAGTGATAAATTTCACAATTCTCTTGGCTTGAACATAAGTGGCAAACGCTTTTCCCCCAAATATACAAACACGTGGCACAAACTTCTCTTTTCTTTCTGAAGCACTCATTTCTTTCATCATCTTGTACCGGTAAACAATTCCCAAAATATTCAGTAGTTGACGCTTGTATTCATGGATGCGCTTCACCTGAAATTCAGCACAGTACAAAAAAGTGATCAGTTTCACACTTTACAAGACAGAAAATTAAACGAAATATTTAGAGAGCATCAAGATGCAAGCAGATCTAACTGTCGAACAGTGAATATCAGAAATAATGTTTTTATTTATTGCATATTGTACAGTAGACTTTATTATACACTGCAATGTGGCTAAACATACTTTCTTGTGGGGAAAGATACTATGGGTGCATATCCTTCTAAAACATTATCTAGAGGCTCTTAGAACTGCAGCCCATTTATTTTATGTACCTTTTGCTTACATAATAACAGTTTCAAATTTTCATCTACGATAGTACATCTTTCATTACATTTTAGGAAAGTGGGGTTGACAAGAAAAATTACCTGGATGTCAAACATTGCATCAGGACTTACTAAATAGCCTGTTTTTTCTTTAAGGAAAGACACAACCTTTAACTTGTTGCTCCTTTTTGCTGCCCTCCACTGGGCGTGAAGATCCTCATTATCTGCAAACTATGAACACCCGTAACACTGATTAGGGTCTTTAGTGATAACTGATAACCTAAGATCCAGAAGTTTTTAATATAGTCATTCAAATTTAACCATAGAAAACTGTTCATATTGTGCATATACAAAGTCACAAAGACACCCACAAAAGCTTGACATATATCAGAATCCTAGGCTAGAACTAATACATGAAACAACATCACTGCTCCAATTTTACAAGCAACTGCATAACCAGCGCACAAGAAATATTAGCTATCGTCTTGTACATAATCAGCATGAAATGCTGGTAAGGTGGCACAAAAGGCAATCTGCCAGTTTTTCTTGTGAAAGAAACATTTTAAAAGGTATGTCCAACTTTAGATAGTTTGTTGCTCCTAGAATTTGCCGCTCCTAGAATTGGCCAAGTCATATCTACACTGGTTATTCACAAACCTAAATAAAGTCATCAAAATTTCACTTCCAGCAGCACGTTGTGAAATATATGTTCGGAAACATACAAGAATTGATAGCAAGAAGTTTTACAAGGAAAAAACTGAGATATTCAGATATCGCAGAGTACCTTTTTAAGTTCAACCAACTTTTCAGCGTTTAAAACCCAATCTTCTGTGCCTGTCCAGCTAGTTATAATTTTACTCAAGTCTGGATTGCAGAAACGGATCCATCTTCTTGGCGTGACCCCATTTGTTTTATTTTGAAATTTCACAGGCCACAACTGCGAAATTTTGAGCACAGAGATGAATGATAGGATCAGTTTTCTTAATAGGAACAAACTGAAAATTTTCAACTTTATCACTAAGGTGCATACTTTAGTAGTTAAAAAAACGTTCTATCAATTGCATTTACCTTAAAAAAATCATTAAACACTTCATCTTTTACTATCTCACTGTGTATCGCAGCAACTCCATTTACTGCATGACCACCTACAACACATAGGTTAGCCATACGAACCATCTTTGGGGGCTCTGGTACAGGTTCTGGAATCTTTTTCTTTGCTCGAGTGCCTTTCTTTATAAGTTCTTCTTCACCATCAGCAGACTCAACTTCTTCTTCCTCTCCTTCTTTTTCTCCTTCTTCTTCTTCTTCTTCTTCTTCTTCTTCTTCAACATCATCATCATCTTCTTCTTCTTCTACTTCTTCTTCAACATCATCTTCTTCTTCAGACTTTTCGAGTTCATCACTTGGAACAGCAACAGGATTCTCCTTGGGTTTAACAAGTAACCCTGAAAATGCAGCCGGCAGCTCAACATTTTCTAAAATTCTCATCTGCTTCAGTTTTTTCTCTAGTAAGTCAGAATCCGCCGTGCCATATTCTGAAACTATGGTGTGAATTAGCTGCAAAGGTGTTACGAGGCAGAAATTAGGGTTGGAATGGTAATTCCAGAAAAAAGAAATCAAGGTTATAGCTATGCATTCCATCTCTACCTCCTCATCAATCATTTCAATAATCTCTACATGTCGAGGCAACAGTTTCTGCATAAGTTCTAAACTCCATTTCTCCAAAGCCTCAGGTAGAACAGTATGGTTTGTGTACGCCATGGTTCTATTAAAAAAAAAAAGAAAAGCATTACAAGATATACAGGTTTCAAAGTATAAGCCTATGTTAAGAATAAATTTCAGTAACTAACAAATAAAGGAAATAAAAAGAAGAAATTAGAAGGGGAAAATATAATTGTTATTTTTTAGTCTTTGTTACAAAAACCATGTCTCAACCAAAGGGAATATGAGAGTAAAATAAGTAAATTGTGAATAAGTGCAAATGGTCAACACGCACAACCACTGGTAACAAGCAGACATGCTGAATTGAATCAAAATCAAGTAACAAAAATTACATTAAAGCATAAGTAGTGAAAAATATATTGAAAATTGGAGTAGCTAACTATGTTCATCAAAACTTGAGAATAACAGCTACAGTGGGGTAGGTTTAATGTTGAGACATAGACAAGGTATGTTTGAATTTCTCAATAACATCTTGCAGCATATATTTTCGACAACAAACAATAAAGTAAGGATCTATCAATGCATAGGTAAAACTAAAACAAACATGACCTATAGTACCTTTGGGTGATATTCCAAGCCTCCTTCCAGCTTAAACCTTTCACATCAATCAAAATTCTCATCAGCTCGGGAATACAAAGAGTGGGGTGAGTATCGTTCATCTGCACAGCAACCTTCTCAGGAAAGTCTTCCCATTTGACTTTCGCTCCTGATCTTCTTTCAAAACATGCAATGATATCTTGTAGAGAGGCTGAGCATAGGGTATATTGTTGCTTCAAACGAAGGGTTTTACCTTCAACTGTTTCATCCCCAGGGTAGAGTATATAGCAAATCTGATATTAAAAACTATGTTATCATCCGTTCCCAGAGTACCACTTCGGTCAACATTGTACATCAAAATCAACACAGGGAAAAAAAAATAAAAAAAAGAATTACATTTACATCTAATTCAGGACATAGATGTAGACACAAATCAGAATGCAGTTAAAATTTTTTAGAGATCTCCAAAAGTTAACCATAGACCATTTGCCCTAACAACATATTCACTTTTTTACAAGATCAATAACCATTTCGGAGAATATCTTTTATTGATTTAGTTGTAAAGAACCTTGATTTAGACTCTCATCCAGAGAAAGCTCCAGGCAGTTAAGATTGTTCTATGAAACTCTGAAGATGTACCACCAAATAGCTTGGCTATGCGGAGACAAGCAGGCAAATAGTTGGTACCAAATATGTACAATTAAGAAAATTAGAACAGACCTTTTCAGCATTATATAGGGCCTCAGCGGCTTTGATATGTTCTCCAGCATTAAAAGCTGATAGATCGAAGTCTTCTGATGGAACTTTTGTTGACCAGAGCCGCAGATTGATCGTGGTTTTAGTTTTGTATCCTGGTATTGGGACATCATATGCAACAGCTTTTATTTCCTCTCCTCCAATCCAGTGTTTCTGTCCATCTGAACCTGTAACAACCTTGCCGTAAAACTTGACAGGATATGTGACATCATTTCTCACAATTTCCCAAGGATTGCTCATCTGAAAAGAGAAACCACAATCAAGCCAAAGAAAAAACTTGTTAGGAAAAAAAAAAACTTATATTGATTATGTAAATGTTATATAACCTATATGTATATTTGTGTGACAACAATTGCTTCAAGAGAGAGATAACAATGGGAGAATGAGTATACCTCAAGCCAATCTTCAGCAACTTCTTCCTGCCCGTCCTTTGTGATACGCTGTTTAAATAAGCCATACCTATATCTAAGTCCATATCCCCATGCTGGATAATTTAAGGTCGCCAAAGAGTCCAAAAAGCAAGAGGCAAGTCGACCAAGGCCCCCGTTCCCTAGAGCAGCATCAGGCTCCTGTAAAATCAACCAGAGAATTCAGCTTACATAAAAACAATGTGAAGCCATTCATGCAAGGAAGCATTCAGACTCTCTGTTCGTCTTTCTCCTTGATAAATACAGCAAATAAATCACAGAGGGTGGAGAAGTGAAGGAAAATGTTTTATATTCTAGAGAATGGCATTATGGCAACTGGTATACCCTTCAAATAAACTTTTACCTAGTATGGCCTGCTGCTTACATTAAAACAGAAAATTTATCAAACAACTAAGTCAATTATAGTTTGTTGCGAAAAGAAAAGTTCAATTATAGTTCAATTCAAGGTAAACACATTATAATTTAATTTTGAGGCAGTTTGGAGTGTTTTTAATCCTCTCCAATCATTTTCTAATGTCAGAGGTCGAGGAGATAGTATTCTAACCTTCAGTTACTATCGGTTGATACATATGACTTCTAATCACAATTCAAAAGGAAAATAATTCACCTAGTGCAAGATTTACCAATAGCAGAATGTGCTGTAAAATGACGTGCACTGGCGAAAATTACATTTGCCAACCAACCTGGGAAGCTATATCTTCTAGGTTGTGTCCAAGCTTGCTCAAAGCCTCTGCATAAGCTCCAGCAAGCCCTAAATTACCAATTGCATTCGACAGTGCCCGGCCCTACAAAAAGTGAACCATGCTGAAATAATCACACCTTCAAGGCCATGAATATAAAATCAAGTATTGAATGTCAAACAAGTGCACACCTGTAAAAATTCCATTGACAAGTAGTATGCCTGCTTTACATTCAACCGTTCATAATAATCATACGTGGCATTCCAGTTTATAATTAGAGAATCACGGATACTTTGTGCGGTTGCAAAGAAAGCTTGGGGGAGATCAAATTTCTCAGGGGAAAACAACGGGGTGAACTCTGCATGGTATTTGATACTAGCGGCAATTGATGAAGCATCCGGAGGGAATGGACTAAGAGTGCTCTGAGATTCTACATCAGAAGGCAAAGGGTTAATGTTAAAATGATAGTGGAAACTTGAAGGACATTGTCATACAGTATATTCATATGTCATCTTATTCTAGAATTGTTCAGTGCAATACACATTCAATTAATAGAAAAAAAATAATCAACTTGTGGATATTTTGGCTCAGTCTTAGGCTCCGTTTGGTAGAGCGGTGAGATTGGCTCTGGTGAGATTAAAATAAAGAGATTAGTCACTGTAGTGGTGAGATTAAAATTGTAGTGGTGAGAATAAAATCAGCGGTGAAAAAATGTGTTTGGTAAAATAACGGTCGCGGTGAGATGGGAGCGTGAAATGACCAAAAAGTATTAATGAGCAAAAAAAAATAACAAAGAGTAAGAGTAAAAAGAAAAATATATATATATATTTTTTGGTAAATTCAACCCCGCTGATGGGGTGAAATCCAATTGGTGCTCAAAGCACCAGCCACTTGAACGGCGTTGGGGGGTTGCCATGAAGGCAGCCCCAAACGTGATGCAGCAACACTTAAGGCCCCGGTTGACCATTTCAGTGCGTCAAATGCGCTGAAACGGGCTACCAAACGGGCCCTTAGACTATACAGGATTCAACAGGAGTAATCTTTGAGCTATTTCTGTGTTTAGAATTATCATGGTGCTTACCCATGTTATCTAGATCTTAATTAGCTTATTGTGAAATCAAAAAGATTGCTCATTCTTAGTAACTTTAGATATTCATAATTGCTCATTCTTAGTAACTTTAGATATTCACGCCCATTTCTTAATAAGCCGAGTAATTCATGAAACTTGCCATGTCAGCATCAAAAAAGGATCTGAACCCAACACCTGATATGTCTTATTTAGCTAACCATCAAAAAAGGAAGATAGCTTGATTAGATGATTCATGACCATCTAAGAAGCAAACTCATTTCCAATAAGCCATTGAAGGCTTCAAAACTCTCCAGTGACTCATTGGAATTAGGATAGTTAAGATTAACCATTTGCATGACTCATAAACCATTTCATGTCTTGATAATTTGCCAGATGGTGGGTCCCAATCCCTTTTCAATGCTGACAAGGTAAAGTGAGACTTAATACCACCCTAGCTAGCACTACAATTGATACTAACAGTCAAAATATTTTTGACTAAAACTCGTTTCTGGATCACAAACTACTAAACTTTAGAATAGTTGAATCTAAAACAAAAGAGAAGAAACAATCCGACAACAATACAGACTAACATCAAAGTTTAACTTCAAAATCAACAGATTCTAGTTATGAAATAAAGAAGATTCAAGAAGTATCAAACAAGGAATAGAAACAAGAGATCATATAAATAAAGCATAGAGCCGAATCTCACAGTGAACAAAATCACATTCAAATATATAGAAGAACAAATATATAGAAGTCAAATTCGCAAACTACTTCTTTTAAAGGAATGTAACAGAAGCTTTAGCATCAAACATTTATGAAAACAAAATCCAAAAGTTTCTAAAGCGCCAAAGCGATGAACAGACAAAAAAATCAAATTTGTTAAAAAAGAAAAGGTAAACAGCCAAAACAGAGCATCTGCATTTGTATACAAATACTACAAAGAAGATCGAACCTTCTTGCTCAGTTACTGGATCTTTCACCTTCTGCTGCGGTTCACTCGAAACATTCCTCACCGAAAACGACCTTCTAAGTGGCCGAACTTGCCACTTCCTCATCAACATCAACTGCTTCGCTCTGTTTCCGCTTCCAGTGCCAACGCCAACGCCGTCATTTCTTCCGCGGCTGAAGTCAATGAATCTAGCCACCGCATTGCAACTCCAAACCGCCTCCGCTCCGCCCGAAGTCGTAGTAAACCGCCATGTGGCCATCTCTCTGTCTCCCTCTCCCCCCTCCCTCCCTCCCTCTCTCTCTCTCTCTTCGAACTTTGTGTAGAGATCAGAGTGGCACTGGCGCTATCGAGTGATGATGAAAATGAACGATTCACGAGATTATTATATGCATGGAGTTCAAATCACCTGCTATTCCAAATAGTTTCCTTTCTGGCCTTTATTACACGTTTCAAAAAATTATAGGTCCACGTGGAACAAGATCTCATTTTACCGTTCACGTCACTGATTTCGGAGTTTGTATTACGTAAAACCATAACCATTTGTCACGTGTCCCTTACCGTGAACTTGGAAACATTTTATTGGGTCTATAGTGAATTAAACATTACTTGGGCGACGTGCGATGATTTGAACGGTGGATGTGAAGTTGCTATTATGGTAGCGGGAGGAGAAGATTTTTGTGGGAATTAGATCTTTCTCTGTAGGGTAATAAAGGACAAAAACGAATGGGAAGAGAGGGATGGGTCTCAGGTGGCCTTGCTCCGTCCAGTTGTAATTGATTGGATATTCGTGATCTTGTCGACGTAATTATAAGGTGTGTTGCGTCTTTGTAGGACCCATCAAAATGGACGGTGGTGATTTTAAAGTGTATTATAGGAAACAGATTATTTATTTATTTTCTTATATAATATACGGTTAGAACTAAAAATGAAAGATATTTTAAAGTGTGATTTTGAAAATTCTGGTTGGGGTTAAGATTTGAATGCATTATAATTGCCAACATAAAAATAGTCAATTAGTTCATCATGTACATGTAAGAGACTTTGCTTTGAGCATCAATAACCATAAAGAATTATATATTTATTCCTTAAAGTTGAAGCACCCAATTACTCTTGAAGAATAATCAATTTTAAGGTATATTTTAGGCCCGAGGGCATTCTGGCTCATTTACCCTTGAGAAAAAGCCAAATGGCTCATTTGGACCACTTCCGACACAGCACGACTTGCGACTATTGAGCTCTAAGCCACTCCAAGCGAGGTCGGCACTGCCTATTCCTTCTCAGAAGATTGACCGTAGACACGCGCCACTTGAGCATTGCTTGAGGTGCATCTCGTCAGGTTCACCAACCGTATCGTGCCACATCGCCCTAGCTTCCCTCTCATATATAAGCTATCAGCTCATCAGGCAACGGTAAGCCACTCTTTCTACTCTCTACTCTCATTCTCCTCCTAAGTTTTCCTCCTCCAAATACTGACTTGATCGTCGGAGAGTCTACAATGGACCAATGTCCGACCCTTTCCTAACGTTCTTTTTCTCTCTTATTCCAAGTGTTGCCCTCGGCTCAGCTCCGGCACAAACATTTGGCGCTCCAAGTAAGGGTTGCTTCTAAGCATGGCACCGAAGAAAAAGACCGTTACCGAGGGTGAGACCACCCATACCAACAGTTATCTTTTAGAAAACACCTTCGCTGCCACGACCCAAGCTGATAGCCTGGACCCCTGCCCTCCTCCCACAACTGAGTAGTTTGACGCACTTGTGCAACAACTCCAAAACCTAACCTTCTTAGTTGTTAGTTGCTATTTTGTTTATGCATTTGATTGATATTCATCTTGATTTAGAGTAACTAATCTTCTAAATTTAAGCTAATTGCATGTTTTTCTCTTTGCAGGTGCATTTGGAAGATTGGAAGAAAAGCATGAAGAACCAAGACAAGAAATACCAAAAAGAGAAATACAAAAGATTTTCTTTTATTTTTGGCCGATCCCCCACCATTCTATGGTCGGCCACCTTTTGAAGACTGACCGAAGAGAAAAGCTTCCTATCTTTGGTCGACCATCAACCAAAGCTTCAGTCGACATCGGTTGGAGTCGGGATCAACCCAAATAAGCCCTAATTCCATCTTCCGAGCCTCCAATGCCTCCTAGCCACCCCTTGATGTTTCTTGGACCTAAAGCTTAACTAATTAAGCTCCAAAACAAGGAAGATTCAAGGAGAAGAACGAAGATTTGATTGAAAGAAAGAAGAGTCAAGCACAAGGAAGAATCTTTTAGAGATTTATTAAGACTTAAACCTAGCTTTTATAAATACTCTTTATTTTGGATAAACCATAGCTTTTTACCTCTTAGTTTTTGAGCTCTTAATTTTTGGCTCATAGTTTATTTTTCAGACTTATTGTTTTTCTCTTTTACTACAGCAATTTAGTTCTTTTCTCCAATTTAGTGTTCTAGAGGATGCTCTTTAACTATTGTGAGGTTTCTTATACTTAATCTAGTTTCTTTTGTAATTGTTCTTTGATTTCTCTGATTTAAAGTAAATAATCTTGTTTGTTTACTTGTCTTTTGTATTTGCTTACGGTTAGTGGCCAATAATTACTTGTTTATGCAATTGACTTGCTAATCTATTTGAATCTGTACTGTTTGTGATTTAATTAGAATGTTGGTAGCAATTAAATAGGTTACATATTCATAGGAATCAAAGGAATTATTGAGAAATCTATGCTGGGTAGATCTCTAATTATGATTAACCTATAATAATCTTGCTCTTAATGCTTTCAAATGCTTGAAATCGAGCTGTTGGGGTTTTGGTTTAAGTATTAAATTGAAGGATATGTTGTGTAACATGAGTAGCATTATATCTTAGCCCTAGGATTAATGGAATCATGGATAATGGTGGGTTTTCTTTGATTGGTTAATGTAATTATGATTCAAACACTAACTTTCGGTATTCCAATGATCAATAGCTTGCAAGCATTCCTAAGCACTAGGTTAGAGGTATTTAATTATATAGTTTAGTTAGTTTAATTCAATTTAGTTTCAATATTATTCTAAAATTCCTTATATTTACTTTTCTATTTTGAAGACTAAGATAACTTAAGATCTCTCTGTAGATTCGATCCCTACTTACCCTATTGCGTAGTTATTTCATGACAAGGTTAATTTGCGAAGCTCTACGACAAGCCTCGCCATTAGTCTAACAAGCTTTTCAATCCAGAAACTCTTCGACACCCCTTTAGCCTTCCAAAACCTCTAAAGACCTAGAAAGGATCGACCTTTCCTATTCCGCAGAAAGTAGCAATCCTGGATCCTTTACCCCACTTGAGATACACAAAATCCCAAAACAGACCACCACCAGAACTTCAGACTCCCACCCTTATCTTTCCAAAAAAAAGTCAAGAACTCAACCTAAAGAGAAAAGAAGATGGCAGAGGTTGACTAGAGGCCCGAATGGAAGCCATGGAGAAAAAAAATGAAAAAGAGAGCGACGATGGACTTAGATAAGCTTGGGTTGTTGGAAACTTCGTCGTTCACAGAGGAGATTGAGCATTCCCAGCCACCTTAGGGCTTCCGGATGCCCACCATCAAAGCCTACGATGGTACTTCTGACCCTTTTGATCACTTGAACTTTTTCGTACTATTATGTTGATACAGGGAGCGGATGACTCGTCGTTATGAAAAGCCTTCTTAGCCACTTTGAAAGGCACCGCTTGATCTTGGTACTTTACCCTTAGCCCTAGGTTCATCTCATCATTCAAAGAGCTTGGCCACTCTTTCCTCTCACACTTCATCAGCAGCCGTCGAGCTAAGAAAACCACACTCAGCCTCATGACTATCAAGTAAAAACCAACAGAGTCACTAAGGGAGTATGTGACCAGATTCAATAATGAAGCTCTTCAGGTCAAAGACCTAAAGCAATCTGTGGCCGTTGTTGGCTTGATACATGGACTCACGGATGATGAATACCAGTTTAAATTCTCTTTCTCTCTAGAACCCCTGAAGACACTCTCCGAGCTCCTCCTCCGAATGGAGAAGTACATCAATGTTGAGGAGACAATGGCCGTAAGGAGAGGTAAAAGCAACAAAAAAAGGGGAAGAGAGGTCAAGAATAATTAAAAGGGCAAAAAATTTAGCAAAATAAGTGGCTACTCAAGGGCTAAAAGCCCTGAAAGAAAGCATAACTACTACACTTCTCTCAACGCTCTCCGAGCTTGAATATTGATGCAAATTGAACTAGACCCACTACTGAAATGGCCTAATCCAATGAGAAAAAATGCCCCAAGAACAAAGCACAAAATATATCCATTTCACCGTGACCACGGTCACATTACTGAGAAATGTGTCGACCTCGAGAATGAAATTGAAAACCTCATCAGAAGAGGTCATTTAAAGAGATTTGTTGATGATGGCCAACGCCAAGAGAGAGACAGGAGAAATTTCCACCATGGAAGTCGCAATGGCCGTAGGAACTACAACGACTGAGGTGGAAATGACCAAAGTGAATGACCTCAGCACTATGACCGACCTGATAAAGACAAAGATGTAGAGGTTGACAATAGACCCACGGCGAAAATTATCAATGTCATCACTATAGGCATATCTACCTTGGTAAAGAAAAAAGTAGACCGAGGTGTTGTACTGGCCATAGGCTCATCGACCAAAAAACAGAAATCCTGGAAAAATGAGCCCATCTTTCTCTCACTGAAGATCTAGAAGGGATAGAATTCCCCCATGATGATGCCATAGTCATCAGCGCTGTGGTATACAACCAATCGTCAAAACGATCTACTTTGACAATGGAAGTGCTAGTGATGTGTTGTGTTATAACACTATGAAGGCTATGATCATCCCTGAAGACCAGCTAAAACCTTTTTCAGCACCTTTGGTAGGGTTTGGAAATAAAGAAATTCCAGTGCTAGGAACCATAACCCTACCTGTCACCTTGGGTACTAAACCTAGAGCTATAATTGCTATGATTGAGTTTATGGTGGTCAAAATCCCATCAATGTCACATCTCGATCCAAAGGGGTCGAAATGTGACAATCGCCTTGTGTTATAGATCTTGGGCGGCGCACTTCGCCCAAAACCTAAAACACGCAAGGCTTATGATACCCGAGCCAAGGGACATAGAATGCAATTGATAAATATATGAAATACAACTTTAGTTACATAAAAAAATTGGTCCTTCACATTAAAATAGAAATTTCATAATTCGTTAAAATACTAATAACTTTAATAGTTTAAGACTTTTTCACATTATCTCATATATGGGAAATATTCCATAAAATTTACAAAACATCAAAAAGAAAGCTTGAGGAAAACAAAGCCGGTGGATCCTCAATGGTAATACCAAGGTTGTAAATACCGTACCGGATTATGTTTCGGTTTTCTTAAAAAAAGTGGTATGCGTCGGTTTCGGTTGTTTCGGTGTATCATTTCGGATTTTTCGGATTTATATAGATATATATTTTTAGATTTATACATAGAAAAATACACATGAATACAATATTTTTATATACATTAACTAAAATAAATCAATTTAAAATTATAATCCATTCATTATTTTATTTGATTTTCAGCATGATTATTATCCTTTTTATGTAAAGAATATCAAATTAAATTTTTAAGGATAAAAGAAAATAGGTTGAAGCTGCTGGGGGATGGACCGTTGATTTGGAAAGGACAGCAGTGGGTATGTAGGTGAATGAAATATAAATGAGATTTGTATTTTGTCCTTATGTGGGCCAAAAGATAAAAAAAACACTTATTTTTCAAATAAAAAAGTAAAAAGACTAAAGAATAATGTACCAGTCGAAATAACCATGTTTCACCGAAACATGGCGAAACAAACCGAAACCAACGAAACAAGCTCGAAACTCCCAGTACCAACTCTGGTACGGAATGACCAATGTACCTGTACCGTTTTTTGTTCCAAACGGCATGTACTGGCCGGTACAACCGGTACCGGTACGAAATTTGTAACACTGGGTAATACACAAAAGCTTATTTACATACTCGAAGGGAATGTCAGCTCCGGTCGGATTTGCTCCTCCTTGATTATCTACCTCCTATCTACAATCTACCAGCCTGAAAATGGTTTTAAGAGAAAACTAGAGTGAGCATATAATTTAATGCTCAATGAGCGAGATAAGACTATGAAAAATTTATTCATAAATTTCAAAGAAAACGAATATATAAATTTTTTAAAAGGATACAAACATATTAATACCAAGTTAGGGAAATTTTCAATAAAAGGGAAATCTTCCAAAGTTTTTGAATGAAACAAGTCAAATGGATTCTAAAAGGGCTTGCTAAATCACATTGTTCAAATCCCACCATGCCAAGATGAGATTTGAACCCGCCGAGATGATTTTTCTTTGTTATATTAGGAGAAAAAGCCCATTTCTCGACGTTGGCATGAACCTTCACTACGGGTGGTACGTAGCTATGTCTATAGTACTCCCACAGGGGTCGTAATATCACAATCGCTATGCGCACAAAATCCCCTATACCATCCACCCCTTGTGGGAGTGATAAGCCTACTCACGCCGGCTCCACAAGCTTGGACTGTGAGAGGCGCCACTGCAGTGACTTCTAATCATCCACCAACATTCATAATTGATAAAAAAATCATTTTTCAAAGGTACATTGTTCAGCCATGAGGCCTAAAGCAAATTCACATGTATCTCATCCATAAACATTGCCAATTATGAAAATACAAGCATTCAAGTTCCAAATTTATCAAATGAATTCATTCTTATAGGAATTATCCAGTTTTCATATCCATAACGTAATCACATTGTCATTTATTCAAGAAAACATTTCATTTGAACATAAAAATTCAAAACAAGGTTGAAAATGCAAGAAAACCAAGAAAACACATTTTTAGTCTATCAAGTCTCACTCACAAGTTTAGGGAGGGTGTGCACTCCCTCTAATCCTCCTTTCCTTGATCCTTAGAAGATGATTCACCACCTATACAATTGGTTAAACAATGGATTAAAGCAAGCTAGAATGCTATTTGAACTATTGTGCCAAAATTGACTAGTTTATGGACTAAATGTGCCAACTTGGAACCTAAGGGTTCAAATCAAGTTCTAGTGGTCCTATAAGCATTCTCAAGGTGTGAGCAAGTTTGTTTCATCAAACAGCACCTGTACATACTTTCTGTTCGGGCTAACTCCTTATAACGAAAAAGTTGGACGATTTTACCCCTAGAATAGGTGAATTTCGGCCTGAATGAGTTAGAGGCGTGAGAATTCTGTGATTCTAATTCCTACAGTTTAAGTACGTTGTAGGGATACTGTACACCAAAAATGGTTGCATTTAGACACCTACATTGTGTTTTAGAGGGAAAAATGCATTGTTTCTTCACACTTAGAGGGGTCATAATTGGATATGGTATTTGCTTAAGGGTGTTAACCCCCGACATCTATTTCTGCACCTATTTATGACTTGTTCCACCTTTGAATGGCATCTAACCAATCCCCTAGGTGGTACTTGCCCAAGGTGGCCACTATTAGGCCATAATGTGGGCTTATTCTACAACTACTACTCCTAAGCTTCTTTCTAACCATTTCTTGGTTCACAACACTTTCTAATATTGCCAAGATTTCATTTAGGAAATAAAATACTATTGCTATTACTTGAAATGTTATACCTCTCCTAGTAGGTCATTATGTCTCATAATATGGGTTTACAACTACCTTAAGCATTCTTTTTTCTTCCAATTTCTTAGTTCACATCATTTCCTAATGTTGCCAAACTACCATTTATGGAATAAAATGCCATGGCTATGACCAGAAATATAAGGGTTCTTCTAGGGTGGCATAAGGTCAATTTCATGGGACTTTGGTCATTTAATTGTTGAATTTGGTTTTTCTCCACTCTACTAAGTTTTCCTACTTCTAAGAAATCACCTAAATCTTTCTATTCTCTATTTGTACCTTAATCTTATGAGGCATGCATGTCATGAAGGATTTTGGAGTCAAACTAATGTTGAATTGAAGAAAATGCAAAATCTCCATGCATGGGACTAAAGTTCATCATTTTCTTGCATGAAAATTGTAAAAGAATTGAAGAGGGGTGAAAAGAAATAAAGACACACCTTAAGCTCTTATGGAAGTTGGAGACTTGTAAGTTTGATGAAATTCTTTAAAGCTCTTTTTGAAATTTTCTTAATGAAAATGTTGTTGGGAGGGTAAAATAGTGAATTTTCTTGAAAATTATGGTGAGATTTTGGAGAGAGAGTGTTTGGATGAGAAGATTTTAAAGCTTGGAAGTAAGAAAAATGGTGGGAGAAATTGTAAGGTGGTGTTCGGCCATGCAAGGGAAAAAGAGAAGAAAAAGACTTAAAAATTTGTCTTGAAACTTCTAGACAAGCCTTTTGATAGGTGTATTTTATACCTATATTATGAGCTATTTACAAGTTTAATTGGATGATCTTTGCTAATATTATAGCTCATTCTATATCTATTATTCTCACTTTTATCTTATTGTTTGTAGGAAAGCTTTATAGTGAAAATTTAAGAAAACAAACGAGATTTGGGATGAAAAGACAAAAAAGGATGAATAGATTGAAGTTTGGTTCAAGAAAAGTGCATAGAATGAAGAAACATTGAAGCAGACATGAAAGGGGTGACGTATCATATATGAAACGGCCCTGCTTCATACTTGAAACAGCTGGGGTATCATATATGAAACGGGGCCATTTCTGAGCCGAAAAGTCCGATAGTGTCGACATGAAACGGCGCCGGAATTGTATAGAAACGGCGCCGGTTCTCTGTTTTTGAGTCCAACTCGATTTAATCTCCTAATTTTATGTAATCTCTCCAATATAAATACCATAGTTTAGGGTTTTTAGACGTACGAGAGATATTTTTCAGAAAAGAGGAGCAGTCAAGTCTTCAATTTGGGAAAAATTGTTCTTTCTCTTTATTTGTGATTTTTCTTTTATTTAATGAATATGTCTATTTTCTTTGATATGAGTAGCTAAATTCTTTGTTGGGGATTTGGGTATATCTTCTAGGGATTTTAATTCAATATTTGTATGGATTGATTTTCTGGGTTAAATTTATTTTCTTTGGTCTTAATGCGTTTTATGTCTGGCCAACATAGAATAGATTTTTGGAATTGTATGAAGGACTGAGAGGTGAAATATAATTCGTGCTCTAGGGAAATAGACACAATCTAATTGGATACGAGAGTAATTCAGTTTATTGTGATAACCATAATTAAATTAGGGTCATGGAGAAACTGATTTAATTATTAATCCTAGGATCTTAATGTTCTTAGCTAATTAGTTTATGCACTGAAAGGTGGTAATCACTTAGTTAGGAAAGCTTAGGATGATCTGAGAGGGCTCGTAAGTAGATTAGTGATTGTTATTTTAACCCTGATAATTAAAATTCATACATAATTGGATTAAATACCTAGAAGAGAAGCCTAAACCCTCACATCCATTCTATTGATTTCTCTTAATTATTTAATCTTTGCTTTCTTAGTTAATTTCTACAGTCATTTTCTCTTTCAGTTTTCTTTACAAGCTTTATTAGAATTAGTTTGTTAGCTTTCTCAAGTCCTCGTGGGATCGATACCTTGGAATACTCCAAACTTTACTACTTGATTCTGTTCTCTTGCAGAAAAATCCCGATCACCTTTATGTCCAATGACAAAAATGCCCTCATTAAATTTTAAAAATTACATTTGTGTCCTAACAAGAAATTATGAAATTTGGGTTAGAATAAAAGGATTTTAAAACTAAAACCAATTGGCAAAATTTTATAAAAATGAGGTGAATTCATCAAAGTATTTAAGTCATTAAGCTATTAGGAGCAATTGTCCCATTTTGGCATTTAAAACCTATACAAGGGTAAAATGGTAAATTTCACCAGATACTTTCACGCAGCAACTTGGCAGTTTTCAAGTTTGGATAGTGTATAGTAGTATGAGACTCTTCAATAGTATAGGAAAAATCATTTTCAATGAAAAAAAATTCAATTTCTAACTTTGCTAATATTTACGAAAATGCCATCAGCTTTGCGACATTCTTTTCTGCAATATTTTTCTCTAGCTTCGGATGCTCAAAAAAATACCGCAACAACTTCGAAAACTCTTAGACTCACTAGGAAGTATCCTAATTTTGTTATAGAAGCTAAGTAGCTCTCGAAAGGTGGTACATGGATTTTTGAAAAATAATACACAAATGAACCCTGGTCTACAATGTATAAAATTTGTCCAAATGGTGTAGAAATTGAGTTCTTCAAAATGGAAAAATTTTCACTAGGTGAAAGTTATTTCTAATTTCCCCTTAAGAATATATTTGTATGCATGTCATGTAAAATTTGTTAATTTATTAGCCTATGGCTCCAATGCAAATTAATGTGAGGCTAGGCATTACAATCAGCCTATAACATGATCCTTGGACGACTTAGCCAAACCACTATCGAAGCCATTAGGTCAGCTCCACATTTGAAAGTTAAATTTCCTACACCTCAGGGGATTGGTGAAGTCAGAGGTAATCAATCCATGGCATCCTAATGCTACATGACAACTTTAGAATACAAGGGGAAAAGAAAAGTAAGAAGACACTTACTATAGAAATTTTAGACTAGATACCTGAGTCAAGTAACACCCAACCTGAACCTACAGACGAGCTCAATAAAATCCTTTTTCATGAAGAAGACTCAGATAAGCTTATGCAAATCAATACGAAGCTAGAGGAAAAGGATGAGCTCGTACAGTTACTGAGAAACAACTTTGATTTGTTTGCTTGGAAATTGACAGATATGCCTAGGTCGACCTTAAAGTAATGGTGCATCAATTGAACATAAACCCCGAAGCAAAGCCAGTTCGATAAAAAAAGAGGTGCTTCGCCCCTGAAAGACAAGAAGCCATCAATAAGGAGGTGACTAAGCTTTTAGACTTTGGTTTCATCAGGGAAGCAAATTACCCTGAGTGGTTAGCAAATGTGGTGATAGTGAAGAAACAGAATGAGAAGTGGAAAATGTGCATTGAGTTTACCGATATGAAGAAAACATGTCCTAAGGACAGCTTCCCTGTACCCAGCATTGATAGACTAGTGGATAGTAGTACAGAGCAAGGTGTGTTGAGTTTCATCGATGCTTATTCAGGGTATAACCAGATCAGAATGCTTAAGGAGGATGAGGAGAAAACGGCGTTCATAACTAAGAAAAGGCTATACTATTATGAAGTAATGGCGTTTGGCCTAAAAAATGTTGGTGCCACTTACCAACGATTGGTAGACAAAATCTTCAAAAACCATATTAGAAGAACATAGAGGTCTATGTCGATGATATGATTATGAAAAGCAGTACCTTAGAAGATCACCTCTGAGATTTGAAAGAAGCTTTTGATATCCTCCAAAAATACAACATGAGGCTTAACCCAGCCAAGTGTGCATTTGGGGTTACCTAGGGAAAATTTTTTGGCTTTATGGTGAGCCAGAGAGGAATCGAAGCTAATCTAGAGAAAGTTCAAGCCATCCTCGACATGAGCCCACCATTTTCCATTAAGGAAGTGCAAATACTCACTAGCAGAATTATAGCATTTAGTAGGTTCATGTCTAGATCTGCGAACAAATGCTACATTTTGTCAAGGTACTTAAGAACGTCCAGAATATTGAATGGACTGACCAATGTCAAAGAGCTTTTGAAGAGCTCAGAATATATCTTTCGTCTTCACCTGTGCTATCAAAACCTAGAAATGGTGAACCTTTTTACTGATTCACTGCCATGTCTGAGCAGGCTATCAATTCAGCTTTGGTAAGAGAGAAGGATGGGGACAAAGGCCTATTTACTTCACCAGCAAAGTCTTATAAGGCATCAAGCTAAACTATTAGAGGATAGAAACGTTGGTTTATGTGGTCGTCACCTTAACACGAAAGCTCAGGCCATACTTCCAATCTCACACTATCAATGTGGTGACCGACCAACCACTAATGCAAGTTCTTCAAAAACCTGATCTATCAAGAAGATTACTAAAATGGGTAATTGAATTGAGTGAATTTGATTTGGATATAAAACCCAGGTCAGCTCTGAAGTCATAGGTAATTGTGGATTCATCATAGAATGCACCTCTCTTGATGTTAGCCTTAATAAAGGGTGTAAGAAGGAAGAAGAATGGAAACTTTATGTTAATAGCTCAGCTAATAACCAGATGAGTGGAGCAAGGCTTATACTTGTCAACCCTGAAAATGTGAAGTTTCAGTATGCATTAAGATTCAGGTTTAAAGCCTCGAACAATAAAGCCGAATACGAAGCTCTTATCACTGGGCTTAAGATAGCAATTGAATTGAAAGTGAAAAAATTGATAGTTGAAAATGATTCACAGCTGGTAGTAAGCCAAGTCAATGGTGAATTTAAAGTAAGAGGTGAAGCAATGATCAAGTGTTTAAGTAAAGCTAAACAGCTCCTCCAGAGCTTCCAATGGTCACAAGTGAGAAGGGTTCTAAGATCGAAAAATGTCATTGCTAACTCTTTGTCAAAATTAGCTACAGGAACCACCTCAGGCAACATGTTTGGTGTTCTTATAGAAGAAATAGAAGAAAAGAGCATTGGATATGAGAATGAGGTACACCAGATTAAGGAGGAAGAGGAATCATGGATGAGCTCAATGGTGAAATATTTGACTACATGGGAGTTACCAAAGAGCAAAGTCAAAGCCAAGGTTTTAATAAGGAAGTCACCAAAATATGCTATTATAAATGGCAAACTTTACAGGAAATCTTGCAGCCTACCTTGTTTGAAATGCTTGAACTCCATGGAGGCCAACTATGTGCTAAGGGAAATACATGAGGGGATTTGTGGAAACCACCTCAGACCCAAAGCTCTTTCATATAAAGTCTTGAGACAAGGTTACTATAGGCCCACCATTAATAAAGATGCTACCGAGCTGGTGAAAATGTGTGACAAATGTCAAAGGTTTGCAGCCATCCAACACAAACCTTCAAACGAGCTTACTCCTATTGTAAACATATGGCCCTTCATACAATAGGTTTGGACTTATTGGGGTATTCTCCATCAGCTTCAGGTTCAAGAAAATTCATTCTGGTGGCAATTGATTATTTCACAAAATGGATTGAAGCAGAAGCACTTGCAACTACCACTGAAAAACAAGTTAAAAGCTTTTGTTGGAAGAATATTATATGTAGATTTGGTTTGGCAAGGGTGTTGGTGACAGATAATGGGAAGCAATTTGACAACCCGAAATTTAGAGAATGGTGTGAAAGCCTCAGCATTAACCTATGATTCACCTCGGTGAAACACCCTTAAACAAACGGTTAAGTTGAAGCCACAAACAAAAACATTTTACAAGCATTGAATAAGAGGTTAGACGAGGCAAAAGGAGCTTGGGCTAATGAGCTACCAAATGTATTATAGATACTAAGAACCAAAACTAAAGTCCCTACAGGAGCAACCCTTTTCAGCTTGGCATTTGGAACTAAAGTTGTTGTACCTACGGAGATCGGAATGCTTAGTTTTAAGGTTAAGCTCAGTAACGAGGCAGAAAATAAAGATGCCCTCAAAGCCAGCCTCGATCTGACCAAAGAACAAAGAGACATTGCCCTAGTTAAAATAGCATCATACAAGTAGAAAATCTCTAGATACTATAACAAGAAAGTGAAAGCCAAGCTTATCAAAAAAGGAGACCTGGTTTTGAGGAAAGTTGAAGCTTTTGGTAGGGATGGAAGTGGTGGCAAGCTCGTTTCGAACTAGGAAAGTCATACCAAGGACTTGGAATGCTGACAACCTAAAAGTTTATTATCAGTGAAATGTTTGTGATGAATGACTAAGGAGTGCATGGGAGCCTAACCTAAATAAAAGGCCAACACGATATAATATGCTAGCTTTTCCATTGAATACATGAAACTCCTTAGTAATGTTGCTACCTATATATGTTCTTACCTTTGTATGTATGCACGTATTTACAACTTCATGTTACAAGCTCATTATCCACCTCAATGCAATATTAATATGGGGACTTCGTTTTGCTCTAACTAAAATTTAACTTATATCAACCTATTTTGGAAAAGTGAAGTCATTTTAGCTCTACCTCTGCTCCACTTTAGAAAGTTGAAGTCTCCTTAACTCTACATTCACCCTATTAGGGTTTCAAAGCCAAATGAATAATTCACCTCGGCCTTACCTTGGCAAAAAAAAATGAAATGAAAATGATAATAATGATGATGAAAATAAATAACTCACCTTAATTTTGTTTAGGCATCAGGGGTGAATTCAGCCTCAAGTCCTAGATTCACTTTAGCTCAAAATCAAAGGTGAAGCTACCTTAGCTTCAATTCAGTATTAAAGGTGAAGTCACCATAGATTTGCTTTAGCGTTAAAGATGAATCCACCTTAAATTCACCTCGGCAACTAAGATGAATCCACTTTAAACTCACCTTGGCTCTAATAGTGAGAATCCACCTCAGATTCACCTTGGCAACCAAGTAGATCCACTTTAGCGTCAAAGCTGAGTCCGTCATGGATTCACCTTGATAACCAAGAAGAATCCACCTTAACTTCACCTCAGTTTCGAGAGTGATTTGACCTCAGTTTTGCTTTAGATGTCAAAGGTGAATCAAGCGAACAACCAACCTCAACTTTACTTTAGTAACAAAGGTGAATCCGAGGTTTCATCTCAGCATTAGAGGTGAGTTCACCATAACTTCTTTTTAGCACTATACTTGAAGATGTATTCACCAATTCCACATTACCACCCAGGGAGAATCGATACCTTGATGCCTAGTATAAAATTCGCACTTCCGTTCCACCTCTGCTTTAAGTTGGCGCCAAAGGAGAATTCACCTTAGCCGCACCTCGGTGGTATAAGAGAATCCACCTTTGTTCCACCTTAACTTGAACTTAAATCCACCTAGGATTGGCATTAGTTTACCTTGATCTCAGAGAAAATGCAAGCTCACCCCAATATCCAAGTTAAATAAAAAATCATTGAGTTGCCTTGACACCAATAATACTTTATGCTAATCACAAAATTTTTACTTCACAAAGTGAGTAAACAATGGCATTTTTAGTTAAATGAATGAGATTAGCCTTAAGGTTGATCGAAGGTATGGATGCAAAACTAATTTAAAGTGCACAAATTCACCTAGGCAGTAAAAGTAAGGTCACCCCAGCACCGAGTTGAGGTGCATCGATTCACATTAATTTTAGCATTTACCAAACCAAATGATTCCTAATAAAATCCACAAAAAGGAATCCAAACATCTATCCAAACGACAAAGTTAAACGAAGCATATCATAACAAATAGGATGAGGTAAAAAGTTCATAAAAACATTGAGATACAATGACCATGAAAACTCTATGAAACTATGGTATCCGCATTGCCGCCATTTTCAATCTCATCGTGGTCCACCTCAGCATGACCACCGTTAAGAGCAACGGTTTCAGTAACAGTCTCTTCAATTTCAACATTATCACCATCCTCCTCGGAAGTCACGGTCTTCAAATTGTCCAAGGAGATCATTGAGAATAGTCAAGAGTGGGATACACATAACATACCTCATCTAAGCATAGGTCAAATGCACCTCGGACTCCTTCGGCGTTCGCTTCCCTTGCTGTAGCAAAGAACTTAGGTGTCCCTTTGAAATTTGCAAGTGTAGCTCGGATAGCCTATTTCTTTGCCTCTTCTGCTTCAGCAAGCTTTCTTTTCAGAGCCTTCATCTCGACTTTAGCCTTGCTCACTGCACTTTCTTTCTTCTTCAATTTTTGCTTAAGTTGATAAACCTTCTCATGACTTTTGCTAGTGTTCCTAATCTCAGCACTAGCTTGGTTTTCTATTTTCAAAGTATAGGCCAAGGCAAGCCAAACATGGTGGACACTAGCTCAAGCATTGATGGTGCACGGGGCATTAAACTTCGGCTCATCTACAAAACAAAAGACAGAATGAGAAACAAACCTTCAGTGAACAATTCAATTTAGAATGAGAGAATCTCAAATGTAAATATATATATATATATATATAAAGCGAAATGAAACATAATTAATTAGAACTCTCACCAAGTGGAGGAAACATGCTAGATGCATTTTTACGTGCCATAGCAGTGCTGTCGTAAGTGCTATCTATCTCTTTTAACTCAACAGATAAGGTGATGTTCTTTGGTGCAGTCACCTCGGTAAGCAAAGCAAGGGCACTAGAACCTCCCATCTTGGTGCCATAAGGTCATTTGGGACAAGTCTCAATCTACTCGGGCAATTTCTTTTTAGAAGATTGAGCCTCTTTCCTTTTATCGCGACTAGGTCCCTCCTCAGCATCCTTAGAAGCGTACGCATTTGTGGGTATGATCCAATCATAGATGTAAAAACCCTTTTTGCCACCTTTAGCAGCATCGCCACCTTTGTTTAGGGATGGCAATCCTTGAACCGCCCCGATCATTCCACCTCGATCAACCCCAAACTGCCCTGCTATTCTTAAGGGTAGGGCGGTTTTGGTATATGACTATACCTGCCCCGTATATATAATAATTAATAACTTTAGTGACTTTTAAATAAATAAGTAAAAGGCATTTGTATTAAATTTGAAGAAATATAACTTAACAATTAAGATTATTAGTTTTCTTTATAAATATTTTAAAAATTATACTAAATTTGATATATTAAGCATATATTATATTATTTTATTTTATTAAATATATTTTTTTTGAAATAAAATATATATTAACAGGGCGATCTGCCTCTGCCCTGCTTCCCCCCAATAGAAGGATAAGGCGGAGGCGGTTGAGGTAATCCCTGCCCCGCCCCATTGCCATCCCTACCTTTGCTAGCCATATTTGAACCATAATAAAAGAAAAACAAATGTCATCAATGTCAAAGGTACAAGTAGCTAAGATTTGTTTAAAAATCAAAATGGGTAAATCAATCATCAAAATTACCCTTGGCACAGAGGTGTCGCAAAGTTTCATCTGAGGTCAGGCCTACAACGTCTATATAATCCCTACCTTTCCACCCTCATCTTTTTTATTTCATTAAAAACTTGGAGTTTGTGGCCAAAAAGAGGAGTAGTCTCGTCTACCTTTGCCTTTACTTAACCTCGAGTAATACTGACCTCCCACTCCCCAAGGTAGACCAAAGAAAAAAAAGTAAGCTTTCCAAGCTTTTATTGAACTAGGTATGTTACCAAAGAGTTTTATCCAAGCACGAGCTGTGACATAGTACCAACTTTTGTCAGTAGGGTGACTCTTTATTAAGAAAAATTTCTTGAAGACACTAAGAAGGACAGAAAATCCTAGACTCTCACACAAGACAATAAAACCCATTATTAAAAGCCAAGAGTTAGGAACAAGCTGAAACAAAGTGATCCCATGGTGATTAAGTAGTGTGGGAATAAAAAAGTGCTGAGGAAACCTAAGCCCAGTCACTAAAAACTCACGATAGACCCACGCCTTATTTTTACCTCAGTACTCGGTGTCCCTGTCAGTGGACCATTTAAGATCCACCCCATACTCCTCCGGAATCTTATAAAGCTCACGAATCCTAGCCATGTCCCCATCAGTGAGACAGTTAAAACAAGAAAATGGTGACGCACCTTTCTTTGTAGCTAAAAACAAGGCGAAGGAATTGGATCAGGTTTTCCAAGGTCAGAAAGACGCCCCCTATATGTTATTATCCACCCTCGGGCTCTCAAGCTAGCCCCTAACTCCTTTTTTTTTTTTCAAAAGGCTCTAACCAATGACTGAACACTTTAGCCTTAGGATCTACACCTACGGGATTACTACTAGCAGAGGTCGTGGAGGTTACACCCTTTTTGGCACCAATCACCTTTACCAACTCAACATCGTTATCTAAATGTGAGGAAGAATCCTTTATAAATGTAGGTTCGCTACCTGAAGTTGAGGTATAGGAAGAACTAGAGCTTTGGGAGGTAGACATACCCGAGGTGATGTTGTGAATGCAGAAAGCGTGCTGAGGGAAGGTCAAATCTTGGTCGAATCCAAGTAGGCGAGAGCTTAGATAGAGGGTAGATCTAGATCGACAAGAGTTCGGACTTTGGACAAAGGAAACAGAAGTAGACAATGAGAAAGCAGTAAAAACAAACAAAGTCGAAACATGGAAGAAATAAAAATAAAAAATAAAAAGACAAATAAAATAAAAAAAAAGTTTCAAAACTGACCTGAAATGTGAGAGACGGGGCCACCGAGCCTTTTACTGGTCCCACCACCCACTCTGGGCCAGGCCACCAGTGTCACCACTACTCAAGGTATTGTCACTTGGCCCTCGCAAAGCCCAAATGATTAAGAGGCGTGCCTTAAGTATTTATTTAAAGCAACAAAACCTTTGGTGGCCTGGATTCGAGAAGTGTTGCAGGCACGTTGGTACTCGAATTTGCAAGGGCCAGGGGACAATACCTTTGGTGGGTGGGCTAGGCCCACCACCATTTGTAAGTCTAATGGGCGAGGCCCATAGGTTGGCAAGGCCGTGGACGAGGTCCTGGCTTGCTTGGAGAGTGCTTGGGCACGACTCTTACATGAAACTATAAGTAGAAGCCGACATGGAGCTCGGATTCACGATGGCTAGAGCTCGAGCTCACGAAAGAAAGCTTATGACAATTGCTAAATAGAATAGGTAAAAATTTTGTGAAGAGGTGAAAGTGATTTTTTGACGCAAGAATGAGGGTATATATAGAAGATGGAAACTAGAGAAGAGACACATCAACAGTCAAGATCGTACCATAGAAAGAATAGACAGCATAGATCGGTGCCACATCGTTGCACAAAGATCAAGGAAATTAATGCTCACTAGAGAATCAAGAAAATTTTGAGATTTTCCCTTGTCTAAAAAGTCAAACATGAATACAAGCTAAAATCAAGGAAATTGATGATTTCCTAGAAAATTAAGGAAAATGTGAGATCCATCTCAATAAAGATCCAACCAAGACATTTACCTTGGTAAATAAATATCACACTTTCACCTCGACCCTAAAAGAAATAAAAATCAAAGAAACAAGCAACGAAAATTTCTATTAGTTCACCTCGGCACACCAAGGCAAAACAAAAATTTTTAACGATGGTGGTAAATTTGTCGTAGTGCTAAAACTGAATAGAGACTCTCCAAGGAAATTTTTCTCGAAGTCTAGTCTGAATTTCAGACTAGTTGGAAGAGGACAAGATGCTGGGTACATTTTGGGCCTGAAAACATTCTGACCCATTTACCTTTGAAGAAAATCCAAATGACTCTTTTAGACCACCTCCAACAAAGCCTGACCTACGACAACTAAGCTCTGAGCCACACCAAGTGAGGTTGGCGCTGCCTACTCCACCTTAGAAGGTTGACTGTGAACACGTGTAGCTCGAGCATTGCTTGAGGCGCATATCATCAGGTCCACCAACTATATCGTGCCATGTTGCCCTAGCTTCCCTCTCATATATAAGCTACCAGCTCACCAGGCAACGGTAAGCCACTCTTTCTACTTTCTACTCTCTTTTTCCTCCTAAGCTTTCCTCCTCCAAATACTAACTTGATCGTCGGAGAGTCTACGCCGGACCAACATTTGGCCTTTTCCTGACATACTTTTTCTCTCTTCTTCCAAGTGCTGCCTCAGCTCAACTCCGGCCGGTGAATAAAAAATCGAATTGGACCGGCCGATTCAACCGGTTGAACCGACCAGAAGACCGATCCATTAATAGCCCTAAAACCGGATTCCCTTTGAATCGATGTTGAACTAGAAACCGTTGAACCGGTTGGACCGGTTCAACTGGAAATTTAAATTTTTTTAATTTTTAAAGCTATTTTTAATTAATAAACTCAAATTCAAAAGAAACCTAAATTAATGGGAAGCTCAAATTTTAATTTTCTTATTATGTTTGAACTTTGAACTTTGAAATTTGGAGCTTAAATTTTTAACTTTTTTTTATTTTAATATACTTCCACAATATAATTTGTGATGTAAAATAATTTGTAATATTTATTTAGATTATGTGATGCACTAATATTTTTTATTTTTTCATTTTTTATGAATTTTATGAATTTTTTCTTATTTTTATCAATTTTTTGGAATATTTTCAGAAATTAATAAAATTAAATTATTTATGTAATTGAGCCGGCCGGTTGAGCCGTGACCCGATCAAGTAACCGGTTCAACGATCGGTCCGATTTTTTATTCATTGGCTCCGGCACAAACAATAATATATTTTAAAGTGTGATTTTGAAAATTCTGGTTTGGGTTAAGATTTGAATGCGCTATAATTATCAACATTAAAATAATCAATTAGTTCATCATGTGCATGTAAGAGACTTTGCTTTGAGCATCAATAACCATGAAGAATTATATATTTATTCCTTAAACTTGAAGCACCGAATTTACTTAGGCAACCTTGTGAGTTCTTCTCAAAGAAATTAATTAATTCGGAAAAAAAACTACAAACTCAATTCATGAATATTGGGTTAATGTCACATTTGGTCACTATACTTTACTAAAAATTCAAAGGTGGTACATCTATCATCAAAACCATTAATGTAGCACTTCTACTTTAATTCTATGTACCAATGTAATTTAAATTTTTAACATCATTGACTCAATAGAATAACGCGGTACACGCCTCCACTAAAAAGATAAACACGTGATACAAAGTGATGTAACTTCCAAATATGTTCAAAATTCTCTCTTCCCAAGTGTGTCATAAATCTAATATAGCATCTCACATAGGGATGGCAAAACCCGAGCCGACCCGTGGTTTCCGAGTCGATCCGCCCCGAGTGGGGCGGTTTTTTTTTTTTGAAAAATGGGGATGGGGCGGGGCGGGGCAAATTTTTTTTGTTTGATAGGCGGGGTGGGGAGAATGTGGTATATGGCCACCTCCGCCCCGCCCCGCCCCGCATATAATATTATTAATAATTTTTAAATTAAATATGTATATTTTTGTTATATTTAAATAATTAAATAAAATTATTTATATTAAATTTGAAAAATTAAAACTTAATTAATGATTAAGTCATTATTATTATATTATTATATAAATATTTTGAAAAATTTATAAAAAATTAATGAAATAAAGATATATTTTATAAAATTGTGGGGCGGGACAGGGCGGAGCGGGGCGGGGAATTTAAAAAATCCGTGGAGATGGTGATGGTATTAAAAGTTCAAAATTTTTGGCGGGGCGGGACGGGGCACGGGGAGACCAACTTTTCTGGCGGGGTGGAGGCGGATGAGGCAGTCCCCTCCCCCGCCCCGCCCCATTGCCATCCCTAATCTCACATAGACCACGTATAAGCTTGAGATTAGAAATAAAATTATAAACACCTGTAAGGAGAATTTCACCATTTACACTCTCGAACCGTTAAGCATAAATATTTGATGAATAAGTCTGGTGATACATTTGATTAAAACAAAGGTAATTTCTCTGGCTTATAAATTTCATTATGTCACAAAATACAAATTTGAAACTTAAAAAAATAAGCTTCTAACTCCTAATAATTAAGATGTCGTTTTGAGATTAAAACTTAGAGCTATTTAACATGTGAGGTTAGATTTGGATATCTCTCACATAAAAGGATTTCAGTAAATCAACTACTCAAATTGGAAGATTTGGAAGGATGTGAATGGAAACTACTAAAATGGAAGTAAATGATAGGAGGTATGAATAGATAATTGAGGTTAGGCTAGTAGCACATGTTTGGTATTAGCGGCATCATTTTTTTTGTTTTTCTTAAATATTTATATCCTTAACTACACAATGACCCAATTTTTAGACCCAAAATAGAAAAATGATGGCCCATGTACTCAATAATTTCAATGACCTAAATAACCCTTATATCATATCTTGATACCATCAAGTAGATGTCAATATTTAAGGCCATGTATATAATTTTATTAGTAAGGATAAGGATAAGGATGTATGGGATACTTGTATTTTTTTTTTTAATCAATGATATTCTTGTGCCTTTAATTTCATGTGCTTGTATCTTTATTTATATTAATTTTCACTTACTCTACTTTGAATTAATTGAGATTTACTATAACTAATAGACATGGGTTTTATGTTTATTAAAAAATGCTTAAATATAAAAAAGCTCCTAAACTTATTTTAAAAGATCAATTAAGCCCTTGAACTTTTATTGTAATCAATAAGGTCTTTAACTTTTATTAACAGTCAACTAAGCCCTTAATATGATTAAAATTTATAAAATTTCATGTTTAACTTAAATTAACATCTAGTTAGACTTTCAATATGATTAAATTTTGTTAGATTTCTCACTTAACAACCATTAAAAGTTTGTAAGTTCAAAAAAATCACTTGATTAATTTCAATAATATTAAGGGTTTAGGGTATGTTTATTACACTTGATTATATTTTATAAGATGAGAAAGAAAATTACATGTAATTTGTAATGTAGTTTTAAAGTATTGACACAGATTTGTATTGAAAGAAGAATTATTCATAAGATGATTTAATTTTTTAGATATTGAGATAATTGACTTATCTTATGAATAGACTTCTCCACAATGCAAATCTATGTAAATACTATAAAATCATACTATAAATTACATATAATTTTTCTTCTTGTCCTATCCAATCAATTCAGTGTAAAAAACATACCATTAATTAATTTAAATCAAAGTTTAAGGGTTTATTTAATTATAATAAAAAGTTTTGGGACTTTTTTTATTATAAATAAAAGTTTAGAGACTTGTTTGATCACAATAAAAATTCAGGGCTTAATTGATTTTTTAAAATAAGTTCAAGGGTTTTTTCATACTTAAGCCAAAAAAAGCCCTGCATTTTTGGGGATAGTCATTGGTAAGGAATTGAGCATGTTGCGACTCAGAATTCCAACACTGAACATCAACCGTCAGATGTAAAACTGCACCTATCCAATGGACGTTAATACACACACGAATTCCTCTATGAAAAGAGCGAAGGTAGACGGTAACTTGCGTCCTCTCATTTCTTCCGGTCCGCGGCGACGTCCTCGTCACAGGTAAAACCCTCAAAACCCGCTCTTCTTTTTATAGTTTTTTTTTTTTTTTTCAGCATTCTTTTATCTTTACTCACAATGAATTTCAAAGCCAAAGTGATCCTAAAATTCCAATTAAAGAAATAGGAAAAGCCTTTCAATTTATGGTTTTTTTTATCGGTTTTTCTTTCTGGGTTTTTGTTAGTTTACTCTGCCATAAGCTTTGATTCCATTGAACTTCATGTATTCTAACTTAAGAAAGAATGGAAATCGTTTAAATTAAATGTGTTTGCAACTTGTTGGCCATCAGACAAACTATAGTTATTGATTGATTGGATTTTGTTATATATATGTGTATATATATATATATATATATATACACACACACACATACATGAGAAGAATTAAGGTACTCCATAATGTATTTGACAGTATTGAGAAGATAAAATGGAGGAAGAGCCTTCTGGTGGAGGTAAAGAAATGGTTGACTCATATGTGGGATTGGAAGAGGAAGGTGATGGGTGTCGTGTTGTGGAGGATGATGAGAATCCAATGCTTTTGGATGACCATGGAAAGGAGGATGAACATGAGAATTTTCAGTTTTCTCAACATTTAGTTGGTGGGGTTGTAGAGCCTACATTAGAAATGGAGTTCAATTCCGAGGATGATGCTAGAAATTTTTACAATGCGTATGCTAAGCAAACTGGTTTTAGCATTCGTGTGAATTCTTATTATCGTTCAAAAAAGGATAATTCAATTATATCTAGAGAATTTTGTTGCTCCAAGGAAGGGTTTCGCCGAGAGAAACGTTCAAGAAATGCGGATTCAGGGGTTGATACAAAGAGGAGGCGTGCTAGGCCAATAACAAGGGAGGGTTGCAAGGCATTGATGACTGTGAGGAGACGGGATAATGGAAAGTGGTATGTCGCTAAGTTAGAGAAAAGTCATAACCATGAGCTTGTGACTCCTGCAATGAGGCATTTTCTTCGGTCACATAAGGAAGAGTTTGATCCCAAGAAAAGTTTGAGCAGCTCTATCAATTCCTTTGGAGTGGGCTTGAATGAATCTGTAAACATATTGACTGAAGAATGTAACGATTTCAGCAAATTGGGATTTGCTGCACACAATAATGTTAACTTTATTGGAAGAGGAAGGTTGAGCAATTTTGGAGTAGATGCACAAAGTCTGCTCAGGTTCTTTAAGGTTATGCAGGCTAGTGATCCTGCATTTTATTATGCTATACAGGTTGATGAGGAAGATCGGCTAAGTAGTGTTTTCTGGGTTGACACAAGATCAAGAATTGCCTATAATTGTTTCTCTGATGTTGTATCTTTTGACACTTCTTATCAAGTGAATCAATATAAAATGCCATTTGCACCTTTCATTGGAGTAAATAATCATAGACAGTCAGTTCTATTTGGTTGTGCATTGCTAGCAGATGAAACTGACTCTACATTCATTTGGCTCTTCACAACTTGGCTTGAGGTAATGTCTGGGCGGCAGCCAGGTTTAATTATAACTGATTATGATTCTGCTATCAGTAGAGCAGTAGAAAGCGTTTTCCCACTGTCAAGCCATCGATATTGCAAATGGCACATCCTGAGCAAAATGCCAAAGGAAATGGGAAATGTATATGGTGCGCTCCCAAAGACGTTTCAGGTGGAGTTTGACAAATGCGTTAACAAGAGTGAGACACCTGAAGAATTTGAATCTGCTTGGCAGTTGCTTGTTGACAAATACAATCTTAGAGGAAATGAATGGCTTCAATCCCTTTATATTGATCGAAAGTTATGGGTATCAGCCTATGTGAGAGACACATTCTTTGCTGGCATGTATGCGACCCAACAAAGAAAAAGTGTTAACTCACTATTTGATGGCTATGTACACGCTGGGACCACCTTACAAGATTTTGCCGAGCAATATGAGAAGGCTCTGGATGATCGATATGAGAAGGAAGCAAGGGCAGAGTTTGAAACTTTTTACACTAAACCAGTTTTAAAGACACCACTGCCTATGGAAAAACAAGCAGCTGAAGTTTATACTAGAAAATTGTTCTCAGTTTTCCAGGATGAAATTTATGAATCTCTCGTGCTCGCTGTGAAATCATGTGAAGATGATGGATTATCAAGGACATATGAGGTAGCAAGATTTGATGAAGAAAATAAAGTATACTTGGTAGGGTTAAATATTGCTGACCATATAGCTAGTTGTAGTTGCAAGATGTTTGAGTTTGAAGGGATCCTCTGCAAACATGTGATTGCTGTGTTTAAAGCAACTAACATCTTTCTGCTTCCACAACATTATATTTTGAAGCGATGGACTAGAAATGCTAAGGCTGAGGCTATATTGGATACACTGCCATCTGAGATGAATGGCAATTCTCAGAAGGGGAAGAACTCACAGTACAATCTTTTATATCAGGAAGCTGTAAAATGTGCTGAAGAGGGGATGGCTTCTGACCACAGTTTCAAAGTAGCATTAAATGCCTTGAGGGAGGCTAGGATTAAAATTATTACTGCTAAGAAAAATGCCATCAATGCCCAGAAACTTGAGACTGCAACCAGCACTATCTATCAGGATGAGAACAGCACAGTTGCTACTCTGGTAGATAGTTCATCAGAATTAGTCACCCCCCAAGACCGCCAGCAAGCTAATCTGAGAGATTCTTCTGCAGAAAATAACATCTCCGGATATTCATCAGCACAATCCTCAAGTAGAGTTAGTGTATGCAAAAATTGTAAGTGCCCGGGACATGATATTCATTCTTGCTTGTGGTTGAAGGATGCAAGGGGAAGCACTTCATTGGTGAGATCAATATTTTCAACTATTATTTACTTGTTAGTAGATGCTGAATGCACAAGGGCTTTAAACATTTACAGAGACGTTTGTCTTTTGTAGGAAAATAACATTCAATAGTTTGCTTATTGAAGCAGATCAATCAGCATGGAAGGTGATGTTGAGCTCAATAGTCAATATAAAGGTTTCTTCTTCTTTTTGTTAAATATCTTTTAGAGAAATGTGTTAATTCCCTTGTAGATGTATGTTTCTGATAAATGTGAAAGATACAATTCATTATTTTCTTTCACATATTTCATAGGGAAGTTTGTTGGTGTTATTGCCCTCAGCATTGCTATTTTGCAGTATGTTGTATTGGTCAGCGGCTTGATCTATGCTAAAAACTGCCTGTTTTCCCCTTTTGTAGTATTTTAGCTCAATTACTCTCCCTGTTCAAGTCCTTGTATCTGCATGGTGCAATTCTATCATTATTATCAAGAGAAGATGCTTATTTTCAAGATCACTTGTTCCGAGCATATGGTAATTCGAATCTGTCTGGTCCTTGGTGTATCATGGAATCTGCCAGATAGCAGATGCAGAATGCATCATACACGAGTTCTTTCAGTCATGGTTATGCATGCAATCGTTCACTGCAGCCCGTCAGCCCGTCATTTAAGTTCTCACTTTAATTTGCACCATATTTTGTTAATTTTTCTAAGTTGTACAGCCTCTTTGAATTGTGCATTCAATGCGGTTTGGATTTCAGAATGGATGATCCTAAAACTGAATTTGCATTACTCTCTCTCTCTTCAAATTATTCTCTTACCAGAAGAGACTTGGTTTTACTGTAGTTGTGTTTGCAAATGTTTTGGCAGCTTGATATTAGTTACTCTGGCATTTCTTGATTTGATTTTCCGACCTACGTCAAAATCAAATCTGGGAACCCCCGGGTAATCAGCCTAGCTATGAACTCCACCTACATACAGAAACTCTTCTTGATACTAGCATGTGGATTTGTTTGAAAACCCTATCAGACACTCGTCTCCATTTCTCCAGCGCATAGACTAATGGGAGATTGGTTGTTGGTCACCATCACTTGAAACTGTAGCAGCTATAAATGCAGTTGAAATCTGGTGACAGAGAAAGGAGGAAACAGAGGTACAATTATCGTTAAACATTCTACAGGTACTAAATTGTATCAAAGTCTTTAAGTAAGCATTCTCTCCCACTGGTTAAAAGAAATTGACATGGAACAATGCGTGTAAAGACAAGGAAAGAACAAGGATTCAATTTGGCTAACATTAAACACTCAATCAGGGGCAGGTTACAAATTAATCACAGCTAGCCCTCCCAACAGGAGAAAAATATTACTAGTACAAAATCATAGGTAGCAGGGGTCCTCCAGGACGCATTCATGATGTCTCAACTAACAACTAGAGTGAAAATGTGGAAGGACAAACAAAGATCTAATGCTGCAGCCTATGAAACAATTTTGAAAGGGCCCTTACTCTTCTTCATCAAATCAGCTTTTGGTTCCATCCTCACAGGCAATGGAGCAGAAAACACAAAATCATCATCCTGAATATGGTAATCTCCGTCAATCTCACTTCTAGCTTGTCTGCTCAAATTCCTCCTGCTATTCTTCTCTCCATCGCTGCTTGGTAAGGATTCTTTGTTATCCAAGTTCACTTCCTCCTCATTCTCAGCTAAATCTTCAGTTTCTTTACAAAGATCCTCCTCAACTATCTGTATATGATCATCGCTTGAAACACTCTCCTCAGTTAAACTTCCATCACAACTTGAACTAACCTCATCTCCACTGCTAATAATCCTATAAACATTCCCATTCTCAGCAAAGCTCACAGATTTCTTCACTCTTGGTTGGCTCCCTTGCCTTCTAATTGAAACCCCACCATTTCTGTTTTGAGAAACACAAACACCACCCTTTCCAGTAATAGAAATCTTAGGATTGTCTCTTTCATCAATAACTTGAAACCCTTCAAACTCTACATCATCATCTTCATCTCCGTCTTCATTTCTAGAAAACCTCTCAAGCTTTTCAACTCTATCTCTCAATTTCTTCATTGTTTCTCCAGAATTTGACCTCAAAATCCTAGGTTTACTATCATTCCCTAAAGCTCTCACATTTTTTGCATTCTTGTACAAGTGCTTAAACCTTTTTAAAGCCAACCCATCAATATATTCCAAAAACTGAACCAGATCTCTACTAACTGACCTTTTTCCATCTCTAATCATTGGATCACCACCCTACAAGAAGAAACCAATATTTAATTTTTTTTTTCTAAAGAATAGCAAGGAAGATTTTAAGAAGTAGCCATCAATGGTATACCTGCAACGAGTCAAGCCTGAGAAGCAAGTCCATGGCTTTTCGAGAAACAGCTTCATAATCAAAATGGGCTTTATTTGAGAGTTTGAGAGAGTTGAGACTTGACTTGATAAAGGCAAGATCTTTGAGCTGTCTAAGCGTTCTCGATCTACGAACGAGTAAGGCTCTAAAATGGGTTTGTATAACGCGTGCAGCTGCATCTCTAAGAGAACATGAAGGGTAAGAATGAAAACTTGAAGTATTGGAAAAGTGCTGGAGTGATGTCTCAAGAGCATTGATGCGGCTGAGGAGTGAAGAGATGAGAAAGTTGGATTCTTGTTGGTGCTGATGTTTCTGATGAAAATGATGCTTTTTACCGGCAGGGTTTTGATCTTGGAATGCTTTGAGGAAACGGGTTTGATTTACATAAAAATTTTGCGGGGGCTGGAGCGGTTGTGGTTGGAGTTGGGGCTGGGGCTGGGGCTGGGGTTGGGGTTGGCTTTGGAGGAGGAGAGAGGCAAGGGCTTGTAGAAGAGGATCAGATTGTTTGGGTTGGGGTTGTGCTGGTAGTTGCGGTGCTGGGTGGCAGCACTGGCTGCAAGAGCAGGTGGAGCAGCAGGGGGTGGTGTGCTGGTGGTGATGGTGGTAGTGAGAGGCCATGACCGTTCGAGGACTTTGAGAAGATTGCGGCTGTGGGGCTTAAGTGAAGAGGCAGGGCAGGAGGAGGGGCTTGGGGCTTGGGGCTTGGGGCTTGGGGCTTTGGGCTTTGGGCAAAAGTTAAGCAAGTGGAGCAGTAATAAAGTTGTTGGGATCGGATCATTGGCCTTGTAAAGGTTTGGGATTTCCCTTTTTTTTTTTTTTTTTTGGCCTCAAGGTTCGGGTTTTGTTTGATGGCATTTTTTTATTCGTTGATTATACTATTCTCTTTTTTTCACAGTAATTGTCGTTTTTGATAAATTTTTTTATTTTAATTTATCTGTTATTTTAAGAATTTTAGGAATCATTAACTATTCTTTTTTTAATTTTATTCCTATTCCTCTAAATTAATTCTACAAAGTATTAATTATCAAAGAGAGAGTATTTGTAAGAATAAATAATTTCAATAAAAGGATAAAATTACTCTTTCATAATATTTTATCTAGATTTTAAGAGTTTTTAACACTATTTTTAATTTTTGTACAAAACTTTAAAGCGACAGATATTATGAAAAGAAGTGACTACTAGTTAATAACATTACTTGACAAAGAACAGCTGGGAGTCTTTATCAAAAAAATCAACAAACAAAAACAAAAACGAACTTAAGAGTCGTATGAGAAATATTTGATGATGTGGGAGTGGGAATCTGAGAGTGACCTTCAATTCTATGGATAATCCACGTTAAGACATGGGTTGCTATTGGCTGGGCCACTGTATGATTATTTACCTGGTCCAATCTTGGTAAATGGATCAGATTAATGAAGTGTGCTAGTACATCTTTTTAAAGGGACAGCCATTTTGCATATGAGTCGGAATAATCATAAGGCATTTTACTTGGACCAAACCTACATACCATGACTTGTTAGGACCTTTTCGTGAGATTCATACTTTTTTTTTGGTAGGTAAAGAGTTTAGGAGAAGGGGGGGTTTGAAGCAGCAAATGTGAATCCTGTTAAATGAGCTACCACCACTTTGTTCCTCCGGTATAATGTAATCTTTTCTCGGGTGGGGGATTTAGATCTTCCAACTCATGTAAACGACTAATAAGTATCTAGTTGACCCTATCGAAGTTTATAATAAAAGTGTTGTTCCAATAAAACTATTTTATAAGTACCGTTTAAAAAGATTAAAATAATAAGTGTTCTAAGGTTACTAAGGTGTACAAAAATCGTTTGACAATTATATTGTAAAATTAACATGAAATATTTGAATTATGAAAAAGGATTTTTTTTTAAATATTTGAAAAAATGTACTACTTTTTACATATTAACTATTATATATATATATATTATTCATATAAATTATATAATAATAAAAATGATAAACAATTAATCTATAGACTATTTTCAAGCCATTTTTAAAATAATTTATATATAAATTTTCAACCAATTGGAATTCTTTTATATATACCTTTATAACAAATAGAAATTATGAATTAATGAATTTAATATATGATCAAATAAAATATAATAATGGTTAAAAATCCAAATTTTAAATTTTAAAATAAAATAACTATACGTAAAAGTGCATATTTTAATAATTAATAATATAAGTCAAATAATCCCTCATTTCCTAATTATTTGATATATACCTAATATTTTTTTTTATTTGTCTTTGGTAAATGCCAACTGGTGCATGGAGTTAGGCATCATTTATTATCTTATCATTATTTTGTCTTTTCTTGAAACTTACAAAAGTTACTTATAGTAAATAACAATTTACAAACATATGCTTTCAAATTTTAAAAAACTATTAGATTTTTTATTTTAAATTTGTAAAATTATCTATATTTTGATAAAGTTTATTCCCATATTAAATAAAATTTTTATTTTAAGGGTAAGTTTTTAAATTTAAAATTTATTGTGGTAGGATTTTAGAAAAAAAAAATTAAACATTTTTGATGAAGTTTAGCCCTAGGTTTTTTTAAAAAAAATTAATTTTAAGGGTAAGTCTTGAAATTTAAAACACCCTTTATGTTAGGGTTTTATAAATAAATTTAAAATAATTTAATATAAAATATTTAAAAGTAAATATTATAATTTTTATTAAGAATAAACCATACGGGTATTGTCTGCAAATATTAACATTAAATGTCTTCTTTTTATGAGATCCATCTTATCATTAAGGCACACAATACAAAAGAGGAAAAAATTATTTTTTCCTTGAAAAAGGGTGGCTTAACGGGTGCACCCCTGCACCCGTTAGACGGACTCGTTGTCTTTTTATAGTATCAAAGAAAGGATTAATTATTTATTTTTAAATTTACCTTTTTTTGGAATTGTAATAATCCTTAAATATAATAGTTATAATATTAAGCCAATTAACTTGTAAAGAGGAGAGAGAATGAAATAGATTTAAGATAAATCTAGAAAGTGAAGTAAAATTTGTATTGAATTTTCTTACTCAACTAACTTTCTTTAATGAAAGAAATTAGGTTATTTGGATCAAATATAAAAAAACGAAGAGAGTAAATAATATCATTTTTCCCTCATCAATGATTCTGCAATTTAATCACGAGCAATAATTTTTATTAAGAATAAACCATACAATAAATTTAAAATAATTTAATATAAAATATTTAAAAGTAAATATTATAATTTTTATTAAGAATAAACCATACGGGTATTGTCTGCAAATATTAACATTAAATGTCTTCTTTTTATGAGATCCATCTTATCATTAAGGCACACAATACAAAAGAGGAAAAAATTATTTTTTCCTTGAAAAAGGGTGGCTTAACGGGTGCACCCCTGCACCCGTTAGACGGACTCGTTGTCTTTTTATAGTATCAAAGAAAGGATTAATTATTTATTTTTAAATTTACCTTTTTTTGGAATTGTAAGAATCCTTAAATATAATAGTTATAATATTAAGCCAATTAACTTGTAAAGAGGAGAGAGAATGAAATAGATTTAAGATAAATCTAGAAAGTGAAGTAAAATTTGTATTGAATTTTCTTACTCAACTAACTTTCTTTAATGAAAGAAATTAGGTTATTTGGATCAAATATAAAAAAACGAAGAGAGTAAATAATATCATTTTTCCCTCATCAATGATTCTGCAATTTAATCACGAGCAATAGTAATAACATTATTATCTGATGCATTATTTAACACATGTGATCCTTCATCTGTATTTTTTGTATCAAAAGACTCACTTTCCATGTGGGTTTGTATATGTATAATTGTGTATAAAGGCTGTCATATAAGGTTGAGCACAATTAATTAAAGTGATCTAATATGGTGTAAGGTATTTGGGTTTTATGCATCTAATTTAAGTGTGAGCTTCATATGTATAGAGATCGGGTTATAATTTCTAGTTTAATGATGGGCTAAATTAGAAATTATTACATTAGGGTTTCACCCAATATAAGTGATCGTGGTTCCCAAATTAAACGTACGCTTATTCTTTTTGACATCCCATCATCAGAGAGAAAATTAGGGCTACGTTCTAATTTGGAAAATAAACCACAAGACTCTAAAGAAGATTTTCTAATGGAGAGTTCAAGTATGCTTCCGCCTTTATTTATTTAATACCTAATGACTTAGTATGAACAAATCCTGGCGTAAGGGATTGAAATCCAGCAAGTGATATCAAGAGCCTTTGTTCATGATTAGGTCATCAAGAATGATTAAATTTTACCCTCCACGATTTTAGTAGTTTAAAGAATATGGAATTTTTTTTAATGGTATTAAAAAAAATTGAAAAATTTCGGTTTAATAATTGAAAAAGGTTTCGGCGTCAAAAAATAATTCAAGGCGTAACTTGTACGCCTAGATTCTTTGGACTTCGAATATTAGTCATTGCAAACTTAATTAATTTTTATGCTTTAGTTTGCTGCTAATTAAGTTTCTATGGTTAAAGACTTAAGGCCTCTTAAACAAGTTTCAGATTTCTATATGCTTTGGTTTTTCAATTTTGCAAGCCGTTTCGGCTATTACTAGGTTTTGAATATTTTATATGGCAATTGGTATCTGGCGTTGCTGTTTTCATATTTAATAATGAATCATGTTTAGACATTATTAGATTTGAAAACAAGTGTGGCTAAGGAATGTGGTAATATATGGGTTTTGTATTGGTTTGGGCTCTAACGTATAAAGCCCATTTGGTTATTATTGTTGATATTGCATGCTAATTTTTGTAGCAATATGTATGTGCGGCTCATATAGTTTATTTATATGATTTGATAATTTAGATCTTATGATTGCGGCTAAGGAATGTGGTAATATATGGGTTTTGTTTTGGTTTCGGCTTTAACGTATAAAGCCCATTTGGTTATTATTGTTGATATTGCATGCTAATTTTTGTGGCAATATGTATGTGCGGCTCATATAGTTTATTTATATGATTTGATAATTTAGATATATATTGCCTATGTATGCTAAGGAATAAGGTAATAAGGAAAAGATTTAGGGTTCAATTTACAATTTCTGGTTTGATTTGTAATTTGACCCAATTCTCAATTTGGACGCAAAATTTGGGTTTTCCAGATTTTGGTAATTAAGGATATAACATCTGAAATTAAATTAATTAAAGCAATATGTTGCCAAAGCAACCTCCGTTGTGGAAATTAATTTAACTTTAGATGTTAAAAGGTTTTGTGTGTATGCTATTCATGCGGATATTAATCGGCCCAAAGGAAAGCTAATGTTTGGCCAAATTGCATATATACCTGTGGTGGTAAACATGTGACGATTATCTGGTGTAACATGTGAACATTAAATCGATCGAAAGAAAGGTTTAGTGTTTGACATGTCTTGTTGTCAGTGTAAAATCACCACACCAAGTTGTCACTTACAAGTTAATATTTCTGTCCAAAGACTAAATATTAATGTTATGCTCAATATCTTGTGATGGGGCCCTACCATTGTTTATAATTAATTAATTTTTCATATTATGGTTTTGGATATGTGAGCAATCTGGTTTTATTTGCTTCGTTCTCTATTTGGTTTTTGGTTTTGTCTTAAACATCTTTGCTAATATTAATTCCATTCCAATGCTTAATGACACTAATTTCAAGTCATGGAAGGAGAACGTTTTGATTGTTCTTGGGGTTATGGACTTGGATCTTGTTTTATAGGGTACCAGATTCACTTATGGATCAGAGTACCTCTGACCAAAAGAGGGAGATGGAAAAGTGGGAAAGGTCAAACCGTATAAGTTTGATGATCATGAAGCGTGCCATTCCAGAAGCTTTTTGGGGCACTATGTCCGATAATATTACCACAGCTAAGGATTTTCTTAAGGATCTTGAAAAAAAATTTTGCCAAAAATGAAAAGTTTGAAACAAGTACACTTTTAGCAAAGCTTGTTTCAATGAGATATACAGGAAAAAGAAATATAAGGGAGTACATTATGGAAATGTCTCACATTGCTTTAAAATTGAAAGCACTTAAGTTGGAGTTATCCAAAGACCTATTAGTGCATTTGGTTATGATATCTCTTCCGGCACAGTATAGTCAGTTTAAGGTAACCTATAACTGTCAAAAGGAGACATGGTCTCTTAATGAGCTCATATCACACTGTGTCCAAGAAGAGGAAAGGTTGAAGCATGATAAGACAGAAAGTGCTCACATAGCTACAACATCTAAGAACAAAAGGAACAAAAGAAAGAAAACTAAGGAAGCTGCGGTTTTGGAACCACGAAAGAAATAGAAAATGGAGCATTACACCAATTATCTCGCTGTTACTTTTATGAATTTAATGGTCATGTAAAGAAGCATTACACCAATTATCTCGCACGGCATGCAAGGATATATATGCTTCTTAGTTTGGTTTGGTAGGCGAGAATTCAGCCTTTCTATGGTACAAAAGACTAGGTCACATCTCTAAAAGGATAATTGAGAGACTTTTGTTTGATGGAATTCTCGATCCCCTTGATTTTATGGATTTTGATGCTTGTGTTAATTGTATCAAGGGGAAACAAACAAGCGTTAGGAGATTGGGTGCCAATAGGACTTTAGACGTCTTAGATCTTATACATACAAATATTTGTAGGCCATTTCCTATGGCTTCTTGGAATGGTCAAACATATTTTATAACATTCATAGATGATTTCTCGCGATATGTCTGCCTCTATCTCATTCATGAAAAATCACCGTTTTTACATGTGTTCACAAACTATAAGGCTGAAGTTGAGAACCACCTCAACAAAAGGATTAAAAACGTCGAATCTGACCGTGGTGGCGAATACTATGGTAGATGTGACAGATCAAGTGAACAACATCCAAGACTGTTTGCTAAATTCCCAGAAGAATGCGGTATCGTCCCATAGTACACTATGCCGAGTTTGCCTAGCATGAATGGTGTTGCTGAAAAATGAAACAAAACACTTAAGGATATGATGAAGAGTATGATTAGTCATTCTACCTTACTAAAATCACTCTGGGTGAAGCATTAAAGTCCGTAGTGTATATACTCAACATAGTTCAACTAAAGCAACTGATAAAACCCCTTATGAGATTTGGATAGGTAAGAAGCCTAGTTTGAAGCATTTGCACATTTGGGCCTGTCTAGCCGAGGTAAGGCCTTATAGGCCCAATGAAAGGAAATTGGACTAAAGAACTATCAGTTGTTACTTTATTGGATATTCTGAAAGATCTAGAGGTTACAAACTTTATGATCCCACTACTAAGGTAATTTTTGAGATGGGAAATACCTGATTCTTTGAAGATGTAAAGTTTGCAGGGGGAGAAAAGATTAAGGATTTTGTCTTAGAATAAGAAAATGTTGAAATTCCTCTAATTGCTATTGACAATGTTCAGGGTCAGGCTTCTATTCTTGATATTGTTCAAGAAGCAATTTTGGATCAAAACAATGTCATAGATACTCCTACTCAAGTTCAACAAGTTGTTCCAGAAGAACCAACTCTACAACCTTAAGAACCTATGCCATTAAAACGATCCACTAGAGAGAGGAGAAGTGCAATTTCAGGTGATTATGTTGTATTTCTTCAAGAGCATGAGGTTGACATTGGTGTGGTGGAAGATGATCCAATCAACTCCCATCAAGCCATGGAAAGTTCTAACACTTCCATGAATGAAGGGATAAAGTCCATGAAGGACAATGATGTTTGGGATCTTGTACCATTGCTTAAATATGCGAAACCCATTGGTTGCAAATGGATATTTAAGACCAAGAGAGATTTGAAAGGTAATGTAGAAAGGTGAAACTTTAAATTCAGCAACTGAAATCTGAACCCAATGCAAAGCCCAAAATAAAATACCTACTATCAGCCATAACACAACACAGCCCAAAGAAAACAGAACCCAAAGCTGAAGAGTTTACCCTAAACGACAGAAGATGGCACATTTTAGTTTAAAACCCTTATCTTCCCCTTCTTTCTCTTTTTGTCGCTTTCTCTCCTAGGCAACAGCTTCCTCTTTGCCAAGAGAAAACCCTAGCCGCGTTGCGTGTTTCACTTTGCCAAAGCCAAGAACACGCCATTGCCTTCCCTTCCACACAATTCTGATCTTCTTCCTCTTCCAAAAACTTGAAGCTTTCTTTTCGAAATCAACCCAAGGATGCTTAAATCTAACCCAAGAAGCTGTGCTTTTAAGTTGCCCAATCTCCATATCCGGCCGTCTGATGGAGCCGGATGCGAGGTATGTTACTTCCCTCGATATTCTATTCCCCTTCACCGAATAGTTTTCAAAATCGAGCCTTCTTTTGAAAGTTCCCAAAACCAAACCCTAAATCTTATTTTGAACAAACACAGATAAAAAGGAACGAACCAAGACCTCTTGACCTCCTTTCCTTCATTCTTTTCTTCAAAATACCTCTCTAAAAGCTCTATCCTTTAACTGTTTCCCAAAACCTAAAGGTTTGAAACACTAATTTTTGAACTAATGTACCCTAATTTTTTTTCTCTTCTTGCTCTTTTTTTTTCTTTGAATCGAATTCCCAAAGCCCCAATTTCAGAAACCATACTTTCCGAAAATTAAAACCTTAATATCTAGATTGGGGATTTTTTTCTTCGCCTTTTCATTTTCACTATTGAGCTTATTTACATTGCCCTTTGAGGGCTGAGATTCAACTTCTGTCTTTTGATTTTACAGCTGAAACTAGTTTTTAGAGAGTTCTTCTTGATTTGTCTTCTTGTGCAAGTGCGAAATGGGCTTTCGGAGAGGCCTCTTGAAAGTTTTTTTTGGCTTGCTTTGTTGGCACTTCAGCGTGAATAGGGGGAACGACCATTTTTGTTTTTGCTCATTTTGTTAAGTTAAGCCTCTTGTTGATCTATTTTTGCTTTGATTTTGTTTAATTATTATGGCTCTCTGTTGTTTTTTCTGCCATTAATCTCCTATAAATGTCTTGTTTTACAGGTAAAGCAATGAAAGAAAACTCCAGATGGCACTGCTTTTGCCGAAAATGGCAAGTTATCTTGTTGTCTTACCCGTTGCTGCTGACTGCTATTTCAGTATTGTTTAGCCAAAGATGGCAGTGTGCAACGGCAATCCAATGTGTCATTTTGCAATTTTGGTTTTTGCTTTCTATTTCAAGATGTAATTTGGGCTAAACCTAAAATGTATTTAGGTTGTGTTGGGCCATAAACCATGTAATTTGGAGTTTTGACAACTTTTGACCTTTGTAACCTTATGATGATAGGTGATGGCATGGGAGAAAAGAAAACCATTATCTCTTATGATGATAGGTGATGGTCTGTGCAAATCAATCGTTTATGATGATAGGTGATGGCATGGGAGAAAAGAAAACCATTATCTCTTGTTATCACAGCAATGCTTCTAATTGGTCAACATTTAACTCTGCCAGCATTATATTTAGGCTAAAATCTCAATTATAGACCTGAACTTTACCTGAATTTCAATTAAGGGTCCAACCTTTAAAAAAAGTCATTTAAGTGCCTATCATTATTAAATCGATCAAATAAAGGTCTAATGAAAGATTTAACGACCCTTATTATGTCACATGTCACGTGTCACATATCTAATAGTTAAATTTGATTATAGGCACTTATTTGATATCGTTGACACTTAAATGGCATTTTTAAAGGTTAGGCCTTTAATTGAGATTTTCATGTAAATTCAAGGCCCCAATTGAGATCTTTCTAGTCAAAGTATATTACTTTCAAGCTCTCTACCATAGGCCAAGAGATCTTCTTCCATATAACAAAATAGACTATCTCTTTTCATCCCTGGATTCTGGTAAGCCTATTGGTCCATATGGTTGTCCATGTACCAGTAGAAGATTCAGCAGCTACCGCAGCTCTTACTTTCTTAGGTAGAGATTGGGTTGAGGAGTTACTCAAAATGCTTATCAAGCCAGATGGTGGCACGAAACATTGTTCTCGTAGTTGCAATAGCATTAGTATGCCTAAATTTTGATCCAAAATTAAGTGTAATACCAAAAAAAATTTCGGTTATCAATTTGAACTTTTGTTCAACTTGAAAATTAAAGTGATTGAAGTTAATCTTTGAACAAGTCTTAAGATATTGAGGTGTAACAAGTTGATTTAGAGAATTATGATTAAGTATGGAAATTCAAATTTTACCTTCATAAAGAAGGATTATTACAGTATTGAGAAATTGGGGAATTAAGCTTAATCACTATGTAAGTGACCTTAAGAGTTTATGGGTACTAAAGAAAATTGAGGTTAAATGAAAAAAGATGATTTATCATGAAATTATGGTTTGATGATTGAAAAAAGTTAGTGGAGATATTAAGTTGATCTATGAAATGATTTGGAGTCAAAATATTAATTACTTTTATGAAAGATTTAACGGAAATAAAGACTTAAGTGAAATTAAGAGTTATTTGGAGTTATGGAAATCATGGTAAATTGGAGAAAATGGCTAAATTGAAGATATATGTACTTTGAGGGAAAAAGTGGACATTTGAAAGGATAAGTGAAGGGTAATTTTGGAAACCCAATGGATGAAATTGGAAGAAGAGGGTTTTCCCTTATTATTTTCTTTCTTCTTCCTCTTTCTCCTCTTCTTTCCATTAAAGAGCAAACTAACCCAAGAACTACCCAAATAAATCCCCATTGAATCCTTATCAAATTTTCATGGAAATCAAGAATTAAAGTCATCAAAATCATCCATGACGCTTGCAATTTCGTGGGTTGGGCATTGGAAAGAAGAAACAACTAAATTTGGAGGTGTTTTAGCATTTTGGGCTCAGAAAGGAGAAGAATTTCGTGGTAGATCCATCAAGATTTGGAAAGTAACTTATGGTGTATTTTTCTACTCCATTTTAGATTTCAAATGCTCTTGGAATCATGTTAATTGGATTTGAAATGAATGAGTTATGCATTTTAGAAATTAGAAGAGAAAAAATGGGTTTTTAAGGTGTTGTTTGATGGAACTGAGTTGAATTGATGTTGTAGATGCTTTAATTGTTGTTCTAAGCATGTCTTGATGATGTTTTATGGTGAATATTGTGTTGAATTGAAATGGGGATGGAGATTGGAAGTGATTAGGGTAAAAAAGGGTGAGAAAGGGTGGCTTTTTGTGAAACCCATGGCTGGCTCGCCCCAGCCCAATCTATGGCCGGCCACCGGCTATAAACAAGGAGGGGAGGAATCCCTGGTTGGGATTAGCTGGCCAGGCCAAAATATGGCTGGCCCTAGCCTGAAAACAGGGGGTTCCCCTATGTTTGTCCAATTTCATTCCATTTTCAACTTTTCCAAACCTTTCGAAACCTTAATTAAACTTATGTAAGAGACCTTTTGAGATGGATTAAAATCTCCAATGAATATTAGATTAAGATTTGGGCATTTAACCCCCAATTTGATAATTTAGTGAAGTATTGAGCTCAAAGTGGCTCAATGGAGCATATTGCCAATTGGGTAATGCACTTTGAGCGTAAAAGCATAAAGATACATAGCATATAGCTTTAAAATGTTATATTAAGTTTGTTAAGTGTCTTAACATGTTGTTTTCAATGTCTTGACTTACCTTTTAGGAGGTGACATCTCGGTCAAAGGTGAGGTGCAAACATGTGGATTTATGGGAGTGTTTACCCTCCCAAAGTTGTGAGTGGTGTAGACACTTATTTTTAATCTTAATCAATTAGTTAATTTTAATTAATTAATTAATTGATTCGTCGTTTCCAATTTTTTTTTAGTTTATTTTTGCTCATTTATTATTATTATTACTACTATTATTACTTCATTTTATTTTATTTTATTTTGATTTTATTTTATTACCTTGCAAGTAATTTTGAACTAAGAAGTCAACTCAGTTAACATACAATATATATACATATGTATGTATATATATATATATATATTTATATATATATATACTTAAATGTATATATGTATTTATATGTATATATATATATATATATATATTTATATGTGTACATATATTTATATGTATACATATATATACATATTTATATGTGTATATATATTTATGTGCATATCTATATATATTTATACATGTGTGTGTATATATATGTATATATTTATGTGTGTATATATATATTTATACGAGTATATATTTATACATATATATATATATATTCACATATGTATATATATATGTATAACCCAAAGTCACCACGCATTTAAGCAAAACCATAAGCCACCATGCCAACTATGCTTCTAATTTCGCGTGCCACTTTCTTATCCCACCAACAAGGCTACGTTGGCTTCATTGTAGTAGCCAAATAGATGGTGCCAATCAGCAGGACCACATGATGAGAGGGACCAGTGCTGTTGCGTTACCATGTGACAGCAATGCTACTGGCTGAAATTCTACTATGTCACAAATTGATCTAAATTTTTCTAGCGACATCCAACCAATCACAAATAATGAAGCATGAGCAAAAATAAGGACATTGAAGCTAAAAAATTGAAAGCCATCGGATGAACAAGGGGCGTTTTTCCACCTGCGATGGGAATCCTAAGTTTGCCAATTTAAAAGCCTTGCAATCAGAGAGAGAGAGGGCGGGTTTTTTTTAGCAATAAAAAAAAAGAAGCTAGAGCCGCTAGAGAAAGAAACAGGGGGAACCGAAAATTTCAAAAAAAGTTAAGGTTTCTTATCTATAATCGAGGGTCTTCACTCGACGACTCCTTTGGCAGATCCGGACGGTGGAAGTATTGCTTGTGACTTCGAGAATCATATACTTCAGTTTAAGGACGATCAGATGGTGGAGGTTGGAGTTCCGAAGCTTTGGATCCTCGGTTTTATTAGTTGAAGGGTCAACTGAGTAGAAAAGAAAAGCTTTTACGGTGATTGGTCTAAAAAGACACCTCGGGTTTCGTTAATTGGCCAACGCCTGTCAATCCAAATAAATCAATCGGCTCACAAGTTTGGGTAAAATATCAAATCTCAGCTCCATATTAATTCCCATGTACCCTTGAATCCTGTGAACTTTATTATTTGCTTTGCTTAATTTTGTCAAAATGTATATATGTCCATATGTGCCCAGATTGGATTATTTAGTATCAATCATTAGGTAAATCTCCATGTCTTTGTATATTATGTTAACCTCTATGCTTTAACTGATGGTGTTTGCTTTTTTGTATGTATATACTGTCACAAGGTTTTCTTCCCTTTTGGGTAAATTCCTTAACTTGAATCTAGTTTCCAAGCAATTTCATTTTTTTTTATTTAATGTTAACTTTAATTTGTTCCAATACTAGTGATTTTTGTCCTTGCCTGCTTGATTCTCTGGTTCACATATATGTTTAGTCGTAAGCTGTGAATGAGTAGGAAAATATGTATGTTTAGGTATGTGCAGTTATGGCTTGTCGTTTTAGTTTTGTACATTCGATATGTCAAACTTATGTGTAAATATTCTTTTCTATTTTGAGCTAATCACTACTTATATATGTCTATTTGATTATTCCCATGCCATGTTTATGCTCCACGTATGCTTTGTTTGAATGTCATATTACCCATGCTTAAACCATGTGCTCTTGTTGGCCAAAAAGAAAACCATGTGCTCTTCACAAATTCTGTATGTATTGTTTATGATATTTGAATTCGTGCTCAATGTCTCGACCTATGCTTCAATCTATGTTCCAAGTGTTTATGCCCCATGACCATCATCTTTGTTGTTCCTCAATTAAAATTAATTTCCAGATTATATTCTTTAGGTTCATTAGATACCGATGGTTCATATTTTATATGCCTCATTTGTACATATTTTTCCATTATATTTCATCCTATGCTCATATGTTCATATGTCACATGCCATATCCAAATTTGGACTTAGGTACGTTCCATCTTTATTTTCCTAATTGTGCTTATTTGATGAAAATTGTAAATATATTTCTCTTGTATGTTTAAATGTTCCCATGCTATCTTTGTTAAATTGTTACCCATGTTTATATGTACTAACCCATGTTTCTTTGTCCCATTCATGCATAATTAAGTTTAGAACATTGATTTTCAAAAGTTCATATGCATGGGATGACCGGAGGATGCCTTGGGAGTCCGAGGTTTCCGAAGGTTTTCTCCGATGAAAAGTTTTTCGATGTCTAATTGGAAGTCCGATCGGGCCCGAAGAAACTTTTCATCCCTTCAAAATTAAAAAAATATATTTTTCTCATTTAATTTTCATAAAAAGCATACATCATGTTTATGATTTCCTTAATTTCTTAAAATTGGCAAGTGAACTAAAATTTTTTATTACCTTCTTTTACAAAAGGAATGTTTATTCCAAAACCTTTTATCCATTTTTACTTTTATGTTTTATTTTCATTTTATTTTAAGAAAATCTCTTGTTTAAGAGGCCCAATTAAATTAAAATGAATGTTCATTCCGACATTAATTTCAAAACATGTTTTAGAAGTCTTTTTGAGAGATCTTAATTACACAATTATAATTAGGGTCTCTCAAATTAATCCAAATTTTGTTAAAAAACTACTTTCAAAATTTATTTTCTTATTTTTATTTATTCTTTTTCAATGGAAGGGATTATTTATTTTCTTTTTCCTTTTCTTTAGTTTTTTCAAAAATACCTTTTTGGGAGGATTTTAGTATGTTTAATTAATTAAGACCTTTCAAGTAAACTTCATTTTTATTAAAAGGCATTTTTAGCTTCAATAAAAAGAATGTTTATTCTTTAAATCTTTAAAATTCTTTTTCAAATTTAGCTTTATTCGATAAAAAAGACATTCATTTTTTTTTAAAAAAAAAGGGGGTTTTGTTTTTTGAAAGGTCTTAATTTATTAATCTACTAAGGTTTTCCTACTAAATTAAATTTTTGTCAAATTATTCCATTCAGCAAATTAAAAGGAATATTTATTCCGACATTGTTTTAAAATTAAATCTTTCTAAGAGATTTTAATTTAAGTAATCATAATTAAAGTCTCTTAATGTAAATTTCAAAGTGTGAATTTGAGGATGTTTATCCCAACCTTTTTGCAAAATGTTTTCTAGAAGGTTTCAATTAATATTCTCATAATTAAGACTTTCTAAAAATTAAAATTAAACCTTTGTTTTTCATAAAAGGATATTTATCCTCATTTTTAAATTTGACTTTGATTTTTGAAGAATATTTATTCCTATTTAGAAATTGAATCTCCATTCTAAGTAGGAAATTTCTTCAAATTCAAAATTAGGCTATGGATTTTCACATTAAAAGGAATGTTTATTCCGACATTAAGTCTTTAAATTTCGAATTTAACTTTTATAATGGGATGTTTATCCTACATTAAAAGGAATATTTATTCCGATATTTAAAATTATGTTTTTCTTAAAATGATTTTAAAACATTTCATTATCATTTTACAAGTAAAATATTTCAAGATTTTTGTGGTACCGATTCCAGGCGTCTCGGGGGTGCTAATCCTTCCTCGAGCGTAACCGACTCCCGAACCTAAGATTTTTTTTCGTTGACCAGTTTCTTTCCTAAGCTTGACGTAATCTTTCTAGATTTATGTTGGGTTAAACAAGTAGGTGACTAACCACACCTATTAAAAATAAAAGGTTAGTGGTGACTCCATTTGTTTTTCGACTGTTTAGTCCCGAACATTTTTTTTACGCCATATCATTTATCATTGGAGCGGTAAAACGTCTCGACAAGTGGATAGTAACTTGATATTTTGATTATATAAATGCTTTAGTTTTCTAAATCATGAGTTTAAAATGATATGAAAACTTGTTTTTGAGTGTGGATACTCATTGAGGATTTACAAGCATGTTTATTGATGAATGACTCATATATTTACACTATGCCTAGTAGATTGCACATAATGTGCCTAATTTGGTTTCGGACTAGGCCCTCTTAACTTGCTTGATAGCATGTTTTTAATATTTATGATCTTAAAGCATATGTGTATGGTTTTATGAAACAGTGAGACCGGGCGAGTAAGGCCGATTATGTGTTTCTGCGGACGAGTCCTATGCATTTAGAGCTACGTTTGGTTTTAGCTCCGACGGGAGTAACTTATGGTCTCAGGTTTCGATCTTAGTTAGGTGGGCACGGAGGAAGATCAAATAAGACTAGTAAAGGTCTAGCATTGCCTCACCTCATTGTGATGGTCGAACCGACGCCAAGGTAAGGGGTGATGAAAAAAAACCATGTGAAAAACCCTTGGCAAGATTATGTTTTCCCACGGCTACCCATGTTTTGGAAATTTATTAGGTCATTGTTTTTGGTTTGATAACCACGCTATATGAAATTGTTTCTAACTTGAAACATGCTTTATAATTTATGAGCTATGTTTTAGTTCATGTATGATACATGTTTGATTTGATGAGAAGTTTACATTTGGTTATTGAAATTGTATCCACACTTCTGTAAAATGTGTAAGATTTTCATAAACTGTTACTATAACTCATTAAGTACGTGTTAGTACTCACCACTTGTTCTTGCCTACATGTTTTGTAGTAACTTAGTTTGGTTATGTGTTCCTGCCTCAAGGTGTCCGTGGTGGGTTCGGATGTTTTATGTAGTGCCTTTCTTAGAGACGACTCATGTACTTGAGCTTGGGCTCATGATTGATAAGGGATCTTATTGGAGAAAAGAAAGATAAAGGAGACCGGTTTTCAAATTTTGATTTAATGTAGCACTTTAGTTTTTTTTTTTAAAGTTGTAGATTTACGAAAAGGAATTCCTAAATTGCTTTAGATTTCAAACTTGACATTTTAAGGTCATTGAGACCAAACTTGTGAAATTGACCAAAATTTGACTTTTGGTTGACTTTGGTCAACTTTTATTGAATTTGTTAAATTTTATTTAAAACCTTATTTATAATTGTTCTACCTAATTAATTGAGCCTCCAATTTAGTTTGAAGATGTTTTTGAATTGATATTGTCTAATGCCTTACTTGGTATCGATGTGTAGGGCTACGGCCTTGTATTTCGATGCATCGCGGCGATTGTTACGTACTTGGCTTTTGAGCCGGGGCGTGACATTAAGGCTAACAATGAAACATGTCTCGTAAGAGTTTCTTTCTCGTCAAAGATTATTAAGGAACCTTCTTAGAACAATCTCTTTGCTACAACTTCGGGATTAAGAAATGCATATGCAAGGATCAAATCAAGCTCTATAATATTTGTCACGCTTTGACCTACATGCTCAATCACATGTTAGTCGCCATACTATCTCGAAGTACGTGCTGACCAATAAAACGTCTCGAAGATAGTACCAGGCATTTATAGATTCGTTGCCAAATACAAATATCAAATATCATAAAATCTCAAAATCAAATATCAAATATCAAAATGAATAAAACTTAAAATCAATATTTCCAAATAATATATCAAATAGATATACAACAAAATCCATATATTCTAAAATATTCATATCTAAAAATATTCATAAGCCATAGCATTGGCAAAATCCCTCAAGTATAAAAATCACATGAAATACATAAATTGTCAGAGTATGAAAGCCAGTAAAACAAGTACAGCATAGATAGAAAACCATAAATAGATCACCATAACTAAGGAATGAAACTCACCTAGATACTGAAGATAAGTAGCTCTCACTAGCTACAGATAAGTTGCTCCTCTAAAGTCTTAATCACTTAAAAAAACATTGAAAAGCGCATGGGTGAATCCAATGATTCAATGTTGTAATTTGGAAACCATATAAAAAAATAAAGATGGAGGGGGATATAACAATACCAAAATTTATACAATATTCAGTGTTTGGTCGGCTTTGTTAACTCTAGGCATTCAATTGGTCTCGTTACTCGGCAAAACTTTCGGTTCCCAAATCCTTGTTAATAATCAAAGACACGTCTCATCAATAAGAGGAAGGAAAACATGATGGAGGATCAAAGGAAGAGAACCCGTCATCTCGCTGACGAGGGGAGCTGCAGCGACGGCGAGATTGCTTGTGAAAGGTTTGAAAACACAGGCTAAAGGGTTTGGAGGGAGAATCTGTTTAGAAGCGTCTTTAGTACGGAAGACAATTTTCAAATTTTGGGGACCAATTTTAAAATGTCCTGATTTGTAATTTTCTATTCAAATGTCACGTAAATTGGATTATTTCTCTCACTTTTACACTTACTAGATAACTGCCCTCGTTTCACTGCGGGTGATCTCCATTTTTTCTGTTGTAAATTAAAACACAGCGCCTTAAGATTAGACTTCATCATCATTAAAATAGTGGTACAATTGTAATATAATGGACTCTATTTGAGTAATGAAACTCATAATGTAAGTAGACTTGTTATCTATACACATCGAAGAAAATAGAAGAACAAAGAAGAAGAAAGTATATATTTAATTAAGGGATGAATTTGTTGATCCTAACTTGCTGCCAAGTAGCACTCTTGAAACTTGATTATTCAAGCACATACATGAATTCTTCTAACTTATACATCATCACAGAGCACGTGCCAGAATTCTACAAATTATATACAAAATTGAAAGGAATAGGATTGATGGAGCAAGGTGGAAGTTCTTCAAGTTTTGTTCCTATAACTGTTCAGGAGGTGCCATGAGTGAAGGTTGCAGATCTGATTTTGATAGTGAAAGTAAAAATTATGAATAAAACATTAATACAATAGTAAGAGAGCAAGGAACAAAGCACAACCCACATACATCACTTAAAAAGGTTATGCAGGGGAAAAAGAAGGGATTGTATATAAACAGTCACCATCAGAAGAAGAAAGAATAATCTGCTATTTAAAATTAGGATTTCAGAGACTTTTATTGCAAGTCAGCAAAATGAAAGTAAATATCTAAGAGGTTTTGTGCTTACATGCATGATGAAAATTGTTATGTTAAAAAATAAGATGGCAATAAAAGCCCCTTTTATTTTTAGAAATGAAAATTCACATATAAGAAGCTTTTATTCAGTGTTATTCATTATAAAAAAGGAATAATCAAGAGAGCCACCACCTCTAAAATCAAATTGGTCCAGGGCAGTTTCCATACCTTAGAGATTTCTATATCCCACATGCTGAACCTGTCATGTACAAAAATTATCTAACCAAGAAAAACTTTGGAATTTCTGTATCCCACATGCTAAACCTATCAGGTACAAAAATTATCTAACCAAGAAAAACTTTGGAAATATAAGCAAAAACAATAATATTGTATTCATAGCAAAGCTGATGTTATATCAAAGTGTTTATTACAGATTAGGTTTAACGAACAAAATCTAATAAGTGAAAAATACATTAAAACCACACACGAAAGACAAATAAAATGAGAAACCACTCATATTGTCACAGTGAAGATTGATTTATCATTAAAAAAAGAGTTTAAACTACATCTGTGTAATATCAAATAGTCAAGGCTCTTGTCTTAAATCTTGAAGTTAACAAAACTCAATACTCAAAATCTCAGTGTCACCAATCGTAACTCAAACGTCAGTTATTCATAATAAAAACATAGCAATCGAGATTTAAAAGAACATAGGTACTTGCTATCAAGACCTTTAAACTCATACTCTAAACGTAAAAGAGGTACTTGTTAAATTACAGGTAAAAACTACTAAAACTTTGACCATCAAATTTTTTGCTTCAAAAGCAAATAGTCAAGGAGGGACAGTCAACAACTAAATGAATGTTCAGATAGGATAGGAAGGGAAAACAAACAGCACCCAAAAAAAGAAAAAGGAAATAAAGAAAGAAAGAAATAGAGCAAGCAATCATATGTACACTTCTAACATAAAAAGGAATTATCTGTAAGGCCAAAATAGAAGAAAGTTTTAAAACTTTTTTATCTATTCAATATTTTATCTCATTTATCTCAGCAATAAGACATAAAAAAATTGTTGAGACTTAGTAACAATCAAACTATAAATGTATCTCACCAAACCTAAAAGTGAAATCAAACTGCATTATGAATTAAATTATATCAATATCCAACAGTAGCAAAATGGCTAAAAGAAAATCCATTTAAATTCAACAAAGGCATGAGTTATAAAGATATGCATCATTTAATGCGAGACCAATTTGTTGCAAAACATAAACCGTGTAGAACCATGAAGCAAACACATAGAGAGTTTTTAATGTTAATTCAACCAAATAATTAGTGTTATTAGTAAATATTATAGATATATCTTTAGCTTGTCTTAAAACCCAAACCATATAAAACACATGTTCTTGACAATACTCAACATCAAACTTTCTATACTAAAATATATCTTAGCAAGCATCAGATTGGAAAAATTATTAAAGAAAATCTAATATTACAGATGATTCAACACATGCTTAGTTGAGAAGCCAAGAAACTTTTGTAAGATCAAAAAGCAAAAATAAAAATATTTCTTAAAAACAGAGAAAAGACTAATGGCCAGAGGGAAAGTCATTAACTAATCAAGTTTCAGCTTCTCCATAGGTCATATTTTGGTTAAACCATGGCTGTGGCTCCATCAAAGTAGACTTTTGGTGACAATGATGCCACCAGCAGTCATTGCTGGAGCTCCCAATGGCGAATCTACAAAAGAATTAAATAATAAGTGCACAACCAAAAAAAGGTCCAAAAGTCAAACTATCCTAATTCTTATTCTTCTCAAATAAAAGAAAAACTTTAAATATAAATGAATATGAATCTGTACCTCTAACAAAAAGGATTTAAGTAAATCACCTTTAATATATATATATATATATATAACATCAAGAAACAGTTATACTTACCATCTATGAAATATATGAATAATCATCAGTAAAGAAAAGAAAAATAATGTAGACAATCTAAGTTACAAACTTTGTCTAGAGTCTCCAAAATTTATAACATATTACTCCCCCTAAATCAGACAGAAATCGCATCTTCATCTGAACTTATGTTAATATAAATGTTCTACAATGCCTCAAACCATCCATTTGCAGATCTCTACATTGATATAATGGCAAAGTACAGGACAGGTTGACAAATTGGCAATGCACATTCAGGCCTATTTAAGCACAACAAATCCCATAATTAAATCTTTAACGTAAAACCAAGCTCATCAATAAAATCATTTTCTTACCTGCTATAAGTTGACAAACATCGCAAAGCAAGCTCAACTGAAGTTGCAGGGGCACACTATACATTATTAACAGAACCATTTTTTGAATAAATTGAAAATCAGCACAATAACCAACCAAAAAAATACAATGACAACATACTCTCCAAGTAAACAAAAAGTAATCTGTAGAGTCTCGACCACTATCAAAATGCTGGTATAATTTATCTCTACAGTGTTGCTATTAAATCTTATTAGAATACTATATCTGAATTGCACTCCATCTCTCTTGATGATCATCATCGAAGACAACAAAAAAATTTTCAACGTGGTAGTCATCCACCATAACCAACTTCAATAACAGAGAGAACATAAAAGCTCCAGTAAGAAAAGTAGAAAAGAAAAGAGTTTATAGGTCATAAACCTGTAACTTAAATTTTAGATTCCACCTGCTGTTGCGATTCTCATCTCTCTCCTTCCTCTTCTTCTTGCTTTTCTTCCTTTTGTTATTCATTTGTCTCTGTACATCTAAAAAAAAATCACAGCAAAACTGCAAAAGGAAAACCCACAAAGTAATTAAAAAAAAGGTTAAAATTTAGAAAAGTTACCCAAAACCATCCATTATCTCCCTGTTTAAAAAAACAAAATCCCTACAATCAAACACCAAAAGTAATTAATTTTTCCATCACGCTCTAAACCCACAAAGAAATTAAGAAAACAATACCTCAAACCCTCCATCTCTTCCTCTGACTCCATCTTTTCATTCACTCTTTTCCTTCTCGAGAGTTCAGAAAATATTGCCCGTCTCCCTTTCTCATCTGACTTCAAACCACGTCCTTTTTTTTATATAAATATTTTCCTACTCAACACATCAGCAATCAATAAAGTCCAACATTCCAAGAAATAGGAAAAGAAAAGGCAGAATTTTCCTACCTGTGAAGCCAACGGAGAAAAACTTCCCACAAACCCATTTGGAGATTCGAGAGAAACAGAGGCCTGAAGCAACACAAAAAAAAAAGGTTTGTTTAGCTTTGTCTGAGTGAATTTTCAGAAATCAAAAAGAGAAAAAAATCTAGAACTACTTCTCCTTGCTTCTCCTCTTTGTTCTCTCTTTCTTTTCACCAGAAACTTCTCCATTCTCTCTCTCAATTCATTTTTTTTTCAATCTTTTAATAATTATTTAATGGTGATTGAGTGTCCATTAAAATTGAAAAAAAAAATGGGAAGAAGGAGTGGTGTGACGTGGACAGCCTCTCCTTTAGTCTATAGTAAGAACTTTCAGTTGTAGTTTTAAGATTTTAAGATTTTAAGATAAATGAAATTTAAGAATGACTGAAATATCAAAAGCAACTTGTTCTAGAAAGTAGAGACATGAAATATATTAAATTGGCATTGCTATAGCCTACAGGACTAAACTTTAATTATAATTGAGTTAGAAAAATTGAGCAGCATGTTAAATAAGACACTGACTATCTAATTTAATAAGCATTCAGCATCAATTAATAGATTGATCACATTTAACAATAGACATTACAATAGAAAAACACATCTTTTATGAAAATAAAATCTGGGAGTTGCTTCTATCTCAATGCAGTAACAAAAGTTGTATACATTAATGAGCATTTAATATAATAACCTAAACTAATTAAAACAATGAATAGAACTTGAGTCTATGGAAAAAAGTACTAATACCCAAAACAAAAATAAAAAACAGCATAACAAAAATATTAGCATAGAAACTCCAAATGAATAAAGAAAAGACATTAAGCACATAATTCAAGAGTTTTGCTTCTACTAAAGTGAAAATGTCATCAAATGTTGGAAGAATTTACTTTGTAACAATAACCTTCCATCTTTTGGAAGAACATTGTACAATTTTTCAACATCTTGAAGCATTTATCATCACTCCAATCCTGAAGAATCCCCAGCAAAATATACAGGCATAATCCAATTGTTTGTCATCTGAAACCATATTTTGTTAAAGCTAAAAGTCAATTTGTTTGGACAAAAAGATCCTTAAGTCAGGAAAAATTCAAGCAAAATTCTGAACAAACCTTCCTAAAATTGGCATCTCCCTTGGCAAGACTTTTAAAACATATCTACAGCTATATGCGTTAAACCTGTAAAGCATCATAAATCACAAAGCTAAATACGCTATAATATATTAGCTAATCTCCTCAAATATTTTAAGTACCTCAATTATTATATTTAGATGCCAAACGATTAGCCGCAGAAAGAATGACAACAAAAAAAAATATTGAATGTGTTAGAAGTAACATTCAAACAGAGCCTTAGTAATATTAAATTTAATATATATGTATATATATATATAACTGATACTGTATTTACTCAAATATTAGTGATCTGACCTGAAACTTTGTCTTGGCTTTCCTGTTTTGACTGGGCTCACTATTCTTCAGAAACTTCATTAAGTCTCTATAGATCAAGGTAGATTAAGAAGAAGAACCGAAGTTAATCTAAGAGAGAGACAGAAACATAAATTATTTTCAGAGCTAATCTAAAAAAAATGAAAGAAGAATTGCATGATACCTTCTTTAGATCTTGGAAGTGGTCAGTCACTTGGGTTTTCAAAAGTCTGGAAGATTCTCCGCAAATTTCACCAAAATTTACAAACTTTGTAAAGGGAAATCAAAACAAAAAGACTTTTAGAGAGAAAAAGACGGAGAGAGACAATTGAGATAGAAATAGAATGCATGTTGAGAAAATCATCAACGGTATTTACGGTTTCGTTGATGAAAAGCTGGGGATTTAGAGTCTTCCCCCCTCCCTCCCCTTTCTGCTTGCCTCTCTTCTCTCCACCGTTTCTTTGTTTTCAATTCTCTCTACCTACCTCTTATAGATTCTTCTTATCCACCCAAATTAAAAACCCATGAAAATGGAAAAAGAGAAGAGAATGAAAGAAGATAGGGAGAGTAGAAAGAAGAAAACTCACCAAAAAAGTTACTGCTTTTTTAAATTTCCTCCATTTTCCCTCGGAAGGATGAAGATATTTGGGAAATTATTGTTTCCCGATCCTTCTACCCCCATCTCTTCCTTTTTTTTTTTTAATTTGTAATCTTTTAATAATTACTTTCTCTCCCCTTCTTTCTTTCCTTTTCAGTACCTCCACACCAACCAGTACCAGCACCACCTTCAATCTTCTCTCATCTCTCCATTCTTCTAACTTTATTTTTTTTATATTTTCCCCGCTATTTCTCAAGACGACGTCGTTTTGAGTTTTAAATTGAAAAAAAAAAAGAGCCAGCCAATTAGGGACTGACAAATGGCTTAATTTTTCAGATATCAACGGCCTGCAGTCCTTTTTTATGTATAGAAGGTATAGATATAAAAGTTTTTAAGAAAAGTTCATAAGCTCACCCTCCAGAAAAGTTTACGGTTCACGCTCTATAAATTCTTATAGTTCACTCTGTTGATTGTGCTTACTCATAATGTCTTGAAAGTTCAGTGTACTAACAGAAAAGCTAGACTTAATGAATGGCAGCAAACAATACAAATCTCTCTTGAAACATTATTCCGCCGCTAAATCCCTCACCAGTATCACCCAACTTCATGCCTCAACCATAACCTCAGGCCTTCTTTCCCCCAAGCTCGGCTCAAGCCTTCACCTCTCTTACGCCAACTGTGGCCACATAAAAAATGCTCGGATACTGTTCGATCAAATGCCTCAGCCAAACTTGTTTTCATATAACATGATGTTTAAAATGTATACACAAAATGGGTTTTTCTTAGATACACTCAATTTGTTTGTTGAAATGGTTAACTCGGGGAAGTGCAGAGCAGATAACTATACGTACCCTTTTGTTTTCAAGGCTGTCGGGGAAGAGAAGTTGATTCAGTTTGGCGGGGTGGTTCATGGGAGAGTTTTGATGGTTGGTTTTGAGAAGGATAGTTTTGTGATGAATTCTTTGTTGACAATGTATATGAATTCAGTGGGGAACGAGGAGGGAAGGAAAGTTTTTGATGCAATGCGGGAGCCTAATGTGGTTTCATGGAATTCAATGATTAGTGGGTACTTTAAAAATGGATGTGCTAAGGAAGCTTTGGTCCTCTTTAATAAGATGCTGGATGCTGGGGTGGAAATAGATAGGGCTACTGTGGTTTCAATTTTGCCGGTTTGTGGATTTTTGAAGGAATTGGAGGTAGGGAGAAGGGTTTACCAGTTGGTGAAAGAGAAGGGCTGGGGAAAGGAAATAATGGTGACAAATGCACTGGTAGATATGTTTGCAAAATGTGGAAGTATGGAGGAAGCAAGGTTGGTTTTTGATGGGATGACTGAAAGAGATGTGGTTACTTGGACTTCATTAATCAACGTATGTATTTCTAATGGTAATGTGAGAGCTGCACTGAGACTTTGTCTGTTCATGGTAATTGAAGGTGTGAGGCCTAACCCGGTAACATTGGCATCTCTTCTTTCTGCATGTGGTGAGTCGAAGAATCTAATGGATGGTAGGTTTTTGCATGGCTGGGCAATAAGGCAAAAACTTGAGTCTGATGTTATGCTGGAAACTTCATTAATTGATATGTATGCTAAATGCAATCGTGTTGACCTTAGCTTCCTAATTTTAAAAAAAGTTTCAAAAAAAAAAACTGCTCCATGGAATGCGATTCTGTCTGGGTGCATACATAATAGGCTAGGAAAAGAAGCAATAAAACTTTTTAAGGAAAAGCTAATAGAAGGAATGAAACCTGATGCTGCTACCTTTAACAGTCTTCTACCTGCATATGCCATCCATGCAGATTTGCAGCAAGCAATGAACATGCATGCTTACCTGATCAGGTCTGGATTATCCTCAAACAATGAAGTTGCTACTTCATTGGTTGATATATATTCAAAATGTGGTAATTTAGAATCTGCCTACAAGGTCTTTAGTGGGATAGCCAATGAGAACAAGGACATTTATTTATGGAGTGTGATGATAGCGGGTTATGGAGGACATGGGCATGGTGAGATTGCTGTTTCACTTTTCAAACAAATGGTTCAAGCTGGGGTAAAGCCTAATGAAGTTACTTTCACATCTGTACTGGATGCTTGCAGCCATGCTGGTTTGGTGGATGAGGGTTTGGCTTTGTTCAAATTCATGCTTAGAAACCACCAAGTAAGCCCTCAAAGTGATCATTATACTTGCATTGTTGACCTTCTAGGTCGTTCTGGTAGATTAGATGAAGCTTATGATATCATTAAGTCAATGCCATTTGCACCTAATCATTCTGTTTGGGGTGCATTGCTTGGTGCTTGCGTGATCCATGAGAACATAGAGCTAGGAGAGATAGCTGCAAAGTGGCTTTTTGAGCTGGAGCCAGAGAACACAGGAAACTACGTGTCGATGGCAAAAATTTATTCTGCAGTTGGAAGATGGAAAGATGCTGAACATATAAGACTTATGATGAATGAAATCGGATTGTGGAAAGAACCAGCTCACAGCTTGATTGAGGTCAGAAATATGTGAAATTGGTATCAGGATCATAATTGTGAATGGCTAAATTCATAAAGTGGAAATTTATATCATCACAAGCTCAGTGTTCAATAACCATGATACAAATAACAAATACACAAGGAAGACTCATTTAGATGGGTTAGTGAGTGCCGAGCCCCTAGTAATACTTCTGTGATAGTGCAGTCACGTCAACTATAATTAGGATCATACAAGAAGGGGTATGAAGTTTTTCCTTATTCTTACGCTCTGTGACAGTGCGTTTGGAGATCTTTTTCCTCCATTCACACCACAAGAGTACCGCTCGGCAAGAAGTAGCGGTATACTTGGAGAAGAATTTTTTGCACTGGACCTTAGAAGAGACTAGATCTCATCTGGAAAATATAATAATGTTCAATCCAGGTGCCACACTTGCAAGCATGGCTATTACTTTGGAATCTCACTATACCAGGTAGGCCTTCCAATGATAGATATTCACGTAAACTGTAGATTATGTTCTTTTAGCAGGGATGAATTTTCCACTGAGCTTATGGAAGTTAGCCATGTTTTTGAGTCAGCTGTCCATGATATAACTCAACATAAATATGTTGGATGTACAGATGTAACCATTGTTTGTCACAAAACCTTACCTTCATTACATGACTTTTTAATATCTGTCTTGATTTTGCTCATCTATACCAAAGATGAAACCTCTAATGTTCATCTGTCACTTTGAATCGTCGTGTTCATTCAGTGTGATGAGGATGGAGAATATTATACATTCTAGCATAGGTCCTGGCCTTGCTCCAACTTCTTTTATAGTCGCATCCCTCTAATCTTATGTATTGAACTGCTTTAACATTAATCTCTTTCTAGATCAAGTTTATCTTTCAATTTGCTGGATAACCTGCATTAATCATTTTGTTCTTAAATTTTTAAATTATGATGATCTTGTTGAAAAAACAGAAATCATTGAAATGCCTGAGAAAAACATGGCATCTTATGATATAACATGTGAAAAGAATTCAATAAATAAACCAAAAAGTCACTATCTGCCTCTGGGGATATAATTCCCTAAAGTTCCATCTTTCATCAGTAATGTGGAAAGAATAGCCATATCCATCAATCATTGTCCCAAGTGCTCCTCTGAATTAAAAAGCAAACATGGTGACTACTTGAAAAGGAGTGGTTGCTCTCAACACTGCCTTAGAGTTCCTCTTTTGCTTTTGTCTGTGCACTATGATGGAGTTATGGTATTCCAAATTCTAGAAACTCTTTTCTTTCAAAATTACATCATTCAAACAGTTGAAATACATGTAATTTCCATTGCACCTTTTTCTACTTCATATCACAATGACAAGAAACAATAGACTTTATTTTAAAGCTTTTAGGATTATAAACTATGGGGCCTTCATTTAACAGGAACTCAGCCTGGCAAAACCAGAGAATTTGAGCTTGAGACAAAAACAAACAGATTAGGACAGTGAACAGTCATTGAATAAGTTGGGAGTTGAATGTGAATGAAGTACCCTTGTGTTCTATGTAATTGATCCACTTTTGGGTAATTTGACATCTTGGCTTTTAGAATAATTCACCCATTTGATCATCTGAGCTTTAAAACCCATTATCACCGACTCTTTTTACCAATTAAGAGATTCTCTTTGATAGGCCCACTTACAAAGAGAAGAAGAGGGGAAAAAGAATTGAAAGAATATTATATTAGTTACACGTTGAATTTGAATACCCCTTCATGGCTTTGTCCCAAATTCTGTTATCAATCATGGACAGAAAAAAAAAAAAGGCTTATCCAACCTGATTTAGAAGGTTTTTGCCCATATAAAATTACTATGTTAATCACATGTTTAGTGCAAAGGATATCTTAATTATTTCAGAGTTTTGTTATTTTGTTGGCCTAAAGTCACCTAACTTTGGAAGTATGTTGAATGGTTAAGTTTAATGATAATTAGTTTTAGACCCAATTTATGTGACTTCGGCTCAATGTCAAACCTTAATTTTCCTTGTCAAATGATGTGCAATTCAGGCTAAAGCAATGTTAGGGGAGAGGAGTTTTCAACATTTGGAGAATGTCATCTTGTGGAAAATGATGAGTTGGTTATTTTTCACGCTAGCCGGCTTTTGAACAAGATTAAGAGTTGATTTTGTTAGGCATTTTCATTTTTCAGTTAATCGGTAACCTTATTATTATTGTGCGCTATTGAATCCTGATTAATTCACAACAAAGGAATGCCTTGTTTTGTAGCTAAAAATCACACATATTTAAACAAAACAAATAAAATGACTTGGAGTTTTAATATAAAAAATGGCCATGTCTGTGTCTCCACTTCTGAATAAGGGATTCTTGTAGAATTAAAATTCGAATCTCGGTTCCTTCATATCCTTTCATGAGACCCTCCTAAGATGGAGTCTTTTAGGAACAGTCTCAAAGAAAAAGAAAGTCTTTTAAGTGAAAATTTAGTGGTTTTGAATCTACCTTAGTTGAAGAAAAAGGTGGACGTTAGGTGGCATTGAGATTGTAAAATTAGGAAAACCTTTGAGTTCAAATCATTGATCAAAACACATATGGGGATCATAGAATCAAAGATCCAATTGAGATTCATATATGCCCTTTGAGGAAGAAAATGAAAAAAAAAGAAAAAGGAAATGCTTGGGTGCTGTCCAACAGCAAATTTATTAAATCCTTGAAAAGGAAGGAGATAAATAACCAATTTTTTTTTTGCTAGAAATAAAGAACCATTAGTTTGGTCTACATATTTAAAGCATAGTTATTAAAATTGGCCTGGACAATGACCCGTCCAAGGCTTTGGGTCATGAATCAATTGGTTCAACCGTCGGATCATTCGGGTCAATGTCGAGTTAATAAAATATTATAAAAATTATTTATATATATTTAATAATTTTATAAATTAAATAAAAAGTATATTTTAGTACTTATATAATGAAACTATTAAAATTTATGACATATAATATACTACACAATGATATAAATTAAGAATTAAGATATTTGTAGTGTAATTAAACTATATTTTTATTAAATTATTCGAACTTTGAACTTTATAGTGATTTATTTTTCTTTTAGTTTTTATTTGTTTATCATGTTAATGGACTATGTTACCCCCTTATTTTTATTAAAAATTAAATTAAAACATGATTTAAATGTAATTTAAAAGATCAATATTTAACCCGATCGGTTCACTAAAATCCGACCAGGTCAATGATTTAAAACGGGTTAAAGCGGGTTTTGTCGGGTTAAAGCGGGTCAAATACACAAACGGTCTAAAAATTTAATCAATCTGGATTAGGTCCCAGGTCACTGGATCAACCGGTCTGACCGCTAGGCCGGCTCGGATTTAATAATTATGACTTAGAGACTACTGTTGGCTAGTTCTTTTGTTTTTTTTTTTTGCCCATTTCATCTAATTTGTCTTTATTTTCCCTCTTGTTCTCCTTTTTATTTATTTAGTATAGTCTATAAAATTCATTAAGCGGTGCGAAGAATATAGACCCTTTTTTTTTTGGTTTTTTGTGAGGGAAGGGATACAAGGAGGAGGGAGTTGGAGATTTTGAACTCTAACATATAACATGCATTAATTTCAACCTCTATCCACCTGGCCCGAAGAGTTATTGGAAAATAACATTTGTTGGCATTGAACATGAATCTCTCTCTCTCTCTCTCTCTCTCTCTCTCTCTTTTTGAAGAAGAAGAAGATGAAGATTTTAATAGCAAAACCCAATCCATGTGTCATTATTCTTCATAATTGATAATAAACAATAAGATAGAGCAATCAGATTAAATGATCATTATCATGTTTACACCCAAAATTGCTCTATGATTAAGACATATTTCCGCCATTAAGGAATCTCGTGAAGATTCTACAATTTTTTATTCCTCTATCATTAATTTATAAACATTTTTATTAATTTATTAAAATATTAATCATATCTAAAGTTAGAAAAAGACTGCAAAATCATAAATTATGTAATTTAAGCCTAATATCGGACAAAATTCAGCTTCCATATTTAACCATGTTCAACTAATTGGATTGGAATATCTTTTTGTTTTTCTCCAAATTAAAAAAATAAAAAATAAAAGGGAAAAAATATCTTTTATGGAGTTGTTCTTGAGATAGGAATAGAACTTTCTTGTTCAGAACAAAACAAAAGGCCTGCCATAATTGAATAGGCAAAAACCTGTAAAATTTCCATTGAAGGAAGAACATTTAACATTTATTTTGATATAACTTATATTTTTTCTACCAATAATAATAATAATAATAATAATAATAATCTAAAGCTTATATTGAATATATATTGTGGGTGTCGGTTGGATGTCACCCTACTAAAAACATATCATCATGTACAACCTTTTTAAACTGAGTCATGTTGCCAAAAGTTACTGAAAAAGTCTCTTCTATTTTTCATCTTTTCTCATGTTTTATCAATTGATTTTATGAAGAAATATATGATCTTCATTCTTCATTGGTTCAAATGTGATGCGTCATGTGTTTGACTAGAGGTGATCATGGGTCGGGCCGGGCCAATTTTTGGGTTGAGAAAAATATAGATTTGGCTTGTCCAAGCCCTGCTCGGTCCGAAATTCGGACCTGATCTTTTGTCCAAGACCCGCACAGATTTGAATATAGTTGTCCAAGACCCGCACAAAAACTCGTCCAAATTTTTTTTACCTCAAATAAAAATTAAAAAAATAATAATTATAACATTATTTTAGGAAAAAAAACATTGAATAATATTTAGAATTATTTAAGATTATATTTTTCTTTAAAAATATTTCTAATATGTAATATTTAAAATACTAATCTTATATACATATATCATATTTTGGAAACTAGAAACATCAAAATTTTATTATATATAAATACCGGCCGGGCTCGGGCTTCAAAACCTAAGACCAAGGCCCAACCCGTTTTCTAAACGGGCCTCATTATTTGTCCAAGGCCCGATATTCTGGCCTAATATCTTTGTCCAAACAATCTCAAATTTCGGGCGGACCTTCGGGCTTGGATGGGTAGTCCGACCCTTGAGCAGGTCTATGTTTGACTGACTTTTCTTGATTTATAATAAAATAAGTTAAATTCATTGATACCATTGGGTGGAGTGAAATGGGTTTGATACTTCTTAAGCAAAGTCTTAAATTCGAATAATATAAATTGAGAAAGTAACAAATAGGTTTAGGAGAGCGGTGTAATTACTAGATATCAAGAATTTATACTTAAATATAAGAAAGATAAATTTGAAATTCCTTATATATATATATATACATGTATAAATAGTATCATCTTGAGAAGTACTGAAAAATGAGTCAATGACTTGGGTTATGTTTGGGAGAGTAGTGAGATTGGTTCCAGTGATATTAAAATATTACTGTACATGTGAGAATAAAACTAACGGTGGAAAAATATATATTTAATGAAACAGCGGTAGTGGTGATGTGAGAATAAAAAATGACCATTATTATAGGTATAAGTAATAAAATAAATTAGAAACCAAAAGGAAAAAAAAAGGATAATGCAAGGAAAAAAAAAACCACCATTTGGGCTACTAAAATAAAAAGCTCCAGTTGAAATTTTCATTGTGTGACATGTTTGAGACTTGCAATGTGAGTAAGTCCCATTGCACTACCTATAACACCTAAGGCATCATTTGATCAGTTGGGCATGTTGGAAGGGTAAAACGTGCTAAACTGGTGAAACAAATATAGCTTTAATTTTGAACTTGTAAAGGTTCACAATGACCAAAAAAGAAAAAAAGAAATGGATCCATGGAGTTGATTATTATCTAATAAACACAAAAACCTCACTAGGAATGTGATAAAAATGTGACCATCTAAATCTTTTTTTTTTCCAACTTTTTGAAGAAATGACCATCTAAATCCTTACTTTTTATTTCTATGCAAGTTTGGATAAGTCTAATGTGATGATGATAATAATAATAGAAAAGATAAACTCCCAAATCCTTCCAAAATTACTTCTGGTGTGTTCTTTTGAACAAAATAAAACCTTCAAAATTAAATTCAAAAGCTTATTAGGGCTTTTCAATAAAAAGAACTGATGAATTCCAATCTTCCTCATTAACCCAATTTGCCCATTCTTAAGATTTAAATCTTAATCATTTCAAGAAGATAAAAAAGTAATATTAAATAACCTTTTTAATATATACTATAATAATAATAATAATTGGAATGAGATAAAAACATAAAAAATGTGTTTTAGATTTTTTAAAAGAAACTTAAGAAAATAATAATATCCACAAATAGAGCAAATGCTTGCCATAAACCTAGGAGGAGAGATCTAAATTTAGCTTTAATATCATTGCTCCCGCCCCCTCTCCCTCTCAAAAGTCAAACTCCAACCCACCTTTCTCTCTCTCTCTAAGCCCAACACGCTATTGACTCATCCGAGCTCTCCTTTTCTTTTTTATTTTTTAAAATTATTCTCTTTCTTTCTTTTCTTTTTTTTTTCTAAGAAATGAAATGACAAATTAATTACAAATTAATTAATTAACTAATTAATTTTTCAAAAAAAAGGGAAATTAGATGAGTTGATCCACCAATGAGAAAGCTCCCTTGAAACCCCAAAAGGGTAAGAGGAAAAAAAAAAACCCATTTTTTTAAACCCAAAAAAAAAGGAAAGAAACAAATACCCAGCTTCTCTTTCTTTTCATTTCTTTTTTCCCTCTATTCTTTCTCTTCTTGATCCATGGCAGAGCTAAACTAACGACGCCAGAGCTTCAATAATTAAAACCCAGATTTCAAAAACCCCCAAATTTGATTCTTTGATCCAAAAATTCCAAAAAGGGGGGAAGAGAAAGGGGGTAAAACCCATTGTTTTGGGGGCCTGGTAGAAATCCAATGCGGTGGAGGTCTTTGTTAGAAAGACCAATAAGAAAAGGGAGAGTTTTGAAGGAAACCCAGATCAAAGGACCAAAGTTTGGATCAACAAAAGAAGGGAAAAGGGTTGGATCTGATGGTGGTGAGGGTAGGATTGGGCGTGAAGAGGAGCAGAGAGAGATATTGCGGAGCAGTGGGAGCTGGTTTTGATAATAATAACAAGAAAGGTGGTGTCCTTTTGGAGGGTGGGGAGACGTGTTGTTCAGGTGCGGTGGGGCTGCATAGAGAAGGATGCAGCTTCACATCTCGCCTAGCATGAGAAGTATAACGATATCGAGCAACAATGGGTTTATTGACTTGATGAAGATCAAGATTGCAGCTAGACATATTTCATATAGGACCCTTTTCCATACCATCCTCATCCTCGCTTTCTTGTTGCCTTTTGTCTTCATTCTTACCGCTGTTGTTACCCTTGAAGGTGTCAACAAGTGCTCCTCATTTGGTACCCTACCCTTTATTTTCTACTTTCTATTTTATTGTTATATGATAGATCTTGATTGGATTTGATTGGGTTCTTTTTTTCTTATGCATTTGATAGGGCGGCAGCTGATTTGATTTGGGTTTTCTTTTGTTATTGCCTTTTGATGTTAGTTTTGTTATCTATTAGAGTTATATTGGAATCTTTATTATTCTGATCCTCATTTTGTTCTTATGCATTTGATTTGGTAGGTATCATGATAACCCACATTTTCTGGATTGATGTTAGTCTGATTTGTTGTGTGGATAGAGCTAATTGGATGCTATGTTGGTGTTTTTGTAATGTTCATGTTTTTTTTTTCTTGGAATCTTAGTTTATTCTGATTCTCGTTCTCTTGATATGTTTATTTGGTCATGCACTTGATTTGATGGTGCTCATGCACTTGATTTGATTTGGTTGATATGATGATTGACCAATTCTGGGGATCGTTGTCAATCTGATTTGGTGTACGGTGGAGCTAGTTTGTTAATATTTGGCTTGGTTTGGATTACAGATGAATTAGGATTTTTAGGTTGTTATGTGGCATGAACCCTTGTCTCTTTATGTATTTGGTAGGTTATGTTAATCACAATTTCTGTGCTTTGGTGCTGGAATGTTGAAAAATGTTATTTTCATTTTTATAAGATCCAAATATAATAGTGATTGATCCGTTAATGGGTTTCTTCGACTTAATTTTGTTAGTTAAATCTGAATCTTAAGTTAGTGCAGTTCTTTATGAGTTAATGGTTTGGATATGAGGTTATATAAAAACTAGATAGATTAGGCAGATAGTGGTGAAGCAATAAAATTCAATCTGTTGCACTCCATTCTCAATTCATATCTAGTTTTCCGTTTCACGATCTATATATTTGATTTGAAGTTGTCATCCTGTGTTTATGGATTTATAATCATCCTTAGTGAGATTCTAGGTTCTAAAAGAAAATTATATTTTCGTGGAATTGGTTGACTTGGGACCAGATTTTTCTATTTTTCAAAAGTTCATTTATGTATTTAATGTCTAAATTTGAGCGCCTACTTTTCTGATGGATATACCAAGGAATTATTAGAACTGGGTGAGCCAAACTTTTGTAAGGATGTTCTAGTTGGTGCTTGCAATTGATTCTTTTGTAGCCATCTTTTTTGATCATGTTCTTTGGTTCTTCTGATTATTTAAATTTCAATGGTTATATCCATAAAATTTGATTACAATCGATTAAGAACTGAGTGTGTCTTTCCTGTTGTATTCTGAATTAACTGATTAGATTGGTATATTTACTCCTTTATGCCTTTTTTCTTTTCATAATCCTGTCATTGGGTCCATGACTTTTTGTATTATTGTTACTTTGTCCAGATTGTTTAGGTAGACGGTTAGGACCAAGGCTTCTAGGGAGGGTTGATGATTCAGGAGTAAGTATCCAACTCTCTCTCTTTAATGGAAAATTGGTAATATTTTTTTCGGATTTGTCTTCTGGTTGACAATATATTTATGATTTTAACTTGAGCTGGTCATTTCTGGTGATGATGATGATCCAGCAGAGACTAGTTAAGGACTTCTATAAGATCCTCAATCAAGTGAACACCGAGGAAATCCCTGATGATCTTAAACTTCCAGATTCATTTAACCAACTTGTTTCTGAAATGAAGAACAACCAGTATGATGCAAGGACCTTTGCATTGATGTTAAGAGCAATGGTATGCTTATGTTACAGAAATTGTTGTTATCTTTAATTTACTTTATCAATATTTGCTATTTTGTAACATGGTTAAGGAATGTTAGAACTAAGGTTGGTATTTATTTCTTTCCATCGTATCAATTAATAAATTAAGCATCTTGGGTTGATTTTTGAATGGTTTTGGATCATTTTCTTTTCACCATGTTAGACCTTGAAGTTCTTGGTTTAAATGCTTGTTTTACTTAGGTGACTATGTTGGTTTTTTGCTCTATATTAGTGTGAGGAGGTGTGCATGATCTAGATTGAGGACTATTTAATCATGTTTTCTGTTTCTCTCTGCATTTTTGGCCTGCAAAAACAAAGAAGGTAACAGACAAGACAGATTAAGAAATGATACCATAAAGAAAATTAAGAACCTTAGCTTCTATATGACACCTAAGCATGATTATGGGGTTCAAAAGAATGTGTTGGCTTTGGCTTAGATTTCCCTCTTTCTTAAAGAAAACCTTTCTTTTCTTTGCATCTTGAAAACTGTATAAGAAAGTTCGTAGAAAAACAAATACTTGTATATGCATTCCAGTTTGAATTCTAATTTTTCTCCTACCATATATTATGCTTGGAGAACTTCCTGATTAGTTTTTGTGTTTTATGCACAGATGGAGAAATTTGAAAGGGAAATTAGGGAATCTAAATTTGCAGAGCTGATGAACAAACACTTTGCTGCAAGTTCCATTCCAAAAGGCATCCACTGTCTTTCTCTACGTTTAACTGATGAATACTCTTCCAATGCTCATGCACGCAGACAACTGCCTTCTCCTGAGCTCCTTCCTGTGCTTTCTAACAATTCTTACCGCCACTTTGTTCTGTCAACGGACAACATATTGGCTGCATCAGTGGTTGTTAATTCTGCTGTCCAATCATCTCTAGAACCTGAAAAGATTGTATTTCATATCATCACAGACAAGAAAACTTACGCGGGTATGCATTCTTGGTTTGCACTAAACCCTGTATCCCCTGCCATTGTGGAAGTGAAAGGTGTTCACCAGTTTGATTGGTTAACTAGAGAGAATGTTCCTGTGCTTGACGCTGTAGAGAACCATAATGGCATCAGAAATTATTATCATGGCAATCATATTGCAGGGGCAAATCTCTCTGATACTACTCCTAGAACATTTGCCTCAAAATTACAGGCTAGAAGTCCGAAGTACATATCCTTACTCAACCACCTTCGCATATATTTACCAGAGGTAATCTGATGGGACTATGACAATTTTTCTTCTTAGATGTATGCATGGAACCTTTGATGGTTTGATTTATTTCTGGAATTAGGAGAGAGATCCCTCCCCTCTTTTCCCTCTCTCACCCCCTTCTTTTCTCCACCGTTTTTTTAATGGTGGGGGTTGTTTTGTGGTGGAGGGTTGAAAAGACATGATGATGCTTTTCCTTTTGAGGGATTACTCAATCTGTTCATCGAATGTTGGCTAGAATATGTTTCCCTTTCCCTACCACTCCCTGAAAATCAAATAGTGAAGCCTGATTTTGAGCATCATAGTATTTATTATTGGGATACCAATCTGATAAGCCTTCCAAAGAACAAAAGGTCAAAAGGTTGACATAACTGAGCATGATAAATTATATGAACAACATTCAGAATGTTTGACAACATTGTCTGGCTCTTGGTATGATCAAGGATCATTACTGTAAATTGTAAATGTAATGATTTTGCATCAACCAAGTGAGGTGGATATGCAAAACAAGACTGAAGTCGCTAACTCTAATTTTTTGCTAGATCTAGGCTTGCTGTTGATATGTGTTTTGACCATTGGCACCTTGGTGGTGTGCTGTTACTGGTTGCATTACTAAAAGTGACAAAGCTAATACTAGATACAGTTTCTGCTTCAGATGATAAATAGTTTACTTTTTGTATATTGTCTTCCCCCCAAAATGTTTGTTCTGATTGTCTGTTTTGAACAGCTCTTTCCAAACCTCGACAAAGTGGTCTTCCTAGATGATGACATTGTAATTCAGCGTGATTTGTCACCCCTTTGGGAGATTGATCTGTGGGGAAAGGTCAATGGGGCTGTAGAAACTTGTAAAGGTGAAGATGAGTGGGTGATGTCCAAACATTTCAGAAACTACTTCAATTTTTCTCATCCCCTTATAGCAAATCATTTGGATCCTGATGAATGCGCATGGGCTTATGGGATGAATATTTTTGATCTTAGTGCGTGGAGGAAAACAAATATTAGAGAAACATATCATTCCTGGCTGAAAGAGGTAACTTATCAGCTGCTAGTTATCCTGTATGTTTCTTTAATTTTGACCTCCTTCCTCTGTCTTTACTCACAATGATCATCAAAGTTGATTATTTTAAATTTTGGAAATGAAATGTCATCTACTTAGCTGCTAGACAGTTCAAACCTATGATTCCCAACCCCCTTCTCGTGCTTGAAGTCGCATTGAATCACTGTCATCCTTTTCATCAACTGAACTATCTGAAATGGGCTCCAATCTTTGAATATTTTGTTTCATGGCACTGTTTCTGTACGAAAATTCCATTTTGTTTTACATTATTTTCATTTCAATTGAATTTTACTCGCTTCTTATCCATCTTTGGTTGGATTGAAAAACGTTGATGGAAATGTTCAACTTAACCTAAGATGCAACTAGATCTTAAATAATATGCTGGCTTCTATTTAGTTTTTTTATATGAATTTTTTGGCGGCTAGCAGTTCTTTGTCACTGTTTTACTCTGTCGGTTTCTTTGTGGCAGAATCTTAAGTCGAACCTGACAATGTGGAAGCTTGGAACTCTACCACCTGCTTTGATTGCGTTTAAAGGCCATGTTCATCCGATCGACCCCTCGTGGCATATGCTTGGCTTGGGCTATCAGAGCAAGACTGATGTGGAGAAAGTGAAAAGAGCTGCAGTTATTCACTACAATGGCCAGTCAAAACCGTGGCTGCAGATTGGTTTCGAGCATCTTCGGCCGTTTTGGACCAAGTATGTCAACTACTCCAATGATTTTGTTAGGAACTGCCACATTTTGGACTCATAGTTATACAACTAGAGTTAGAAGAAGAGATGAGACTGGGAAGAGACACTAGCAAGTCAAGTGTCATAAGTTCTATTGCGGCCTTAATTTTCCTGAGATCTATTCGAGAAGGTGGGATGAAAATTGGCCAAGAGATCAACAATTTTGAGGACTGTATGTACTGTCATCACTCAGAACATTTTGCCGAAGGACCTGCATTACTAGCACGGGCTTGAAATTCATTCTTTCAGTTGTAACATAGCAATCGATGTTTATTTTTTCGGGTGGGAAAGAGATACTCGTATTGGTCTTCCTGCAAGGGTTCTTGGCTTAGTGCATATGTTGAAATAAGGTGCAAAATACACAAGACTAGAACTGCTCCTATTGATGTCATTGGATTCATTGGTCTAGGAAGAGAATGGCTTGGGCAGGTTATATGGTGAGGCTCCCCACATCAGCCCAGACTGTTTTTTCCCTTACATTTTTTCTTTTAAGAAAAATTTTTTTGTTGCTTTCATTTTTGTTAGTTCCTCCCCCATTTTTTTCCCTTAATTTTTAAATATCTTGTTGAATTTTAGGACTAGATCAAGGAGATTGCTTTGTTACAGCTCCCATGAATTGGGGACCTGTTCTTAGGTTATATATCGGTATTTGTCATGTACACTTCACGGGAAACATTTAAAATGTGCAGAAAAATTCTTTTCCAATTTTTCCTTCATATATTTGAGTAATTAGCTTGTCCCATGCACTGTGTTACACCTTTATCTTCTCTTTCTTACTTTTCCTCCCCTAGGGGCAGGGTTGCTCATTCTTCCTATTTGTTTCCCCAGGGAAATTTAATTGTTAGCCTTCAAAAATCCCAAACTAGAAAATATTTTGAAGAGACATGTTACAAGGGCTTTGTGCAGCCCAGATTTTTCATACAGGGCATCTTTTCCTGTGGATAGAGAAAAGATATTGGCGGTCTAAAGTTTACTCTGACCTTGGAGGTGGGATATTAGCATCTGCTTAGATACGGTTTGATTCATCCATACCTAAATCTTAACATTAAGGATGTATAGTATAAGTTTTGGAAATAATGAACGAAAATTTGAGGACGATGAACGACACCGTTTGGTGGTCGATTAGTGGTTTTCTAGGGATGAGTTAAATTCTTATTGAACAAATATGCCAAATGATGAAAAAGATATAAAAAAAAAAAAAGGAGAAAGATTCTTATTTGTGGAATTTGCTAAGCTGATGATTACAAGAAAACCAAGTTTTGGAATAATTGTCTTTTTATCAGTACTCAACTCAACAACCGAATTTGGCTAAAGTTCTGCTGAGTTTTCAAGGTGAAAGAGGTTCCTTGTGCTTCAGACATTCCTATTCAGTAATCATCTTAATTGCTCCACTTTCCACCTCTACCTCATTGATTGGATTCTCTTAGCATTTTCCCATTTTCTTTAATGCAAATCTTTCCAATAATTTAAACCAAAATGATTTAAGACTTTGATTAGCCTCTTCTGATTGATTATTACACCAATTGAGCCCTTCTACATTACTACAAGATTCTGCTATGGGTCCTCGACACGTCAACAGCCAAATATATGCAGACGTGAAAGTCTTTTTATTGCCAATTGAACAATAGACGATAGTCCGTCCATCCACCCATCAAATTTCAAAGTTACATAAAGCAATTCATATAGACTAACAAATTTTCTCTTTAGACGACATGGTTAGAGGTTAAAATTCATACAGGTTTCGAATTTAAAATCTCTCACTCCCTCCTAATAAACCCAAATTGAACATATCGGTTAATCAGCCAATAAACCGGTATACAATTCGACAAATCTAACCAAAAAAAAAATTATTATCAGCTGTCCCAATAAAATTTGCTCTATAATTTAATACCCGAGCATTCGATTCATCGAAAAAGCAGCATACGGACAGTTAATTTCGCAGTAATAATCTTGGTATACCTTTTCAGGACAGTTGTCACAAAACCTAAAAGTGAATTTGAATCTTTCTAGTTGATTTCTTGGAGGCTGTTAGTCTTAATTCAATTTATCAACGATTTTGATGTTTGGACTTTTCCTAAAGAGTTTGGTTTTGTAAATAATAATAAAAAAAAGGAAAAAGCCTTGAGTTTGACAAATTCCAAAATAGCCTGCGGATTGTACCATTAATTTGTCATCCAAAGTTTGAGTTTTGAGCTTTGAGTTTGAGGTTTGAGTTTGAGTTATAGCCCGTGTCGTGAATGATGACTCCATATAATGTCTACTTACATTCTTCAAATATTTTAGGTCACATGTTTATTAGGAAAGTTACACTGTTCCTAAGCCAAACATATTCCGTTTACTCGACGTTAAGATGTCCCTTAATTAAGGTTAATTAAGGTTTAGGCTCCGAGTTTTGTTAATGAAAAGAATAAGATTAAAAGAACTTTTACCATTTGGAATATAACGACAACACTACTTTATTTTTTTTATTTAATTAAGATCTAATATGATTATGAATAGAAAAGTTCATAAAAAAATTATATTTAAATTCAAAAAGTCTTTCCCATGAGGAACAGAAACTTTTCAACAAGTAAAAAATAATCAACGCTCATATTTTTGTGTTATTGAAGCGGAAATTACTTGTAGTAAAATTTTTTGACTTTTTAGTGATTTTCAATGATTTTTATTTTTTATTTAAAAATAATTTGTGAAAAAAATTTATATTTCTATTACCTTTTATTTATATGGAGAAAGAGATTCGAATCATATGAATAGAAAGCATACATTAATTGCTAAATCAAATGATTAGATGTATTAATATGATTATTTTTACATGTCTTTATACATATTATTAGAGAGATAATTTATAATTTGAAACTATTAATAGAATGTTGGGCTTTTAATTTCAGCTATTAAAGTTCTAACCTAGATTTATAATAATTTAAATAATCTAATTTAGTTGAAAAACACGCCTAGAAAAAAAAATACTACAATTGAATCCTATAAAATTTCTATGTCAAAGTAAATGAATTGCTAACAACTATGATGATCGTCAAAATCCAGATTAAATGACAAACCAAAAGGAAAAAAAAAAAAAAAGCTGAAGATCCAAAGGCTGTGTGTCGCATGCAACTTCATTTATTCGTTAGTTTAGTTTAGTTTGACGCTAAAGTTGTAAGTGGTAAGTTTACATTAGGGTCACAAATTTTTTTCTTTTCTTTTCTTTTTTGTAAATTTAATTTTTATAAAAGAGAGAGAAAGAAAGAAATCTGTCCATTCCCATAGGCTTAGGAGATTGGAAGGAGATGGCAAGAATGGAAGCATTGACCACAGATTTAGAAGACTTTGAAAACTCCGAAACGGCCTCGTCTTTTGAGATTTATTATTTCATCTCTGCTTCTTCTTCTTCTTCCTCTATCTTTCTTTTTTATTAGTGATTCATTTCATAATTTTATCATCATCGAAGCAGCCAGCACCCCCATCTGTTTCTTTCTTCTTCTGTTTCTTCAAGGCTTGGAGTTTTCAGCCAACAGAAACCGACCCAGATCAGTTTTAGGCTCAAGTAAGATAATCCACCAAACTTTTTCACTTCTTTTAAGTATTTGTTTGGTTTTGGAGTGACCCAGTTTTGGATTTTAGCTGATTTTATGATCTCAATGACTGTAATTTGGAGATTTGGGTGATTTTTTTTTATTGGTTGAAGTTTGCTTATTTGGTGGTTTACTGTGTGTTTATGTTTATGTGTGTCTCACTGGTTGTTGGTTTTTTTTTTTTTTAAAGAATGGATTATATTCTATTTTTGGATTTACCCAATTTGGGTTACTAGGAAATGCTTGTTAAAAATCAAATCTCTACTCTTAAAGTTGCTGCCTTTTATACACTTTGTTTCCTAATTTAGGTAGCCTGCATATCTCTTTCTAATATATACGAGTCAAGTAATTCAATTTTGCTCTTTCTCTTTTTGTATTCCATTTCTGCAGAATTTCCGGTTGAGCATTCAAAAGGGTTTTGAATTTTGATTATTTCAAAGGTACAATCCAAGCGCTTGAGAGGACTCTTGTATATTTAAACAATTTGGATTGAGGATTTTGTTCACAGTAGACGAGAAGTCCCAAGAAAAGATCTTGGGGGATTCAGATTTTCAAGTCTGTAAGGTTTTTGGTGATGGCTGGGGTCCAGGATCAGTTGGAAATCAAGTTTCGATTGACTGATGGATCAGATATTGGTCCTAAAACCTTTCCTGCTGCTACTAGTGTTGCAACGTTGAAGGAAAGTGTTCTTGCTCAATGGCCTAAAGGTTAGTTGGGTGTTTGATTAAATCCAAATGTATTTATTCTGGCAAAGTTTCAGGTTTATTGTATTTATATATCTACTCTTCGTCTTATTGTTTTTTGGTCACTGTTTCATTGTTCCTTATGTTTTGAACTTTGAACCCGAAGGATGGAATCAGGATATGGCTTGTAGAAATTCATGCGATTTGTACATATTGGTGGTTGAGTATCAAGATGAGAGAAAACTATGCAAGAAAATAGAAATCATTATATATTGCTTTTCTTCTTCAGAATTAAGACAAAATGAAAAATCTATCCTTCTTAGCAGAGTAACTGGAACATTTTCTGTAATCAGTAAATTGATTAGAAATGCTGATTACTATTTGACTGTTTGAGATGCTCATAATGAAATTTTTCCAAAGAACCAGATAAAATGCTATGAAATATGAATAAAGAGTGGTTCAAACTTTTCCTGAGTGTTATATGAATAGCTCTATCAAATGAATTTTATAGAAACTTGTATCATTTGAAGAGCATAGACCATGCTGCTTGTTTTTATCATCTAATCCAACATATTGTGAAGGTTTTTGTTTGCTTCATTGCATCCCATGCACTTCTTTAAATTTGAATTGCAATTCCAGATGATCTTTCTGTTGTCGGTTTGTTGTCGTTGCTTTCCTCTCTTGCCCTGCCTCTCTCTTGACTGCTTATTCATAGGTTTTTTGTATTTTTATATGCTTTGTAAGTATATGGGGAGTGTTGAAGTTTTGATTGTAATTAAAGGTATTCAGTTCAACTAAAGGGTTAGATTGAGCTAACGTATACTGTCAAGCTCTTCCTCTACCTTGCATATCGCATAAGGGAAAAGTGCAAATGAAGTGGACTGTTTTTCAGTAATACATAGAAAAGAGAAAGAAAAGAAAAGGAAAGAAATGGTTGTATAAGTACAAGGACATGCGAGCTAATGAGGAATAAGTTGCTTGTGTTAATTTTGGACTATAATCGAGGAGAATTCTTAATTAGGTCTCTGATTGAAGATTGGTTTTGTTTTTCCTTTTTAGTCATATTACCATTCTTCTGATTAAAAAAGTTTTCCAAATGTGTAATTATATTCTTTCAATTTTGGGCAGAGAAGGAGAATGGTCCAAGGACAGTAAAAGATGTTAAGTTAATAAGTGCAGGAAAAATATTGGAGAACAACAAAACGCTGGGAGAGTGCCAGAGCCCTCTTTGTGATATTCCTGGTGGAGTGACAACCATGCATGTTGTTGTTCAACCTCCTCCTTTTGAGAAAGGTACAATAATTTTCTGTGGGATTCCAAAAATCATACTGTGAAGTTTTTCATAAAGAGCAATAATACTCCTTTGTCCTTTTGTCTGTTTGCAGCAGTAATTTTCAATTTATCATTTTTAAGGGAAAAAAAGGAAAACCCTTCCCTTTGGAAATTATTCAAACTAGCTAGTTGAGGTTTCTGTTGTTAAGTCCATGGAAATTGTTAGGTGATGATCGCATTGTTCTGACTTTAGAGAAGTTTAACTCAGCAGTCATGCATTTACATTATAGGCCACTTCTTGTTAATAGTAAAGCACCACATTGAAGCCAACTATACATTTCCAGCTACCAACTTGCTTGTCCTTTTCCCAACTTAAAATTGTTTTTTCCCTCCTTAAAGTAACATTTGTATCTTTCATTAATGAGCAGAAAAGAAAGCAACAAACCAACCAAAGCAGAATAAATGTGTTTGTGTCATATTATAATCCACAGCTTGAAGACTGAAGAGGGATGACATCATTGTCAGGTGATTTTAGTTAATTGACTGTTTCTTCACTGCTAACATAAATCTTGGCTTTAATCTAAGTTAGGTGTTCACAAATTTTCTTCAGATGAGGAGTGCTGGAACTGGTATAGAAAATGAAGTTGCAGACTTTCTGATCGATGAAGGCAGTTGGCATCATGCACATTAATTATATAGGTCATGTTTTTCTTTTCTGCTGGTCTACGCCTTATTTGTGTAGTTGGTGATTGTCCATCCATTTTGTTCACGCTGTTCTTTTCACATTAATTAGACTTTGCTATCAAGCAATTAAATCTCAGATTTTGTGTCCAATTATGTCGCACCAAATGCATTTTGCACATTTTGATGTCTTGAATCCATCTTCCCTTGTATAATATCATTTTTCTTGTATCGTGTAATTTGACCTGGTACTCGAATTTCATGTTGGTGGTCATACGTTTTACCAAGTATAAATGCCAAGAGCTACAGATAGAGTTGGTACCTTGTATCGTTCATTTTGACATACCAGCCACCTTCAAGAAACGTTCATGGTGGCTTGGTTGTTGGCTTCATGCTGCGGTTTGACAAATTTCTGATTGACTTGATATTTCCATGACTTGCTGGTTGTGATAGGGTAACCACCGTTTAATTTTAGAAAGATGTCAAGTACAAATTAACCATTATAGTAGCTTTTCTTAGGTAACTTGAAAACCACCTAAACTTGTGTCATTTTATGTATTGATCTACTAAAATGTTGTGTCTGTAAACAATCAAAAAGTTTGTTGGAATATCACTAGCATTAGACATTAAAAGATACTGTGCCAAAACTATTGCTTAGTTATAAAGTTGTTCCTGCATTTTGTTTGATCATGTTACTTGTCTGACAGCCAGGATTTAGCTGCTTTTTGGCCTCATTTCCACTCTGGATATTCCCAGAATACGGAATAGTGCATTTCAGCCTGGCCTGTGATTCAACCTAATGCCTGTGTATATTTCCATATAGCTTACTCTAAAAAAATTGGATTTCAATGCAAGTTAAGATTTTCTGAACCAACAAGTTTGATTAAGTTGAAATATCATAGAGCATTCATGTGAACAATTTTCTTAGGCAAAACTGTATGAACATTCAGCGGAATGCATATAAGGGAAAATTTTCATGTCCAGATAAAAGGGAAAAACTTGGTAGTTGAAAGATCATTGAAATAATGAAAAAATTAATGAAAGAGTGGAATCTAAAATGGTAGAATTAACGGTTAAATCAGGTTGGGACTTTGGCATAGGATGGTGAAATTCAACTTCAAGCTCGATTAGGGGCGTAGAAGTATAACACTTATAACTTGTAAGGAGCTATGAACATTTTGACTTAGGTTGGTAACAAATTGACTTTAAAACTTGGTTAAAGGAAAGGGGAAGGTCATGGGTTAGAGCTTGAGATTTCAATTTTTTTTTTGGAGGTTTTGTCTCGGAAGTTTTAAGTCTGAATATCGAAAAAGATGGGATTTTATTGGATGAGAGGTACACTAATGAGTTTTTAAACCCCAAATGATCGCATATTTAAAGTTTTTAAACACCACAAGTGGATTTTTAATATTATCACATATCCAAATTGAGATATTCAAAACTAGTATTATTGTTTAGAGATATGACAAATTGCTCTGCAACTTGTTGGGATTTATTGGATGAGAGAGGTAGGGTTTATGTGATCCTAATTGCAACTTCTGAGTGACTATTTATTTTAGTCTTTTTTTTTTGGCCAAAAAACTATTTATTTTAGTCTTGTTATGTTTTTCTTATATTTTATATATATTTTGAAACGAGAGATTTTCAATTGGAATAATTTTCTAAGTAAATAGTAAATACTAAATACATTTATTATTCTCCATTATTAAGGGAAAGAAACAAAGTGGGAAGTACAACTTATTATTATTATTATTATTATTATTATTATTATTATTATTTTATTTAACAATTGTTATTATTATTATTTTATTTAACAAAGGTATCTCTAGTTTTTAACCCAAGATTAATCCTTATCAGACCACGAGTATTAAGAGTCCGTTTGATAGAAAAGAAAGAAAGAGGTAAGAAAAGGAATTTATTCATTTTAATTTTAATGAACATGATTTCTAATTATATATCCTATTTTATAATCCATCATTAGATTATATTTTTTTTCTTGCCCCTTTCTTTCCTGAGAAATGATCCCACGGACTCGGTTCCATGAGACTTATCACAAGATCAAGATGTGGCATCAAGTTTAGCCACTAATTTGAAAAACTTTAGCCCCAAATAAAAATTTTTAAAATTTTCAGGGTAAGTTTCTCATTAATGACATTTATTGGAATATGTTTAATTTAAATATGTAATCATAATTGTATCATATATTGATTCTATAGTAACTTTCACGGAACCAAGTCCATGGGATCATCACTTTTCTTTTCTTTCTATCAAACAGACCCTAAAGGTAAAACATTCTCAACAAATTTATTTTGTGGGATCGAAATTATATTCTCACTTTTAATGAAGTAAAAGCCAACTTAACACTCCTTGGTAACCCAATTTATTATTGAAACTCCCTTTGTGCATTTATTTATAAATGCTGTCTTAGATAGATTGGGCTGCACTTTAGATTTGAACTTCTATAAAATGTAATTTCTTGGATCTCTCATTGGGCTCGTCAACCAACGAAATATTTTATGGCATCCAAAGCATGGTAGAAAAGATTGCTTAAATTTACCAAAAACATAAAATAAAATTGCTTAAATTGGAATGGAGAAAAATACTTATTAGCTACTTTTTTTTTTATATTTTTTTAGGAGAGTAAATAATTTATATAATCTCAATTCTCAATCATATAATTAAAGATAGTAACTTTAAGTTATTAATCAGATAATTATCTTATAGTATTATAAGTAAATTCTTAGTCATATAAATTGAGAAAGATAGACTTAAATGAGTTTCTTCTTTTGACGTCAAGACTTATTTTAGATTACAAATTTAAGAAAAATTATCTCATATATACTAGTAGTAGAGTTTAGAGGTGTCAAATCGGGTTGATCGGGTAGGTTTCGAGTTCGGGTCAATCAGGTCGGGTCAGTTTGGATCAAAATAGACTTTCGGGTCATTTCGGGTTTCGGATCATTCGGGTCTCGAGTCATTCGGGTTCGGGTTTTTCGGATTTGACCATCGGGTTTTTCAGGTTACATGTTTTTTGGGTTTTATGTGATTTGGATTCGATTTTTTTGGATTTAACTCTCGAGTCATTCGGGTTGTCGATTATTTTAAATTGAATTAAAGTTTTGATTTTACAAATTAATACTTAAGAGAGATTTTATCAAAAATATTATTTATTAGATTTGTTATAAATTGTAATTAAATTAATTAAATTTGTAATGTTATAAATGTATTAATTACATTAGTAATATTTATAACTTTTTTAAAAATTTTCCTATAAATTATCTATAGTTTTAAATAAAATAAATATTTAAATTTTTATTATTTACTAATTCATTTTTAAATTCTAATTGATATATAATAAATTAATGATTCATAATATCATTAATATATAATCATGAATTGTCCGTAGTACAATTACAAACTAAGGAACCAGAATTTTGATATATAATTACAAACTAAGGAGTCAAAGTTTTGGCATACAACTACAAAATTTACCAGTTTTCTCTTATTGAATTGACAATTTAAAAGCTTTTATTTGGTCAATGAATAGGATAGCCGAAAAGGAATAGCCAATAGCTAATAGGCTATCCGAACTGTCATACAGCTATGGCCACCATGAACTACTAATCTTAGTATCTTAGTATCTTATTATCTTAGTGCTAATGACTTTGTTTTGTTCTTTCCTTTCTAAGACTTGTATATAGACTATACTTTATAGTGATTAGTGATTAACATCACCTACTTCTGCATAATAGAACAACTTGCACACACACTACATTCGGCATTCTCATTAAATTATTTGTTTTGACGAGAACTAAATTATAAGGAGAAAATATATGATAACATATTGAAATTTTAATTTCAAATTTTTAATGTTTAGATACTGTTTGTTGGATAGATAATTCACTAATTTGATATGAATATTAGTAATTTATTAATACTACTATAATTTATAAATTTTCTTAGTTAGAATGGAAAATTGTCATTCACATGAAAAAATGTATTTATTGATTTGATCAGTAATGATAAAATCAACATGGCCTTTTGTAAATTCTCAAATTTTCCTTAATAATGTTCATAATTAATATTATTAAATTTAAGTAATAATATTCTATAAATTCATATAATTCAATCATAAATTCATAATAATAAAATTTAAAAAACGTGATTATGAAAAAATATTTTTTTAAGTTCACTTTGATCAAAATTTTATCAAATATTTATTTTTATTTTCTTTATCATATTTATTTATTAAATTTGAAGTTTATGAGGTATATAAAAATACACTATCTGTCCCTATTTGTCTGTTACAATTAATCGTTTCATATAGGGCAAAAAAAGTAGTTATGGTACAAAATTTCATACATATTTACATTGACTTTCTTATTTTATCCTTATCTCTCTTCTTCTTTAATTCTCTCTCCTATTTAAGAAAAATATTTATTTAAGAGAGAAAAAAAGTAGTTTAAAAGGATAATTTTAAAAAATTAATAATTAATGCTGAGATATAAACAGATAAAAAGGGATAAATAAAGCTTTTAGAAACAAATAAAGCTTCTAGCAGGAGGCAGATAAATAGGGACATGACATGGGAAGTATTTCATTAGTTTGTCGGGTTCTTTCGGGTTAGATTCTCTGGTCAATCGGGTTTCGGGTTTATCGGGTTCCGGGTCGGTTGGGTTCCAGGTTGTTTACTTTTTTAAGTCAAATCAGGTCGAGTTAGTTTCGGGTTCGGGTAAGCTTTTGACAGTTCTAGTAGAGTTCTTAAACTCTATAAGTAGTGTTTAGAGAGTTAACATGTGTTAATGTGTGATATATTTTTTTAATATTAATTGATTAATTAAATATTGGGGCATGTGTCATTTTTCCATACTGATTACGGAATCTAAAAAAGCTCTAATATGTAACAAAAAAAAATAAACTTTATTGACAGGGTATTAAAAAATAACTTTAAGTTTAATATATATAATACATCATTAAAAAGAATTGGATCTAGACATTTAGTTCGATTAATTAATTTATAATTAAATGAAATAATATATTTTCTGGTAAAATAAACTACTAATATTTTCAACAATTTTGTAACCAAAAAAAATATTTTTAAAGAATAAAAATTAGATAAGAACCTCCTATTTCGTTTCGGGTTACAAAATTAAATATATTACTAGCACTTTTGACCTGCACTAATGCCGCGAGATTATGTAAAAATTATAATATATTATATTTTTTATTTGTTAGAGCATATATGAAAAATTTATATTAGACTTGTGCTAATGTTATGGATTATATAAATATAGTAGATTTATATGAAATTATAATGAATTATTTGTATTTGTTAAAATATACATTTTTTAAACAATATTATTAATAATAACATTATTATAGAGAAAGAAAACTACATAACTAGTATAATAGCAACAAATCAATTGAAATAGTTTGTTAATGTCTTTCTTAAAAAAAGAGTGATCTCTTAATGTCTATTTCTTTTTTATTTTAAATTTTAAATAATGTATATCTCTTTTTTTTTAAAGGATTGTATAATCTATTTTTTGAATAAGCATAGTGATGAGAGTTTTGCCGCAGTACTCTACAAGTTAAAATTCTTGCTAAGCTTCAATGTAGTAGGGCAGGCAAGGGTTGATCCCACAGAAAGCTTTGATGATATTTGCCTTCAAAACAAGAAAGTAAAGAGGAGGATTTATGATAAAATTCAAGGTAAACAAAGATTAAACTAAATACTAACTAATTAAGAAGATGTTTATTAAGACTAAGACCTCCAACCTAGTGATTAGGGATGCTTACTAACTATTTGATCCTTGATTTATCAAAGGACAATGTTTTCATTCACAATTACATTAACCAATCAAGCAAGAACCCAGCATCTTTACCGATATATTAATCCTAAGCCTTAGACATGCAATAACATATCTTTCAACCTAACACTAATCTGGAACCCCAGCAGCCCAAATTTAACTGCTCGGAAGTATTAAGAGCTATATTAATTTAGGTTAACTATTATCAGAGATTCACCTAGCATGAATCTTTTAAATAACCTCTCTGAATTTCCTTTGAATGGAACATTCTACTCAAGTTCCACTTACAACCCAATCAAACCCTAAACAGCATGGATTTAAAGAGAATGGTTAGTCAATTGAAAAAACAAATGATTATTACGCACTAATCAAAAGTATAAACAATAGACAAGTATATAAACAAGCATATTTACCTTAAGCACAGAGAATTCAAAGAACAATTGAAAAGAAAATTGAATTTAGATTATGAAATCTCACAAATAAAAGTAAAGCATCCAAAGGTCACTAAGTTGAAGAAAAGATGTTTAACCTAGCATTGTAATTGAAGAACTAAACTAATTACAAAAATTGCTAAGAATTCCAAGAGCCCTACCTTAGTAACAAACTAAGGTATTTATATGAACTAGAGTTACAATCCTAAAAGACTAATAAGTCCTCTTCCTTATGCTTGAAACTTCTCTCTTCATTAATTACAAGTTTTGGTCTCCAAATTTCAATCTCCCTCTTGAATCTTCTTTGATTATGGCCTTCAATTGACAAGTCTTGGGGATTAGAAAAGATCAAAGGCCAAACATTGGGTCTTGATGGGTCAAAAGGATCCAAATAATTCCAATATGGACTTTTTCCGATTGGGAACCGGATCTGGGTCTCTATACAAATGGTGGCTGGCTGTGGACAGCTTTCTTATTGCTCTCGACTAGGGTCAGGTGGCCTCAGGTGCATTTCCAACTTCTTGATTTCTTCATTTTTGTTGTAAATTGGCTTGGTTTGATTGCTTTCTTCTTCAAAGTTTCAAATGGTTCCTAAAAGATGAAAAAAAGCTAATTAGTGTAAGTTTAATAAGTTAGTTACTCAAATTCAATAAGATATTCAACTAAAAATGTAAGTAATTTCGCAACTAACACATAGTATAATTTTAATGGGGTTTTTAATTCATGTGTATTCTCTTTCTTTCTTTTTTTAAAAATAGTATAATCTTAATGGGTACTTTAATAAGAATTATTTTTTTTAAAGAATTTAAAATCTATTTCTAATAGTATTGACTTCAATATATTTGATTAATAGATATTAGAAAAGATAGATATTAGAAAAGACAAATTAACATACCTACTTTAAAATATATATATATATATATATATACTTTCAATGCATATTTCTTTTTTGCTTTAATTTTAAATTATGCACATTTCTCTTTTTTTTTAAGGATCGTATAATCTATTTTTTGAATAATGATAACATAATTTTAATAGAGTTTTTAATTCATGTGTATTTCTTTTTTTTAGTATGAGGTTAATGATTTTTTTTATAAGTATTGAATTTTTTAAAGAATTTAAATGAAATTTCTAACGGTGTTAACTTTAATCTATACCTATATATTAATTCTATCTCCTATCAAATTTCCTTTTAAAACCTCTAATTTGGCATATGATAACTTTCTTATTGGCATATATAGTAATTTAATATGAAAAAAGTTAATGTGATGTGAAAATGTCATTTTTATCTTTTCAATTGAGAAAAAAGAGGTTTTTCCTTGATTTGGGTCTCGCAACAATAAAATTTTTTTAATATTTTTAATTTAAAAAATTTTAAATTCTCTTTATATTTAAAATTCATATTTGAAAGTAATTCTTTGTAGAGATTAAAAAAACCATTAAAATTAACAAGAAAATTGTACTGACATTTACATTTTTTTTTTAGTTTTTTTCATTTATTTTCTCTTATATGTATTATTTGTTGATTTATTTAATTTTATTTAATTTTTATTTGTTGAGTTATCGATGAACACCATATTAGTTTTCTTTTTCTTTTTTGTCAATGTTTTAGCAAAAAAAGAAAGTTAATGTTGATAATTGTTATTTTGGTTTCATCAATATTTCGGCAGAAAATTTCTATTTCAATGCAAACATATTGAATAACAAATTTTACAATAAATAGTCTAATAGAAAATCTTACAATATTGTACAAAAGATTAAAATAAAGTATTGATTTTCATAAAATCCGAAGCGTAAGTGCGAGTATACATGGTAGTATATTTAATTAATAGATATTAAAAAAGACAACTTAACACATTTACTTTAAAAATATAAGAATAATTAAAAAGATTAGTTATGAGATTTCACAACAATCATTAAAATTATTATGAAAAGACCAAAAGGGATATAAAACTTAATACTACAACAATTCGTATGGTGTTCTTTATGAAATTTCATTAGGTGTTAAAATTAATATATTTATATTTATATTTATATTTAGATAATAAATAAATTTTGACTAACTGTTTTTTTTTTTTCACTATACATAGAATAGTAATTGTGAGAGTGAACTTGTTTTGTTTTGAGTTACAAAAATAAAGATGATACAATAGATGAAATTGGACTATGTTATATAAAAATTTTAAATGTATGATAAATTCCATGGAATAAAAAACCGGACCGGATCGGCCGGTTCAATCTGTTGAACAGGGAATTGGTCACAAGTTCGGTCCTTTCCGGTCATAAAACCAGATTATTGTTGAACCGCCTTTGAATCGGTTGAACCGATGAACCAGTTGGACCGATTCAATCCAAATTTAATTTTTTTTTATTTTTTAATTGATATTTTTACTTTTTCTTATTTTTTAAGGAATATTTTGAATTTTTTTCTTTTTTTTTCAATTTTTTTTGAATATTTAAAAAAATTAAAAAATTAAACTATTTATTTAATCGAACCGATTGAACCGATTAGACCCGTTGAACCGGTGATCGGATGACCAACCGGTTCGACTACCGGTTTGGTTTTTTATTCCTTGATAAATTCAATAAATATTGGTAAAAAATTTAAATATAATCATAAAATCAAGAAACTTTTGAAAATAAAATTTGTGAAAAATAAAAAATCATACGTTAAATATAGTGTAACTTCTTGTGAAATATAATGTTTATAATAATTTAAAACATTTCAATTAATAATACACCAATATTAAAAAAATTACCTCATATATTCTTTTTTTATCAAAATAAATATTTATCTTTGTAAAGAAACACAATAAAAATTATTTTTCAAACTCTTCATCTTATAAATACAATAAATAGATCATATTAAGTATTTAATACACATAAAAAAATAAAAATAAATTTTAAATTACTTATAATTATTTTTTCTCTCATCTTATCTTAGAGAATACTCTTTTCATAAGACATACTTTTAGTTTAATGGTATAGAGGTATAGAATAATAGTGAAATTTATTTTTGCATAAACTCCAAGAGAAAAAGAAAAAGAAACAAATTATTATTTTCCATAATATCCAGAAAGGTGGCCACGTGTATGAACACAAGGGATCAACGATAAATTCGCGAGAGTTCACGAACTCTCTTCCCTCACATCCGTACAAATCAAACTCTGCTTTTTCTTACTTCCTCAAAACGACATTTTCACTTCACAGTTCCCAAACGTTTAACAGAACAAAACGAGAAAGAAACTCCGAGAAACGCTGAGGGACAAAGACAAGTACAGCAGAAAGAAGAGACTCTTCTCTTTATATTTTACCTTATTCCCACGCAAAGCCATTCGATTCAATTTTAATTCAATTTCAAATCAAAGTCTTTTACTTGCTCTTCTGGACTCTCCTGCCCAATAATGGCTTCTTCTTCTTCAATGGCCTCGCTTAGTGGGGTTAGTTTATGTGCTGCACGTTGCATTACCAATAAAAATAATCTCTTTTTAGCTCAACCTCGCCTTTCTTTGAGCTTTCCTTCAAAACCCAACTCCTTAAAATCCTTCAAACCGCTTCAGTTTAAGAGGAATGGGGTTTTTGAGAGGTTCCCAAGGACTTCTTCTTCAAGGTCTTTCATTGTTCGTTGTGATGCCTCCAGTGGAAGGGTAAGCTTGCTCCACGTTGAATTTGATGATTTTGAATGCATGAGTGAAGATAATAGTGAATTTATCAACTCCTTAGCCAATTCCCAAGTTAAAAAATAAGAAATGGAATTGTTTTAATGGGTTTAGTTTTGTATGTGTTGACTTAAGAGATTGAATTCCTATTGATTTTTAGTTGTTCCTTTTCTGACTTTCATTGTTTCAACGCAAATGTTGTGTGTTTCTTTCGTTTTTTCGAAGTTCTGTTCGGTTTAAGAAAAAACTACTAATTTTATAAATTTGAAGTTCTCTTTTTGCTGCCTTATTTATGCGATGGTCTTATCAGGTTTGTTTGTAATGCATTGACAATTTTGATCCTTTGCATCAAAATGTGAAGCAGCTCTGTTTTTTAATGTAATTTTCTTTTTTTATATTTTATTTTATTTTATTATTATTTTTTTTTTTTCTTTGGGTTTGAGTTGGGGTTTGGATGTTATGACAGATTACTCAACAAGAGTTTACTGAAATGGCCTGGCAAGCCATTGTTTCTTCTCCAGATGTGGCTAAAGAGAATAAACATCAGATAGTGGAGACCGAACATTTGATGAAGGCTCTCTTGGAGCAGAAGAATGGTCTTGCTCGTCGAATCTTTGCTAAAGTAGGAGTTGACAATACTCGCCTTCTTGAAGCCACTGATAAGTACATCCAACGCCAGCCAAAGGTAACTTCTCTCTTACAGACATTCTAATTAGTCTCCTCTCTGTAAAACATCTTAACCATTGATTTCTTTTTATGCTTGGTTTTAGTCAATTGAACTTTGCAGCAATGTCTGCCTCTATGGCTAATTACAAAAGAGAATGTGTGGTTTTCTGAACTTATGATTAATAAAAACTTTTACCTTCTTGGAACTATGTTTAATTACAATTGAATTTCTGTTAGTTCATGCTTAACCATGCTAACTATGTTATGTCTGTGGACTACAATGTGCTGTATCCTGATTACATCTCTCCTCTGCTTTGCTATCAAAGGTTTTGGGCGAGTCAGGTGGTTCTATGTTAGGACGTGATCTGGAAGCTCTCATCCAGCGAGCTAGGGAATATAAGACAGAGTATGGCGATTCATTTGTTTCTGTTGAGCATTTGGTTCTTGGGTTTACACAAGATCAGCGTTTTGGGAAGCAGTTGTTCAAAGATTTCCGGATATCTCACCAATCCTTAAAATCTGCAATAGAATCCATTAGGGGACGTCAGTCAGTTATTGACCAAGGTAACAGAGTTTTCTCTCACTTTACTTTCAGTTAACCTAACTGTATGTTTCTGGAACTTGCTAGGATAAATTGGCACATGGAAATTATAGCAGGTTTTATGCATCTTATTTTGTGGATTGTGGGATTTATTTTATGCTCCTTGTCATATCCTTGCTTGTTAAGGCTTCGGTATACTCGGTTTGTCTTTTTCTCTTGGGTTTTAATATTGTCTGTTCACTTCAATGTTTGCCTGACTTTGTGAATTTGAATATAGATCCTGAAGGAAAGTATGAAGCATTGGAAAAGTATGGGAAAGATTTGACAGCAATGGCGAGGGAGGGAAAGCTTGACCCAGTAATAGGAAGAGATGATGAAATACGTAGGTGCATCCAGATCCTCTCTAGGAGAACAAAGAACAATCCTGTGCTGATTGGAGAACCTGGTGTTGGGAAAACTGCAATCTCCGAAGGGTAAGCACGTAGGTATTGGCTTCATCATATTCATTTGAATAGCACTGCAAGGAAATCCAATAATGAATGCTGTCAAAAATGCTCTTCTTATTTGTTTATTTAATTTTTGCTTCCTGTTATATTTTGTCAATAATTCCGCAGTATATTCCTGGCTTTCAATATTATGAACATTTTTGTGTCCTCGATATTAGCTTAAGGCTCAGTTTAATATACACCTGGAATATGGTAAATAATATGTTCTTATGACCCACTTACAATAATTAGCTCCAGCGGTTCGCTGCAGGCTGGTTGTTATATATGCCCCCTGGTTTTATGTTGGCATAATTACTTCAGTTTGCTATACTTAGCATCCTAACAATTAGTCTTAGCTTAATGACCACATTGCACACATGGTCTTGTCTAAATGTGTCTGTTTAAACAGGCTTGCCCAGAGAATTGTGCAAGGAGATGTCCCTCAAGCTTTGATGAACCGTAAGGTGAGTGCTGTACAAGCTAACTAACCTCTCTTAGGAGAAAATTACAAGCTGCGTCTTTTGGATGTTTAGGTCTCTTTCCTCCCTTTTTTTTTCTAAATTTAAATTTTGCGGTGGGTTGGGGTGGGTTGGAGGGGGTGTTCAGTAGAGTGTCTGTTAAGAGTCACAATGTTGGATGCTGATCCAATCCAGTTTTTTTCCTACAGCTGATATCCCTTGACATGGGTGCACTCATAGCTGGGGCTAAATATCGGGGAGAATTTGAGGACAGACTTAAGGCTGTACTTAAGGAAGTAACTGAATCAGAGGGCCAAATCATCCTTTTCATAGATGAGATTCACACAGTTGTGGGAGCAGGTAATGTTGAATTTCTAGTTTCAATGGTTTGCTGGGTAAGCTGAGAGAGGCTTTTCTCAATTTGCATTATCTCCACCGGTTTGTGAACCTTTGTACTAGATTGGAGATAATTATTCTTCATGTATGTGCTTCTCTCCTGATAAAATACTTAGGCTGATAGACTGATGATGCTTGATCCCGTTTCAGGTGCTACAAATGGTGCAATGGATGCAGGCAATCTTCTGAAGCCTATGCTTGGTCGGGGAGAACTGCGATGCATTGGGGCAACAACATTGGATGAATATCGTAAATATATTGAGAAAGATCCAGCCCTGGAACGTCGTTTCCAGCAGGTTTATGTTGATCAGCCATCAGTGGAAGATACAATCTCTATACTCCGGGGACTGCGTGAGAGATATGAGCTGCATCATGGGGTCCGTATTTCTGACAGTGCACTTGTGGAAGCTGCAATCTTGTCTGATCGTTATATCAGTGGCCGATTTTTGCCTGACAAAGGTAATATATGCAGAGACCTAAAAAGTGGGAATTTTGGTGGTGTTCATGCAAATTGCTAATTAGATTTTAAAATTCTATTAATTAATGAGTTATCATGGTGAGAGTTGGAATAATTCTTATGGTCTTCTAACCAATTTAACAGTCTCCATATTTTCTATTTTCTAGTTATGGGGATCATTGTTTGGTTTAAAACAACTAGCTACTTGAGTTTTCAAACATTTATATGTTTTCCAATACTACCTTTTTAGATTCTGGAAATCTTTTGAGTATTAATATGGTTTCAAATTGCAGCTATTGACCTAGTTGATGAAGCGGCTGCTAAATTGAAAATGGAAATCACTTCAAAACCCACTGCCCTTGATGAGATCAATCGTTCGGTACTGAAGCTGGAGATGGAAAGGCTATCTCTCACAAATGATACTGACCGAGCTTCAAGAGACAGACTGAGCCGCCTTGAGGCTGAGTTGTCTCTCTTAAAGGAGAAACAGGCTGAGTTGACTGAACAATGGGAGCATGAGAAAAGTGTCATGACGCGCATTCAATCAATCAAGGAAGAGGTATGCAAGTGGAATTTTCTTCTGTGAGCTTTGCTTTCTGCCTCCATTAATTTTGACTTGTTATATCAATTTTCTGCCTCCATTAAACTTGAAGACTGCTTCTACCATTTTTCTCAGATTTGATTCCTCAATTCACTTAAATATGCCTGACCTCTAGCTTATATCAAATGAGACGAGAAAAATCTTTCCATATAGGAATATCATTTATAGTTAAATAATTATTAAACTTATAGTATGATAGTACATTGATGGTTTTACTTGTACAGATTGACAGGGTAAATCTTGAGATTCAGCAGGCTGAGCGGGAGTATGATCTAAATCGTGCGGCTGAGCTGAAGTATGGGAGTTTGAACTCTTTGCAGCGTCAACTTGCTGATGCTGAAAAAGAATTAGATGAGTATATGAAATCCGGAAAATCCATGCTGCGAGAAGAAGTTACAGGAAATGACATTGCTGAAGTAGTTAGTAAATGGACTGGTATACCTCTTTCCAAGCTTCAACAATCAGAGAGGGATAAACTACTACATTTGGAGGAAGAGTTGCATAAACGTGTTGTAGGGCAAGATCCTGCAGTTAGAGCTGTAGCTGAGGCCATTCAGCGATCTCGAGCTGGACTTTCGGATCCCCGCCGTCCAATTGCCAGTTTCATGTTTATGGGTCCGACTGGTGTGGGGAAAACAGAACTTGCTAAGGCCCTTGCATCCTACTTGTTTAATACGGAAGAAGCACTTGTTCGCATTGATATGAGTGAGTATATGGAAAAACATGCAGTGTCAAGACTTATAGGTGCTCCACCAGGTTATGTTGGGTATGAAGAAGGAGGACAGCTGACGGAGACAGTTCGTCGGAGGCCCTATGCTGTAATTCTTTTTGATGAGATAGAGAAAGCTCATGCTGATGTATTTAATGTTTTCCTTCAAATTTTGGATGATGGGAGAGTCACTGATTCACAGGGTCGCACTGTTAGCTTTACCAACACTGTCATCATTATGACTTCAAATGTGGGTTCACAGTACATTCTAAACTCAGATGAAGACATGCCAAAGGATATAACTTATGAAACTATTAAGCATAGGGTGATGGATGCTGCAAGAGCAATCTTTCGACCTGAGTTCATGAATCGAGTTGATGAGTATATAGTGTTCCAGCCTTTGGACCGTGAACAAATAAACAGTATTGTGAGATTACAGGTATGTTCCTGTTGGAAACTTTTTTTCTGGCATAGTTTCTGGCATAGGCATTTCCATTACATGGACTTTGTTGTAGTAAAACAAGAAATTCTGAATCTCAGCCATGTAATATCCATTATAGGACATAACAAGGGTAATATTGTTAAGAAGTACTTTTAACAATAATATATAAGTAACAAATATAAAGCCACAGTCTACAGTTATATTATGATGCTGTGGTTGATTTTTAAATGGACTTACAAGAATGAGACAGTAGTTTGGAAGGTCATCCCTGAATCTAATATTTGGCTGGTTTAAGTTTCTCCTCTAGACTTGATTTTGATTCATTAATTCATCCAATGTGCTTTTTGTTGATTAGTTTATATTCTTTAGGCAGGACTACATGATAAATCTCTATTTCTGTTACATAAGAGAATTAGTCCTTATCATGTTATCAAGCTTATGTTTTTTCTCTCTAGCATTTGCCTTGTCCAGATTGTCGCTCCCTAACCCTTTTCCCCATGTTTGTTTTATAGTTGGAACGTGTGCAGAAGAGGATTGCAGATAGGAAAATAAAACTTAAGGTGACAGATGATGCTGTTCAGCTTCTTGGAAGTCTTGGTTATGATCCAAACTATGGTGCTAGACCAGTCAAAAGAGTGATTCAACAGAATGTGGAAAATGAACTTGCGAAGGGCATCTTGAGAGGAGAGTTCAAGGATGAGGATACCATCTTAGTAGATACAGAGCTGACAGCTTTTGCCAACGGTCAGCTTCCCCAACAAAAGCTTGTGTTGAGGAGAGTTGATAGTGATCCAGATACTCAAGCAACAGATAGCCAAGAGGCTTTATCTCAGACTGTCTGAGAGTTGTACTCAAGTTTTACCTAAATATTATAGGTTTTACACAATTTTGCGGGGGTGAATAACTGACTCACTCTTGAAACCCTCATATTGTATATGACTTCTCTTTTAAGTCATTAAGTTACCAAATATATTATTTTCCCAATTATATTATAATGTGTTCTTCGAAGTAATCATACTGACCTAAATCCATTCTAGTTCATATTTCTTTCTAGATAACTGAGTTTCAGGTGTTAATAATCGAGCGCTGTCGATACTTATGAAGCTAAGCTAGTTTCCCTGGGATTACAGGAATTCCATTTGCCTGTGGGCATATCTAGCACATGGTGAGGACCAGAAGCTGAAATCAACGTTCCGTATGCCGTTTGTTTAGAAACTGTGGAATGAGAAAGGTACTTGTATCCATTATGCAGCTGAACATCAACCGAAACCTGGCCATTTTCTGCATGGGTCAAAAAGGCATGTATTGTTTGTATAATGCGTGAGGCAAGCAGCCTGAGAGTTGGTGCTTGGTGCCGTCTACCCAATGTTCTAGAAATGGCCTTGGGTTTGTATTTATGCTGTCCATGTGAGGTGAAGCATGCATAGAGAGGGTTCTCTAATTTGCATTATACTCGTCTATAGCAACAAAACAGATAATTTTCTAAAGATAATTAACAAACATATGATCAAACAAGAAATTTTCTATATATTTATAACAAATATGAACATGCCAATTTCATAAATTAAGTAACAATCATATTCTGCTATACATGCACATTTACACATATAAGGAGTAGTTGCATAGGTGCATTGGCCAACATGGGGAGATATCTGAATACGACTGTATGTTCGGATCCCCTTCTCTTCACTTGGTCATTTTAAGCTCTAAAGTTAGCGACCGGTAATTAAATCATCTGCAATGGCAGGACAGTTTCTTCTCTTTGAGTTGACACTTTTTTAAGTTTTGAAGCATCAATGCCCTTGTTTTGCCATCAGGCTTGAGACCACTCTTCCGCATTCTCATGTACAGCTTCTTTGCTGATTCAATCTTCCCTCTTAAACACATTCCATGAATAACAGCATTGTATAGAGATACATTTGGCGGAACTCTCTGTAAATGGAAAAAAGACAAAAAATTGTTAAATATCAATCTTATAATTATAAAGTCAAGAAAGAAAAAAAATTCAAAGTGCCACTAACACTTTCCTTAAGAAGGTAATAAGACTAAACCAAAACCCTTCAACCTTGTAAATTTTGTATAAAAGTTGAACATGATATAAAGGACAGGTAAATTTTGATATTTCAAACATTCTCATAGTGGAACCTGTTTGACCATGCAAACCTTCTCCGTGTGAGCATGCAATTTTATAACATCATAATTCCATTGTAATGCTATGGTACCTACACACACCATACCAACAGGAATCTATATCGAACTCTAAAAAATGAGGCCTTACATTTGACTTCTAATTTATCAACAAAAATTATCAAGGCTGTAAATGCTTCATGGGGCTGGTTCCTGAGGCCGCATTTTCTAATAGGGAAAATGAGATTCTAGTCTCAGTTTATACTGTTGCTCGTCCAGGCATTTTACCACCAAAAATACTTTGTACTAAGAAATACTCTTTGAAAAATTTAACTTCTGAAGATAACTTCACAATCAGTAGCATCCTCCTAGCAGAGTTCAGAAAACTGAAATTAGTCAAATATTCCTTGCAGAGAAGTTCAATGAAGATATAAATTCGGTTAAATGGCCAAACATTATTTTAGAGCATATTGTTAGCATGTTTGAAAGTGTTAACTTACTTGTATAATTTCCTCTACTTCAGCCCAAAGAGATCCCCAAATGCAGGTTCTTATTAGTGACAAATAAGTAAATGTATCTGGAACACAGTTCTGATGTATCATGCGGTCATAAACTTGCAATGCAACTTTTGGTTTCCTAGCTGTCTCACAAGCAGCGATCATGAGATTATAGGATGCAGTTGAAACGGACAATCCTGAAGCTTCCATTTGCCATAAAAGCTGCAAGGCCCTATCCCATGAACCAAGCTTCTGACATGACATTAGAGCAGCAGTGTAAAGATGTTCATTTAATACTAAGCTCTCTTCTCTTATTCTCTCAAAGAGGTGGAGAGCATCAGCATGTTGATTTGCCCTGTGCAAAGCACCAAGCAGTGATTTCCACGTAAAAGCATCTGGTGAATGGCCCAGGCGTTTCATAATATCATAGATTTTAAAAGCTAATTTGACCTCTCCTGCTTTTCCAAGTGAATTAATCAATGCATTGCATGCTACTAGATTTGGCTTCAATCCATCATTCAACATTTTCTGAAAAATAGACAAAGCCAAATTCCATTTTTCTTCCTTTGTGCACGCACCAATTATGGCATGCATTGTATCATTGTGGGGTTCCAATCCATTTTGAATCATCTCATTATATGCATCAAGCGCCAATTCATTCTGATTGCAACGAACAAAAATGCTAACTAACAGGGAATAAGTGACTCGTGTTCCAATATAGCCACCTTCCTGGAGTATTCTCCATAGCCTCTCAGTTTCAACCCAATTGTTCAATCTTCCACAGATAGATATTGCTGTATTATAGGCAATCACATCAAAACCTTTCTTCTGTTCTGAATCCCTTTCCATTTCTGCAAACATATCAAGGGCTGCATCACAACCCTGAGTTTCTGCTATGGCTTTCAGTATTAAACTATAAGTATGCCTGGTAAGAATTTCATTTGTCTTCATAAACTCAAAAGTTCTCAATGCATCATCAAGTAGTCCATTTCGTATCAGGCAAGAGAGAAGAGAATTACACGCATGACCATTGGGTTGAAGACCTGCCAACTTCATTGACTTACACAATTCCAATGCACTTCTAACTTTGTTGGACCTACTAAGCATCAATAATCTTCTTGATAATTCCGCTTCATTCCTTTCCTCCAAAAAGTGTACCTTACTATCATGAAAAGTGTCCTTGTCTTTCCCACTCGAACTCGTAGAAGACTGACCAGCACTTCTGGACTCAAAGTCAAAATCCAAACTTTGATCAATGACTAAATGTTCCCACGGAGGCAAATTTTGACCCAAAGAATCGAACTCAAATTCTTCTTTTCCCTTTTGAATCAAACTATTTTCATTATCATCATCTTCACAAACTATCTCAGATTCAACACTAGCAACCATCTCTGGCAGACTAACCCTATTATCTATCCTAGCCGACTTGGATTGCAAATTCATCCGTGACATGTCCATTCGTAAATGACCAAACCAAACAGACTGATGAACCAGCAAAGAAACCATGTTTAATCTACACTGTACCACACGCCCTGTATTAGTCTTCATAGCCAAACCACCACAAAAGCAGCCACAAAAACACCTACAACAGACACCAATTCTACCTTTACCTTTGTTAAATGACTGATACCGGCGTCCAAACCCATCTGATATTATGGAAAATGAAGCTGAATTCCTTAACAACTCTCCCATAACTTAACACTAAAGAACCTCAATAGACAGACCAATAATAAAAACTTCATTCAAAATTGAAACTATTAGGATAAACTATAAGCAAAGCAATGTAAGCTCTAGACCCTTATGAGTTCTTCCAAGAAAGGATATTAATTTGGCACACCCCACCAAAAAAAAAAATTCCAACTTTGAGGCTAACATAAGCCAAAAAAAAGAACACCCGGTTTCAAGTTTAGAGATAGTCAAGCAGAAACAGAAAATACTGACCCTTTGTTTTATTCGAAAAGAAGAACACTTGTAAAGCTCGAAATGTAGCAGGGTTGCTCTGCAAAAAGCTATGAGAGTCCGAAAATGCTAGCGAATAGTCGGGGATGGAAGAAACTTCACTTTGGTGCGGTTAAGATAACGTCTCAAACGACAGCGTTTATGAAAGGCTTTTGAAAAACGCACCGTTTGATGCCCTTCTAAACTCCATGGAAAAGATGATTTTATTTAAGATAAAAACAAATTTCTGATGCGGGCTAGCGCCACTCTCCCGGTAGAGAACACTGAGGGCAGTTCAGTCTAAAGAATTGAACAAATGGGTAAATTTGATTTTTTTTTATTTTTTTATCTTTGCTAAATTGCCACTTTTTCATATTTTATGTTTCTTGTTCTTAATTCCCTTTAGAATTGATTTTTTTTTTTGGTGGATTGGAATGAATGGAGAAGAAGGAAAAGAATTGGGAGAAGAATCAAAAGAAGTGAGAGTTGGAGAAGTGAAGGCAGGAGTGGCATCAATTGCATTATTGCCAAATGGGTCCCTCTCAGGCCATTTCATTCAGCTTCCTCAATCTATCTGCTATGGTCTACATGGCACTGGTATACAATTTTTGTTTTTTTATTTTTCCTTAGTACTTTCACTTTTGATCTTCCTTTAACTTGCAAGTAAGTGGGTTCTTTTGGGTCGTTTTATTGAGTTATTTAGTTTTTCCTTTGTATATACGTTTGCTAGCAAATGGTTCGAGGGATTTGACTAATGGAAACATAATAGGGTCTCAGGCTGTGATCAATTTGTGATAGTTAATTGAGTATCTGCCTCTAAATTGGTTGTTTGGTTTGATTAAGTTTTGGCAGCTTCACAAATGTCTATTTGCAGCTTGGCTTCTCTTAATCCTAAATTGATTGGCTAGTAATTAAGAATGGCAGAAAGGAAAGTGCAAAATTTTAAGTTTCTACTCCTTCAATATGTTGGATAACTGAAGGATGCTTGATGATGTATCTTTCATTCTTTTATCTTGAAGTAATATACAAGCCTATTAAAATGCATGAAAAGTGATGGATGATTGAATGTTGGATATCATTGAGTAAATTCTCTACCCTACTTATCATTTTTTAAGCTTCTATCAAAACTTTTACCAAATTGCTCTGCTTTCAATGCTTTTTTGTTCGTTATGTCACCCTCCCTCTTCATGGTTAAAGAGTTGGCCTGTGAAATGGAGTGCAGCAGGGGTGAGGACTACCGCTTGATCAAGCTCACAATCACAGACTACAATGTATGAGTAGGGTGCTTTAAGTTTCCCGCCCTTCGGATACACTACTAATAATTATCTTCCACCAAACATCCAGCTTTTTTCTTTTGAAAAAGAAAGTATTTCTCTTTTTCGTTTTTGTATAATATGTTTATTATCTGACAGAGTAAGAAAGAGCACACTGTTGTGGTGGAGTGTAGAGGGCATGATGCTGCTCGGTTCCATAACGTTGACCATGCTCATGGGTAAGCTCTGTTATTAAAAGACACACTCCATCAACTATTCATGTTTAATGCCATTCGTGTGGCATTCTTTTACCTTATCATCTTTTGTCTCTTAACTTGTAGACATAATGTATGTTGTCATTCTTCAGGATTGCTTACCAATCAGCTTGTATGTGCTTAACATTTAAATGGAAGATGGAACTATACAACTTCAAGAAAGACGTCAGTGATAAACTTCATCATAACAAAATTACACATAGAAATTTGAATTTGAGATGGTTACTTTATACTTTCACAAAGTATTTTTCTTTGAGCTTTTTACACTAATAATTTATTACAGTCAGATCCTGATACACATATAGGCTGCATGCCTTTATGCTCAAATCAGTTTTCCTTGCAATGAATATCTCATGTTGAAATTCATTTTGAGACAGTTGGGAGAAGGATGTTGTGGATATGGTTGAACAGAAGGAAGGGAAGAAAAAGATTTTGATCTCATTTGAGTGTGAGACACTGAAATCTGACAAAGCAGCTGAAGAGCATATAGAGCAGTACATGCCTAAATTATCAGGGCTAGATGCTGTCGGTATGTGACAAAGCCCGTCCTTTTTAGCTTCCCCGAAAATCGATTACCAAAATATGAAGAATGACTATGCTGCAATTTGGCTTATTCCATCTGGCAATAATGTCTTAGATGCACAGCAATTTCAATTTTTTACATACCCTCTGTTTAGTTTTTGTTTTCATTTTCCTTTTGGGCCAAATTCTAGCGGGAATGACTCTTGTTTTCAAACAAAAGATGTTCAATACTGCAGCCTCTTTATAATTGTTTTGGTCTTTATCTCATTGCTGCCTGAAATACCCTGTTAAGACTTAAGACCCCCCTAACTAGAGTTTGGAATCTTGTCAGTTAATATCGGACGGATGAGCATATCAGGGTTGGACTTGGAAGCAGAAACAGTAGACTCTAAGCAGGATTTATCAACTGCTTAAAATGTAGAGACTCGGATCATGTGATTCGATATGAAATCATGAAAACAATTTAATCTATAGTTTTTGTAATGAGGTGAATATTGAATATTTCTCTACCGTCTATGCGATGAATTAATGACTGACATTAAACATGCCACTGTCATTTATTCCGGATCCAACTCCTAAGTCATGGCTCGTTGAAGACATGAGATGGTCTTTTCTGAGCACCAACCTTCCTTGTAAGATGTCAGCGCCCGACGTGGTCAGAGAACCTGTGCGAGGAGCTAGATTCCCATGCCATAGCATGATGCCAATATTAACAATTGATGGCATGATGGAAAGCTGGACATGGATGATGAAAGCCCATATCAGAATTGAGGGTCCAAAGGACAGTTATCATGCTAGAGTGTGATCCAAACTATTGCCAAAATACTTTTGGCAGGGCATTTCAACCCTCAGTCTTCCATTTAGATGATATTCAATTGAAAATAATGTGAGCATGGGTAAGCAATTAGCTGAAGATGATCCAAGTTGGCATTTGAAATGACTAGACGACTAAAATTCTGTCTCTTTTCTGAGTTTAATGGATAAGGCCACAATAAAGTTGATTCTTCCTGTTCTTGATAGATGAAGTATGATCCTTCCCATTCCAAGGTCAGGATTTTTTTTTTTGGGGGAAAAAAAGGGCAAGTAAACAGAGATGGGAATCTAAAAGATTTCAAGAATTATTAAAGATACCAATCAACTATTCAAGCACATATGAGCCATACATAAATGTACAAAGTACAGGGTATTACACTTTCACAGTAGCCACTGTTAACCAGTGGATAATTGAAAAGCAAATGGTTAGCAATAGCTTCTAACCCTTCTAAAAAACCTTGGTAGGGGCTAGACAAAGCAGTAAAATACCAGAGAAGAGGCCACATTATGATGGTTGATTTCAGGTCCTGAGAAACATTTGGTACTGCCCATCTTGTCTCCACTCTATCTTTAATATGATCCACCAATCCACGCATGAGATAATAAACTAACTGCAAAGAAAATGATACAGCCAGTCAGATATAGGCATATTTTGTCAGCAAAGAACTGGCAAAAACTTCCCGACACAAATTAATTGCCCTACACGTTATACATACAGGTTATATCAGAAAGAGTACATTGTAGCCTTAAAATATTTAACTTTTGCAAAATATCAACCCAGCTCAATAAGACTGCACAGGCCCAAGGAAAAAAAGGGTTTTAAGAAAGAAAACGAATTTTATATCATGATTTGCTGGAGAAAAAAGGGCCCGTTCTGCTTCTTGCCTAACCGTCTCTCTCATGTCCCCAAAACAAAAAAATGCAGGTAGTATGAAATTTGTGTGACATATTTTAATACCATAAAACCTGTCTAGCTAGGGGAATGAAATGGCCATAAACACCCAAAATTATAATTGATGTAATTTGCATGTGTATGAACCATAAACAATCACTTTTCATTCTTCCAACCCAATTCTTTTTCAATAAAATATGAATGCTCGCTTGAGAGATTACCTGGTTGATATTCGTAACTATCACTCTGTTTCAGATGCCTCAGCAGAATCAGACAGAGGTAAAAGGGTGCAGATGCCAAGCATATGTCCATTTAGGCACACGTAATACTCAATGCAATCCTCATAAGCACCCAACCTACAGCTTGCACTCTGTGGTACCATTTGTGCTTGCAGCATATTCCACAACCTTGCCTTGCAATAAGGACAAGCCGCTGTTGGATGAAGCTGGGCACCTCTGTCAATCAACATCTTTCGAACCTTTGAAGCCAAGAATGACTTAAAAACTCCTCGGAAAAACCCCAGATCACCTTCATCCCCTTGGTCAAGATGTTCACAAGGGTCAGACACATACAAAACATCTGTTCTGCATTGTGGCAAAAGGAAGCTTTTCCCTGAGGTCCTAGAGAACCTGGTCCTGCAAACAAAATGGCCAGGTATTTGAATGCTATTGAACAAGCCACCAGTGCTACATCCTGAACAATAAATAAGCAGCTTTCCAAGTGCTCTCCAGTTCCCATCAACACTATGACTTCCACTAGACTGCAGATCAAGCATCATCTTTGGTGCCCTTGTTTTACAGAACTCTTTCCATAGTACTCTCTTAGCAAGATCGTCGAACCATTTGCATACACATGAAAGAGTGGCGATCAACTTAGGATTCCAGTTCAGACGTTGAAACACTAAGAAAATCACATCTTCACTTAGATGGCCTTTTGTGCATTGACAGCTAGATGAGTGTATGCAACGATACTGCTTTGTCAGAATCATTGTCTCCGCTTTACAGGAGCAAAAGAAACAATGATCATACGCCCTGGTTATACAAGCCAACAAAACATCATGATTAGTCCCAACATTTTAGTATCTTGAATGTCCAGTTTATGAACCAGAAAGCTTGGCATAAGCTATAGATCTGTAAGGGTACTGAATTAAGATTCCTCAATATAATGGAAGCCGAAAAACTATTGCCTTTTAGAGCATAGGAAAGAGTGGGAAAAAAGGTGTCACCGTAAATGACTTGAAAACTAACAGGATAAAGTCCAACTCATTTCCTTGGGTTAAAATAAAGCAAAGAAGAGCTAAGGCGTCACTGCAAACTCATCCATGAAGACATATTCTAGCCATGCTTCCCAGGCAGCAATTCCAAGGAAACTCAGAAAATTGGCTGAGCAGCAGGCACAAATCCTAAATTTAAAATCCAGATTATGGTTTCTCAGCAAGAAATGTGAGGATTCGTGAGTATGATCATAATCTGCAATATGGTGGATTAAATCACTTTTTAACTACAAGTTCTTTAGTTTTTTCTCTGTGCAGAGGAAGAGGTGGTATAGGAGGGGAAGACAGAGAGATGAAGGCATAATAAAATCCTTGAGAGCACTCAGACAGTCAGACCTGAAGGAAAGAAAAAAGCTATTATCGTAATTACATGAAAGATAAACCTCTTGAATGATTCAAAACCAGAAAAAGAACTTAAGCAGCTAGCTTGAGGTCCTATCACTGGGAAGGATGGGGTGACATTGAACACCAAAATCTAATGTACCATGTCAGAATTGGCGATGAAAATATGGACATTGCATCGCAATGAAGAGTCATTCTTTAAATATTATACTAGAATTCTCATTTCAACTTCAAATATCTCCATATTCAAATCACAATAGTTACATATCTCCCCATCTTATTTAAAAAGCTTGGCCCACTTTGCCAAGCTTCTCAATAAAACTTAACTTAGATTCTTCGCTCAAACAACTCTGTAAAAAGTTAATTTATGCTTCCAATGCATGTCATTCACTTATTCAATCCCAGATCCAAAAGAAAACACTTTCAAAAGAAACCCATTTTACAAATTCAACTCAAATGCTTAATTCAAACAAAAACTACTCCACTTCTTCACTAAATTTAACAAGAAAATCACATTATAAATATAAAACAAAAACCCCCCCAAAACCTTAAACCCATTACAAAATCAGCAAAAAAATAACCCAAAAAAAGGGCAAAAAATTTACAAGATCAAAGCCAAAGCTCTCACCTTTAGCTTGAAAGGGCCTTCCTTTACATAGTCTTTACACCTTTAAAGATAGACCCAACTCTGCAAACAGAAAAAGAAAATGAGCAAAGGGATTAGGGTTTTCTTGCATGTGCTAAAAGAACAGCCCCCAAAGATTTAACCATTAAAACATTGTCGAGATTAACAAAAGAAAAATTAGAAATTTACTTGAAGAATTCAATATGGGTTTTAACATTTCTAGAAGGGTATTTTGGTAAAACAAAAAAGAAAAGGTTTTGTCACTGAGAAACCAAAGCAAATTTGCAGAGAAACGGTGGGGAAAGCAGAGAAAGCAGAGAAAGCAAAGAATGAAGAATGAAGCTTTGGGGTTTCCAATTCCATAAAGAAGAAACAAAGAAAAATATTAAATATTTTCAGAAAAAACTAATCCCATAAGGGCGTATTTTTCCTTCCATCAAGGACTAATCATATCAATCCACGTGGAACCCCGGAGACGTAAACAGTAGTTGCGGGACAACAGATATTACGTGTCGTTGATTGATTTGATGGAAGGGAGGAGACTGTCAGGGTTCTGGGATTTTAGCCCTTAGTTTTTACTGTTACTTGTTTAAAATTTTGTGTCGGGACCTAAGAAGGTAGTGTAAAATGCCAAGCTAGTATACTGTCCACAAAAAGATTCTAAAGCCCTCACGTTTTGCCACGTGGAAAAATAGAATTTTTTGGAATTTAGTTGGTCGATTTTTTGCTTGGATGGCATCTCCTCATTGGCTGGTGCCATCTCTCCAATTGTCTTAACTCCCAAGTTCTTATTTTTTAAAAAAAAATTCTATTTTTATTGAATTTTTTAATAAATTTAAAGAAAAGTTAAAAAAACCAATTTTCTTTTACAAGTGGATTGAATGATTCTTGCAAAAAATAACGTCATCTTTTTTGTTTTTCTTACAATGTTAGTTTATTCCTTTTAGTTGAATATAAGAAGATTAATGTCTTTGTCATTGTTGGCATATTTTTGTTTTGGGTAGAACAATATTTAATCTTAAATTCTTAACACAATCATTGACTTATTTTGTCCATCAATGTGACTATCTGAGTTTAATTAATAATTGATCAGATAAAAGTCATTGTTACATAATAATTTCTCATATTTATCACATAACTACTATTTTACAATGATTTATGAGAGCAAATAACCCAAGTTTTACTCTCTTTTTTTTGGTATATTTATATGATAAAAAATTATACTAACATCTTATTAACTTGCTTTTTTTCTTTAGAAAATGAATTATTGCTCTTTTTGTTAAACTATTTTTAGGTTCATAAATCAATTTATAAAAGAGATGAATGAACTGTTTATAAAAGATGAATGAACTGTTCAAGTTAAATGAATAAGTTTTAAATTTTAAAATATTATCGTTGTAGAATTTTAGTTTAAATATTGTTATTATAATTACACACGACATAATTTGCAAATAATTTCGATGATGTAAATAGCATAACTTTATTAATTAAAAGGGGGTAAAGATGAAACTTTTTATACTTTAACAATTGAGATTTACAACTACAGTGTATTATTTGTAGCTTTAACTTAATGAAACTTTTTCCCCATTCTTTCTCCCCTCCTTTTTCTTCTATTATTATATTATGTATTATGTGGTGTGAATTGAATAAAATTATATAGAAGTTGAACTAGGAAAAATAAATGCTTGAATCAATAGATTTGACCTTATTTGCCAAAGATAATGTCCTAAGGGAACATTTCAATATTCTAGGTTGGATTGTGCCACAAGTGAAGTCCAACCAAGACCCAGTCCTAAAGGATTATGTTTTTCCCTTTCATAAAAAAAAGCCACATTAATTAGGATCATATAAACTATATTCTTATTTTAGTATGTGTAATTTCGTGTTTTTTTGTTTCATCTATAAATGATGGATAAAAATCTAATTTGTAAGTAATGAGTATGAAAATATGTATTAATCAATTTAAGTTCATGAAATATTATGTCTCTTTTTGTTAATCTTTAAAGTGTGTTTGGGAGCATATGACCATATTCACACATTATTGGACCATTTAGTTTTAGTTTTTACTTGACACATCTGGTTTACCAAACTAAACATCTTCTTGGTAGCTTAATGATGACATTTGATTAGACATTTGAAAATTGAAATTCCTCCATCCATCACACCTTGAGGTGCGTTTGGTTTGGGAATTCATAGACATTTGATTAGTCCAAGTCTTACATAACTCCAATAATTTACAAATTAGAATGTAGCATTACTTCGTTTAATTTGTGGTAATCACATTATTGAGGTCATGTAAGATTATTGACACGTCAACTTTTGTTATACATTACCAGGAATCTCATAACCTCCAAATTCTTAGATAATGTGACATTATCAAATTATGTTAAATTTTTTTTCTACTATATTCTTAGTATTTTGTCCTTTTGGACCCTAATAATCTTATATAAATGATAAATTGTAATTTTTTAAGCATAATTTATTTTGATTAAGAAATATAATTAAACTTAGCTTATATAATTATTAAATTATTAATTATATATTAGTTCAATTAAATAAAAAGCATGATTATACTTAACTTATATAATTTTTAAATTAATTATATAGTCTATACAATATATTATGTTTATCCCCCAAAAAACTTCTCTCAAGCATCCACATCATTATTCCTCTTTAATTTTTTTTTCTCTTTCTTATTTAAAAGTATAGATAAATGGAGTGCATTTTTATTTAGTTTTTTTTTCTCTTTCTTTTTTAATGTTAATTTAATAAAAGTCCATCAATCATATTTGTCTTTAAAAAATAAATGAAAGATAAAAATGAGATAAATAGTTAACGAGAGAGAGAGAGAGAGGAGAAAATGATACATTATTATATTAATTATCAAGCTTACAAAAGAGATTGTAGAACCTATCATATATTACTGAAAATTTGCATGTCTTTTTTACATGGAAGTTTTTACCATATTACTATGAGGATTTATATTTGTTTTCACAAAAACAATATTTATCATGCAAAATCCGAGTTAGATGATGGTTGTATAATTATGAAATATTATGCAAACTAAACACAATTATTTGTTGCATTCTATAGGGAAGAAGAAGAAGTTAATGAATCAGAAGATGTTCCAGACCTATCAATGGACTGATACACCAAGATTATCAATTTTGGACAACATATTTTATTATGTTTAATATTGCAGATGACCTTAAAGACTTTTGCGTTGTAGATACTTTAGTTATGATTTCTATAGTTTAATATGATAACCTAATGAAATATGGAAAATTTCCTAAGCTTTTTGTACAATGTATTATTGTCTTGCAAATAAAATTTAGAATAGATAAAAGAAAGAGAAAAAAATGCTCAGGAATTACTTTAAAACATAGTATATATTATGATTCACACATTTTTAACTGTTTTTGTATTTCATTTGCTTCTTAGACTCTACACATTAAAAATAAAAAAAACATAAATTATCATTGTACTCGCAGCGTTAGTGCGAGTTGCATTTCTAGTATTTTACTAAGTTTATTACGTAAATAATTTTTATGCTAGTCATGTTTAATTATCAAACTTAACAAAATTACAACAATTGTACAAAACATTTAACAAATAAGAAATAAGTTTAAGTGTTGTATTGAGGTATTAAAGTAAATTATCCATTTTAATAGACAAGATACCCCCAACCAAACATGTTAATCTTATATTCTGAAAATCTCAACCAAACATAAATTGTGTATATTTCGGGAATATGCACTAAATTATGTTATAACTTAATTATCACATAATTTTGGTAATTTAAAATACTTTGAATCAAATGTCCCATGAGAGAAGAAATTTCTGCGTTGATGCCTTAACTAAATAATCTCGTTGAAGGATTCTTCAAACTTCCTACATCAATTTCTTTTCCAAACCCTTGGGATATTGAGTTTTTTTAAGAGGTTTGGATAGGTATAGATTTTAATTTATGCCTTTGTAACCAAACAAATACATAAAAATAGTCTAAAATCATTTATGTAAGAAAATTAGAAAATAGTAGCATAAGAATTACATGGATATCTTAGGTGGGAAGTGGGGACCATGGACATCCAGATTGGCCTAGCATTTGCAAAACCTAATCCAATGGTCCACTAAAGGGGATAGTCCAAATTAGTTAACCACTTGGGAGTTTGGGACCATTAGAACATGCATAAATCCAAACATCCAATGAATCAAACATACTACCATAATGAAATTCCTCCTTTTTATCACGTTGACCAGAAGTATCTTAGAAGAAACTAGTGCTAGTGAAGGCGAGAGTGGCCTTTACATCAATAAAGGAAGAATATAAGTTGGATTCTTTGGAAGCACACTCTCGGGTCCGAAAGGAATTAGTATCGGATCAATAGCTCTGGAGACAGCCTTGAAGTAAACAATTTTAACTGTGTACAGGATATGGCAATGGCAAGGTAGAACTTTGTGTTAGGAGGATCAGCCATCAGAATATTTCTGGTAGAGTTAAAAAGATTGCATCCTCATTCCATTGAGCCATTTTTTCTAACTTCTCAATTACAAGAGGAATAAGCCGAAGGAGGTTAGCCAATTTGGTAAGAGCACAAATCGGTAGTGTAAGGCACCCGAATTCGAGTTCCCACAAGCCTCCTTTGATAGGTAATTTGTAAGTTAGAAAAATTCCACAAAATTAGAGTTAGTAAACCCTAAAAGAGATTGATGACTTACCCTGATTTTAGAGATGGGATAATCTCCCATGCTCTTAAACTTTGTTTACAAAAAAAAAATAGTGGAATACATAAAAAGCTATCAAGATTTTTGGACAATCTTGCCATCAAAATGCCAACTGACACCAGTCCAATCTCCCACGTTTAATGTTCCATTAAAAATAAGAACTCGCAAGATCTTGTTTTATTTGCTAGCAGAAATCACAAGATCTTTGCACGACGAACAATTGTTCTCAAGCATTTTGTAGAGGACATCGTACAATACATCTGTAAGCTCGAAATGAATCTAAAATTTGACAGTGACAATGGATTTAGATCTCTTTCAGGCAATACATGTCTGGTTTGGAGCCAGTTGTGGTTACTAGGCCCAAAGAGGATATAATTTGCTATGCCACCCACTTGAAGAAATGTCAGCAATGCTACCTTAACTAGCAAATTCTACACTAACATCAGATGCCGCACAGTTGTATTCTCTTTTTCCTGAGCCTAAGAAACTAGTTTGGACATCTCCATCAGAGTTATATTTGTTGACAAATTCGATGTAAATATTGTCTTTATTCAGCCTCATGAACCAAGAGGACACATTGAGAAAAAAATACCACACACAGAGGTGACATTTTTTCTGCTTCAAACATCGAGCAAAATGAGAAGCAAAACCAAAGAAGTGCTTGATAGAAAAGCCGCACATGAAGGTGTTCTCATTAACCTAAAAGATGTTCATTAAGCAGCAGCTCTCCTATGCTAACACAACTCGAAACCATGCTGAAAAGACAGAAGTAACCAACAATGACACAAATATATAGGATATACCGACCAAAATAGAATCAATTACAATATTTTGAAGGAAATGACCATCAAATGAACTACAAAAAAGAATGATACGCCTAAGCAATTAACACTTATCAAGATTTCTCTTTTTCCTCTGAAAAGTACAGTAAGTCATTCAGTATATCGTTTTATTCACATGATACAAATCAATCATAGTATAATTTCCAAAACAAAAAGAAACATACCCTTCACACAACTGTACGTGAAACATGTCAGACCGGTACACAAAGGATCAACCATTCAAATCAAAATCCAGGATCTGTAAAGTCAAAATGGTGCAATCTACTTCTTTTACACTTCTGCAGCTCTTTAAGCTTGGTGTTACCTCTCAGAAGCTTAGGCTTATTCTTCTACCGTTCTCCTATAAACTAATTGTTAATAGAGAAGTTCCTTCCAACTCAAGTGACAGTGTTTGCTGAAGGTTTGGTGTCCTGGAGGGAGATTACGGTTTCAAAAGCACCAACCAAGGCCTTAACCTTACTTTTTCGGGTTTCAACAAGCTTACTTGCAGTTTCTTCAATGACATTATTGAATAAACCCTTGTCATCTTTCTTCCCCTGCACATCCTGGTGTCTCAAAACAACCTTTTCCCCAGCAGGTTTGTGGTCATTTATTTCATCATCAACCCCTCTCCTCCTGTAGGTTCTCCGTCCTTCAGACTTATTAGTTTGGTTCCCCCCCAGTACTCTTCCTCGCCTGAACTTGAGCCTCCTTGCACCATTATTCTCAGACTGAATGTCAACTACCTTTCCTCTCCTGAAAGATAATTTCACAGATTGGCAATCCTTGTCATCAGTGATAATCATCCCAGCCTTTTTGGGCCTTCCTCCATTTTCTCCGTCTAAAATGTCTGATTCTTCCATTTTTACAGTTTCATCTTCATCATATTCAGAGTCATACTCATCCTGATCTGCTTCACTCACTGTATACTCGGATTCATCTTGATCTTTTTCACTTTGTAATGTCAAAGATGGAGAGATTGGCAGGGACGGAGATTTGGGAGATGAAGCATTAGGCGAAGAAAATTCAGCAGCACAATTTTCGTTTTTATCAGATTCCAACATTAAATTTTCTGTCTCCATCTTGATTACGTAGAGGGTTTTCTCCTGAAGTGTGTCAGTATTGCTTTCATTATGTTCAATGAGAGGCTGCTCACTTTCATCCTTTTTCGCCTTGTTCTGATTATTCTTCTGTGGAGGCACAACTTTCAAGGTCCTGTTCTTTCTTGTGGTTAGGCTTGTTGCTCTAGTGAGAGAAGCTCTAGGGGACAATGAAACTCTTGGTGATGTCACTGCTTTCTTTAGAGCTACTTTGGAGGTCACAGTCCTTTTTCCCAACATATCACTGATTCCACTGTTTCTCCTAGCACTTAAACCTTCCAAAGGGACAGAAGAGGGAGACTTTTCTGTCTGAGATTTTAGCTTCAAAGAAGTAGTACGCCGTTTAGAAAAGCTTTTCTCTTTAGCTTTTGACGGAACTTCTTTTGATGAGACTCCTACTCTTTCAGAAGATGCTGACCCATCTTGCTGCATGTCTTTAGGGGCATCAGATACGTGAGATTTTAAATTGGGTGAAGACCTGAGCTTTGCTATTAATGCCCTTTTTGCCTCTGATAGAACTGCAGGTTTCCTAAGAGTTTTGCTGTCAGGAGAGTTTGTGGGCACTTCAAGCTTGATGACATCAGAGGAATCATCAGAATGACTTCTGGAATTGGGAGAATGTTTGGGCTTGAGCTTCACCACTAATGTATTTTCCTTCTTTGATAAAACTTTGGGTATCCTGGAATTTTTCCGGTCAGGAGAGTCTGTGGACACTTGAAGATTGATGACATCAGATGTATTCGGGGTATGAGTTCTGGAATTGGGGAAGGATTTGGACTTAACTGCTGATGTCTTCTTCCTCTGCGGCAAGTCCAAGCTCTCAAATGAATTTGGCTCATCACATGTCTTTTTTACAATCCTCTTCAGCAAGGGATGTCTAGCCTTCTCTTCAGATTCATGGTGCTTCCCATATTTGCAGAAATCATGACAAGAACCAGTTGAAGCTCTCAGATAACGAGAAAGAGTTTTTTCTCTGCTGTTTGCAGAGCCTGCTCCAGCGAAGGAGTTTTTTCTTGAACTACCCCCAGCAGGGTTGGTAATATCTGGTGTCACTGGTGAATTGATACTCTCCTCAGCCATAAAATAAATAGGAGAACAGAATACAAGTTTAGAACAGACAATCCTGGAAACAAAACAACACTGGATTTAATGGTGGTCAATTAGACTAGATTAAATACAAACAGAAGAGGGCTGCTGGATGTATAAAGCATAGATGAGCATTACCTAGCTCTACTCTAGTATTATATTATTTATGTAGGTCTCAATATAAAAAATCTTCTACCTGGAGAACAGACAGAAAGATTAAAAGATTATTAGAAACTTGTTCTTATAACTGGTTTAACTTAAAAAATAAATTAAATACTCTTAACTTGGATAGACACTAAAAGGAACAAATTGAAAAGACAGTTTTACAGCAATCGGTACAAACTATAAACTAGAAAGCAGATACGAACAAAGACATGGAGGAAAGAAACAACCACTTCACACCTAAACAACAAAAAAGATAGACTTCACCATACATTCTTGTTCTGTAAATGCCATAAAAGAATTCATTTGGCATCGCTTAGACTTAACTGTAACAATTAAAGCATCAGTCAATTGCTACAACAAGCAGACAACAATGCTTGCCATCAAAATGGCCAATCTCTGGAAAAACCAAGCAGCAAATATACAGTACCACAAGGTTCACTGTTCAATCAAACAGTTGACAACTATATGAACAAATACAAAAGAAAAAAAGAGACTTCCTTTTCTCTTCCTTTGCATGTTTAAAGATGGGCGGATACATTTTTGTATTGCATTGAAGAAAGTAACAAGCAAGTTGGGGAAAGCAATAAAAGAAGGGGTTGAAAAATTTCTCTAAGCTACCATTCTTAGAAATTGATAAATCACCCATCAACGAAGACTATGTCTCACCTAAAAATCATACAAAAAATAAACAAAAAAACAAGCTTTCACCAATATCTCATTATAATCATAAACAAACAAAATAACTGATAAAAGAAAATTCGAAAGCACGCTTGACAATTAAGCAACCATTAACCATATCACGAATACAAGAAAGAAAACATAAAAAAAAATCCATCTTTCAAGAAAAATCACAGATAAAAAATTAAAAATAAAAAACCCAATCTCTGAAACAAATAAAAGAGGAGACTTACCATGATAAAGCAGATGGAAAAACTGAGTTTTGCTCGAAAACCCATCTCAAAAATCATATTTTGGAAGAAACCCATTGTTTCCAAACAATCCAAAAACCAAAACCCATGTTTCATTTACGCTAAAAAAACCAAAAAAAAAAAGAAAATAAAAAAGAACAGCCCTTTTAAATGCAAGGAAGAAGAAAGGATAAGAAACGAATAAGAAGGGGGAAGTTATACCTTTTTTATAATATGGCCGAGTATCGACTATCTTCTGCTTAACCAGAAAGCTAAGAAAAAGGCAACTGCAAGAAAAGGAAATGAACTGATCAACTGAAAGAAGGTTTTGAGCTGTGCACGCAGCTATGATATGGATTATGGAAGCTCACAAAAAGTTTGTTTTTTTGGCTTGAAAGATCGTGCAAGCGACTGTTTGGTTTCTTCCTTTTTCTATGTTTGGCTTTGCTTTGCGCGTTCGGTTAAGACTTAAGAGAGGAAGGAAAACTGGAAAAGGGAGAGGAAAAAGTGTGTGACCCCACTAAATAAAACTGATTTTATTTTTTTTTGCCCGAAAAACAAAAACTGAAATTTGAAGAAGTTTCTTTTTTTTTGTTTTTTTTATAGAACAAATTCTAATTAATTAATTGAGTTATGGTACTTGATAGAAATTTATAACAGTATATATTATTATGACATAAAGACGTCATAATTATATTGAAGATTAAAAATATTTTACGATTGTGATTTGTGAGTACTATATTGCTTTTTCTTTATAATTTTTGTAAAATTAACGTATTAAGAGGGAAAAATTTTTCTTAACATAGTAATTTACCTGCTTTTGCTTTTTAAGGAATGTCTATAGGTACCGAGCCTAAATAAAATTTTCATCTTAATTTATTTATGGATTAATGTCCTTTGCACTAGTCATTATCATTAAAAAATTTAAAATATATATTTGAATATGGTATTAAATTATGTTTAAATTATGTTTAAATTTAATGATAATTAATCAAAAATAAATGCTTTTTATGAGATTGGATGGACATTAATTAATTTTATTTTTTAATGTTTATCAATTTTTGTGAAAATGAATCGACTTATAGTAATCTTCTTTGGGGTTGCTCAAAAAGTAATTAATAGAATAGTTTTCCTTTGAGAATTACAGTAGGATATTTTTTATTATAATAATAATAATAATTTGTTAAATAATTTTTTATTTGGAAGAGTAGTTATTATTAAAACGACCTATCTATATGGTTTTTTTTTTCACCATTAACAATTAACAACTAGCAATTTGTCTCCGTATTAACTCTACAGGTATATATGAACTACGGTATATATGAAATTTGATTTGATTAATTTGTTGAAAAAGAAATAAAAAATACTAATATGATTTTCATATAACTCCACAAATAACAATTAAAGAAAATTTTAAAAATTAATAAATTAATAATCTTATATATGAGAGAAAATAAAAGGAAATTACAAAGTCAAAATAGAAAGAATAAATGTCAACACAATATTTAAGATATTGAATTAGAAAAAAATTAAACTCTCACATTTAATTATTTTAAATAAATGTAAAAAGTAATAGAAAAATAAAATTTTTTTAAGAAAATTACGAATTAATCAACAGCCAACATCAACAATTCCTAATTGAGAGGGTAAAAGGGGCATTTACACACCATATTAACTCTATTCCTATGAAATTATCATATAGTACAACAAGTAGGTCACCGTATGTCAAATTAAAAGGATAGAAAGTGTATTTTAATTAGGGATAGAAATAACATATAGGTATAAATTTGTATATAAAGAGATTGAGTTGATAATATTTGAGCATTTCTATCTATTACTTGAAATTTATTATTAGATAGATTTTTTTTTTGTAAAACTGTGTAATTACCTTCTTTTATGATTAATCAAACCTTACTTTAAAAAAATCAATCAAACCCGTACGATTTTTTTTTACATAAAAAGTAGGAAAAAAAATCCACTTGAAAAATGAGAGATTTTGAATCCTAAACATCTTGTTTGAATTCTTTAACATCTAAGAATTATTATATATTAATAATTTGACTAATTGGGAGAAAAAGGCCTTTAAAGAGTAACAATCTCATTAACTTGTCTAGCTTTAATGGACAGTAAAAGAGAGGATTGATTGGGAACATAAATAAGATTCAACCTGTGAAGTGGAGACATAAGTGTAAGCTTCAATCTCATTATTTCCACTTGATTAAACAAAATTTATGATTGGAAATTGCTATAGGTACCCGTTAAGTAAGTAATTATTGGGAATAATTGCCTTGTTTTTAGGTGTATTTAACATTTGTTTTATGTTTTTATTATTATTTAAAGACAAGAATACCCTTATTTAAATTTAGCTCCAAATTTATAAAGTTTAACCCCAAATTTATAAAATTTAGTCCCAAATAAAAATTTTTAATTTTAAGGGTTAGTTTTAAAATTTCAAATATATTATTGTAGGGTTTTAGAAAAAAAAAACAAATTTGTTAAAGTTTAGCCCCAAATAAATCTAAAGATATTTTTGTCATTCAAATATTTTCTGACAATAATTATTAGTCTTTACAAAATTTAATGTTGCCTTTTATCATCATTAATTCGGCTTAACCAGTGCCTATAGGCACTAGTTAAGCAAACCCTTTATGATTTCATGATCACATGATCTACTATATTAATTACTTTTTCTGTTCTTATTTATATGTCACAAATTCATGTTCCTTTTTACTTATCATTTTAGTAAATCAATAAAGTAGTTATTGATTATATTACCATTTTATCATTTTTTAAATATGCGAGAGAGACATAAATAGAGAAATAAGAAAGACAGCTATATTAAATATAGAGAGAGATTAGAGTAGAAAAAGTAAGGACAGTTTTGGAAGAATATATAAAAATTTTATTGATTTTTAAAAACTAACTATTTTTTTAATCTAAGAGAATTAGTTATCCATGACAAGTAAATATGAACATAGGGAGTAATTATTATCATCATGAAATTCATTAAAACACACAAATATGAAGAATTTAATCGGTCCTTTCTTTTCTTTTTTATCCCCCCTTAAACTCAATTTCATAATATATATATACTTAATTTAATTGGTAATTAATCGAATTAATGTTGTTATTTTTCCTTAAACATAAAACAAGGAGGTAATTTTCACATAAATAAAAGCAATCTTAAATATTGATTCATTATTATTAGAATTATTATTGTGAAAAGGTATTTTCCATTTGAAGAGTTGGTTGAAATGATCAAGGCCTTTTATATTTTTTTTTTAGAAAAAAGGCCTTTTATATTCAATAAACGTGAAAATATAAATTCAATCTTCCGAAAACGTATCTATTGAGAGGGTTTCACCTCTTATATTTCCGATCCAAAAGGATTTAATTTTGAACTAATGGGACTTGAGAACACTCTTGATTAAATCAAGAAAAGATATGGTATATTATTAAGAGAAGAGGAATACAGGAATTGAGATTTGAATTTTAAATCTGAGAGAAATCTAATTTGTAGTAAAAGAGAGATGACCTTCTTGGCCCATGAATTATTATTATTAGTAAGGTTAATGCATTTGCCGACAGCTTAAATTGCAACAGGCAAAACCCATATTCCTCTTTTAAAACTAGTATTGAACTTATATATGAACCGGGTTATAATGAAAAGAAAAGAAAGCGAGATTAAAATCTGGGGTTGATATGTCGATGAGAAAAGTACGTAGTTCAATTGGTGGCTGAGGGAGAGAGGGAGGTCACTCCCACAATATTTTCCAACACGTTAGTTGAGTAGGGTTGTTGTCCTAATCAAGGAAACAATTAATCCTTCATTTTAATGAAAGAAATTACTAGAACATTCTTTTACTTCTAGGGTCATTTCTTAATCTTTTGGCTTATTAAATTCTTTTCTCTAATCTCTTTTTCTCATTTCTGTAAAATTATAATGCTACATATGTGCTTACATTTGTCATATTATCTTAGGAACTTTCCATACATTGATCAAATTTTCCATTTACAAAACTTTTTAATAATCTCGAAAAAATAAAGAGGATGAATGAAATTATACACCATATATATTATATAAAAGTTTGCCTAAGATATATTTTTTAATCAAGGAAATTTTTAGGTCTTATTAATCTGAAACTAATCCATTTTTGAGCTAAAAGTATAAAAGGTAAAGCCTCTTGAACAATTTGCTCTTCCCATGATTGAACTTGTATCTTCATCTTTCTTAAAATAGAGGCTGTTATCACATCGACCAACATTTATTCAAATTTTGATAATATAAATATATATTTCCCATAGAATTAGATCTTGAATTATGGCTCCTTTTCTTCTATTTTGGTGGGTTTAATATAATATTGTTGACTTATTCACAAATCAAAAGATCCTCTCCTTGGCCTCACTTGGGCTTCTTTAACATTCCTTTCTTAATTATAAATACAAATCCAAGATCATGTCAGACATGTTTTTATTTTATTTTGTTTTAATTTGGTCGGTTTGAGGGAGATAACCTCAATGGCTAACATATCCCATCTTCTTGTCTGCATGGAACCGCCCAAATTTAAGTTCCATTAATATTCCAAGCGAGTTGTGCCTTAATTTTCACTTGTATGAAATGGAAGTTTTATGCATTAATATTGAAAATTAGACAAAAGCAAGCTAATTAAATAAATAACTTATTCTTTTTATTAAGAAAATATTGTCAAGCTCAACCCCATGATCATAGACGGGAAATTTCGGAAAATAGCTTTCTGAAATTAAATCAGACTAGAAATATCAACTACTATATGCTTACGACTGACTTGACTCGATTTCTTCTGAACTAAGACAAATTATTCATACAATTTTGTAGTGAATGCATGATAAATACCTTCTTTAATAAATAAGAATACCGGTGTGGTTATTAAAAGACAATATTTTACAAGCACATTTTTCTTTTAATATTTGTGGATATCAAAAGTTGAATCCCTATCACTCAAATTATGAATTCAACATTTTACCAATAGTCTAAAATAACAGATTACGAGATTATTGACTACGAACATTTTTTTCTTTATTCCATCCACAATTTCTTCCTCAAACTTTAAATCAGTGATGAGGAATTAGTGTTCGCATTAAATGATTTTTATTGTCATTGAAATGTTTGCATAGCATTTAAGCTATCACCTAGAAAATGAAGAAAATGTGAGTCATTGCCACCACAAAGAAATATTGGTGGTGTAAACTTTGGGATTTCATGATGATGATGATGATGATTATATTTTTTATTTTATTTATTATTAGTCGGCAAGAGATATGGCCCTCTTATGATTGTAATTCATGCTTGAGAAGAAATATGTAAGGATAATGCGGATATTGATTCAATTTTTAACTTCAATTAATCTTTTTATTGTTGGAAGTTGGCAACCAATCTAACTAAATTGGTACTATAGTTTATACAAATTTATAAGGTTTCAATTAATAAATAATTTGTTGGTCCAAGAACTTTTGTTTTTTTTGTTTAGTTATCTTATCTCTTTAAGCATTGGCTTTGGGTAGGACTTGGCCACCACATGTGTCAAGAAAAAATAAAAATTGGAACCTTTTTAACAATAATTGTTTGTGCTTGGCATCTCACAAACTTGAAGGATGGACAATTGGCTTTTCCAAGATAAAGCCCCTACCTGATAAAGCCTTGCTTGCTTCTGCTATGGAGAAAAAAGCTGAAGAACTCTTTAATCATTTCTAGGATGGAGAAATGAAAAAGTGAGAGTTGCATCAATATGTGGAAGCACCCTTAAAGGCTTTGACAAAAGTTTGTGGCCATATGGGAAGGCTGCTAACCACAAAAGAGAAAAAGAGACAATTGAGTAATAGGAAAATTTTCACCTTGGATTCTCCTTCTTCCCCTCCCCCACCAATGCTCCATGCTTCACAGATAGCATCTTCTTTATGCATGTAATGTAATTATTTCAATAAGAAATCACCTCTTCTAAAAAGTTTTGGGCCACAAAAATAACACCAAAATTTTATTTGTCTAAATTTGGTAGCTTTAGTTGAGGAGGTTGACCACCCAACCAAAAACTTGGGTCCATGATGTGCTTATGAAAATCAAATACTTTCATTCTATTTGGTGCGAATTGTTTTGCTTCTTCATAGGTTTCTTAAGTCATAATTTGTTCGATCAAGACAAGTTCTGTCTAGGTAAAGGGCAAAGTCGGTTCCAGCCTTGCACCTTGGTAGAGTAAGGGAAACAACCCTACCTGTTTCTTGCTACTTGCCTTGTATTTTTACCCAATTGAACCCCAAGATGATCTTGTTCTTTCTGATCCCTGTTTATTTTCTTAATTTTAGGGTACCTTTTCCTTCTTTGTTATATCCCTTATCTTCTATTTGTTATGGCTAAATGTTTTATGTGCCTTTTGGGTGGTTGAATTGTGCCATGCAATAGAAAGAAGGGCCCTTAACCTAACTCATGTAGGGTTCTTGTACCTTTTGTTTCTTTGCTTCATTGCTAAGTAAAACATGAAGAATACCAGGAGGACCAGACTAGGGTGATGAATTTGCAGCACCTGCAACACACTGTTAAATTATAATGTGTTTACTGTTTGACTTCATATTTTTGCATTTCATTTCAATTTAGTGGTAAAAGTTTCAAAATTGGGTGATCAAAGTTCTCTCTCTTTAAAAATACAAACATGTTGCACAATTGTGAAATGGCATTCAGGAATACCCTAGACATCTAAGTTCTATAAACATTAAATAGATGGAAGGATATTATATCACCGTTTTCGGCCAGAGACTGTTTTCTTCACAGCTCCCACAGACACTAAAAATTCATCAAGAGATGATAAGGTCTTCATGTCATCTGGTGGGAAGTAACTGGCTGCCTTCCCCATGATTGATGCGAAGAGAAGAGAAAGTGAAGGCCGAGTAACATAACGCTCACCTAAAAGGTCATCAAGAAATGCAAATGCAGCTAATAATTCAGCCCTGCCGGCTTTAATGGGGGCAGCAAAATGGGCAGGAATTATCCTCTTGAATTTCCAGTCCCTTGCAATGCCATCAATCCAGTCCTTAACCTGAAAGTTTGAGAAGTATGAGAGATTGTTACTTATACTTCAAACCAAAATTAATTACTTGGACTGAAAAATAAACAAAAAATCCAGCGGATGCCTGCAAAATGAAATGCGTCCCATCCTAATAGTCAATTCCATCTTCTGGTTCATGCCGTAAACAAAGCAATGTTCAGTTATTTTAGAGGCTTATACAATTCATCCAAATCCTGGGGTCCCCGGTTAGCTGTGCTCTGATCATTACAAGAAAGGAAATGTTGCAATACAGTATGATGCAGTAATAATCAGAGGAAAGTTAGATCAATGGAATTCTTACCTTTTCTGGAACTTTGCTGAAGACTAGTGTCTTTACGATAGGAGAAACAATCAGCTTCTGTGACATCTGAGCAAAAGTAGCATTTGGTTCCAAAAGATTTGATGGACCAAGGAACAGTATCTGTAGAACCATTCTTTCCCACCCTGTGTCAGGCATTACTCTCGTTCAATTTCTTGTTGATGTACATGAATAGTTTTGAGTTTTAAGCTAAATGATCATTGTGCTAAATTTTGCTATCTTATTTCAGAACATTTGACCAATTGGGATAAAATTTGGCATGAAAACTAACCTTTTTGACGGTTTATTTCATTGTCAACAACTGGTTCATCAGGAACTTTCTTTCCTTTGCTAAGAATTTTTACTGCCAAGCCATTCTTCGCTGATGCCAAGAGGTATTCTTTGTTAATACACTCTGGCGGCTTTTTTGGGACATATATGACAGCATCTGTAACGAGAAGTGTTCTTGAACGTTTATGATAGAAAGCGACCTCTACATATGGTCCAATTCCTGATAAAAATAGAGGAAAATGAGTTTCGAGCTTGCTGCATCTTGAGGAAGTTAGAAGTCGTTCAAGCTTATTTACCAACTTCTGGCGAGCTTAGAACTTTTTGTTCAAGTTCATCAGCCCATGGAGTTGAGAAATCTTCATCTTCCAAAATTTTGGCCCGAAAAATTCCAAAAAATTCAAGAGGTAAATTCAAGGGCCAACTCCATTGCCTTGGTGCCACCCACACTTGAGCCTTAGGAAATTTTCTAGAAAAAGGACCCACAAAAATTTTATGCTCATAAGCAAATGTTGGCAGGACAATGTATTCAACTGGAGCTCCTAGTTCCTTCAAAAGCTGGAAGAAAACAAGAGATAACTTGTTAGAGAATGAATTCCAGGTTTGTTAAAGTAAGAAATGTGCAGAAAACTAACATTCGGGGGCAAATAAAAAGGAAGAGAATTGTGTTAGCCGGGACAAATGAAAATAGTGAAGCAAACAATCAGTAATTCTAATAAACCATTTAAAAGTGAATCATATTTCAAAGTTTCTTGTTTTCATTTTTAAGTCCTTCCTCCTTGTGGGAGAAAAAGGTGCACTAATCCCTTCAAGCAAGTACTTTCAAAATGCTACATAGTTAATGTGGCCTAAAATGAGAGAAAATCAGGTTGGACAGATTTCCAAGCAAATAATGGTCAGATGTTATTGGTCAGTTCTGTCATCCTGTCATAACAAACTGAAACAGTCATAGGCTCATAGCTAATTTTCATTTACCTCCGCTCAATATTAAAAGGCCTTTCCCCAGCTACATCGGCATGGCTCTAAAATACTGGTTTAAGTTTTCATTAAAAGATACATATTACATAGTAAGAGCAAAAAATAAGAGTAAAACACCGGGATAGTCTAAATGTGTAAATTAAATTGATGTATTTGAAAATGAAATCTGTTGGACAACTGAGACTGTAATTCAAAGCAAGGAAAAAACAACAATTGGAGATGTTTGCCAAATACCCTTCCAATAGGGATGCCAATATATTGAATGCCAATTAGACATTGTTCCAGTTGTAAAATAACAGGCTATAGTCCTGGCAGGACTCAGGATCAACCTGCTCCTCCCACCCCACCACTCCCTTTTTGCCCATTAATCCAGAGATGCCATGTGAATAAAACAAAATAGATCATCTATGAAAGTTGAGAATCAGAGAGCAAAACTGAACCTTAATGCACTCTTTGGTTGGGGCAATGGGTGCATGGACCCATAGTCCCCCAGATTTGAGTTTGATAACTGTCATCCGAATGTTTGTCGAGACACTGCTGAATCCTAATGCTTGCTCTTGTTCGAATAGCCATATAGAGCCTTGGACAGCCTAAAGAAGACATTTACAAAAGTGAGATGAAGTGTTAGTACAAGAAAAACATAATGTAGTACTTCAGATTAGAGAACACACAAGCATGTGCATATTAAAGTGCAGTGTCTATGTTGCTTCTCCATGGACTCAAAAGATAGATTAGAAACCCTTTTGTGTTTAACCTTGCTTACACAGGATTGCTTCTAATTGAAAAAATTTTGGTGGCAAGCCCACAGCCTTTTTATTGGTCAGATTGTTGGAAAGCACGGCATATTCACCCTGCTTTATGCCATTTAGGTGAATCACCAAATGAGCTGGGTGTTTCCATTGGCGAAACTGCTTTCACGTCTAGAAGTATCCTTCCCTATTTTAACTAGGTGTTCGTCTAAGACCAGTGCATAAAAGGATTTCAAAATTCTAACGCATAAGCTTGGTTAATTGAAGAGTTAATGATGATGCTTAAAATGTTCTTAGAATCATTTCCAGAGAAAAGCAATTTAAAACGTTGCTGTAATTGGGGTAAGAATTCTGCAGTCTTCCTTTCTTACAATGTTAACAACACTCAAAAACAAGAAAGTTTGCATCCAAAATTTGAGAACGTATATGATGTAAATGTGCTATATTTTTGAAGCATTTGAACATAATGAGACAAATTTTAAGAGGACAAAACATGCTTAGTCTGAAATACGAAAAACTTAAACTACTGTAAGAATATAGAATTAGCCACAGACAGTAATCATGAAATTGCTTACGCTGTCTCCCTGTCTCATAGTCAATTATACTTATAGCATCAGCCATCAAGATATTTGAAACCAAAGGATTTGTTACGGTGGAGCAATTAAGATTTCTATAATCAGTTATCTGGGGATCTTTCAACGATTGAAATCATATAATTATCCACAGGAGGTAAGGAGCAACAAACAAGGAAGCCTGAAACAATATTCTGAGTTTTCCAATAAATATTCTTCAACATACGAATTTTCTCAGAGAATAATAGAGAAATAGAAGTTCCATTACAATGGAACTATAGCTCGAAGACATTAAGCAGATACAATTTCAACTGATAACCCATACTAATCAAACTACAGAACAAGAAAGAAAATTCTAGCAAGTAATTCTCAAAGCTTCAAAATTTAACTAGGGTAATATTGAAGGAAAGCTGACCTCAGTCCTCGTAGTTCGCCTGTTAAGAAAAGGGCCAAGAGGGAAAGGGAAGCCAGTGATGTTAAAGTAAAACCTATTTGCAGAGCCATTGCTACTACTATCACTTCCAGCTGCAGCAGCTGAAGCAGCCACCAAGCTTATATTACCGTCTTTCTTCTGCTGCCTTCTTGGTTTCAACTGTAAAGAAAAACCCCTCAAGGACCCACCAAGGAAACTTGAATTGGGATCTCTCAGTGAGATTGGGCTCTGAAAAACACTTGGTTTTGGAGAAGAAACAGCAATGGCTGCCACCATTTTTTTTTTTCTCGGTTTCTGCTTTTCGGTTGGAGTCTTCGACTAGTCACCTCGGTGGTTTTAGACTTCCAACGAAATAACAGCCAGAAGTTATGGAACAGGAGACAAGGATATAATTCCAGGACATGGTTTTGACACGTGGAGATTGTTTGGTTTCATATTGACACGTGGAGCCTGGATTTAGATTCTGGATTGTCCTTCTTGGATTCTGTGAGGTTGGGAAAAATAATGAACTTCAACCCAAAAATACGCTATTTTTACAAGCATATTACTGGAATTTTTACCAGCATATTACTGGAATGTCATTGAAGTTTCTAGAACAGTCCATCAATTAAGAATGGCATGTTTTGTCTAATTTCTTAGAATTTTTCTTAAAATTTGGCATTCTTGCTAAGGATTAGATGAGTCTCCAAGGGCGAATTTCTTATTTAAACTAAAATTGTAGACATTGCAATGTGGATTGACCGATTAAACACCAGGCATGAAATCAAACATCAGTATCCGTACCGATATCGCACCTTTAAAATTAAGAATATATTGACGAATATATTGATATAGTAAAAAAGTGATACAAATAATAAAAAAATATGAATAATTATAGTAAACGTTATAATTTTGAAATAAAATTTCAATACATGTTCTTATATATTTTAGAGTTATAACATTTTAATTAAAGTATAAGTAAATGTAGAATTAATGTGTTGGTAAATATTTAAATAGGTAAAAAAATATAAAATATAATAAAATTAAGAATATCAAGTATATTTATAAAGGTGAAGGTTACAGTTAATCCTTTTAACAGTAGTCGTTAGATATGATGATTGTTTTATTAATAGTTAGATTTAAATATTATTTTATTTAAAATTTAAAATGAAACCTATAACCAGTCAAATAGGTTGTAAGCATGGAATAAAAAACCGGATCGGACCGATCGGTTCAACCGGTTAAACTGAGAACCGATCACAAGTCCGATCCGGGTCATAAAATAGGATTTTTATTGAACCGTCTTTGAACCGATTGAATCGGTTCAATCTGAATTTTAATTTTTTTAGTTTTTTTAATTGATATTTTTACTTTTTCTTATTTTTAAGGAATATTTTAAATTTTTTCTATTTTTTTAAATTTTTTTGAATATTTTAAAAAATTAATAAAATTAAATTATTTATTTAATCGAACCGATTGAACCTATTAAACCGATTAAATCGGTGACCGGATGACCGACCGATTCGACTACCAATTCGATTTTTTATTCATTGGTTGTAAGAGAAACCTTTACATTGTTACTCTTTTTAGACCCTTAAATCTAGTGGAATCAATGACTAAATTAAAATAGTTTTTCAATTAAGTTTCACTTTCTTGTTTCTTCTTTCACGTTTCGTCTCTCTTTCTCTTATCACTCCTATTTTTTTCTTTCTGTTGTTATTTTTCTTATTCAATTCTTTTTCAACGCTTTTTCTTACTATTTGTCAATTTGGTTTTCTTTTAATTTTGGTTATTTTTCAGTTATATTTATTACATCAGTTAAAGATTCATCCAAAGAAATAATTTTTTTTTACTTAACTGAAGTCATTTTTTCACTTTTCACTTAATCAAAATTAATGTTCTTGACGTTTGAAATACTTTCTTTTTTCAATTATCTCAAACAATAAAGTCTTGAAATATTACTATTTTCCATTTATATTAACTATATTAGTTAAAGATTCATCCAAAAAAATAATTTTTTTTACTTGATTGAAGCCATTCTTTCGCTTTTCACTTGATCAAAAATATTGTTCTTGGCTTTCAAAATACTTTCTTTTTTTAATTATCTCAAACAATGAATTCTTGAAATATTACCCCGTTGCTGGTTTAAAAGAGAAGTAAATATAAAAAAATCATCTTATACTTTTATTAAATTAAAGGTGTCATAAGTAATTAACAATTAATTAATTATTTATCCGTTTTAAATATCATTAATAATTACAATTACTACTTCAACGTTTATACCCTTTTAAATTTTTTTCATACTTTTATTAAATTTAGAGGTATAATAGATGTTTAACAAACAATTAATTAATTAATTAATTATTTTAAATATTATTAATAGTTAAAATTCTAAAGTTACGTTAATACTCAATACCCTTTAAAATCATTTTATACTTTTATTAAATTAAAGGTGTCATAAGTAATTAACAAATAAATATTTATTTATCTATTTTAAATATTATTAATAATTACAATTCCTACTTCAACGTTTGTACCCTTTAAAATTATCTCATACTTTTATTAAATTTAGAGGTATAATAGGTATTTAACAAACAATTACTTATTTATTTATTTTAAATATTATTAATAATTAAATCCTAATAAAATTAATGCATAAATGAATAATTAAAAAATAATGATGGTATCACGCAATAAGAAAATAATGATAATATCAAGCAATGAGATTATAATGTCACATAAATAATAATAGAATTATAATACTTACAAAAATTAGAAATTTGTGAATATTGAGGAAAATTACAGACATGAAAAAAATTATTTGATTAAATTTGACTTAAAGAGTTCATGAATGCAATATAATGATTAAATTTGGGTTTTAAGCTCGAGCCTTTCACTTAAATCATAAATCTCAAGTAATTCTTCATTTGGGTCAATATCCCAAATATTTTGGATCAAATCACTATTCGAGCTAGATCACAAAAATTCAAGGCACAATAATAAACAAATTCCTTGAAATATACTATTGATTTTTACAGATATATAAAATATCGCAATTATGTCGCGGATATATAAATATATCAACAGGTATCTTGTGAAAAAAAAAGACCATAGATATATTGCAATATTAGTATTTATTTATATAGGATATATCGATGGATATTCAATTCCATGGAATCAAGCAAATTTGAATGTCTAGAGACTTCGCAACGTTGGAAGCATGCATGAGCCTGCAAAGCATTCACCATGACCAGAAGGATTCCTCATCCGAAAAAAGGAAAGAAAGTTTTATGAGGAAATTTATAAATATGTAAGTAACTATGAGCATGAAAACAAGAAGTTATTAGATAAAATCATCCTAACACATCATTGTTGGTTCCTATCATTAAAATTTTGTCAACTCAAAATAACTAAAAAAATTTATTATAAATTTTAAAAACTATAATTTATAGGATAAATTCTAAATTTTATAATGGATAAGTTTTTAATAATTGTAAGAAAATATCTCACAATAAGAGTTTTTTTTCCCAAACTAAGGAAGTTAAAAATCTTTATTCCCAAAATGATAGTTTTATTCTTATTTCCCAATATAAGTTATTTTTCTTCCACCTTAGCAATGTCTGACCACATCAGCTTTGACTTCTCATCATTTACCATATTTTCAATTTTCATCCCCATTCTCTTCCCATCTCTCAAAATCTTGGGTTTTTTCCTTTACTTTTTTTTTGGGATAAATAGATACTATTTTATTAGTCAAATAGAGAGACAATCCATCTCAGTAACTATTAGTAATAATATCTTAGTCCATGTTATACCTAATACATATCATGATTAGAATTAAAAGCTAGTTTCACCAAGGGATGAGCAGCTTCATTGGCTTGTCTCTAATTAGGGGATGAGCAAACCTCGACTAAAATCAAGTTAATTGAGTTAATCGAATAAATTTTGGTAAATCGACTTGATTAATTTGATTAATTCGATTAAGTCTGACACGCCCGGACCTAGTCTGCACGTGTCAAGTTATGAAATTGTATATATAGTTGTAACCTAAGAAATGAATTTAGACTTCCCTTAGACATTTCGAACTTCCTTTAGCTCAATTTTGGGCTTAAAACCCTAATTTGCTATCCGGAGTCGATGGAGCCCACTAGGATTCAAAAATCGAGGCAAGTGGGGTCGTGTTGACTAAAAGTCAACACAAATTTGTCGACTCCGACTCCAGACAGGGTCGGGTCCGGCGCCGGACCCATTCTTTTAAATGGGGTCTCAGCCACTTGAGAGGCCGAGACCCCTATTTTTCACTGTTCTTCTTCTTCTCTTCCATTTCTCTGAATTTTCTCAAATTGCCTTCAATTCCATCTCTTCAATTCACCTTCAAACACTCTATTAATCATCACCATCAGCTTCTTTAGTCTCCAAGAAGATCAACAACATCAAATTCTCCAAGCTTTCTTCAAATCTCAAAATTTGGCAATTTGGAGTCATTGTGTTCTTCGGCCTATATCTTCTAATCCAACTGTAGGCTTTGGTTGATTATTTGGTATGCTATTCTAGACTCCTTAAGCTTCAAATTGATTGCTTATATGCTTGATTTCATTGAGTGAGCTGAGAGAAATGTTGAATTGAAGATCAAAATTCATTTTTGTTCAAAAACACTTGCACCCTTAGATTTTTTATCCAAAATTCTTGCATGATCAGTCGTTTAATTCTGTTTTTGAAGCTATAGGTTCTTATTTTAAGTGCTTAAGATTGCTTGTTTCAAATCTTATGAGAATTGGTGTCGAATTGAGCTCAAATTAAGCTTGGGAAGCGGCTTGGTCGAGGATCAGCCAAACTAGAGGGCTGTCTGGCGCCGGACATGCCTAGGTTTGGCGCCGAACTCACCAAATTTGGGGGATTTTCCCCAAATCGGTCAGTCCCGCATAGGAGTAAGCCTTGGCCGTGCCGAAGTTGCCTGTAGCAAGGGCATTTTGGTCTTTTCACAACCTTAAACCCCAATCGACCGTAATTGACTTCCGAACTTGTCCAATTTAGTTTCTAGACCCTAGAAACTCTAATTAGGTCATGCTTTGATATTGATTATTAGTTGAATGCTTTCATTAATCAAATTAGATTTCAAATTGATTATTTAGATACGTAATTGTACGAGATCAGGCTGTAGCATTCAAGTTAAGGCATTCGAGGAGTATATTCAAGAGTATACGATTCTCCCTTACTAGTGAGTGGCTTGGATTATAGTGGTTAACCACTAAGGGTCAACCGACTTTCTAATTGTTTTATTAATTGTTTTATTAAATGTTTATAACGTTTTGGGATATGGATTATCCATTCTCATACACGAGTTTGGAAATGGATTTAATGGTAGGTTTTCAAAAGAATATATGAAATATTATTATTATATTTTATTGATGATATGACCCTTGGGAGTTGAGTGATTGAGAGGTGTCCTCAGTACTCCGATTCGAGGGAGCGTAGACCGAGTGAGAGGCATGCATTGACGCAGCCGTGGACTACCTATCGAAGGGCATGGTGAACGGAAACCCTGATAGAGGCATGTAGGAAAGCTCGTGAGGGCTCGATGTAACTATGTTCCACCACAGTGTCGGCAACGTCAAGAGAACTGGCCAAATAATAAAGGAAAAAGGATTTGAGATATGAGTTAGTCTTTGACGGTCCAGCGGGGCACCCAAGTGCATGGGTATACCTTTGGGACGATTTCAGATGCCAGCCCATTTATGACATTTGTTATTTGTTTTGGTGTGGGATTTCATATAATTTTATTAAACGGGTTACTAAATGAGTTTTGGATTATTTCATATCCCTAAAACCTAAGGTGATCGGTCATTATAACCGGCTCCCTCACTGGGTACATATATATTTGTACTCACACCATTCACTTATTGTTGTCAGGTCATCAACCTTTGGATGACAGGCGTCTCGATGGATAGTGATCCTGGTACATCACCAGTCGACCACGATTTTGTAAGTTCCACCCAGATCCTCTTGTGAATCCTGGCTTCAGATTAGTATTGCATATTATTATATTATTATTTCTTTGGCTGCATGTTTACACCGTAAAACATGCCACTTATATTATATTAATATTTTATGATATTTTATATATCATTCTCATTATATATTTTCAATTATTACTCGAGTACACCTTATTTATGCCTTGTACCATCTTAGATAGCCCGCTTTTTGAGGCACGTATCTCGAGGTGGTACTGCGGTTGTCACGATGACTGAACTCTCGGGTCGAGGCGTGACAAAGTCAATTAACTAGAGTCAAGCAGGGTAAAAATTTTTTTCCTCAGTTAATCGAATTACCCGAATTTATATTTTCAAATATTTAAATACATTTTTTCAACCATTCAACCTATAAACCTTATGTATATTTAACTCTTGACCCATATATTATATTAGTCCAATAAAAACACAAAGGGCATTCAACCTATATTGTATTGTAAAATTACAAACCCAAACAATTTTGTTAGTAAAATTATGGTTTGTTAAAAATCTTTGAATTCTAAAAAAAATTCGAGTAATTCGATTATTACCCGACTTATCCGATTAATCAATTAATCGAATTAAGTCGGATAAAGCAAGATTTTTTATTAATTCGATTAAATTTTTTTCAATGATCGATTAATTCGATTAAGGAATTTCTTTACCTGAATTAATCAAGTTAATCGAATACTCACCCATATCTCTAAGCATGTTTAATCTCATGAATCCCTTCGAACATCTCTCTCGCTTCATCAATAAGGTTCCTGCAATTGTATAGATGGACCTTGAAGATTGAAGTTGCCTTTTTAGCTTCTTATTTTCGATAAAACTATATCTTTCCGTATTGCAAATTATATGCTCTTGATGCTTAAATGAATGTACCAAAAATATTTTCCAATAAGAACGAAGGAAAATTCCACATCTAGATTTCTTCTTTGAAAACAGAATAAATCTTGAAGTTTCAATGCTATAATTAAAAGATTATCAATAAATTGAAAGAATTAGTATGAGTTCCTTTTCCGCTTTCTTCTTTGAAATTCACGAAATTCTAAATTTTTTGTATAGTAATTTAAAACCCAAAGGAAAACTAAAATTCAATTCATTGTAAATTATTTTAAAACCCAGAGATTTTGTAGAAGTACAAAATCAATAACCATCTGTCTAATGCTCAGTGAGAGGAACTACGAGAAAAGGAGCATTCGGAACAAACGAGGAGCAAAAGTGAAGGAAAAATTATATTATGGCCGTCCCACCATATCAGCCATGAGATCAACTAGTAGAAATTTACCAACTCAAAATATTTGCTAAAATTTAACCTCTAATTTAGTAATAGGTTTAGCCCCTAGTTTAAAAAAGTGAAAGTTAATAGGTAAATCCTGAAATTAAGGACATAATGAAGGTAGGGTTTTAGTAAATTTAGGAAAAACTTCTTTGTTGACAAGATTTAACTGGTTAGTCTTAAGACTGACATGGTGGGGCGGTCTCATAAAATAATTTCTCAAAATGAAGAGAGCGATGTGGCAGTTACATGCTTACATGTCAGGTTTTTGCTTAGGTGGAAGAAAAGTATTTCACATTGGGAAAGAAGAATAAAACTACCCCATTCTGAAAATAAAGATTTTCAACTACCTTAGGGAAAACACTCAGAGAGGTAAGCACAATTTTAATGCCCGGGAAAGGATGGTCTTAATGATATATATATATATATATATATATATATATATATATATTTAAGAAAAAGTAGAAAAGTTAAAATTAATTAGATAGGAAATCTGTGTATTATTATATAATATTTCCTTATTATATTATATCAATGGATTGGATGTATATACCAATAAAAATATCTATTGAATTCACAATTGGTCAGCATGAACCAATCGGGGTTCTAACTACATCTTCAATACAAAATATTAGTAGTAAGAGTATCTAAATCTTACAAGTTTGTGTATTCAACTTATCTGCAGCTAAGATTTCTATGTTTATCCTTCAAAAAATAATAACCCATACCCTAAATTTGAAATAAAGCTTAAATATATTATTCATATACATACATTAATGTTTATTATACCAATCATAAATTCTGATCTTTCATTTCTCCATGAAAACTGATTTCCAATTTAAAGTTAAAAGGTTGACCTTCAGGGGCAGCTAAGCACTTGGCTCAATGGAAAATGCATATACTAATGCATTTGACAGCACTGGAAAAGTATTCATTGATATTAGAATACTTTGTACGATCCAGAAAAGCCAGAGCAATCAAGAACTATCAAAACAACTTCATCTACAACATCATCTATGTCAAAACATAATTGATTGATTTCATCCAAACCACAAAGTAGAGGCCAGCATAGTCACATAGCTACAACATAGATCTAATAACAACAGTTTAACTGTCCAAGGACAAGAACATGCCTGCTTAAGCTTTCTCAAAGACTTTACATAACTATTTAAACTGTATACTAACCAAGAGTTCTGTTAAATGCAGAGCCCTTGGTACCCTGTCTAGGAACTTTGGTTGCCATTAGATGATCAAATCCCAGAACTAAGAATCAAGGTAATCCACACTGCTACCCTGACCAAAAGCTGATATGTTTCTGAATTGGAAAATCCTATTTAGGAAGAAGAGATTGAGAAGCTTTGATGAAGAGCTGCCATAACCTTGGGCACTGAGAAGTCGTCTAATTGGAGATGTAATGGTCTTCAGGTAAAAGATGCATCATGATGTGGGTGCAAAGAAATGTTCACAATGCTTGCGGACCATGAAAATGACACCATCTCAAGTTATGATCTCTTTCACAAGCCAGTCTAAACTAGGATATGCAAAGTATAAAATGAGAAATGAAGGGAGAGCAAACAGAACAGTAATGAGAATGTATAGGGCTAAGATGGCTGCACTGGCAGGTATTGCATACAGGATGATCAAGAGAAATATGATAACCAGTGGGAACTTAGCCGTCAGATGTACAAAGAACACCAGAGATTTCCGAAGGAAAGAATGTATTCTTTCCAAATTGAAGTAATTGGAAAGATGTGTATGATTGTGGCTAGATCCTGATGACTCAGAATGAGGAGGATATTGTCCCCTTCTGTGGTTACTCCTACTCACTGGGTTTCCCAAGGTTATATTGTTATTTGATGACCAGTTTGGCTGATGATCTTCACAGAAAGTAGAATGAGACTTCAGTCTATCACCATTCATGCTCTCAACCATCCAAAGTAGAAAGTAATTCTTCCGAGGGAACTTCAGATTTCCCCTATAAACCAGCCGAAATGACAAGAGATTGCACCAAGGACAGGAGATAAAAAGTGGAAGTTGAATTGGTAGAGTAGGAAATTTGACAACAGCCCATTGAAGTCCTAGAATGCAGTTTTTACAAAGAGTATGACCACACCATAAAACATAGGGCACATTTTCTACGATGTTGAAGGATTCACAGCATATTGGGCACTCTAAACCTTCCTCCCTGCTAACTACAGAAGAACCTTCATCATCTGAACATTCTGATGCAGCATGAGTTTGCTTTTGCGAATCATTTTTCAGACCAACAGTTCCTGCAATGCAGTTGGATGCAAAACTCCACATGTTGAAAGGAGGAATATAAGTGATTACACAAACATCATTTTCAAGTAGCAGAACTGAGCCTCAACAATTACACTGTAATGCCAAAACTGAGTACCAAAAGTCAACCTGAAAGGAAAAACAAGAACTAAGAATGACAATCACCTACCATAGGCAGAAATTTTCAGTAAGCATCTCCATTTTAATTGCATGCAACTATTGCTACTCTAATCTAGGATTCCAGTTTGAAACATGCTAATAACACCAAAAACCAAAAGGAAAAAGAATAACATTTGCTCATGCATTAGATCATCAACAAACAAACAAGAATTAAAAAATCCAGGGTGGTTAGGAAGCGATAAAATGGAAATTCTACGCCGGGGGACGTTGGTTGACCTTATAAGTTGGCAGCAAGCCTAATTCAACTAAGTATACCAGGAAAACTCTTGATTAGTTTTAAGAAGACTACTTGACATCAAACAAAAGATGTCCTCCAAAGTATTTGCTTACCGCACACAATGTCTTGTAAAGCTATAGACACCAGATTTACAGCTTCAGCCATACAAATCTGCCTTGACTCAAGATCAGGTTCAAGTGCAACTTATCAGGCGAAGCTAATACAAGCTAAAAATAATAAGTTATCCTAAAACTTTGATTTATATCCAATACTTAGATGCCAATGAATATAAATAAATACCCAATTCCTAAGGAAAAAAAAAAACATATTAAATCAGCAAATAGGAAAAACCAAAATGAATATACCCCCTTCAAAGAACCATAGCAACAAAAAGAAAAAAAAAAAACTTTCTTGATCATTTTAAAGACCACCCATTTCATTCTAAAATTACTGATCACAATTGATAAAAACAAGAACCGATCAGCTACAAATTGAATCACCAATTGATATATGCAAGCAAATGAAAAAAAATCCATAAACAAATACCACTTTAAGTAATCATTTAACATAAAACCAAGAAAGAAAGAAATACTTTAAAAACATAATAATACTAAGTTATCAGCTTGGGAATAACCGAAGAAGAATGAGCCACAAAAACCCAATAAAAAACCCCAGAAAGCAGAAAATGATCAATAAAGGTGTGATCTTTACAACCAAAAGCATCCCTTAACAGAAAAATAGAAAGCGAAATCAATAAAATGAAATAAGAAGATAGAAAACTTCAAGAAAAGATCTTACAGAGTATTGTGTATCTTGATTTGATGATAACAAAGAAAAAGCAAGAGAGTTTGAGAGCTCTCTCTCTCTTTCTCTCTGCTCCTCACTTTGTTGCCCTTTTCTCTCTCGCTGACGCTGGGATTTGTCTGCAAAAATTATTTTTTTAAAAAAATAAAGGTAAACTTCTTGTAAATATTTAGTATTAAAATATTACTAGTAATAAGGAAAAAATCAATCATCGTGGCTGGAGCATTTGCATTTATTTTGGAAAGGGCCCGAACGCGACTCCTGTTTCCAAGTGGCATGGGCCTTTTTCGTCTCTCTTTGAACACGACAACGAACGTCGTTGTTCCCTTGATCGCGACTTCTTTCAACGCCCCGTTTTAAGCTGCCTTCCTAAGTCCAACGTTGTTAGCGTATTAATTATTGATTAGATAGCCAATGACGGTTTGATTAAAGTGGTTAAGATTTAAACTTGTGATGTAAAGTATTTGGATTTAAACCGCTATAGGCCTCTATTAATAATAATTTATAAATTTAAAAATTTCGTAAGTGAAAGTTTAATAAATTCGTAAATCTCCAAAAGGATGGACGGCTTACTTTGATCTTGAAGATAGATTAATCTCTTTACTCTTAAACTTTTTGAGTACCAAAAAATAAATATTATTGTTAGATAATAAAATAATAAACCTATGATTAATGCCTGTTAGAATGGTGGTAGTTAGTTGTCATTTCTCCTTTTCTTCGTTACTTTCACGTTTTAATTTTTTAATCAAATTTAATTATTAAATATATATATATATATATATATTATACATATGTTTTTTTTTATTACATATGAGGACATAAAATCTTTATGACCTACCAAAGAAGAGCTATTCCGATGTTACATGCAATGTTAAGGTGGTGATTGATTCAATTTTGGGAAATGATAATCATATGCACCCATTGAATGCGTTAATAGAAACTAAATTTCACCATTATTAGTCACTAACTTTGACAGTTTTTTCATTTTAATTATCAAAGTTTGATTTGTTTCAATTATATTATTAAAGTTTGATAAGTATATCAAATATGATCACCTTAACATTTTTCATCTATCCAATTGATAGAAATACAACATGACTGAGTCCTATCTGCTATCAACGTGAATAAAAGGAGAAATTCCTCTTACTCTTCAAAACCTAGGTTTTAAAAATTAAAAAAAAAAAAAAGTCAATTACAAGAAAAAGAGGAATTTCTAAGATAAATAAGTGAGAATGGGATAAGATTCTCAAGTAGTTAAATGATCAATTGTCAAAATAGCACCACAAAGAAGAAATTTATTCAATTTTATTATTCTTCGAATGAGAAACTAATATCATGAACATGCTTTTGTTTTACCTGGTTTTCTATCGGTTTTATGACATGAATACTCGACTCTTTTCCACTGATTTATGATTTTGAAACCTTTGTGGTTTTCTTTCTTTCAATAATATATTATAGTGCTTAAGTTTTTAGTTTTTGTTAGAATCACATGATGCCAATATATTATTACCAATATAGAGATTATTGCAAGTAAACATAAACAATTCCATTATTCATGTACCCATAAAGCTTGTTTTCCCTTGTGCTTAGGAATAGGATGCCTATTCTCATAGGTTTTCCCTTTTTATTCTTTTTTATTTTGTTTAATTAAGGGTATCTTAGGTTTTTTTTTTGCCTAAATTAATCTCTTTCAAATCGAGTTGGTGGTCCACTATTGGAGTGAAACTCTTTCAACAATGATTTTCTCTATTCACAAGATTCAAACTTGACATCTTACTTAAGGGGAATAAGTGTCAAATCATTTGAACCAACCGATTTTTGGTAATTTGCCCTTTTTATTCACGTCTACAGCAAAGAGGGAGGGAAAACTAGGAGAGAGTAGAGCAAGAGCGAAATAAAAGAATTTTAGGTGGATTTTGAGTGGGTGGTAATTTACATGGTAAATAACGTGTCGATCATGTTATTTCTTTAGGTGAATTTTGAGTGGATGACAATTTACGTAGCAAATGACATATCGGTCGTGTTATTTTTCCATCAATTAGATAGATAGAAGATACTAATGTGACCAAATTTGATATACTTATCAAATTTTAGTGATTTAATTAGAAAAACTGTCAAAGTTTAATAACTAATGATGAAATTTAGTTCCTTAACAGGTTATGTTCAAGGGTTTAAGAATCGTGATTTCAATTCCATCTTCATTCACACTCTGTGTGAAAAGAGAATTTTTGTGCGGATGCATTAGTAAACAACAGAATGTCACATGAATGCTAGCTTTGAAGTTCTTCGGATTCACCATAAGTGGTTTGATCTTGCCATTTGGCTCATACCTGGGGGGGAGGTTCTTTGAAATTTAAATCCGTTTTTTATAAATTGAAGTATCAAAACGCGACTTTATTTTTAATTGTCAATTTCATAACTATTTTTCTTTTTAATTTACATGTAATTATTTTTATAAAAAAAAAAAGATTCAAGCGTTGAGTACTTAAATTAAATTTACATAATCATGGTAAGAATAATAGTAGAAGGGGAAAATATTGTCTTAAAGAGGCCATGCTTAGTCCACCTTGACTTTGATACATTAAGTTCTTATCCAATCTCGAAGGGGAAAAAAAATAGGCAACTATGAAATTTCATAAATCAAAACATTTTTTCTTTTGCAAAAAGTTTTATTACAAAGAGGAATGTTGACCTAAGCCTTCAACGAACCCTCCCAAAAAGTTTAGGTGAGTTATTAAGCAATTTTCAAACTGTATTTTATTTCCTATGAAGTATTTCACCTTCCATGCATTTCACAGATACCATATTTTATCGTGAAAAAAGGGTGGGAGGCATTGGACCAACACCAAAATTTTAACTCCATATTTTGGCTATCTATTCAAGGTGGTCATGTGGCCGTAATGACATGAACATTGCAGCATACTTCAGAAGGCGACCTTCAATGCCTGCATCTGCTGTCGTAGGAATCAACGGACCTTTCATCCTCATCCTATAGCAGCGCCAAGCAAATTGTATATTCACAGTTGCCCATGTTCTCCAATTTGATGAATAATATCTTGCTGTTCTCTTGAGCTTATTGTTGGCGAATCTGTACCTGAAGTGTTCAGTAATGTACCGAAGATCGTCTGCATCCAGACCAAATGCTTCTGTGTATTCACTGCAGGTAAATGTTGCCGATGAGGCAGGAAGGCGGTCTATAAATGGGCGGCGAACGCACCAGGAGAGGAGTTCATCACCTAGAAATCCACCAGGTTCAAGTACACTGGTTGCTACTATGCCTTTGCTGAGGCCTTGGCTACGTTTAACATTGCCGCGAACTATAAACACCATCCTGGGAACTGGATCTCCTTCTCTCATTATCTGTCTCAGAAGGACTAACAAATGTTCAACACATTTCATACTACAAAGTAATCTGTTCGGTTTTGTTCTGCACTACCTTTTCATCTTTGGAGTAAATAAGAGGCTTGGCGCGATCGCATATGTTGTCAAGAATAAGGTCATCTAAGCTCTGGAAAAGTGGTACCTAAGAAAAATTGCAATCAGAATTCAGAAAGATTATTGATGGAAATGTCTTCTGCTCTGCTTCAAACTATCTCATTGTCCTTTAGCACCTAAGAATAAGACTGGATTGCATATAAGAATTTACTTATTTTGCATTGAATTTGTTTCCTAGAAGGGTCAGATGATGAGTTTTTGTTACCTTCTTGATCAAGTCAAGGCAAAGATAGCGCTTAATGTCCCTCCTGAGCCCTTCTGGAAGCTCTTCAATCCATTTCATCTCTTCCTCTCCTCCCATTCTATCCCATGTTTGGGATTCGAAATGTCGCACTCTTTGTCTTAAACGAGAAGGCAACTGCCTTCTTCTCATCCACCATTCAACGTCCCGGCGCCTTAGCTGCATTTTTTTCCTGTTCGCCATGACCACATGTAAAAATTCCTGGATGACGATCACAAGGTCGGCCTTAATGTTACTTTTTCCGATTATAAAATTCCCAGTTGCTATAAAAATTAACTTTTACCAAGTAATGAAACATTTTTTTTTCACCTGAATGTTCCCAATCAACAGAGTGAAAAGAAGTAACCCTGCCAGCACAATGCAAATGCTGAATAACACCTCTAGAAGGTCACTTGTAGGGCTAAGCTCGTTGCCGAATGAACTGTAAATATTAGATAGCACAATGTGACAGATATTTTCAAACTGTAATATCATATAATTCGGTCTGAAGTTTGTATTATGAATATCAGCAAAACTAAGAGATCACTAGCATCGATCTATATTCACTCATCAGTGCAAAAATGCATCCCAAAATCTTGTGACAATAATGAAGTCATAAATGTTGATTTTTTTTTTGTAGGTTACCTCAAGTTCAATAACCCCCAAAATATGGGATAAAGAATCTTAACTGCCAGAGAATTGCTGGAAATGACTGGAAGGGCTGGTTCATAGATCCCATAATGGAATGGACCCTCCGGATCAAAGCAAAATGACTTGGTCATTACTGTTGTGTTCCATCCACATTTACTGATTAACACATTTGCTGGTGACAAATGTTGACTACATACCCTCTTTGAGCAAGAGGAAGATGGATCACAATAAGCACTTCTTTCGCACTGTTGCCTGAGGCATGTAACAACACGCTGTGTCGCAAGGACATACCAGCATCCTCCGGTAACCTGTGGTGAGGTAAGAGAATTTTCCAAGAAAGTCTAACTGTCAAATTTGAAGAAAGATTAATAAACCCTCAATGTGCACAGGGAGATTAAAGTAGACTCACATGAGATGCAATTAAGTAGGCAATCAGATTAAGGCCAAAACCCCACCAGATGGAACCAAATATATAGCCTGTAACTTTCCGCATTCTTCTCATCAAGCAAAGGCTGTGGTACACCTTAGGTAGGAATTGAAACAAGAAAGTTACCAAAAGTATCGTCATTATTAGCTTATACCGCTCCTCTCTGAGCAATTTTGGCACCATTAGCCAAAATACTGCCTGCAAGAAAGCAAGGAAAGCACAAAAATTTTGAAAAAAATGTAGTAGTTGCCATATGAGACTATGTACTATTGGATCCGACTTAACAATGTAGCAAAATTACACTATCCTATCAGAACATTATGTCTTAAGATGAAGCGTATTTAAAATGGAAAAAAAAAGAAAGAATATGCTTGTCTTACTGATATTTTTATGTTCCATCACAGCTATCAGTACTATCAATAAGTTGTTTGCAGATAATGCTCCATAAGACTACATAAGAGCTCGGGTTTTTCAAGAGAAAAATATGTCGGTTTAGTCACTTCCAGAGGTGAACTCATTGTAGTTACATCATCCTTTGGATGAAAAATTTCCCGGTGGTCATCAGACATCACGTAACTCCATGTATGACATAGTTTCTCATTAACAATAAAAAATCACATCAGTGCATCCCAATTCTTATCTTTGTCAAACTTCGTTGGAAGTTAACGCAAAATATGGTCTTTGCAGCCTCCTTTTCCCTTGAAATGATAATGTCATGAAAAATAGAGCCATCTCACAGGATCCTTTCCTTCCATATATACATTGGAAGGGCTGTCAGATGTCAAAGAGGGCTTATCACAGCCCAAACATATTAATGCTAGTAAACAATAGGGAATCTAACTCTCTCTGTCATTTGTAATGGCTATCTGCAGATGGAAAACCCTCTGAGGTTAAACCCCTAATTCCTCATGCTTCCCTCTGTCCAAGCTGTAAAGATCCACTTAATTTGCTATCGTCATGCAATCAGGTTATAGCTGATATGTTCTTTTGTGAAGTTAGCTGCTAAAATATACTGATTCCTTAACTGTTTTCTTTAACAAGCCCGATTATGTAGAGTTACAGATGCACCAGCCAACTACCATCAGATCAGTTTCTGCATGATATTCCTCTAATATTTCTATATGATATAGTAAGATACTCCTTTTGACTTTTGAGTAGGAAGAACATAAATAAGAGATAACCATTTTAACTCACAATAATTCAAAGCTACCACAGCAGAATGACTTGGAGCTAAAATGCATGGCCAAAAACCTTTTACTGATGGGCTATGCCAATCATTCACATAGCCTTTTTCATTTTTAAAACTCTTAATAAGTACTATTAATTGGAATGGACTGACATTCCTTGACTTACATTTGATAATGGACAGAGATGTATAGTTTCAAAGCCAAGCAAGCTGCCAACAATCGATTTGAAGCTATAATTACACAAAAATGGAAAAATAACTGCTGAAGCAATCACAACAACTTTCTGTGGTCCTACTTTCCATCTAACTCTTGTAAAGAATTGAACGAAGGCAATTGAAATACAAACTACCGTGTTAAGAATTCAGGGCACTAAATCTACTATAAGGTTTCTGTGGCACCCCCTGAACAAAACCAGAGTCTGGCAATCAGAAAGAAACAAACTTGAGTTGAATCAGTTGATGCTCAACTCCATTGCTTCTATCAGTGGCAATACAGGCAAACATAAGGTGGCCATTTTCACTTGTGTCAGAATCTCAACCATTAATGACAACCAATCTACGAAAAGTGAACTTTCAAAGGCAAATTTGGATGCTCTCTAGTAATGTGAATACTTCAATGTCAACGGCCAGTAACCTGATAACTATTCTCAAGCACTAAAACATCATATACACGTATTGCTTTGCAAAAATTTCTCCCTACTTTTGCAGAAATCTTCACCTTTTTCACTTCCAAATTGACTCGAACAAATCCACATCACCCTTAAGATGTACAAAGGTTCGAAGAGAAATGCTGACAACTGTTGATGAACAATTATTGGAGGCTTCTACTACTTAGCAATTATCTAGAAGCTATAGCACTATTCGATTCGACCACATTTTTGTAACCTCCAATAATGACTTTGCGACAATAAGACACTAATTAATTAAGATTAGTTCGGATAGGATTATTCTAGATTGTCGTCATCATGATTGTTAATGTGACGCAATGCAGGCATGATTGAAGTAGATTTACTAACCTGAGGAACTGGAAGTATGACGAAAACATCAAACCAGAACCCTTTAAGTGACCTCCCATAGTGTGAGGCAATGGCACGTGCGTCCCACACGAGTTTCCCACATCCGACCACCAATGACTCCTTGGACACGTATGCCAACCTGAACTGAAGCCATAGGTGCCATAAGTGCACCCCATCCAGGCACGTGCGAAGAACGGTCACGATTGCGGCCAACCCGCCATCCAAGTAGACACATGGCGCCCCACTCTTGCTTGCGATCAAAGTCAGCGTGTAAAAGAATAAAGGATCAACGGCCAAGGCAATTCCACGTGCCACCAAGAGAACCCTGTTCCACCTCTGAACTAACCCACTACGTGGGTCCAGGATCCTGCCAAACGGGCCTGAGGAATCTCTTGATTGAGCTCGGGTCGAATTCTTAGTTGGCTCGGGTGGAGCCTGGACAGGGAACAATGATGAGCCGGCAAAAGCTTCCCATTGTGGCTGATGGACACTGTCGCAGCAGGTGGAGTGGAAAACTGGAACTCCAACTTGAGTGCAAGCATAGCACTCACCAGAGCTGGAAACTGGCCCATCTTGTTCACTGCTGCTCCTGCTATCATTCTTTAAGCCCCAGGTTCCTACTACTCCAAACCAGCTGTTAATATTCATCTCATCAAGAAAACAAAGAAATGAGTTCCCAATTCTTATTTCATCCAATGTCATGGAATATTAGCACTTGCAAGAAAATTCAAATACACATCAACTTAGGTAATTAGCATATGTTACATGCATGTATTCGTGTTATCTGTATATATCTCTCTCTGTGTGTGTGTGTCTGTGTATGTGTAGCGTTATGCTAACATGAATGTTACATGTATTTGCAAGTGTGTTTGTGCGTATGTGTATAAAAAGATGTTAGGTGGTACTAGCTCTGAGGAAGGAGAAGGCGATCGACCTGGGGAAGGGAGGAGAAGGCATGGTGGGAACATGGGAGAAGAGGAGGGAGGGAGGGAGGGAGAAGATGGGATTTTGGGGAGGTTTTTGGAAGGATTATAATAAGGAGGTGAAGATAAAGGTGGTGTCTTTTAGTGCATGAAGTGGGGGTGTCTTGGCTATAACCAAAAGAAGCCACATTTAAGTTATGGGAACGTGTGGAAGGTGTTGTTTGGGTTTATTTGTATCGAACAAGACTCTCATACACTGTGTTATTAGCCTAAGCTAAGCCTACAGTCGTCAACTGATTCCACACTTCACTTTTTGCAATATATGACCGTACGCTCCAATACCGTAAACAGGATTTCAACAAGGACCGCTCTTTTCTACTAATTTCTGTTCTAAAAAGAAGTTTCCTTTTCTCTTCTCAATCTCAAATTTTGGAGAAAATGACTTGTTAAGTAATAGTCCATATGTATATTTGCCCATTCTCTGGCAAACTACAAATACATTTTTGCATAAAGAACTTTAGGCAGTTTCAAATTTAGTTTTCTAAAATTTTCAATCAAATCTTTTCGTGATGTTTGAGGACAGAGATTTTATTTTGGTGCATTTTCTTAAAGTGAAGTATCCCAAATACACTTCCGATCAATAAAACTTATATTCTCACCTCTTATTAGGGTAGATGCTACTATTATCTTAATCAATATTTATCAGTATATTTGATTTCTACTCTTTGAGTAAGAGAAAACAAATAAACTAATCACCGAATCAAGTGCCCCGATGTAGAATTCACTCAATTGTTCAGGTAAATTAAACCTCCTTTAAGAGTCCAATTTTATCACATTTTACTTTGTAAACTTCAAATCATGTCATAATCGCATCGAGACAGCAGTTTCGATTCTACACTTCAATACTCAACTTGTAAACTATAGAGTTGGCATTGTGATTTATCCATCCTTAATGGGTACTTGCTAAAAGCACAACATATCTACAGAGACTGGAGTAGGTATACGTAAGTACTAATAAAAAAATGCAAGTGAATCTTTAGATTTGGCCTTTCGGTTGATGGGAGGGGAAATAAGGAAACTTCCTCCAATTTGTATCTTTTTGGAGAATTTTCGTTTGAAGGCTGATAGCGTGAGACTACGCATTTCCTCAAACTTTGATATAACACCAATTTTTTTTCTCAGCTAGAGCATGAGGGATCACATGTATATTAAATCATTTTCAATGATTCTGAATCACAATCTTCTGTTAGCGACCGATAATTTGAAGCATAAGTATATGCAGAATATGGCATTTTTTTTTTTAAAAAATTAGGCTATGTTTGGTATATAAAAATATTTTCTTTTTTCATTTTCTATAAAATACAAAGAAATCATCATATAAGATATGTGTAATTTATAGAAATGTATGTATGTTTTAGAAAATAAAAATGAAAATAGATATAAAATTGAGAACAATTTTTTTTAAATCTCATTTCTAGGTCCATTTTCATTTTCATTTTCAAAAATATGTATACATTTCTCCTTACAACACATATCTTAGATGATAGTTTCTTTGTATTTTTTAGAAAATGAAAACAGAAAATATTTTTTCATACCAAACATAACCTTAATGTCTGTATAAATTTGAGTTCGTTTTTACGTACATGTATATGTTTTTATGTGTATGGACTATGGACTACATGAATTTCTTGTTTTTTGGTTTTAAAGTCATGCGTTGTACATGAATGTGTACGTTCATAACTACATATAGTTTGAATTATGAAAAAGATCCGACCCACTATTTCTTAGATGATAGCTTGTACATTATATCAGGATTTTAACCAGATGCATAACAAACATATGGTACAACTTGATGAATTTCCTACCTGCTATGTACTAAAAGGGAAATTTTTGATTAATTTGGTAGCTAAGGGAAGAAAATGACTCTATAGTATAACTAAAAATTGACCCACTTTTTTTTTTTAATTTTTAAATATTTAAATGGTTTTTTTAGGAAAGAAAAAAGAAGACCATTAGACACAAACAACACCTGAAGATCAAATAAATAACATATTGATATTACATACATATTGAAGATGAAATACAAAATATATGGCAAAATTAATTTTGATATACACAACACAGATATATGTATATATATACACGTATGTATGTATATCTATAATTCATCAATAATACATATATTTTAATAATACATTAGGTTTAAGTCCCCGTTCTGCGTCGGAATCATTATAATTTAATTAACTGTAAAATTTTAAATAAATCAACAAAAGAAGTGACGAAATAATTATCTTCAAATTTTATAATCCATATACAAAAATTAGATGATATAAGAATAAAGTCTGATATTGAGAGGAAAAAAACAAATTGCCATTAGAATCTTTTTGGGAAAAATAAAAGTCTTTTAAGATATTATCATAATATTTTATTTGTTATTCTTTTGGGTATTTCTTTAAAGATATTAATTGTAATAAAACTATTTTCTAGAATAATTTAATTCAATAAAATATTAAAAAAGCATCAAAATTATCATTTAGAGCTTTTTGGAATTAGATTTTGCAACTTCTTTAAAAGTATATAGATTTTGTAATTACTTTAAAAGTGTGTGTGTATATGTGTGTGTGTGTGTGTATATATATATATATATATATAATTCATCAGTAATACATATATTTTAATAATACACTAGGTTTAAACCCTTGCTCTGTGCCAGAATAGTTATAATTTAACTGTAAAATTTCAAACAAATCAATAAAAGAAGTGACGAAATAATTACCTTCAAATTTTATAATTCCTATACAAAAATTAAATGATATAAGAACGAAGCATGACATTGAGAGAAAAAAAAATTACCATTAAAATCTTTTTAGGAAAAATAAAAACATTTTAAGATATTATCATAATCTTTTTATTTGTTACTCTTTTGGGTATTTATCTAAAGATATTAACTTTTTTAAAAAATATTTTCTAGAATCATTTAATTCAATAAAATATTAAAAAAGCATCAAAATTACCATTTAAAACTCTCTAGAGTCAGATTTTGCAATAACTTTAAAAATATATATGTAAGTTGTACATATATGAAAGAGGCAAAAATATCCCTAAAACCTATCTTAATTCTAACTTCATCTTTGTAAACTAAAAAACGATAAGTCAAATAAAAAACTAAGAGAAAGTGTATATTATTTTTTTTAATAAGAAAATGTATATAATTCAATAAATAAATAAATAAGGAGAAAAAAAACACTAATATCATATATTATAAATTTTACAACATATATATATATACACACACACACATATATGTATGTATGTATGTATGTAATGCATATACACGCACAAAACAATAAGTAAAGGAAAAAAAATCCCTCCAACACATAAAGAGAGTAAAAAAATAAAAACAAACCCAACAAATAAGCCTTATTTCAGAAAAGGCCTACAAGTGGCCCATATGGCCAGACGGTAGCAGAGGAAGTCCATATTACTCTGTCATAGAAGCTGACAATTAGTCAATACGTTAAGCCCCCAAATTACTTTTATTTAATTTCCAAGGCCATTTATTACAGAATATTTGAAAGAAGTCAAAGCAGAAAGAAAAAAAAAATGATCTATTACGTCTTTTTGGTGTGGAAAAAGGCATCTATCACGAAGCCTTAAAACCTCTACCCGTCTAGCATCCGCCGAAAGTAGAGGCCTCAGTTCAGCGGGCGGCTCATGCAAGATCTCAAAATCTCCATGTATTTCACAGGCTTGGCTTGCTTAGAGACAGCATATCTGCACAAAAGTTCCCTTCTCAAAGGGTATGCTTCAACGTACAGTTCCAATCCCTCTCTAATAGCAATTTTTCATCTATAATGAGCCCATGTAGAGGGATGCATCATATTAGAACATATGCCCAAGTGAGCCCAAAATCCCACCAACCAAGAGACTACAACTGATGTAATCAGTCCACCAACTCCAGCCATGATCATATTCATGTAAATGAAGCAGAGTATGAAATTAACGGTTAGATTAATTTAATTTTTATCGTACATCAAGTTTCGAAAAGGATGTAAAACTAAAAATGGAAGTATAACTTGATCCCGACAATTGAAGAATTGAAGTCCCTTAAATTCTACTAATTTCTCTTTGTTGTACCAAATTTGTACTTCTCTTTGTGACCAATCCATCTATTTAGGAAGCAACTAAACGGAGACGGGTTGTATTATTGATTAGTTATTTGTCATTTCGTTTTCCATTTGATTGATTCTGCAAACATTTTATTCAAAGCGAAAGCTAGATCTGCGAACAGAGGGAACAAAAGTCAACACTCCTCTTTCAAATCCACATCGAAACCTATATAGATTTTTTTGAGGAGCGAAACCTGTACAGATTAAATTAAAATAATACATAAATAAAATGGCTACACCTTAATTAAAAATAACATTAGTGTAAAAAGGAAAGAGCACTAAAAAAATTAAGAATATTTCTACTATCTAATTTAAGGAAAATATTTGTAACTACATATAAGATCGAAATGAAGAATTTCTTAGTGCTGCTAGAAGTTGAAATTTTCGTTCCGCTTTTTTAAAAAATATTCAACGTTTAATATCAAATTCAAGTTGAGCATAAGAATTCTGGTAAGAAAAAAAATCAATTTGTATATATTTATTTCTCAAATAAGTTCTCCAACTGCTTCTCCTCTATCCTCCCTCTCTTTTATAAAGATTTAGATATTTATATCTATATCTATATCTCAATTATTAGGCGAAGATTTCGGTATAATGATAAGTATTTCTTTCTTCGTCATCGTCTGAGGCACGATAACATGGACAGCAACCTTGGATCTTGTTCCATGGCAATCTTCACAAGAAACTTTCACAAGCCCTAGCTAACATTATAATCACATATATATATATATATATATATATATCAAATGCTATGTTTCCGTACCATTCATTCGCCATCGAAAAGAAAACAAACGTAATTTTCATTTCGACAATTCCAGATCGTTATTGTGATCGTAATCATCTCCACCACCACCGTCACCACCATTTGTATATATTTTCTGATAACAAGCCGTGATGTGTTGCACATCTTTGATTACGACCTTGATATAATGGTACATTGCCGTAGCTTTTCTTTTATCCCAAGCAAGTGATTTTTCTTTTCTCTCTTTATAAGTTTTTGTGTTTGGGCGTTGAAGTGGAAGGTTCCTTCAAGATTAATCCACCCGTACAAGTCCTTTGTTTGTTTGCAAATATACGATAATGATATAGATTGATCCAAGACAGGAACGGTACATAATCGTACATTTTCAATTGAAAGGGATTATCCAGTGGGACCCGTGGTGTGGAAGGTATAAATATATCTTTATCTATGTAATTTATATATCTATAAATCTATCTATATATTATATATTATATAATTATTATTAATTAATTATTAATATTATTTTAATAAACTAAAAGGTTGGATGAGATAAAGGATGGAGGGCATTTGTTAGCCTCATATTGGTCTCTTTTTCTTTTTTCACTTTTTGTTTTTTGTTATTATTATTATTATTATTATTATTATTATTGTTATTTTAAATTTTAAAATAGAGGAAAAATAAGAGAACTATAATAGGTGGGGAAAATTTGCCAACCCGTCATTAGTCCCATTTTTTTTAGTTTAACTTTTTATATAATTTTTAGGCTATGTATATATATATATATATATTATATTATATTTACTATCTATTTAAGTAAGGCGGGCTAAAGGGGGGTTTTGGAGTATTTATCATGTTCTAATTAGTTCGAAAAAAATTAATATATTTAATATAAAAAATTGAGTTTTTTATATTATATTTTTCTATTTTTATTATTTATTAAACTTAAATGTATATAGTAAAAGAAGTTATGTGGCATGATGTAAGTAAGACCATCTCCAACCTATTACACCAAAATTTACATTATTTTGATATAAAAAGAAAATATTCTTAAAATATTCTAACGCTAAATTTTGTTCCACTCCAATGTATTACACCATTTTTTACATCAATTATATCATAATATAACATCTATTATTTAACTTAATACAATTATCTAAATAATTTTTAAACAATTAAATTATTCTTTAGATAATTATAATAATATATTTTATTAATTAAAAAATAATATTATTAAATAATTTTTGATATTTTTCTTATAAATTATTTAATTATATGTTATTAATAACTGTTAACATTATGTCACAAATAATTAATAAAAATATTATTTCATATAATTTATGAAATTAAAATATAATAAATAAAAAAGATTACATTTTTGTTTCATATTTAACATCTAATTTTCTGAACTACCATATCGCTTCCATAGATGTTCAATTAGTGCATTACGGGGAGCAAAGTGAGCTTCTTTATCTTTGATTTGCCTATGCCGAGCGAGAAATTCTTGAAATTGGTTTGTTTCATCTCTTACCATCTCAACATCAAGGGCTGGTGCTTCCCTCCAATTTTGAATGTCCGCATGCATATCACGTTCATCCTCAATAATCATATTGTGCATTATGATACATGCTGACATTATATCAAGTAATACCCGTTTGTTCCAAAAACGCGCCGGCCCTTTAACGATTGCAAATCGTGATTGAAGCACTCCGAATGCGTGCTCTACATCCTTTCTATAGGCTTCTTGCATCGTCGCAAATAACTTTTTTTTGGGACCTCGAGGATCATGAATGGTTTGTACAAGAGTAGACCATTTAAGATATATGCCATCGGCTAAATAATAACCTGTGTTGTACCCCTTTCCTTGAATGACATAATTAGCCGGAGGTGCTATATCGTCAGCAAGGTTTGCAAACAAATAAGATGCCTCCAACACATTGATGTCATTGTTTGAACCTGGCATACCAAAATGTGCATGCCATATCCATAAATCATAATTAGCTACAGCTTCAAGAATAATAGTTGGCGATCCACTTCGTCCACTGTATTGTCTTGCCCAAGCCGTTGGACAGTTTTTCCAAGTCCAATGCATACAATCTAAACTTCCTAACATTCCAGGAAAGCCACGTAACTCACCAATTTCAAGCAGCCTTGCAACATCGTTAGCGTTAGGTGCTCTCAGATAACGTTCTCCAAAGACCTCTACAGTAGCACAACAAAATTTCTTCATGCTTTCAATTGCAGTTGATTCTCCAATTTTAATGTATTCATCAGTTGAATCAGCTCGCACACCATACGCCAACATTTGAAAAACTACTGTTATTTTTTGCAAACTAGACAATCCGAGTCTGCCACATCTATCTTGTTGTTGCACAAAATAGTTATCATGATTTTCAACAGTAGTGACAATCCGTAAGAATAAACTTCGACTCATTCGAAATCGTCGGCGAAACATTGCTTCATTATATCTTGGATTTTCTACAAAGTAATTGAACAACAAATTACGTTCTGCCTCTGCACGATCACGAAAAATCACTTTGTGACCATGAACTGAGCCTTTATCTCTTGGCCGATTCTCCTCATTGTTCATATGATAAGCCATAAAAAGGTTGGTGTTAGCATATACACTCACTAATGCTGCTTGTTGGACTTGAATAGCTTGACTTTGTGTTTCTATTGCATTAGTAAGATCAAATTCATCCTCTGAAGATGATGATGAAGATGAATATGAAGAAGATGATGAATATGATATGTGAAATTGACCATCATTGAAACTCATGGTCGATGATAAATAATGGTAGAAGGTTGAATGATAAAAATAGATTGTTATGCATCGCAATTTATAGTATTCAATAACTTCATAAAATCTTAACTTTGATCTAATGTAGCCTTTGGATAAAAAGTGACATTGATCTCAACCGTTAATATCAAATTCAGTGATATTGCACATCATGTGTAAGACATGTCAGAAATAATTTCACAAGGATTAATGCATTTCAAAGAATCTTAACTGTGATATAATCTAGCCGTTGGATAAAAGGTGACGTTAATCTCAACCATTAATTCAAATTCATTGATATTGCACATCATGTGTAAGACATGTCAGAGATAATTTTGCAAGGATCAATGCACTTCAGAGAATCTTAACTGTGATATAATCTAGCCGTTGGATAAAAAGTGACATTGATCTCAACCATTAATTCAAATTCATTGATATTACACATCATGTGTAAGACATGTCAGAAATAATTTCACAAGGATCAATGCACTTCGGAGAATCTTAACTGTGATATAATCTAGCAGTTGGATAAAAGGTGATGTTAATCTCAAATGTTAATTCGAATTATTGGTATTGCACATCATGTGTAAGACATTTCAAAAATAATTTCACAAGGATCAATGCACTTCAGAGAATTTTAACTGTGATATAATCTAGTTGTTGGATAAAAGGTGACGTTAATCTCAACCGTTAATTCGAATTATTGGTATTGCACATCATGTGTAAGATATGTCAGAAATAATTTCGCAAGAATCAATAAACTTCAGAGAAGAAATAACTTTGATATAATCTAGCCATTGGATAAAAGGTTACATTGATCTCAACCATTAATTCAAATTCTCATCTCTCATAAATCATAGCTCTATAAATAATGGATTGCTTCCATCAAATTTAAAGCATCTAAGCCCAAACCAGTACTTGAAATCTCTACTAAAATGTCAAGTTCAAAATTGGGTCACAAAGTTTCAAAAACACCTCGTTCTGCAAGATATTCGGCTGAAGAAGATCAAATCCTATATAGAGTATATCTTGATATTTCTGAAGACCCAATTATTGGTAGATATCAGTCTACTACTCAATTTTGGTCTTGTATTGAGAGTAGATATCATGAAGTGTTACCAGAACATATCAATAATGTTCGACCTCTTAGATCTCTACAAACTCGAATGCAGACGATGCAGGCAGCAGTTGGAAAATTAAGAGGATGCATTCGACAAATCGAAAACTTGAATCCAAGTGGTGCTTCAGAACAAGATATCGTAAGTTCTAGATAAATGTAGAATTTAGAATTTTTTTGAAAAGTTATATTTAGTCTTATTCTTGAACACTTAACCTTAACTCGAGTTTCTAATGGTGTTTCATAGATTAACCAAGCGAAAGGTTTACTAGCACAAGACCCAAATTTCAAGAAAGGATTCAAATTTGATCATGTTTGGCATCTCCTTAAAGACACAGAGAAATATGTAGACAATAACAACATGCAAACTCCTAGTCATAGAAAACAAAGCAATTGCAATGAAGGGTCACAATCCGAGTCGAATAGATTAGATAAGGCAATTGGGTCATCATCATTTTGTATTGATTTAAATGCAGATTTCGAAACTGAAGATCAATTCAATAATGATGCAGAGCGTCCTACTGGGAGGAAGAAGGAAAAAATGAAAAAGAAACATAATGAAGAAACGAAACAACTTTTTAACACTATGATACATGAGAATCAAGAAATCAAAGGGATGTTCCAACAAAGCAGCACGTGTTTGCAACAAAATCAATCTCTGCTAGAAAAGAATTATGAACTTAAGTTGATACGGGCTCAAAATGAGAAAAAGAAATTGGAGTTGCGAGAACGATGAGAAGAAAATAAAATTTTACAGAAAGATGTGGATTCTATTAAAGATCCAGTATTACGTGAAGCTCTTAGAAATGAACAAATTAGGATCTGTGCAAAGAGAGCTTGTGATCAACAATCTCAAGAAAGGGTTGGCTCATCAAATGACTTTGACCAATATTTTGCTAATTTGGGAGGAAATGGTGATGATCTTCCAAATTTTTAAATGTTTATTTAGCATATATTATTGTGAACTAGTTATAATTAGTTTTTGTTGTAATAGTCATTGGTGAATTAATCTATGTTTTAATTTCATTTCTATGTTTGTTTAACTTGTGTTTTGACTACAATTTAAGTAAATTGATGTTTAATTACTTTTATTTTGTTTTCATTGAATTCTTCCATAGTTTATCTAATTTATATTTATAATTATTTATAAAAATATATTTAATATTGGTCTCAATTTAAAGGTCTCAATGAAATTTTTCTAATGATATATTTTTTTCTTAATAATTCAAAAATTAAATTTAAATAAAATCTAAAATATATAAATACAACAAAAAGTTAAAATGATATAAATGTAATTTAAAATAAAAGTTAAGGTCATTTTTGAAAGAAAAAAGTCATCCCACCATTTTGGTGGGATGAAATGCCGCTCCAAACGGCAAAATGTGCATCATTTTACCGTTATGCCACTCCATTGAAGAAGCCCTAAGGATAACAACGGTAGAATTTTACACATTTATTAGATTTATCATTTTAGAATGTCTATTTTTATTATGATTAAACTTGAATTTTATGTTAATAATTGTTTAAATTTATGATTTCTTTAATTAATTTAATGAGAAATAAGAATTTTATTAGGATAGGATTCAGATAAGAACATTAAAAATAACAAAAAATTTATAAGATTCAAATATCCAAAATATTATAGGGTTAGAATAATGGTACAGATAAAACAAAATTTTACAGATATCTTACCACTACTATCCTTAAATATAAGAAAAAAAACCCATGACAAGCACGGGCTTATTACTAGTTCCTAGTCACTATTACTAGTACTATTTTAAAGTAAGCTAAAAAGTTGGGGAAGGCAAACAGGCAAAGGGTGGGGGCCATTTGTTAGCCCGTTGGTGTCTTTTTCTTTTCTTTTTTTAATTCACTTATTATTATTATTATTATTATTATTATTATTATTATTTTAAATTTTAAGGTAGAGAAAAAGTGAGAGAACTTCAAAGGTGTGGGAATTTGCCAACCCCCCATTGGTCCCATTTTTTTAGTTTGATTTTTTTATATAATTTTGAGGTTATATATATATATATGTATATATATTCACCTTAGGTTAAATATATATTATATTTACTATCTATTTAAGTAAGGGGTGCTAAAGGGGGTCTTGGAGTATTTCTCATGTTTTAATTAGTTTGATAAAAATTAATTAAATAAATTAATATATTTAATAGAGAAAATTGGGTTTTTATATTATATTTTTGTACCTTTATTATTCATTAAACTTAAATATATATAGTAAAAGAAAATATCTAGCATGATGTAAGTAGAGATGGTAACAAGTAGAATATTACATATTTATTGGATTTACTATTTTAGAGTGTCTATTTCTATTATGATTGAACATGAATTTAATGTTAATAATTGTTTAAGTTTATAATTTATTTAATTAATGTAATAGGGAGTAAGCATTTTATTAGGGTAGGGTTTTGATAGGAACTTTAAAAATAATAAGATATTTATATAATTCGAATCCCCAAAATATTATAGGGTGACAAAAAAGGCATAGGAAAACAAATTTCACAAATATCGTACTATTACGATTCTTAGATGTAAGAGGACAAAACCCGTGGTGAAGCACGAGCTTATTACTAGTACTAATTAAGTATGTTTGGCTTCTTTTTATTGGATTAATTAATGAAAGAGTAAGTTATATATTCAGCCAATTAATTTTTTATAAATTTATTATTTTGGTCATTTAACTATAAAAATTTATTATTTGTTCATCTATAATTCTAAAATTCAATATTTTGAATACTAAAGCTCTTAAAAAATTGATTCGCTGACGTTGTATGACCACATCACCTAATATGTCATGTAATATGATAATATACCCGTTTTAAGTGACATGTTTGATGATGTGGCTATACTACATTATCATGTTAAAATGATATGTAGAATGATGTGACAATGCCAAACCATGATTTTCTAAGGCTAGGTGAGTAAAATATTAAACTTTGCAAATATAAGCATTTTAAGTTTTTTATAATTGAGTAACCAAAATAAAAACCTCTAAAAATTAAGTAATTATACTTGTAATTTACTTTAAACTAAATTATTCTGGTTTTGTTTAAATTTAAGTTTTTTTTTTAGTAAAATATAACATTAGTCGGTGTATACTTTCAATCGATTTTTCAACGAATGCTCACCAAACAATGTAATCGGAAATCTCCAAATTTTCATTCTTTCTTCTTATTCAGATATCAAATGTCTTTTATCCCAAAATACTTATAATTTTAAAATAAAAGATAAAAAATTGAGAATAGAAAACCCACATTTTGAAACCCTCACCACATTATTGATTCCATGAGAATTTTACTAAATTTAGCTCTTGTGAAGTTACAGTAGATTTGACGCTATGAACTTGACAACTCCGAAAATGCATTTTATTTATTTTTGCTGTGTCAAAATATTATAATCCGTAATTTTTTTCTTAGTTTATAAAAGATATAAAAGTGGGTGAAAGATAAAAGGAAAAACTATGGCATCCGTCAATAGATATATATAAAACAATATTTAAGTGTCAAACCTAACTAGAACTTATCGAAGTTTTTTCTTTTGAAAGAAAACAAAGTTAGGTTAGAATATGTTTGCGGATGGGTACTGGATCGATATTGGGTATGGATAAAAACATTTTCATTAAAATTCTACCACAATAAATGTTTTAAAATTTATGTTATTACCTAGTAAATCAATCTTACTAAAAAAACTTGTAATTAAATTTTATGTCACATATGGAAGGTAAAAAATGTAGGATAATCAATGGCATATTTCCAAATTAAATAATTAAACGCATTAAACAAACCCATATTAAGTAATGGAGAAAATCGTAACCCAAATAAAAAGGCTAATTCCAGGTATCTACTTCATGGAATAATTGATATTGACATGCTAGTACTCGCTTGCTGCTGTGATAGTTTTAGCGGCTTTAGAGTTAACTGCGACGACCGTCATCAATTTAATAGCTACGATTCACAATTAGATATGGTACCTTGTAATTCAAACTTTAGATTAAAAAATTTTGTTTTTTTCTTTATACTTTTCTTTCTCTACTATCAAACAGAGGAACTGTGAGATGAGAATTAGGGAAGAAAATTTTTGGGAAAACCAAATATGGCCCTAGGAATCTTTATTTTCAATCTAAATCTATAAAAGCTACAAAGCAAAAACAAACATGTTTAAAAAGCAAACAAACAATATCTCTTAAAGATGGTTTCAACTTCAAGTTTGTTGTCTCTTTTGTCTCCTATTTTGCCCAATAGTGAAAAAAACGTGATGCACGGTAACTCATAAAGAAGGGATTTTTGGATGATTGAAACAGTTGGGAATATTATCAATAATTGGTGCTATCGTCTGCTTATTTGCCCTTTAAATTCTCCTTCTATTTGAAACTTCAAGTATATATATTTAAGAAAGTTACCGAACAAAAATGATAAACAATGGTACTGCAGAAGAAATTTTAATAACATCAGCTCCAATTTGGATAAAATCGGTTGGAAAATGGATTTTGTTCTTTAAAAGAGATTTACTTTATTTTGCATTTAAGAAGTTTTTTTTTTTTTTGCTTTCTCTCTCAGGCATTTAAGAATTCTTTCTATATTATTAGTCACTTTATCATGTGTGCGGTACGTGATACAATATATTATTAATAATGAGAAAAAAATAAAAAAAATAAGAAAAACAAACTACATTAAATTGGATAATAATTAAACTTAGAGTAGGTTTCAAATTAAACTATATGAAATTGAATGATAACTAAACTATTTTCTCAAAATAATTAATAGTGAAATTAGTTAATTACTATTATCATTTAATAAATATATAAAAAAATTTAACAAAAGATAAATAAAGAGTTTTAATTTAACTTTGAAATATGTTAAAAAGAAAGTGATATCTTAAGCGATTACAAAAATTCGTACTTTTATATTTATTATAGATTATAAATTATGTTGAATCCAATTTCTTGAATAGGATGACACATAAGTTCAGAGTTGAGAGGTAATAGTGGCCTTTAACTCAATAAGTGTGAAAATAAAAATTCGACTCCTTGAAATGTACTTGTTGTAAGGTGGTTTTTCATGTTTCCAACTAGAAAAAGAAATAGCTTCGTTTAATAAATTTGTGATACTTTGATTAAATTAAAAAAATATTCATATGCCTGATATGGAAAAAAATTTGTGCTATAGGAAGATATAAAATTTGTATTTATATATAATTATAATGTTGGTAGTTATCCTAAATAAAGGGATGAATTTGAATTTTATATTAGAACCTTAGTGATCTATCCATGATCATGATGAAGATGAAGTTTGAGTAAAATTGAAAGAAGCCCCCGAACTGATTGATGTTGAAGAATCAACGAATCTTTTTTGGTTAGGAGTGAAATGCCACTCGAACCGAAATTTAGTAATCTCAAGAATCATGAGACCAGAAGTTTGAAAGTTTATTTTCTTTGGAGTTTTATTGGGCACGTGATTCTCGAGAATTTTTAATTCAAAAAAAAATCATAGCAGTTTATTCAATAGTAAACAGAATGAAAAGACTTTCAACAAAAAAAAAAAAAATAAAAGGATAAAAAGACTAATACAAAAGAGAAAACATAACATGTAGGGGGCGTTTGATTTGGGATTATCTTACATAACTCCAGTAATGTGTATATTGGAATGTAACATTATTTCGTTTGGTTTGTGGTAATTATTTTACTGAGGTAATGTAAGATTACTGACACGTCAGCTTTTGGTACATATTACCAGGAATCTCATAATCTCCAAATTCTTAGGTAATGTGAGATTACCAGGTCATGTTAAAATTTTTTTCCTACTTTACCCTTAGGGGCCGTTTGGTTGGGGGTTATGTAAGATAACCCCGGTTATCTGATCTTTGTTATCTTATATGCCCTTATTTGGTTGGAAGTAATGAGATAACCAGGTTATATCATATTACCGCCATGTCAGCATATAACCTCAAAATGAGGTTATGTGATAACCTCCAAATTCTTAGGTAATGTAAGATAACCAGGTTATCTTAAAATTTTTCCTAGTTTGCCCTCAGTATTTTATCCTTTTGGACCTTAATAACCTTATGTAATTGATAAATTACAATGTTTTTTTAAGCGTAATTTATTTTGATTATACTTAATTAAACTTAGCTTATATAATTACTAAATTAATAATTATATGTTAGTTCAATTAAACTAAAAGCATAATTTCTTTTTTGTTAAAAGCATAATTAAACTTAACTTATATAATCATTAAATTAATTATACAATATTTTACTAAGTTTATTACTTAAATAATTTTTATGTTAGTCATATTTAATTATTAAACTTAACAAAATTACAACAATTGTACAAAATATTGAACAAATAAGAAATAAGCTGTTGTATTGAGGGTATGATAGTAAACTATCCATTTTAATAGAACATATACCCTCCAACCAAACATGTTAATCTTATATTCCGGGAATCTCAACCAAACAAAAATTGTACACATTCCGGGAATATGCACTAGGTTATGTTATAACCTGGTAATCACATAACTCTGGTAATCTAAGATACCTTGAACCAAACGCCCCCTTAGTATTTTGCCCTTTTGGACCCTAATAACCTTATGAAATTGATAAATTATAATTTTTTAAACATAATTTATTTTGATTAAGAAACATAATTACACTTAACTTATATAATTACTAAATTAATAATTATATGTTAGTTCAATTAAACTAAAAGCATAATTTCTTTTTTGTTAAAAGCATAATTAAACTTAACTTATATAATCATTAAATTAATTACATAATATTTTACTAAGTTTATTACTTAAATAATTTTTATATTAGTCATGTTTAATTATCAAACTTAACAAAATTACAACAATTGTACAAAATATTGAACAAATAAGAAATAAGCTTAAGTGTTGTATTGAGGGCATTATAGTAAACTACCCATTTTAACAGAACATATACCCTCCAACCAAACAGGTTAATCTTATATTCCGGGAATCTCAACCAAACAAAAATTATGCACATTCCGGGAATATGTACTAGGTTATGTTATAACCTGGTAATCACATAACTCTGGTAATCTAAGATACCTTAAACCAAACGCCCCCGTAAAGTGATCTACAATTATTGTGAAAAGCTATAAAAGAGATAAAATTGCTCTTAGATTGTGTTTAGATTTTCCCATTTGTGTAGCATTAACTTTGATGCATTATCTTTGTCAAAACAAAACAAAAGCAATTCATGTGTAAAAAGCATGTGGGAACAAGGATGCGAGTACCCACTCACTTGTCCTCCAAGAATACCTTTCTCAAGGTACTGAAACTTGAAATAAATCCCACTTTTGTATTAAAAAGATATTTTATATTTATGAAACATCATTTTCTTGTTATTAATTATTTGTTCTACAAAAACATGATGTGTGTTATCTTCTTTGCTATACATAATTAAAAATAACTTTGTTTTTGTATCCTCACATAGTCACATCTAAGCCAGTTATATCAAATTTTTCTAAAAAAATTGTTTTTTTTTTTACATCTAAAATGCTACTTATTTGGGCTCATACTACAATAATAGGAAATAATAACTCTCCAAGCTCTATTTTTTGTCAATAATAATCTTCCTATTTGTAAAAGTTAAAATAATAAATCTAAAATATCTTTATTAAGCTTAGAGTACATCGTAAGTTTTTTGCAATACACTCATCAACAAAACCAAATCCCTTAAGTGATATTTGAATGTAAGACCTCTAAATTGAAAGTACAACATTTAAATATTGTTAGAAAGTTTTCTTCACAGCATTAGAGGTATTCAAGGTTTAGTTCGAATCATAAAACCGAATAATGCCCCAAAATTTGGAAATGAATTGAAACCAAACCTATTTTCAGTGTCACATCTCAACCCAAGGTTTGAATACAAGACAGCCGCCATACTACCTTAAAATACATGCTAATCAATTACACATCGAAAATAGTGCAAAGCATTCATTAACAAAAATAGTTAAGACAAAACCAAATCCTCAATAAAAATCCTGGTCAAAATACTTATATATAATAGTATTTATCATAGTATTTAAATAATAACTTTTTGAAAATCCTCCATAAGAAATATCAAAACACAATGTTCATGATTGTGCATAATGGATCACCAAAACTCTAGGAAGAATTCACCTATAACGGCCAAAGGATAGCCCGCGGAAGCTAATAGATATTAGCTCCTCTCTGAGTCTTGTTGCCTGAAAATAATAAAAAAACTACAGTGGTGACTCTACAGATTCTGTGATATGGCCTGAGAACAATACAAAAGGTTAAATGTGGAGGTGAATACAATTAATCCAAAATCTTATCTTAAAATCAACATTTCATAAAATTGTCATTCCATCAATGAAATCATTTATTTGAAAATCATAATATATAATAGAGCAATAATAAATTAACCGAGTCCCATTCGTCGATAGACTCCAATTGTAGGGAGCAACCATCACACAATCATCGATAAATGAACATGTGTGTGTGTCTCTATATATATATATATATATATGCCCGCTCTTCCAACGAGAGGCATTCATATATATATATATATATATATATATATTTGTCCACTTTTGATATACATAATAGACTATCAAATTCACTTAGATTATATTTGAAATTAATCCTTAATCGCTTGCTTCATAAAATTCCTCAATTAATTGTTTATGTCCATAATCTTTCTTATTAGCTTCTCCATTACCTCAAACTTCCATTTATCCTCCCAAAGTTAAAGTTCTTTTAGAAATATCACCTCAACTACCACAATCTGTCTTCATGGTTCAAATTGGTATAAAAGGCTATGGTGAAGGTGTAGGGCTCACACAAAGGGTGAGATCGATGATGGATATTTTCTAACATTGAAGAGTGCCTTGGGAAAAGGGACTCTGGCATAAGATTAATTAGCGGTTTAAAGGTTAAGATTTAACCTTCCTCTCCCATTTCCTCTTTTCATTTTTTCCCTTTACACCTCATTCAATCGGAACTCTAAATCCATTAAGCCTTTAATTCGACCTCTAAACTACCAAATCAAAGGTGAAACACTCTACTCCCTTCCTTAGATCTTCATAAACGTCAAGCTAATGTCAAATTGAAAGGAAAACAAAGGGTTAAGCTTAAGGTTTGTGCTAACTCAAACTCTAGTGATCTTCAAGAGTTAGCTTCAAGCTATATAAGTTAATCTACATCCTTTAGCTTTCATTGACTTTTGAAGCATTGCAAATTGGTGCTTTGTAATGGATGAACTTATAAGTTGAAGTTGAGTTAGATTTTCAAGTTCTTAGATTTAAATTTTAAAATAATTGTTTTGAAGATTGATGTTAAATGTTAACTCGATTTCAGAGGCAATGGTGATTATATAGCTAAAAATAAGTTTGAATGGGTTAGAAATGGTTAGGAATTGGCTCAGGCATGATTTGGGAACAAAAGGACTTGAATGTAATAGAATGAGTTTGGTGTCGAACATGGCCCAAATATAATGCCAGATTAAAGCAGAAAAAGGTTTTGTGTTCCACACGAGACTATTACTAGAAAAGTTGTGAGGCCAACATTGGCTATAGACTGGTCTAGCCATTTTTACTTTCCCTTAATTTTTGTAAAATGATCCAATTTAACCCTCAATCAATCCTGAAACCTTATGAACACCATGAAATGTATTCTAAACATCGTAAAGTCTTGTTAATGCATTCTAAATTTGAATTTAGATTCTTATTGATTTATGTGATTAGGCATCAGTACAAGCGATCCAGAAAAGCTCCAATAACCTAAAGAGGGGATTGTTGGAAGTATATGAACCTTCTGAGCTATTAATGGTTCGGCCTTAATGTTGATCATTAAGGGTCAATTTTTTTTGGCTTTATATTACAATGGTTCATAAATGTTTTATCTGGGATACGGGTTAACTTTTAACACACAGATTTCTTGTGATACATGGATTTTGATGGGTTAGTGAGTGGGATTGATATGATGATCATGATATGATTTTTATATGTATATGTTTTATATGTTGAGGCCCGTAAAGAGCATAAAACACAAGGTGCTTTAGAGCGAGAGCACAGTGACTTGAAAGGGATGTTAGCATCAGGTAAGTAGCTTGTGGATTGCCTGATTAGAAAGGTAAGAGTGAGTTTGGCCCTTGAGTGGGAGGTGTGAAGAGTAATCGGCGAAAGTTGTGACGACCCATAATGAAGGTGATGTTATGGGAACGAGCTTGGATGGATTTACGGTTTTTATGATGATGATGATATATATAACCTTCGATAGTTTGAAAAGTTCAACTGACGTATACATGTTTGAACCTAGTTTGTTTATTGCCTACCCATTTTGGAAGAATTATTTTCACCATCATGTGATATTTTGGGGACAAGTGTTTTGTGATATAAATTGATGTGTTTTATATTATGTTTTGGATTTTCCCTAGTTGTTCAGCCTGATATGATTAGTCATTGTAATTGAATCACTTACTAGGTATATTATGGTACTCACTGCTATTTTGTTGTCTCTTTTTCAGAGAATTCGATTCCTTCTCGTGGAGAGGAATGTTAATGAGTTGTTGTGAGCCTTGGGACACTCAAGACGTCAACAATTTTTCTTTTGGTGAAGAAAGAGCATTCATAAATTAAATATTAACTGTGCGATACAAACTAGCTCCAGCCATATCGGCCACAACGAGGGGCAGGATGAAGTCTGGAGCAACAGAGTATTTAACAAAAGCAGAATTAGTGCTAGAAATAAAAGGCCTACAGTTCCTATTACAAAAGTCTCCCATGTCGTGGGAAGATTGGCTTCCATGCCTGGCGAGTGCGTCGGCACATTGGTTTTCTTCTCGAAAGATATGTTGAACTTTAGTTTGCTGGAATTCCTCCAAAAGTAGCCTGCAGTGAAGAACCAATAGATGCAGAACATGGTTGTTAATGGCATTACTAGAGATGAGACTAATCACAACAGTAGCATCCAATTCAACCATAAGTTTCGAAACATGCAACTCTTTAGCCAAGGTCAGACCATCTCTAAGGGCCCATAGCTCAGCCTCCACACTTGTGGATCTACCAATAAATCTATGGGAGCCTATGACCCATTCACCATTATGGTTTCTGATAATGGAGCCAGCACCACCCTTACCTGGGTTGCCTATGGATGACCCGTCTGAGTTTAGTTTAAATCAGCCAGGTTCGGGTGGAAGCCATCTGACTAAGATGAAGGATGGGTTGATGAATTTTGTAGGATGGTATGCCAGAGCAAAATATTCCCCTGCTTTAAAGATTGCTCGATGATGTAGATTAAGAGAAGGTTGTTCATTTCGAAACACAAGGGCATTCCTAGCTAACCATATTTCCCAAATAACATGGATGAAGAGGATATTCCATGGGATACCATGATGGCTAGATGGAAGTTTAGAGGTGGCATTATTATGAAGCCAGGTGCTAAAAAGGGTGTTAGAGGAGAGTGAAAAGGAAGAAGGTGCCATGATTTTAGAAATGCTCACAGTAATCCTTAATGGTTAGATTTTCCTCAACAGGAGAGATAGGACCTTCAATGAGTGAACGGAGAGGGCCAAGGCCAGTCCAGTTGTCATGCCAAAAGCTTAAGGAGGAGTTGGCAGTGGCAACATATCTAATTCCTTTTTCTAACATGGGAAAGGCAAGTTTCATGGATCTCCAAGTAATTGAGGCTCTGCTATTTGGGGTCACAGGTCTACTTGAGTTTAAGTATTTGGCAGTAAGCATTTGACACCAAAGTGAGTCCCTATCTTGGAGGAGTCTCCAACTAAGTTTGGAGAGAAGGGCAAGGTTGAGAGATTTACTGTGCCTAATACTAAGACCCCCATCACTGCTGGATTTAGTGACCGTTTGCCAATTGATCCGACTCATTTTACCGGAATTCTCCTTCGCTCCCCACAGAAAGTTTCTATTGATCTTATCAAGTTGCTTACAAATAGAGGCAGGAAGCATTCTATTCTGCATGTAGTAAGAAGGGATGGCTCCAATGGTGGACTTGATTAAGGTTAAACGGCCCATTGATGACAAAAGATTGGACTTCCAACCTGCAAGTTTTGAGCGTACCTTGTCCAAAAGGAAATGGTAGTCTTCCGCTCGAATCCTAGCATGGTGGATTGGGAAGCCTAGATATTTTCCAAGGTTAGTTGTTTCACTAATCCCTAGATTATTGGAAACCAGAGTCCTCTGAATTGGTGGGGTATTAGGAGAAAAGAACACCTTTGACTTGGGTAAGCTAATTGAGAGACTTGAGACATGGCTGAAGTCATCAAGAATTGACTTGATTGTAAGGCTGGATTTCTTGTCAGCTTTTGCAAAGAGAATTATATCATCAGCAAAGAGAACATGAGAAAGCTTTGGTCCCGATTTGGAAGAGGCAATTGGGGTCCATTTTTTCTTGTGGCAGGCTTCAAAAATTTTTTGGCTGAGGTATTCCATACAAAGAATGAAGATGTAAGGTGATAGTGGGTCACCTTGGTGAATGCCACAGGAGGGTTGAAACTCTTGAAGTTTTCCACCATTAACAAGGATAGAAGTAGAAGATGTTGATATACAACTCAGAATAAGCTTTATCCAGGTGTGGGGGAAATCAAAGAAAATAAGAGTTTCTCTAATGAAGTGCCATTCAAGGCGGTCAAAGGCTTTCTCAAGATCTAATTTAATGGCCATCCATCCCCTTTTACCTTTAGTCTTTTGCATCGTATGAATGATTTCTTGGACTAGGACAGCATTATCGGTAGCTTGTCTACCTGGGATGAAAGCATATTGGAGTGGTGAGACAAGTTTTTGAAGAAAAGGCCTTAGTCTAGAAACCAAGATTTTTGTGACGAGCTTGTAGGTGGTGTTGCACAAACTAATAGGTCTGAAATGAGAAATGAGAGTGGGGGAGTCACATTTGGGGATGAGAGTAACAATGGTTTTGTTAAGCTCGGTTGGTATGAGAGAGTTGTTGAAGATGTTGTGAATTTCTGAACAGATTTTTCCTCTAACATTAGTCCAACATCGCTAGAAAAAGCCTGGAGGGAGGCCATCAGGTCCTGGGGCCTTGGTGGGTTTAAAGGACCATAAGGCCTTTTGTATCTCAATATCAATTAAAGGAGAACAGAGTGTTTCTTTTTCAACAGCCGATAGTCGGATCCAGTTATGAGGGCATGGTCTAGTATTCAATGAGGAGTGGGTAGAGTCAGTAGTAAAGATGGACTTAAAGTGGGAGAGGATAAGGGTATTGAGACCAGTAGTATCCGAGATCCATTGGTTTGATCTATCAAGGAGGCCCATGATTTTGTTCTTCCTTCTTCTGACTAGCGTAGAGACATGGAAGAAATGTGTGTTACGATCTTCCTCCACCATCCAGTTGATCCTAGATTTTTGGGCCCATAATTCTTCTTCTTGTTTAAGAGTCAATTGATATTCTTCTAGAAGGGTTTTCTGGAGGGTAAGGAGAAAGTTGTTGGGGTATTTAGCCAAGGCTTTTTGGATACCCGCAAGTCTGGCCAAGACATATTTTTTCCTTTTAAAAACATTCCCAAACACTTTTTTATTCCAGGTTTTGAGATGGTCAATGAAGCTTGAAATAGTTTGATGAAGAGAGAAAGATGAAGGTTTCCAACAGTTGTTAAGAATTAAAGGGAAGTCAGAATGGGTGAACCACATATTTTGAAATCTAAAGGGCTTATCACTAAAACAAGGGCTGTCATCTTGAAGTTTGACAAGGATAGGAGAATGGTCAGATCGGGTACGAGGTAGGTGTTGGACAGAGGCATTTGGGAAAAGACATCTCTAAGAAGGATTGGCGAAAGCAAGATCAATTCGTTCTTGAATAAGAAAGGAATGTTCTCTGAGGTTTGTCCAAGTAAAGCGAGGGCTAGAAAAACCTAAGTCTGTAAGCGAGCAATTATTAAGGCAAGATTGGAGGAGATTTATTCGATGTTGAGAAACTGGTGACCCACCTTTTTTGTCTGAAGAAGATAGAACTTCATTAAAGTCCCCAACTACTAACCAAGGAAAATTATGGCTTGCGGCTATAGTGTTGAGGTTATTCCAAAGGACTTTCATTTCTTTAAACCTAGGACTGGCATAAATAGCAGAAATAAGCCAGGGAGAGTTATGGAGGCTTACCTTAATAGTGGCATGCAGTTCCTGTTCGGTGCTACAGAGGAAATCAATAGTGACATCATTAGAGTTCCATAGTAGCCATATCCCACCTCTGAGACCGAGCGTGGCAGTGTCTTTCCAAGAGCTGAAAGGAATGCGGTTAATGATATGTGGGACCTCACCGGTTCTGACTCTGGTCTCTGTGATGATCATAGCATCCGGTTTGTGAGTGATAATGAGGTCGTGGACAGTTCGAATAAAGTCTGGGTGTCTTGCACCTCTACAGTTCCAAACAAGTACAGACATGGAAGTGGGTTTAGAGCAGTTTGGTGAGGGGCTCCTGTTCGTCATGACCTATCCTCGATCCGGGATCCATTCCGACATTCCTCTTATCGATGGAGAAATCATGATTTTGTGGAGTAGTTTGTCGATCGTGTTGGTCAACAGGGAGTTCACAAAGAGATTGGCTTTGTCTACCCAGCAGCTGATGGGGATCATTAGTGCCGAAATTTCCATGTTGTGCATGTGAATTTCGAATGGTCTGTTGTGTAGCTTCATTTCTATGATGCTCAATATCCATGGAAGTGTTGTGAGTGGAACCATTGGAGGAGATGGGACAACAATTGTTAAGATTCTCAAGAGTGACGAGTTGGGCATTAGCAATGGATGCACAGGTGGTGGAGTAATCAGAACTATGGTCAGGTGGTTTGGTACTGGCAGGGGTTGAGGTCCTGGTCCTGGGTGAGATGGACCTGTGGAACCTGCCTCTGATCTCTCGTTTTGAAGGGCTCGAATGCGAGGTACTTTGGGATGACCTCGCTGGATCATGGGGGAGGTTACTGAGTGGGAAGACGATGCTACATTGCTTGTCCGTGTTGTCAACCTTTCCTTGAGTGCTCTTCTCTCCATACATATGCGCATGCGCTGGCTTGCATTGCGATTTTGGAATTCTGGTCGTTGAAGTTGGCGATGGTTCCACCTTCTTACCATGGTTGCTAGCTTTGTTGGAAGAGGCTAGATGATTAGAGGAGTGCAAATAAGGTGAGGTAGAGGGGGTTTGGTTTTCATGGCAAGCGTTGGGTTCTGTGACAGTGAATTGGAAGTCACATGGATCATTGCCAGAGTTTTGCATGGAAAGGGTAGGTTGCACTGCATGGGTTGGGGAAGTCAGCCCCGTTATACATGGATATAGCTCAAGCTCATTTTTTGTTTTTCGATAGTCAGAGGAAGTTTGAATAGGATTATCAGTACTGCTATCCGAGCTAGCTTTTTGGCAATTGTCTTTTTCTCGCAGGGCCCCTGAGGAAATTCCATTGGACGAGGAAGCTTCTTTGGTGGATGGAGCATCCTGAGTGTCAATATGTTGATGGGACTTGGCTGCAGATCCTTTGTGGATTTGAAGAATGGGTGTTGGTGTTTAGACTTTTGGGGAAGACAAAATGGATTTTGAGTTGCGAGGAATTCCTTTTTCTTGCAAATGGTTGACTGGCTTTCTGACTTGAGTGTGACTTGAGCCTGCACTCCTATTTTCAATGAGGTTTTTGGGTTTGGATCGTCTACGTTGGACTAGCATCCAGGGCCCATACTCTTCTTCTTCTTGCAACGGCAGAGAAGAAGGAACGGAGGAGCCGACTGAGTTGTCGGACACCGGAGTAGGAATTTGAGTGGCGAGGTCAGGACAGTTCTCTTTTTTGTGGCCTATTTTGCGACAGTTAAAGCATAAAAGTCCCAACCCTTCATACACTATAGCTTGCTTTCGACCTTCAATGATGACAGATTTTGGGAGAGGTTTGTCCAGATTAACTTGTACGCACAATCTTGCATATTTCCCATGTTCTCCAGCTAGAGTGTGGTTATCTATTCTGAGGAGAGTGCCGAGTTTCCTACCAATCTTTCTGAGTATGATAGAGTCAAAATATTCGATTGGTAGTTCTAGAAGTCGAAGCCTGACTGCTACAGAGGAGAAAGTGGCTTGGGAGGCCCTGAAGTTGGGTTCCCATCTTCTTACTGCTAAAAAATCTTCCCCCCACGAACCATGGTCCTCCACGTAAGACTTTCGCATAATCTTCTTGAGATTCAAATTTAATAAGAAAATAATCGCATCCCAGATCAACAGTGAAGAATCTGAAAGTGAGATTCCAGAGTTGGGTTAGTTTATGCACAAGGTACTGGTACCCAACATTCTTACCGAAAACTTTAACTATGAGAGATTGGTTCCACTTGTCCTGATGTGATGTTTTTCTTCTCTGGAGAGGGTAATATTAAGGTCTTCAATACAGGGTTCTCCTTCCCCAGCATTAACATCATCGTTAGGTAGGTCTCCATCTTCAGAGCATGTTTCCATGCCGTCGTCATCACTATGGTAGGATTGTTGCTCGAATAATCCATAGCTGGCTCCAAGGATGGAGTCTCTATATGAGATTGATTGCCTGACAGGTGCTTGAGGGGCCTCAGACTAATGAGAGTCTTTGATTTTTTTGTTGCTCCGATGGAGCTCAGCTTCTTCTTCGCTAGAGAGAGGACAGAGGTTTTCAGCGCTCGCCATCTTTCCTCTATAGAGTTTTAAGACCTCAACAATTATCTTTATCCATTTGTAGGTCTAGTTTGTTTATGTAGTGATCCGCTAAAGACTAGTGAACTTTCGCTGCCACTTTCTTGTAAAATGTGTAACATTAAACTCTTTTATTATTCCTTAAGTTGTCACGCCCCAACCCACTCGGGGTCGGCCACGTGGCAACCGTCGCGCTACCTCGAAGTACGTGCCGGCTGGTCACGCACCAGAAGCACCACAAGGCATAGAAATGAATATCATCGCTGCAAAACAACTAAAACTTTAATTAAACATCATTTAATAAAATATTTAATTTATAAGCAACACCAGTAGATTAATTTAAAAGAATATCTACACAGCGGAAACCACTAAACCTAAGCCACCGACATCTTCTAGTGAGCCTCCATTCTATTGACTGACCTCGTACGCGGATCTGCATCCATCCACACAGGATACAGGTGAGTGACAGAGATTCAATGGGTCTCCATCAGGGTTAGAAAAAACAGGGGTAATCCAAAATATATTAATACCAATAAAATAATCTAAAATTTACACAACTTTGTTTTCATTATTTCCTGTATCAATTCTCCAGGAGTGAATAAAATAAATCTTGTTTTCTAAACCTCTTTTGAAATCCTTCCAAGGAGTATTAAATTTAAAATCTTTAATAAATAATTAAATACTCATGGGCTGGCATCTGGAATTGTCCCAATAAGGTATACCCGTGCACTGGGGTATCCACTGGACCGTCAAGGGTTACATTATACTTTTAAAACATTTTTACTTTACTCTCTGGCCCATTCCCTTGACGTTTGCCTTGCTGTGGTGGAACACAGCACTCTGGAGTCTTGGCGAGTTTCCCTACGCGCCTCTCGCAATCAGGCCCGACTCACCGTGCCCCTCGATAGGCGGTCCATGGCTGAGTATCACGCATGCTCTCAAACTCGGTCCATGCTCCCGCAAATCGGAGCCCCGAGGAAACCGCTCAATCTCTCATCTCTCAGGGGTATCGTTCCCCAATAATAATAATAATAATATTATTATTATTATTATTTTTCATAATCTCTCAGGGGTATCGTTCCCCAATAATCATAATAATAATGATAATATTATTCTTTTTATATAAATATTAAAACATGTAAACACACACAATCTTTTGTATCTTTAAAAATCATCCCATCTCCATAAGTGGGTGTATCACAAAGTAAAAGTGTGTGTCGTGGATTACCCTTATCTCAAAACCGTTGTAAAACCTTTTTAAGACAATTTGTATTTTTAAAACATTTTTGCCCTAGTGGCTAAACACTGAAATCTAAGCCACTCACAGTGATGGGAGAATCGTATACTCCCAAGCGCTCCATGTAGCTCAACCTCCGGAGCATCGCCGCACTCGATTCAACCGGAGCCCTAGTACACAGAAATATAAGTTAGCATTCATAATTAAATTTATGAATGCACCTACGAGGCTCTAATATGACCTAAGACGATGTTTGGACGTGGTTTGGAAGACTCGAAAGTGTTCCGAATCAATTTGGGGTCAATTTGGGTTTCGGGAGGTAAAATGACCATTTTGCCCCTAAAAGGCAGAAACGGCGCCGGAATTGGAGTGAACCGGCGCCGGTTCTATTCGACCCAAAATTTACCCAGTAGCGATGATCCGACCCCGGTTCATACCAGAACCGGCGCCGGTTCTGAGCTGCAGTTAAGGCCGAGCTTCGGCCTCCAATCTTCTTCAGCTCGATTCAAGTTCGATTCAACACCAATCCGCATCAAAATTGAAACACAACAAGTTAAACACATGATCTAAGGATTCAAAACTTCAAGAACGAAATCAAACCATTAAACATGCTCGAATTTTGAATCAAAACACTAAGGGTTAACATATCTCGAGCAAAACAGAAATCTCAACTTCAATCAACGATTTCTCTTAGCACAGACCATGAAATCAAGCATGTAAACTATCAAATTAAAGCTTGATGATTCTAGAACAACATACCAAATTCCCAGCCACTTCCCAGGTTGAATTGAAAGATATTGCTCAAAGAACAAACTGTCGTCGAAATTACAGTTTTGTAGATTTGGTGATTTTCTTGGAAATTTTGGTGTTTTGATCTTCAAGAAGACAAGAGAAGTTGGTGTTGATGTTTAATTGAGTGTTTGAAAGGAGATTGAGGATTTGATTCGAAAGAATTTGGAAGAGAGAACTCGGAGAATGAAGAACAAGGAGAGAAAATGAAAATGGGGGTCTCGAGTAGCCGAGACCCCATATAATTCGGTCAGTTCCGGCGCCGGTTCTGACCAGTTCCGGCGCCGGAATCAATAAGGTCAAGTTGACTCCGGTCAACTCGGTCAAACTTCCTTGGAATCTGTGCCCAAGTGGGACCCACATTCTCAGACTTCAATTTTTGGGTTTTTAAGCTTGAAATTGAGATGAATGAAGTTTAAAACATCCATGGGAAGTCAAATTTGGTATATTGACTAGACAACAATACATAAATATTCAACTTGACACGTGCGGACTAGGTCCGGGCGTGTCATAAGTACTCGTGTATTTCCAAATTACTCTCTCTGTCCCTACATATCTGTCATACCTAACACATATTATTAGAAAATTAATTAAAATTAGTTATTAACATTAATTCCACCAAAATTTATCATAATTTTCTAATGTTACCCTTTACTTACTTTACCTAATTTCTCTCTTTAGCTTTAACGTTTAATCTCTCTCCAATAATTTCTCTCCCAAATTTATTAGGGTAAAATAGGAAAGAATTAAGTAATACTTTATTGACTTTCAAAGTGACAAATAAAAAGTTATAAACAAGCCTTCTAAAATATGATAGATATATATATATATATATATAGAAAAAGATCGAAAGTATTAATGACTATTAGTATTTTATGAATTAATGGCTCCTGATACTCTTTAATGTCTTACGTTATCTCATGGTGCATACCTGTGAGTACATACTTCAAGATAGTATGGCGATTGTTATGTTGCTAGGCCCATAGATCAGATGTGCCACAAAATCCTTTTAAAAAAAGGGAATATTTTACTGCTTTTATCTTTGAAGTGATATAAAATAACAAATCACATTAATATTTGGTATTTTGATAAACGTTAATGGTTTGAAAAATGCTTTGCAGTTGAAGAAAGTGATATTATTATTTTTGCAAACACTGATTTTTTACCATCATTATAATGGCATGTGAAGTTTACCCAAGATGTGTGGTAGGATCTTAGGCTAGCCTCATTTTTAGGATGTGCGAAAAAGTTGGTTTTGTGGCTCAGACCAAGAGGTAGTTAGGAGGTTCCTCCAGACCTTTTCTTGGACAAGAGTATGCTTCCTACCCTTTTTCTCCTGTTTTCTCATTAAAACCTCCACATTACCTCAATTACCCATAATTCACTTGTCTATAATTATCTTGTAAATTGCAAGTTGACAAAATTACCTTATGAATACCTTCTTTACAAGCATAAAAAGGATTCTCAAGGATAGAAAAAGACATCTTGAAACCAGCTTGAAATCATCTTAAAAACCACCTCAGCAAGCCCTAACCCTACTCTCTCTCACATAAGAATACTCAATTTCTCGATTATCTCTTTCACTTGTCACCGCTACACTCATTGTTCAAAATTTGCTCCGATCTTTCTCTCTGCTTGTATATGACGTCTCCTTACTCTCCGACAAAAGAACCATTTACAATTTTACAATAGCATCAAAAGTTAATAAGATGAAACTTGTTCTCACTTCAGAACATTGCTTTCTTGTGGTGCTTAAAAAGGACGCCCTTTCATCATGTAAAATTGGGTAACTGAATTAAGGAGAATCATGTTCCATCAATGAAAATTTTATCACTTTATTGGTATAAATGCACAAAATCATTTGGTAGATCTACATTTCTAGGAACTATATATATGAAGAATTATCTTATATGATGTCAGGGTTAAATGACTGCAAGTGTATGACTAATTAATTAATTAATTAACAACAAATTATGCAACAAGCAAAAACCCTAGCCACCCCTTTCTTTCTCTCTCTCTCTTCTCCATAGTTTTCTTTATTTTTTACTTGAATAAGTCCTAGATCTTTTGATCTAGGTATTTGAATCTCAGTATTATCTAAGTTAGTTGGTCAGTTTGTTGAGTTTGTTTTGTTTTAGTTTGTTTTTGTGTCAGTTTTACAATGGATTTAGAACTATTAACCTTAGATTTGATGATTATTTTTTATGTTTTATGGGTCAATCAAAGAGGATTTTAAATCAATCATTTCTTTGTTGTTGATGAAAGCATTCAGTTGAAAAAAAACACGAATCGAAAGTGAGAGAGTGATGGACATGCTAGAGACTCATGAAGAAGGTTCGAGATTCGCAATAGTCGACAAGATGGGTCGAGTTATGAAATAAGATCCAGATCTACATGATAATAAGTTTAAATCTATTGTAATTTTCAATTTTTTAGTATTATAGATGTAATTTTATTTAAATGAATGAAAGTTATATATTCTTCAAAAATTTAATTAATTAACATTTATAAAAGAACATTTGTCACTCATGGTATATGAAATGATTTTCCCTCAAATAAAAGAAAAAGAAAAAGAAAAAGAAGGAGACATAAAAATATAATAATCTTTATAAAGACAAGAAAACACTAGAGAGCGAATGCTGATCTAAATTCCTCAAATAATTGAAAAAGACAACAAGCCTTATTTGTAAAGTGGGGTCTTTTGAATAGGAGTCCAGTCACTTTCAATTCCCCGTACACTTATTATTTTGTACTAGTACTACTTTTTTTATTTTTGAATGAATACTAGTACTACTTTTTCTTTTGCCTACCAAACTGTAAAATGAGCTATAAGCAAAATAAGTGCATAGTAAATAAAAAAAGTCTTTTGCACTCATGGAATTTTGTTTGGAGAAATGGGATGGTATTTAAATTGAGAAAAAAATGTTATAACATTGATCCCTTTTTTTTCACTGAAAAATAAAGTTTTCATTGTTTACTTAATGGAATTAACGAAAATTGATATATCTTCTCTATATATAATATGGATTAAAAAAATTAGGCTGTTATATATATAAATATATATATAATTCTCTAAGCTTATTTAAAATAATCAATTAAATCCTTAAATTTTTTTTATAATAAAAAAAATGTCCATAGACTTCGATTTGCATTCAATTTGGCCATTCTTAAAACTAACATTGATTAAATTCCAAGCTAAACTTTAATCTAAATTTAATTAGACATTCAATATAATTAAAATTGATTAAATTTCTCGTTCGTCAATCGTTAAAATCCATCGGATTACGTGATTTATTTTAGTATTATCAAGAGCCTAATTGGGGGTAAATAAAACATAAGGGCTTATTTGGTTTCAGGATTTAATTAAATGCAAGAGAGGGGCCAAAAAAAGTTTAAGTGTTTAATTACTTATTTTAAATAAGTTTAGGGTTTTTGTTTTATTCATAAGCAAAAAATCTGATGGTGATATTATGAATTAGTCCAATTTCAATGGACCACCCATTGTGCGCTTGTGTGCGCGCATGTGTAAAATTGTAAAACAAATTCTTCATTTTTCTTGTTAATTTGTACTTGGACTCAAAGATGGGACACATTCGAAAACCAGAGGTCACGGGTTCTTTCTCAAAATTGAATATGGCAAAAAATTAACAGCGTATGGTCCAAATTATGCGATACTTTTGGTACATGTATATATCATCCTTAATTAGAGTTACACAATGAGAAGTTATCCTCTATACATTTTCTAATCAAATATTTTAATTCGAATTTGTGTTTTCTGCTTTGCCCAGGAAGAAGGTAGTCAACCCCGTGCTCCAAAGTCCAAACCCTTCTCGGTGACTGAATATATTCGATGACACTTTTGAGCAGATTCATCTGCCTTTTTGTTATCGATGACAAGCTAATAGGGTGGCGGATGCAGTAGCGAGAAGAGCAGTGGAGACAATAAGACGGCTGCAGGATCATTTCTCTTCTCCACCAGAACTTTTTATGGATAAACTTTTTGCTGACTTTGCCTGTACAGCTCATCCAAGACCTGTTAATTCCACCCTTAACGTTTCTCTGTACATTCCTTTCATTTGAAGCTCTTACGGCTTTACTTTGTACAGTTCATTGGTATGGCTACTTTGTGCTCTGGCAGTATCTTTTATAAATAAATATATCTCCTTTGTGCGAACAAAAAATATTGCTGGTATTAAGAAGAAAACAAGGACCAATTACAACAAAGCCATTAAGTTAGAAACACAGAAAACGCTCATTTTAGCAAAGAGTGTCCGCAAAACGATTGGCTTCCCGAAGATCATGTACAAAAGAAATATATATTACCCAAGTCTACATAGATTGTTTTTGCCATTTTGTTACTTTGTATATGATTAATAATTTAACAAATCGATCTGTTAATTGAATTTAATGATTTACACATACATATCATACATATAAAGTTTTATGCAAATTAATATTTTTATCTCATCGATCAAGAATTCAATAATACATATATATATTTAACGGTAAAAATTTTTATGTATCAAATAAATAATTTGACACTTTCTATTAATTTGAAATTTAGCATGTATGATCTACATAATTAGAGTATGAAATCTAATCGTTGAATCTATACATATATTTATTAGAGGCAACACATAATGTTCAACAAAACCCACTAGGAATGCCAACAAAATCTATCAGTATTGTGCCCCTAAAAAAAGGTAAATCATAATGTAGAGGAAAACAAATCACAAGTGATGGAGGAAAATAATAAAAGCCCATATAGACTTCTTTTTCAAAGCAATACAAGGGTCTTAGCTTACTTTGGTAGAACTATGAGATTAACTATGGTGAGATTAAAATGTTGAGGTTAAAATTTTAATAGTTTGAATAAAATCAACGATGAGAAAATATACATTTGATAAAACAATAGTAACGATAAAATGAGAATGAAAAATGATCAAAATGAATATTAATAAAAAATTAAAATGATATAAAAAAAAAATTGAGATTGTTCTTAGAAAGAGTGCTGTAGTGGGAAAGGAGAATTCCCACGGCAGCTTTAAGTTGTGTTTGAAATGGTGCATTGAAGGAGTTGCCACATAGATAATCCCCACTGCACCATTTATGCACTTTAAGTCCTTTTTGGGCTAGTGTAGCGCGTTTAGTCTCCAAACGTGCTCTACTGGTCTCCCAAAGGGAGCCTAAGCCAAATATCTTTAATCGAAACGATGGGACATTTCGGCCAAAAAAAAGTGTAGGGAGATGAGTCTTTTTGAGACGAAATGAAGACAATGTTCCCCGGCGGCCGGGGGGGGGGGGGCGGTGGGCGGTTTGAGTCGACGCAGGGGGTGGGGTTGGTGGGGGGTTGAGTCGACGTCAAGGGAGGATCCGCCTCTATCTGAGTAATTTGTGTTCCTTCTTTGGTCCTTGCCGGTATGGACGGAGCCGGGGGTAGACCAAAGGGGACCCTGGCCCCCCTAGCTTTGGCAAATCTCTAAATTATCTTATAAATCTCTGCTTCCCCTCTTAATTGGCCCTCCCTCGATTTTATTCCTGACTCTGACCCTGTCCCTGCTGGCCATGTATATATATAAACGTGTTTCATAGTCCCACGTCATTTCATTTTGTTTATCTTTTCAACTTTTCATTTTGCTTTTTCTAATAGGCAATGAAGACATTTGATTTGGAATTTGACCGGCAGGTCCCAATCTTCATTAATTAGTTGAATTTCTCAAGTAAACAAAAAGAAAAAGAAAAATAAAAAAATAAAAGAAATAAAAAGGATTTGTTGTTCTATATATGTTTGATTTTTTTTTGGCCAAATGTATGTTTGATTAAGAGAAGCCAAAATAATCAATTTATGTTCTGTTTGGACTAGTGCTCATCAAGAAAATCCCTCTTGACATACAGTTCTCTCCAATAATGCATGGGGTTTAAGATCTTTGAAAAGCCCTTCTGTTTGGTCTTTGAGTTTGAATTTTACAGTGAAAATTTTAAGGAACTTGTTATATGGCTTTGTTGGGTATTGTTAGAGCTGTCAAAAGTTGACCCGAACCCGATAACCCGACCCGACCGACCCGAACCCGAAACTAACCCGACCTGGTTTGACTAAAAAAAGTAAACGACCCGAACCCGACCGACCTGAAACCCGATTGACCCGTAACCCGATTGACCCGTAACCCGATTGACCCGGAACCCGATTGACCCGGAACCCGATTGACCCGAAACCCGATTGACCCGGAACCCGATTGACCCGAAACCCGATTGACCCGAGAATCTAACCCGAAAAACCCGAGAATCTAACCCGAAAGAACCCGACAAACTAATGAAATACTCCCTCTGTCCCTATTTATCTGCCTTCTGCTAGAAGCTTTATTTGTTTTTAAAAACTTTATTTATTCCTTTTTATCTGTCTATATCCCAGCATTAATTATTAATTTTTTAAAATTACCCTTTTAAACTACTTTTTTTTTCTCTTAAATAAATATTTTTTCTAAATAGGAGAGAGAATTAAAGAAGAAGAGAGATAAGGATAAAATAAGAAAGTCAATGTAAATATGTATGAAATTTTGTACCATAACTATTTTTTTTGCCCTGTATGAAATGATTAATTGTAATAGACAAATAGGGACAGATGGAGTATTTTTATATAACTCATAAACTTCAAATTTAATAAATAAATTTGATAAAGAAAATAAAAATAAACATTTGATAAAATTTTGATCAAAGTGAACTTAAAAAAATATTTTTTCATAATTATGGTTTTTAAATTTTATTATTATGAATTTATGATTGAATTATATGAATTTATAGAATATTATTACTTAAATTTAATAATATTAATTATGAACATTATTAAGGAAAATTTGAGAATTTACAAAAGGCCATGTTGATTTCATCATTACTGATCAAATCAATAAATAAATTTTTTCATGTGAATGACAATTTTCCATTTTAACTAAGAAAATTTATAAATTACAGTAGTATTAATAAATTACTAATATTCATATCAAATTAGTGAATTATCTATCCAACAAAAAGTATCTAAACATTAAAAATTTGAAATTAAAATTTTAATATGTTGTCATATATTTTCTCCTTATAATTTAGTTCTCGCCAAAACAAATAATTTAATGAGAATGCCGAATGTAGTGTGTGTGCAAGTTGTTCTATTATGCAGAAGTATGTGATGTTAATCACTAATCACTATAAAATATAGTCTATATACAAGTCTTAGAAAGGAAAGAACAAAACAAGGTCATTAGCACTAAGATAATAAGATACTAAGATTAGTGGTTCATGGTGGCCATAGCTGTATGAATCATGAATTTATTATATATCAATTAGAATTTAGAAATGAATTAGTAAATAACAAAAATTTAAATATTTATTTTATTTAAAACTATAGATAATTTATAGGAAAATTTTTAAAAAAGTTATAAATGTTACTAATGTAATTAATGCATTTATAACATTATAAATTTAATTAATTTAATTACAATTTATAACAAATCTAATAAATAATATTTTTGATAAAATCTCTCTTAAGTATTAATTTGTAAAATCAAAACTTTAATTCAATTTAAAATAATCGATAACCCGAATGACTCGAGAGTTAAATAAAAAAAAATCGAATCCAAATGATATAAAATCCAAAAAACCTGTAACCTGAAAGACCCGATGGTCAAACCCGAAAAACCCGAACCCGAAACCCGAATGACCCGAAACCCGACAAACCCGAGGACAAAACCCGAAAAACCCGAGACCCAAATGACCCGAGACCCGAATGACCCGAAACCCGAATGACCCGAGACCCGAATGACCCGAAACCCGAATGACCCGAAACCCGAATGACCCGAACCCGAATGACCCGAAACCCGAAATGACCCGAAAATCTCTTTTGACCCAAACTGACCCGACCTGATTGACCCGAACCCGAAACCTACCCGATCAACCCGATTTGACACCTCTAGGTATTGTAGAAAAGTGAGAAGATGGAAGGGAGAGAGTGGAAAGATAGAACGAAATTGATTTTCAATAATTTTTTTTCTTTATTTGTACACGATTTTTAATAATATTTTTTTTCTTTATTTGGTACATGATTTTCATAAATATTTGATAATGTAGAAAGTAAGGAAAAAAATGAGAAGAGATTATTATTTTCCATTGTTTTTTGCAAAACCAAAAGGGAAACTTTCAAAAAGAGATGGTGCACCATAAATATTTATTAATTATTAATTATTAATTAGTAATACTATTTTTAAAAAATTATCAGAAAATAACACTTTATAAAATTTGTAACAAGAATATATATTTACAAGAGTAGACTTGATATTATCTACCTTATTAGACGACTTGGTTTATTCTCCTTATTGAATATATTGAAAACTTTTTTTTTTAATTTTTCCCATCTTTAGAAAACGGAAAATGCAAATAGATAAACAACAAATAGAGAATGGCTATAAAAAGAAAAAAAAAACTATAAACCTCTTTACAAAAATCAAAATTTAAAATAATTGTTAAAGTCTTGGAAATGAGATTAATAGTATATATGAGGAGAAATCCACTTACATCCGATGTAAATTTTGAATTTTACATTTTTTTTATAACTCCACATACGATTGTTGGATTTTAAGATATATTCATGCTTATAACATCTTTTATATATATATAAAAACAATTTCCTTTCAAGAAAAGGAAATAAATTAAATGCAAGTGCTCTAAAAATTCAACATGTGGCATAGGTATTCGATTGCCACATGTCCAATAAAATTTAAATATTCAAATTTCAATTTTGGTGTCAATAATTTATTAGCCTCTAATTTATGAGAAATTGATAAAATTTACCATTCAATTTCCAAATCATAAATAATTTATTACCCCTAATTTAGCAAAAAATTGATACCATTCAATTTTCAAAATTTCAAATCATAAATAATTTATTCAAATTTTCAAATCATAAATAATTTATTACCCCTAATTTAGCAAAAATTGATATCATTCAATTTTCAAATTTTCAAATCATGAATAATTTATTAGCCCTAATTTAGCATAAAATTGATACTAATTAAACATCAAAACCTTGTAAATAAATACCCTATGCTTAACTTACTACCACTATAAATAGTACACCATTCTACTACAAACCCTAGACATTAGAAAACATAAACTTTTTTTAACAACTCTTATTTTGAAGGTAATTTTATTCTTCTTCACCCTCCATCATTTGTTCATTTAAAGATTATTTTTTTTATTTGTTTCATTTCTTTTTTTTTTATGTAAATTATTTCTCTAAATATATTGTGCTATTTGTTTATTCTCTTTTTGCTTAAATTATTACTACAAATATATATTTTTAAAAGGAATTATTGTTTTTTATGTTTTTCATTAGTTAGTATATTCATAAAATTATTTAACTGTATTTTATATTTTTATTGTTGCAAGCCTGATGAAATTTTCAAGGAGAACGTTGGTTTGTTAAGATTTATGGTTCATGAAATAGAAATAATAAATATAAGCAACACAAATCTAAGATAGATGACGTGAACGATACAAAGTTTATTTTAGGGTTTGTAGATGATGGAGATGAAAAAAAAAATTACTTTAAGGATTTGAAAAGTTAGAATGATTTATTATTTTTCTTAAAATATTTTCTAGCAATTTTTTAATCTAATATTACAAATTTGATTTTAATTTTTATAGATACCAATTTCTATTAATGTCTATATTTGATTTTTATTTTCATGGATACCTATTTCTACATAAAATGGATTAAAAGCAACAAAAAAAATGGATGCTTATATTTGATTTTAATTATTTTTTACCATGAAAAAAATGATTTAAAAGCGAAAAAAGATCAAATACTACAAAATCCTTTTTTATATCATAAGAAAGTTAATTGATTTCATTTATTGTAAATGAATAAATTAGGGATATATCATATATGCATATATATCATTTATTAAAATGAATTTCAAAATGAATCTTTTTATGTATGTACATGATACATTTATTGTAAATCAAAGTGAATTTCTTAGAGAGATTTAAGGAGATTATTATTCTTGATATTTTATGTTAGAAACTCATAATTAAAAACTTGACATACTTATCTAACAAATTAAGAATTTCAAATTATAGTAATAGAGAAATCAACACGAATCAATGGAATAATAATAACAATTTTGACCAAACTAAGGAATTCAATTTATAATAAATTGTTAAAATACCATATATAATATATTAATTAATAAATGAATAACAAATCATATCAAAATCTTTTTGATAGTAAACACATAAAGTTCCTTTTTTTTTTCAAAACCATTAACCAAAAAATAAGCCTTTTATTTGAATATACTATTATTTCATAATTAAGTTTTCACCAAATAAATTATTGCTTCATTTTTCGTCCATTATTAGACGATTTCGTTTTCGTTTGAACATAAAATTTAATGTTTGCAAAATGAGGGCTTAATTGTATTTTGTTACAAATAGTTAGTCATTCTAAGAAAAAAAAACTTTAATTTAACAACCTTAATTTTTACGAACATGTTTAGCGAAAAATAAACTTTTAAATTTGATATACTATATTGGTCCATAAAAGTCCTAAATTAAGGTAAAAAAAAGACAATTCCAGTCCATAAAATTCCTAAATTAAGGTAAAAAAAAAACAATTCAAGCCACATCTATGATACCCTTATATATACAAAAAAGGTGCACAATGACATTGTGGTACATTGAGCATCGGATAAAACAATCATCAATTGAGAACGGAAAGTTTTATATATTATGATGAATTTTTTCTTATACAACATTTAAATAAGAATAATGTACGTTTGCATAATTGCTAATTCACAACACCTGATGAACAAAAGTCACCTAAAGATCATGTGAAAAGTATAATTAGGTTCTATAGAACATATGTTAGACCATGCTATAGTTTCAAGATGGTCAAATCTATACTTATTCCATAGTATCTTTTTATATAATTTGAAGGGTTTTATACTCAAGAGACAAACTTCCACGCCCTTATCTATTAGAGAGATTTTTACTAAATTAATTGACAAATAGAAATCCTAACTCCCACAAGTCATGAATTTAATATATTATGATTTCACAACTAAGTTTTCATAAAATAAATGATTCCTTAGTATTTCTTTAAATTAGTCATTGAATTAATACGATTATTAGATGATTTTGTTTATATTTGGAGATAGAAATTAATATTTACAGAACGAGTAAATAGTGCCATGAGTTCTTAGAGTTTAACCTAAATTCTATTTTAGTCCTTAATGTTTAAAATGTTTTGTTTTGATTCATACAATTTGAAAGTCAAACCGTATTGGTCCTTTTGTTAGTATCTTTATTAATTTTGTATATAAGCACCAATTTACTATATATTGCAAATATTATGATACTAAATTTTAATTGAAATTTATTTATTTATATCTTAAAGATATATTTATTATATTAAAAAATTTTAAAAATTACTAAAGTATAAAAATATAGGGATAAAAATGATTTGATTTTCAAACTATAAGTTTGAAAATAGAAGTTTTTAAACTATAGGGATCAAAACAATTTGACTTTCAAACTTTACGGATAAAAATAGAATATTTCATATTGTAAAGACCAAAGTAGAATTTGAAGACCAAAATGGAATTTTCAGACCAAAATAGAATTTCAGTCAAACTTTAAAGACTATTAATGCTATTTAGGTGCTGTTTAATAAAACTAAAGTAATTAAATACTAAAAATTAAGTACTGAAAATTTATTCTGAGAATTTTAAGTACTGAATTTATTGAGTAAAAACTGTTTGATAAGCTATTATATTAAACAAATTTATTTTTGAACTATTTTAAGAGAAGTGTGATTTTATGAAAAATAAATGCATTGATAATTAATAAAAAGGAAAGAATAGTGGTTAAAAGGAAATAATACAACATGAAATGTAATTAAATAAATTTTTTTCCTTAAATGGAATTGTTGAATAAAATAAGTACCCTAAAAGCTACTTATTATTTTCAATACTTTTTCATTGAAATTTTCCCATTAAGTATTTTCATAATTTTTATTTTCAAACACATTGAAAAAATGAAAGCATTGAAAATTTTCATTTTTAATGATTTAAAAAAATGAAGGCTTATGTTTTATTACAAATAGTAGGTCAACATAATAAAGAAAATTTAATAAAACAATGTTAAATTCAACGTTAAAGGACAAATTTTTAATCATATCGGTATTTATCTACCGAGATTAGTGTTTAATCATAGAAATTTGTACATGACTATCTCGATGGTGACTCCTTGACAAGGTTTGAAAATATTAGTTGAACGGTTAGAGAACAAATATCAAGGGTACATAAGAAACACTATTTATCATGAAATTTTGAACAAATTACCATGGTATTATTAACATTATTTGATATATACATAAGATTTCACAAATTGTTTCAAATAACTGATAATTCTTATAGTGCATTATTTCAAATAAGTAAGATATGTTCAGCCAATACAACTTATCTAATAAATGATAAAAAATTTGCATCAGGTGATAAATATAATACTTATAGGTTACTATGAAAATAACAAAAACTTTTTATTATTTTTTAGAATTTCAATACATTACACTAAATTTTCTTTCAATATTTTATTTGAATTTTATAATTTATCATTTTTTATAAAAAAATTCAAAATTTTAAATATTTTTTTATTTATTAAACATTCCCAGGCCCGTGCATCGCACGGGTTCAAAACTAGTTTCAAGTCAATTTATATTTTACTATATTGATCTAGACTTTAACATTTTTTGATACTTTTAATATATATTTAATGGTGAGAAATTCTATCGTATTAAAACATATGCTAGATATTTTGAGTTAATTTGAAATTTTGCATGCACAATGTATGTGAATAGAGTATGAAATTCAACGATTAGATTAACGAAATATTAGTTATAGATTAAGTTGTGAAATGGTGTAAAACTCTTAATCTTACAACAAGTGTAAAATGATCACTCCTATATATATATATATATATATATATATATAGAGAGAGAGAGAGAGAGAGCATGCAATTTGGAGAGGAAAAAAAATCTAATGTCTTTCCTCTTTATTTTTAATAAAGTCAAACCCTAGACGTCCTCTCCCTTCTTCCTTATCTTCTTGGTTTTTTTCATCCTTTTTGTTTACTCTTTCACCTTTTTAGTCTTTGCCATCGGGAAGGAGAAGGAGAAGGAGGAGGATATTTACAGTCTTTTTTTTTCTTTTTTGAATAAGTCTCCTCACATTTTTTAACCTTGTAAGTCTGTCTTTTAGTCTCGGATCTTTAGATTTGTGGTAAGTTAGGTGCTGTTTGATAAACTGAAAAAATTAAGTGCTAAAAAATAAGTGTTAAAAATTTAAGTACTGAATTTAATAAGGACTGAATTTGTATATAAAAACTGTTTGATAATTAAATGTTGAATATAAATAAATTGTTTGATATCTATAAATGTTGAAATTTTTTTGAAATCATTAATAGCTAAAATAAAGGTGATTTAGTATAAAAGGAAAGTTTTTTAAACTTAAAGTATTTAATTTTTTCACCATTTAATGATAAGTAAGTCTCTATCTACTTTTTAAATTCAACATTTTTTTGTTGAAAAAATTCATTTAAGTTGTGGCCTACAAAATTTATCAAACATGTTTCAACAGTTTATCAAACAGCTCCTTAGTTTTTAGTTTGAGTTTATTGTTGAGTTTAGTTTGTTTTTATAGTAGATTAGATTGTCAGTCTTAGTATGGGTGAAGAAACTTTGTTGATATTTGTACCTAAATGTCAAGGAAAATGTTTTCTTTTTTATTTATGAGCTTGTCAAAGAATTTTTATAAATCAATCACTTTTTATCACTGAAACATGCATTTTCTTTGGAGAAACTAGTATAAGCAAAAGTGAAATAGTAATGAACATATATACTCCTTCCATTTCATAATAAGAGTCGTTTTAGAGAAATTTTTTTGTTTCAAAATATCTGTCACTTTTAGGAATTTTATAGAGCATTAACTACCTCTTTCCATGTTTACCATTCTCTCTCTTAATTAATAATATTTATTTTAAAAGAGGGAGTATGTAATATTTATGAGAGTAAAAGGGTAAATCAATCTTTTTATAAAAAAAAGTTGTCTGGATTTGAGAAGTTTCATTCAGTCCTTAATTCTTGTGCAAAACTCTAAAATGACTCTTATTATGGAATTGGCTTCCCGAAAATCATGAACAAAAGAAATATATATTACCCAAGTCTACATAGATTGTTTTCGCCATTTTGTTACTTTGTATATAATTAATAATTTAACAAATCGATCTGTTAATTGAATTTAACGATTTACACATACATATCATACATATAAAGTTTTATGTAAATTAATATTTTTATCTCATCGATCAAGAATTCAATAATACATATATATATATATATATTTAACGGTAAAAATTTTTATGTATCAAATAAATAATTTGACGCTTTCTATTAATTTGAAATTTAGCATGTATGATCTACATAATTAGATTATGAAATCTAATCGTTGAATCTATACATATATTTATTAGAGGCAACACATAATGTTCAACAAAACCCACTAAGAATGCCAACAAAATCTATCAATATTGTGCCCCTACAAAAAGGTGAATCATAATGTAGAGGAAAACAAATCACAAGTGGAGGAAAAATACTAAACGCCCATATAGGCTTCTTTTTCAAAGCAATACAAGGGATCTTAGCTTACTTTGATAGAACTGTGAGATTGACTATGGTGAGATTAAAATATTGAGATTAGTTATTATAGTCTAAGATTAAAATTATAATAGTAAGAACAAAATCAACTGTGAGAAAATATATAGTTGATAAAACAACAGTTACGATGAGATGAGAATGAAAAATGTTCAAAATGGATATTAATAAAAAAATTAAAGTGATATAACAAAAAAAAAACGATTTGAAATTGTTTTTGGAAAGAGTGTTGCTGTGGAAAGGGAGAATTCCCACAGCAGCTTTAAGTTGTGTTTGAAATGGTGCTGACACACCCGGACCTAGCACGACCTTTTCGTACGAGCGGAATAGTACAAGATGATGTAATAATTAAACACTATGTCGGTCCGGCTGTGTCAAGTCTGAAGAGAAGGTAAGCTTAAGACAAGACGTAGTTGGAAGATGAGATTGGTGACCATGCATGGAATCTCTAAGTGGACTTCTTTAAGTCCATAGCCAATGGATTGGGCATCCATTGGTGAATTGGTCAGTGGATCGGGCCAAGGATTAAAGTTTTGAGCGATTAAAAGAGAAGAGAAAGTTTGGCCCCGTGACACGCCCTGACCTAGTTCGCACATGTCAAGTTGTGTATTTATGAATTGTTGTCTAGTTAATATACCAAATTTGACTTCCCATGGATGTTTTAAACTTCATTTAACTCGATTTCATGCTTAAAAACCCTAAAATTGAAGTTTCGAGATGTGGGCCCCAGTTGGGCACTGATCCCAAGGAAGTTTGATCGAGTTGACCGGAGTCAACTTGACCTTGTTGATTCTGGGGCCGGAACTGGTCAGAACCGGCACCAGAACTGACCGATTATAATGGGGTCTCGGCCATCCGAGATCCCCATTTTTCTCTTCTCTTCTGCTCTTCATCTTCTCCGAGCTCTCTCCTCGAATCACTTCAAAATTAACTCTGTAATCTCCTTTCAAACACTTAATCAAACATCAACACCAACTTCTTTTGTCTTCTTGAAGATCAAAACACCAAAGTTTCCAAGAAAATCACCAAATCTAGAAATCTGGAATTTTGGCGACAGATTGTTCATCAGCTCATATCTTTTGATTCAACCGTGGGTTGAAGCTGGGATTTTGGTATGTTGTTCTAGACTCATCAAGCTTTAATTTGATAGTTTACATGCTTGATTTCATGATCTGTGCTAAGAGAATTCGTTGATTGAAGTTGTGATTTCTGTTTTCCCCGAGATATGTTAATCCTTAGTGTTTTGATTCAAAATTCGAGCATGTTAAATGGATTGATTCCGTTCTTGAAACTGTAATCCTTAGATCATGTGTTTAACTTGCTGTGTTTCAATTTTGGTGCGGATTGGTGTTGAATCGAACTTGAATCGAGCTGAAGAAATTGGAGGCCGAAACTCAGCCTTATTTCCAGAACAGAACCGGCGCCGGTTCTGACTAGTTCCGGCGCCAGATCATCACTGTCCAGGGGCAAAATGGTCATTTTGCAATCCTAAATCCCTTTTGATCCCATTTGACCCAATTGACTTTAATTTACTTCAATTGACCTCCGGACTTGCCTAATTTTACTCTGTGACCTTAAATAGGATTTGTTTTATGATTTAATTGTTGGTTGAATGCCTTTATTAATCAAATTAGATTTTAATTTGATTATTTAGGTACGTGATTGTACGAGTTTTGGACCAGTAGCAGTTTGAGCTAAGGCATTCATGGGTAATCGGGGAGTATACAACTCTCCTCACTTGTGAGTGGCTTGGTTTATATTGGTTGATCATTGAGGGTTAACCGTTTTCAAATTTATTTATAAATGCTCTATTAATTTGTTTACATATGTTTTGGGATATGAATTGTCCACCCTCACACATTGAGTTTACAAATGATTTAAAGGGTGGAAATTTCAATAAATTTTATATATTGATATTATTATTGATTATTGTTTGGGGAAACGATACCCCTGAGAGATTATCAAATATTTTATAAATTGATATCATTGATTATTGTTTGGGGAACGATACCCCTGAGATATGAGAGATTGAGCGAAGTCCTCGGGGCTCCGATTTGAAGGAGCGTGGACCAAGTTGTAAGCATGCGTGTTACTCAGCCGTGGACCGTCTATCGAGGGGCACGGTGAGTCGCTCCTGATTGGGAGAGGCGTGTAGGGAAACTCGCCAGGACTTCTGTATGCTGTGTTCCACCACAGCAAGGCAAACGTCAAGGGAATGGGCTAGAGAGTAAAGTAAAAATGTTTTAAAAGTATAAAGTAACCCTTGACGGTCCAGTGGATGCCCCAGTGCACGGGTATACCTTATTGGGACGATTTCAGATGCCAGCCCATTTGGAAATATTATTATTGATTTGATATTTGATTTGGTTTGGGACTTCATATATTTCAGTAAATGGTTTATTAAATTGATATTTGGATTATTTCATATCCCCAGCTTGAGGTGATCGGTCTTTATAACCGAGTCTCTCACTGGGTACAAGTTTATGTACTCACCCCATTCACTTTTGTTCTCAGATCATCAGTCTTTGGACGGCGGACGTCCTGGTGGCCAGTGATCCCAGTACGGCACTGTGGACACGACTTTGTAGGTGCCACCCTTTTTCTTGTGTATCTTGGCTCGGAATATTATTGCATCTTACATATATATTTATGTATTTATATAATACTTTCCGTTGCATGGAGCACCGTAAGATGTGACACTTTATTTTGAAATATTTTTGAATTGTATTATCTATAATAATTTCTTATGTTTTCATATATTGCTCGAATATCCTTTATTTTCATGCCTTGTGCCATCTTGGTTGCCCGCCTGACGAGGCTCGCACCTCGAGGTGGTACGGCGGTTGTCGCGTGGCCGAGCCTGCGGGTCGAGGCGTGACACCCCGGGTCCGAGTAGACCCGGTACCGGGCTACCCTATAAATAGGGGGAGGCCGAGCCTCTCCATCTTATTTCCTCTCTTTCTCTCTTCTCTCCTTTCTCTTTTCTCTCAACTGCTCATTTGGAGCAATTTTGGACTTTTGGCCGATCCGGACAAACCGACCGCAAGTTCAAGGCGAGATCTTGGTGAGTTGTTCTTAACTTTTTGAACTACGTTTCATTAAGTTTTCACGCTTATCCATGCATTGGTCTAGGAGAAATTCAAGCTTCAAATTAGGTTTAGCTTTTAGTTAGATTTTAAGTTTAGATTTGAGATTTAGGAACTTTGAGCTTGTCATTCTCGTTTCTGCTCCGGTAAACGAGTCGTGAGAGGTGAGAGGATCCTCCATTTCGAATTTCAAAACGATCGGTGGACCGAGGGGCTCGGGAATCGAGGAAAAACCTTGGATCCGGAGGGTGCCGGACGGCTCCCGCGCAGGAGCCGAGTCTCTCCCGCGTGGGAGAGACCTACAGGCCAGGTCCTGCACTGGACCTGGGCTGTTCGGCGCCGGACTGGGCCTTTTGGCCCAATCCGTGCGCTTGGGCCTTGTTAGGCCCAAGTCGAGTTGGGCTCGGCCTAACTAGCATAGGATGGGCCTTTCGGCCCAAATTTCAGGCTAGGCCCTACCCAACTTCAGGGGCAGGCCTGCTTGGCCTAGAACCAGGCCGGGCTAGGCCTGATATACCCACATATAGAGTGGGATGTTTTCAAAAGAAATATAAATACTTATGTGTGGGTGTTTAAATGTTTTAAACATAAATGTTTGAATATATATATATATATATATTTATATATGATAAATATATGGATGGGATGCGAGACGAGAGATAAATAATTGAGTGGCTCCTCGGGTTCCAATATATGCGGGAGCGTGGACCGAGTTGGAGAAAGCATGCTATATTCTCAGTCGTGGACTGCCTGTCGAGGGGCACGGTGAGACGAGACCCTGGGAGAGGCGCGTAGGGAAGCTCGCCAGGGCTCCAGAGCTGTGTTCCACCACAGTTGGCTACCACCGAGGGAACGGGCTAGAGAAAGAGAATTTATAAAAGTATATCTTAAGAGAAAAGAGATAGCATTCGGTGCAGTAAGGCATACGACTGGCCAGTTATGCCTTCAGTGTATTAAAAGCCAGCCCATTGAGTATATAATTATTTTAAAGGTTTTAAATCTAATTCTCCTTGGGAGAATTTCAAAAGAGGTTTTGAAAACAAAATTTATTTTATTTACTTTATTTCTTTATTTTATTATATTATGAATTACCCATGTTTTCCCTAACCCTGATGGAGACTCATTGAACCTCTGTCACTCACCTGTATCCAATGTGGATGGATGCAAATTTACGTACGAGGTCAGCTATTAGAAAGGAGGCTCACTAGAAGGCGTCGATGGCTTAGGTTTAGTGATTTCCGCTGTGTAGGTATTTTTTAAATTAATCCACTGGTGTCACTTATAAATTAAATATTTTATTAAATGATTTCTAATTAAAATTTTAGTTTTGTTTTGCAGCGATGATATCTATTTCATGCCTTACGATGCCTCGGATACGTGACTATAGATACGTACTTTAAGGTAGCGCGACGGTTGTCACGTGACCGACCCGGGACAAGTCGGGGCGTGACAGGTGCATTCAAGGAGTTGCCACACAGATAATCCCCATTGCACCATTTATGCACTTTAAGTCGCTTTTGGACTAGTGTAGCGCGTTTAGTCTCCAAACGTGCTGTACTGGTATCCCAAAGGGAGCCTAAGGGGTTGTTTGATTAACCATTGAAAAATTTCAAACCATTGAAAATGAAAATGTTCAATGCTTTCATTTTTTCAATGTGTTTGATAATAAAAGCTAAAGAACCACTTAATTGGAAACTTTCAATGAAAAAACATTGAAAATAATAAGTAGCTCTTAGGTTACTTATTTCATTCAACAATTCCATTTAAGGAAAAATTATACATTAATTACATTTAATGTTGTATTCTTTCCTTTTAACCACTATTCTTTCCTTTTTATTAATTATCAATGCATTTAGTTTTCATAAAATTTCATTTCTCTTATAATAATTCAAAAAGAAATTTGTTCAAACATAATAACTTATCAAACAATTTTTACACAATAAATTCAGTACTTAAAATTTTCAGAAAAAATTTTCAGCGTTTAATTTTCAGTGCTTAATTACTTCAGTTTTATCAAACAGCACCTAAGCCAAATATCTTTAATCGAAACGATGGGACATTTGGGCCAAAAAAAAGTGTAGCGAGATGGGTCTTTTTGAGACGAAATGAAGAAAATGTTCCCTGGCAGCGCCGGCGGGGGGGGGGGGGGGGGGGGGGCGCGGTGGGCGGTTTGAGTCGACGCGGGGGGTGGGGTTGGTGGGGGGTTGAGTCGACGTCGTTTTTATGAAAGTAGGAAAGAGTTGTTAGGCTGCCAAGGGAGGATCCGCCTCTGTCTGAGTAATTTGTGTTCCTTCTTTGGTCCTTGCCGGTATGGACGGAGCCGGGGGTAGACCAAAGGGGACCATGGCCCCCCTAGCTTTGGCAAATCATTTGGCTTTCTATTGTATTTTTCTTTGTTTTCTTTTAAATTTATATTTGGTCTCTCCTGAATTTGATAAGAATTCAATTACGCCTTTAAGAGTTTTCTAAATTATCTTATAAATCTCTGCTTCCCCTCTTAATTGGCCCTCCCTCGATTTTATTCCTGACTCTGACCCTGTCCTTGCTTGCCATGTATATATATAAACGTGTTTCATAGTCCCACATCATTTCATTTTGTTTATCTTTTCAACTTTTCATTTTGCTTTTTCTAATAGGCAATGAAGACATTTGATTTGGAATTTGACCGGCAGGTCCCAATCTTCATTAATTAGTTGAATTTCTCAAGTAAACAAAAAGAAAAAGAAAAATAAAAAAATAAAAGAAATAAAAAGGATTTGTTGTTCTATATATGTTTGATTTTTTTTTGGCCAAATGTATGTTTGATTAAGAGAAGCCAAAATAATCAATTTATGTTCTGTTTGGACTAGTGCTCATCAAGAAAATCCCTCTTGACATACAGTTCTCTCCAATAATGCATGGGGTTTAAGATCTTTGAAAAGCCCTTCTGTTTGGTCTTTGAGTTTGAATTTTACAGTGAAAATTTTAAGGAACTTGTTATATGGCTTTGTTGGGTATTGTAGAAAAGTGAGAAGATGGAAGGGAGAGAGTGGAAAGATAGAACGAAATTGATTTTCAATAATTTTTTTTCTTTATTTGTACACGATTTTTAATAATATTTTTTTTCTTTATTTGGTAAATGATTTTCATAAATATTTGATAATGTAGAAAGTAAGGAAAAAAATGAGAAGAGATTATTATTTTCAATTGTTTTTTGCAAAACCAAAAGGGAAACTTTAAAAAAGAGATGGTGCACCATAAATATTTATAAATTATTAATGATTAATTAGTAATACTATTTTTAAAAAATTATCAGAAAATAACACTTTATAAAATTTGTAACAAGAATATATATTTACAAGAGTAGACTTGATATTATCTACCTTATTAGACGACTTGGTTTATTCTCCTTATTGGATATATTGAAAACTTTTTTTTTATTTTTCCCACCTTTAGAAAACGGAAAATGCAAATAGATAAACAACAAATAGAGAATGGCTATAAAAAGAAAAAAAAAACTATAAACCTCTTTACAAAAATCAAAATTTAAAATAATTGTTAAAGTCTTGGAAATGAGATTAATAATATATATGAGGAGAAATCCACTTATATTCGATGTAAATTTTGAGTTTTACATTTTTTTTTATAACTTGACATACGATTGTTGGATTTTAAGATATATTTATGCTTATAAAATTTCAAGTCAATTTATATTTTACTATATTGATCTAGACTTTAACATTTTTTGATACTTTTAATATATATATATATATATATTTAATGGTGAGAAATTCTATCGTATTAAAATATATTCTAGATATTTTGAGTTAATTCGAAATTTTGCATGCACAATATATGTGAATAGAGTATGAAATTTAACGATTAGATTAACTAAATATTAGTTATAGATTAAATTGTGAAAGAGTGTAAAACTCTTAATCTTACAATAGGTATAAAATGATCACTCCTATATATATATATAGCATGCAATTTGGAGAGAAAAAAAAAATCTAATGTCTTTCCTCTTTATTTTTAATAAAGTCAAACCCTAGGCGTCCTCTCCCTTCTTCCTTATCTTCTTGGTTTTTTTCATCCTTTTTGTTTACTCTTTCACCTTTTTAGTCTTCGCCATCGGGAAGGGGAAGGAGAAGGAGGAGGATATTTACAGTCTTTTCTTTTCTTTTTTGAATAAGTCTCCTCACATTTTTTAACCTTGTAAGTGTGTCTTTTAGTCTCAGATTTTTAGATCTGTGATAAGTTAGTTTTTAATTTGAGTTTATTATTGAGTTTAGTTTGTTTTTATAGTAGATTAGATTGTCAGTCTTAGTATGGGTGAAGAAAACTTGTTGATATTTGTACCTAAATGTCAAGGAAAATGTTTTCTTTTTTATTTATGGGCTTGTCAAAGAATTTTATAAATCAATCACTTTTTATAACTGAAACATGCATTTTCTTTGGAGAAACTAGCATAAGCGAAAGTAAAATAGTGATGAACATATATACTCCCTCCATTCCATAATAAGAGTCGTTTTAGAGAAATTTTTTTGTTTCAAAATATTTGTCACTTTTAGGAATTTTATAGAGCATTAACTACCTCTTTTCATGTTTGCCCTTCTCTCTCTTAATTAATAATATTTATTTAAAAAGAGAGAGTATGTAATATTTATGAGAGTAAAAAGGTAAATCAGTCTTTTTATAAAAAAAATTGTCTAAATTTAAGAAGTTTCATTCAGTCCTTAATTCTTGTACAAAACTCTAAAACGACTTTTATTATGGAATAGAAAGAGTACTAAAAAGTCATAAAGAAAGTTCGTAATTCAAAATTCTCATGATGTTGTCACAAAGCATTAATTGTTATCCTTTGAATAAGAGTATTAATTGTGTACCAATCATTTAATTAAATATCAATCAGAGAGAGTGTTTTAGCTCTAAAATAATTTGTGGTTATGAAATTCGGCCTCTGATATCCTTATATTTAAATTTGCAAAAAAATTAACAATTTTTGTTTTCTTTTTTAAAAAAATAAAAAAACAAGCGGCATACATAGAACGTGGCCAATCAATAATTAGAATTTAGTCTTTTAGTCGTGGAAGAAACTTTAGATGTAGACCTCAATTTCTTTCCTTTTATTTTATTTTTCTTTTGATAATAATGATTTACATGAATATAACATTATATAGATAGATTATTATTTCATACGCTGTTAATGAAGTTTCTTAACTCCATAAACAGTATTGAAATAAAGACATATATATCTCTTTAATTAATTAATTAATTAATTAATTAATTAATTAAAAAGTATATAAAAATATACCTATTTATGCATATTTTCTTTTTCATATTGACTGGCCAAATTCATTTTTTTGTCATGGCAAGTTATGTTCTAGAAAATAACAAATCTAGCGACCTATATTTTGTTTTTCTTGTCATTGGTAGAGTTTGAATCCCCATTATTAATTAGAATTGAGACCAACAAGTTATGCGATAATAACCTTAACTAGTTAATTGGTCACGAGGCTGTTGGCAGTGTGCCTATTTTCTCTTGTCACCCTCTTCAATCATTAATTTCCTTTTCTATAATGTTTATGCTTTTCAAATAATGGTTTCTAATACTTTTAAAGCATTTATCAATAAAGAGGATATTCTAGAACTAGAATAAAAGAATATATAAAAGAAAAATTAACTGTCGATATAGAAAGATGACAGATCCTAAAGTTCAATTTATTTGGGAATTAATAACGAATCATGATTACGAGTATAAATCTTTTGCGAGAACGATTAATAATTTTTCTCTAATTTTTTTAAAGCCAAGTCAATTTCACATTTTTAATTCTTAAAAGAATTTAAATTAGCGGAGACGTAAGTTCTTTTCTTAATTTATCCAAGAATTTTCACTTAATTGGTATTTCATTTCATTTCAGTCCATTCTTTCTTTCTTTCTTTTTTATTTACAAGAAGAGGATGGAGAGGCTAGACTCGAGTCTACATCTTTACACGAATTCCCCAACAGCCTCGGCCAAGAGGGGAAACTCATTTCATTTCTTTCGTTTTTCTTCTTCTTCTTATTTTATATTTTACTACAAAAACATAGTAATAGCACAATGTTATAGACTTGAATAGAAATTATTACTTAATTCTTATGTTAGCGAGCTATACATAGAGGCTTTAATAATTTGCATTTATTTCTCATAGTTCTCAAGTACCCCCACTTTTTGATTGGTAGGGGACCATAAGAACAACCGGGCCGGGGGAAAATGACATAACCTTGAGACACTTGAACTAAAATTCCTGTTATGCACCAAAAATACAGAATTTCTGTCTCCCTCAAAGCCATTTCTTCTCTTTCTCAACACACCTACTACTATTTATAGTTTTTAAACAAAAGGATATATATATATATATATATATATATATGTTGTGAAAAGTATGTTAATTAAAATTGAGGAAGCAAGAACAAGAAATAAGGATAGGAGAATATGAGCAAGAATATGAGCAAATGAGAATTAAAGGAACAAGAGAGAAAGAGAAAGAGAAAGAAATGGAATGAAGGAATTGTAAGTGTATCTCATTAGGGAGAATGAATCCCAATTTATAGGCATCAAATGATAGGCTATACAAGTTGGCAACTTGCACATATGAGCCCCATTATTGCCATCACAATAATCATAATTTGGACAATTTGCACAACTTGCATTTGTCCACTTTCATAATAATTTACACAACTTGCATTTGTCTACATTCATAATACTCCCCCTTGGACAAATACCACTATTAAAATTGGACGTGTATTGCCTCGTTAAAAACCTTAAGTCGGAAAAACCCAGTGGGAACAAAAACCGAACATAAGGGAAAAAGAGTACAATACAATTAAGTCCATCTAATATGTCTTCAAGACAACATGTGCTTGTCTTCAGGACAATATAGGTGGGCCTACTTCAGTGGCCTGATTGGACATGCTATTATTGCCTCATTAAAAATCTTAAGCCGGAAAAACCCAGTGGGACAAAAACCGGACAGAAGGAAAAAAGAGTACAGTGCACTTATGTCCATAATCGCTCCCACTGAGATAAAACAAACTGTTGCTTCTGGAGCATCTAAACATTTCCACTTCTGGGGAATTCAATCTTGCATTTTACTGACTCTCCGCATACCAATGCCATAAACTAATTTCTCAAATGTTGATGTTGGCAAAGATTTGGTAAATAAATCTGCAAGATTATCGACGGAGCGAATCTGTTTAACATCAACTTGTCGACTTTCTTGGAGTTCATGAGTATAGAAAAATTTCGGCGAGATGTGCTTGGTCCTATCACCTTTAATATATCCTCCCCTGACTTATGCAACACAAGCAGCATTATCCTCATAAATTATAGTGGGAGAATCTATCACCGGTTTGAATCCACTAGCATTATGAATATGTGATATCATAGATCTTAACTAAACACACTCTCTTCCGACCTCATAGAGGGAAATAATTTCAGAGTGGTTGGAAGATGTAGCAACTAGTGTTTGCTTAGTGGAACGCCAAGAAATGGCTATATCATTATAGCAAAATAGATAACCGGTTTGGGAGCGAGCTCTGTGCGGATTAAATTTATATCCTGCATCAGCATAGCCTACTAAACCATAGTTAGTAGTTTTCTTAGAATAGAATAACCCCAAATCAATAGTTCCTCGAAGATAACGGAAGATATGTTTAATCTCATTCCAATGTCTCCGGGTTGGCTCAGAACTGAAACGTGCCAACAAATTTACCGCAAAAGCGATATCCGATCTCGTGCACTGTGCCAAGTACATTAAAGCCCCGATTGCATTGAGGTATGGTACTTCAGGACCAAGTATATCCTCACCAGATTCTTTAGGACGAAACGGGTCTTTTTGGGGGTCAAGAGACCTTACAACCATAGGGGTGCTCAATGGGTGAGCCTTGTCCATGTTAAAACGTCAAAGCAATCTTTCAGTGTATGATGACTGATGGACAAGTATTCCATTCTTTTTGTGCTCAAGCTCTAGATCAAGGCATAGTTTGGTTTTACCCAAATCTTTAACCTCAAACTCCTTTTTCAAATATTCAGCAGTTTCAGATAACTCTTCAGGAGTCCCAATTAAATTCATGTCGTCGACATAAACTACTATAATAGCAAATCCGGTTTCAGATCTTTTAATAAACACGCATGGGCAGATGGGATCATTTATGTACCCTTCCTTAGTCAGGTATTCACTTAAACGTTGGTACCACATGCGGCCGGATTGCTTTAACCTATATAAAGATCTTTGCAACTTTATTGAGAATAGGTTGCGGGAAGTGCATGCTTCAGGCATTTTGAAACCTTCAGGAATTTTCATATAGATATTGGAATCTAATGAACCATATAAGTATGCCGTCACAACATCCATAAGACGCATTTCAAAATTTTCTTGGGCAACCCAACTTATAAGGAAACGAAAGGTGACTATATCCACTACTGGTGAATATGTTTCATCATAATCTATCACAGGCCTCTACAGGAAACCTTGGGCTACGAGTCGGGCTTTATACCTCACGATCTCGTTTTTCTCATTTCGTTTCCGGACAAAGACCCATTTGTATCCAACAGGTTTTACATTGTCGGGGGTTTTAGTAATAGGCCCAAAAACATTACGTTTGGCAAGGGAAGTCAATTCAACTTGGATTGCTTCCTCCCATTTAGGCCAATCTTGCCTATGACGACATTCGGTTATAGACCGAGGTTCATAATCATCCTTCATAATCTCATGAGCAACTGAGAGAGCAAATGCATCATCGATGATTATCTCTTTTCGATCCCATATCTCATTACAATAACTGATGAAAATTTCAGTATTCCCAAGGTTGGTGATCTTTTCATGGGTTTGTACCACTTCAGGGGCAATATGCTCATGAACTTGTGCCACTTCAGGGGCAATATGCTCTCTTTGAATATTATGTTATGGCACTTCAGGTGCAATTTGCTTTCCTCGAGAAATATCAATATGCTCATCTAGAGCAGATTCTGGATTCCTCCCCCTTCTTTTTCGAGGAACAGTGTCTTTTGATCTCATTGGTCTACCACGCTTCAGGCGCGGGCCATTTAGATCCATTTCGGGTGGTTTTACAGGAACATCTATCCTAGCTGGAACATTCGCAGCTGGAATATGAGATTTTGTAACTTTAGCAGTCTTATTAAATGCATCAGGCATTTGATTTGCAATAGCTTGTAAATGGATCAATCGTTGCACCTCATTTTCACATTCAGGTGTTCTTGGGTCTAAATGAGACAAACTTTTCTCATTCCATGAGAAAATCTCAACATTTTTCTGCTTTCCATATGTGGAAGTTTTTGGTATCCCAAGTGATGGGAATACTGTCTCATCAAAATGACAATCCGTAAATCTAGCGATAAATAAATCACCCGTCAATGGTTCAAGGAACCGAATAATAGACTGTGAATCAAACCCAACATACATGCCCAAACAACGTTGGGGACCCATTTTGGTCCTTTGCGGTGGTGCTACAGGCACTTGTATCGCGCAACCAAAGGTGCAAAGATATGAAATATCTGGTTCCTGGCCCAAGACTAACTGAAGGGGAGAATATAAATGAGAAGTAGTGGGGCACAATCTAATTAAAGATGCAGCATGTAAAACAGCATGACCCCACGCTGAGGATGGGAGCTTTGTCCTCATCAATAAAGTTCGAGCAATAATTTGAATGCGCTTAATCATGGATTCTGCTAATCCATTTTGAGTATGAACATGTGGGACCGGATGTTCAACTTCAATTCCTAATGAAGCGCAATAAGCATCAAAACTCTTTGATGTGAACTCACCAGCATTATCCATTCTTATGCTTTTAATTTGATAATCTGGGAAATGAGCTCGAAGCTTTATTATCTGTGCAAGCAAACGTGCAAAAGCGACGTTGCGCGTTGATAATAGGCAAACATGGGACCATCTGCAGGATGCGTCCACTAGTACCATGAAATATCTAAATGGTCCACTTGCAGGCTGAATCGGCCCACAGATATCACCCTGGATTCTTTGCAAGAATGAAGGGGATTCATAATCAACCTTTGTCATGAAAGGTTTAGTAATGAGCTTTCCCTGTGAACAAGATTCACAAATGTAATCTTTGGACAACAACACCTTTGTATCTTTTAAAGGGTGTCCACGAGTATTTTTAAAGATTCTTTGCATCATTGTAGCTCCTGGATGACCAAGGCGATCATGCCAAAGTCCAAACACATCAGGGTTCACTAGTTTCCAAGGCATCGTAGCATATGATTCTATAGCTCGTATTGGGACATAATATAATCCCATACTAAAAGCTTCTAGCTTCTCATGGATGGTCTTCTGGCCCATCGTATAGGAAGTGATGCAAAGAAATTCCTTATTTTACTCATTAACTGTTTCTAGATGGTACCCATTACGGCGTACATCTTTGTAGCTAAGTAGATTTCTTTTTGATCTACTGCTCAACAATGCATCTTCAAGATACAATGTTGTGCCATTTGGCAGAATAACTGTGGCAGTCCCATAGCCATCTATAATATTTGACAGGACCAGATATTGTTTGAACATTTGCCTTGCGCAATGTCACATTTGAGAAAAAGTGTTTGCCACAAAGTATAGTATGCGTTGTAGTACTATCAAGCAAACATATATCTTCCTTTTTCTCAATGTGTCCCATTTGCATTAATTTTGACAACTTCAGGTGTCAAGTTTCATAAAATTTAACAAATTAATAATATGATGCAAAATATAAACCAACAAATATAGAATAAAACTCATGATTTTATTGACGACCATATTTATTTAATATCTTCCTTGGTAACATAATTATCCAAAGGTATGGCAAAACATAGATGAAAACCCTCAGGATCTATTTCTGGGGACTTATTATTTTCATCAACATTATAAAAAGAAATCAGAAACCTCAAAAGGTTTTTTATTGCGAAGAATATGACAGTTTTCATTGACCAAAACCTTATTGACTTCAGCATCAGTCTCAGTTAGGTCAATGGCATGGGTCTCAACATGCTTGCTTTTCTCCTTCTGGGATGCTTGGTATAGATCAACCAAATGTCTGGCCGTACGACAGGTACATGACCAATGACCAATCATTCCACAACGATGACAGGTACTATCATCATGCTTCTTCATAGGCTTTTTACCTTTATGGTTGTGTTGGAAGTTATTTATATTACGGTTAAATCTCCCGCCACCCTTACAGAAAAAATTCCCATGCCTGCGCTCACGGCCTCTAGGACGGCCAAAATTCTTACTTGATCCGGCATTTGCTTTAGGAAATGCCTTAAAGCCAGCAGGTCTTAAATCATGATTTTTGAGCAGCAACTCATTTGTTTGTTCTGCAGTCAACAGGACTGAGATCAATTCAGAATATGTTTTAAACTGACGCTGCCGGTATTGCTGTTGCAATACAATATTCGAAGCATGAAAGGTGGAGAATGTTTTCTCTAAAAGCTCAGCCTCAGTAAGCTTAACACCACAAAGTTCAAGCCGTGACACAATATCATATAATGCTGAATTATAATCGGACACGGACTTGAAATCCTGCAACCTTAGATGTTGCCAATCATATTGTGCTTGAGGGAGGATGACAGTTTTGGTGTGATCATACCGCTCTTTCAATCTTGTCCACAAGATCAAGGGATCTCGGACAGATAGATATTGAACTTTTAGGCTATCACTTAGATGCCGACGGATAAAAATCAAAGCATTTGCCTTATCTTTATCATTAGCATTTCCATTTTCACCAATGCTAACTGCAAGACCTTGGCCTTGGAGATGTGGTTCAATATCGAGACACCATGAAAAGTAGTTATTGCCACTTACATCCAAAATTTGGAATTTGGGCTTTTCAATATTTGCCATAATTCTGAAAAGAATGGTCTCAATTAGTTTGACAACTTCTGGTGTCAAAATTAGGTTGACAACTTCTGGTGTCAAAAATATTTAGAAGTAAATCTTTATACAATAAAAATTCAAATTATCTAGTGTAAAGAAAAGATTAAATAAAATAAATTTTTTTTTATGGAATCAAACCTTCAGAACTTACCAAGCTTTAAATTTGCTTCACTTTAGAACACTCGTACTGATAACGTGTTGTGAAAAGTACGTTAATTAAAATTGAGGAAGCAAGAACAATAAATAAGGATAGGAGAATATGAGTAAGAATATGAGCAAATGAGAATTAAAGGAACAAGAGAGAAAGATAAAGAAATTGAATGAAGGAATTGTAAGTGTATCTCATTAGGGAGAATGAATCCCAATTTATAGGCATCAAATGGTAGGCTATACAAGTTGGCAACTTGCACATATGAGCTCCATTATTGCCATCACAATAATAATAATTTGGACAATTTGCACAACTTGCATTTGTCCACTTTCATAACATAATTTGCACAACTTGCATTTATCCACTTTCATAATAATTTACACAACTTGCATTTGTCCACATTCATAATAATATATATATATATATATATATGAACCAAAGAAGAATACAGGATATATATAGTAGTATTTATTACATCAATCATGAATTTCATATTTTTTTTCACCAAAAAGAAAGAATTTTATGTTTTAATATATATTTAATGGCATAAAGTTTATATATTAGATAAGCTACAATGATAAATGTGATGAGAATAGAAATTCGATTATCATAAACAAACTTATTATGAATCTTTACCTTTCCCAGTCTTAACGCAAAGGGGATTAATGTTGAGTTAATAAACCAAAAAAATAGTTAGACATTTTTATAATTTAACTTGAAATTTGGCATGCGTACTTTATGTGATTAATTATAACATGAAATTCAATTGTCAAATTAACTAAATATAAATCCTGCAGAAAGGTATAAAACTAATTCAGTTTACAAAATTGGTATAACTTGATATATATGAAATTAAAAGATTGAATTAACTAAAATTAATAGCATAAAATGATATAAATGGATTAAAATTAAAAAATTTACTAAGAATAGTCCATTTATATATAACTTTTCAACTATGACCGTTTTGGAGAAGTGGCAGCAAAGATATAAATAAACAGGGTTCAATTATTCAAATCATAAAAATCTGTCTCTTTCTCATTAAAAAGTAATTATTGATCCATTTCTTATTGGACAACATATTGCTGGCAAGTTTAGAACCATGTGGGCAAATTATAGAGTAATTCAACTCTGTATTAAAAGACAAAAGGAGTCAAACAAACTGAAAGAGCAAAAAAAAAAAAAAAAGGGAAAAAAGAAGGGAACAGAGTTAATTCACTTGAGTATAAAACCAGAAGCCACCTTCTCTTGTCGATTTACTGCCTGCAGCATATTCATCCATGAATCCAAACCAACATTTTTGTACTCCAAAGCAATTCTCAACCTCAAACAACAACCCTCCTCTGCATGTACATGGAATGGAGCCAATGAAGTTGGGGTACTTGGGACCATTTTTCCCCGATGTATGTTGCCACTGAGGTTGGTCTGCTTTATATATTTATAACTTTTAAATTATTGCTTACTGCTGGCTTTCCCCAGGAGCAGGAAACAAAGGAAAAAAAATTTTTTTGAAAGCTTTTCTAGATATTTTCAGCTATATTTTCACCTACGCCTGTTAGGTTTATTCTTGATATTCAGAGTAAATTTAAACTTGACTAAGACAGGTTAATTATTGATTTGAACTATTGCCTGCATCTTTATAAGGTTAAGTGCTCTGCTTTAAGTAAGTTAATTATCAATTACACTATATATACAGAAAATGTCAAAACTTCAGTGTGAAGCGTTCTTACTTTGTTTCATTGATAATAAAAAAACAAAAAGATGAAAAACAATGAAGAAGGGAAAAACAGGGTGGTCATTTTCATTTTCCCCTTGCAATAACCTTGCCTGGCTTTGTGAAAAGAACATGCAGTGATCTATGTCCTTTATGTTTATAGGAAGGAAACCAGTAAGCAATAGATTAAATTTTGGAATTTAATGGGAAGATCAAATGACCCCATTGAAAATATAAATCATTGTGCTAAAATTATTGAAAACATTCAGCAGAAGGAAAATTCTGGGTATTGAGAAATCATGACTATTCTTTTTTTGGGTATAAATCCATTGGTATCTAGTAACCATATTAGATTCTAATTAATCCGAGATTGAGCCACGTCGAATTCCAAATAAGAGAAATTTTCCTCAATTTATTTTCTTCTTTCACAATATTTTGAACTTGATCGGAAAATAATGGTCATGAAGTGCAGGAAAATGCATGCATATTATTGCTACAGAAATCTATTGCTAGTAGTAGTAGTAGTAGATAGCTAGCAGTTATGTTATTATTGGGGGGTCATTGGTGTTTATAAATGAGGTTTGAGATGACGTGGGACATGAGGAGGGGTGTGGCCTTGGCTCATCGGGGTCACATTTAACCCACCGGTGGACCCAGTGGCTCGACTGGAACCTAACCCCACCACGACACATACCTTCATGTTCCGTGGTTGGGTTTGGCTCTTCTTCATCAGTTGCGCCCTCCCAGCTCCCAAGTCCCACCTTCTTCATGTGCTATGTGACAGACCAGTCCTCTTAGCGTTATTATAATCCCTCCAAATTATTCCATCATATCCCCCTCCTTCCTAACTCCTCCTCCTCCTCTTCTCTCTCTCTGTCTCTCTCCCTCTCTCTCTCTCTCTTTTCTTTTCTCATCATACTACCAAAATAGTTCTCTTTTCTTCCTCTTCTCCTTCTCCAAGCCCTCCTTTCTTCCCATGGTTCCACTTTTCTCACCATGCCTTCTCCGTCCAACATCTCCCTCTCAAGGTTTTACCCCCTTCTCCACTCTTTACATCTCCTAAAATTCCTTGCCAAAAACAGAAAAAACAAAGCTCGTAAAAATGGTTCCATGTAACTCATAGCACTGATTTAGAAACCTGGAAAGGAATGAAAACTAATTAATGCCTTTTAAATACGCGACAAGATATTATAATGAAGTTATAGTATGATTTTAATGTGCTGCTCTAAGATCTGCTTAGACTTAAAAGCTTTAATTGTTTATATTTATACATGGTTAACAAAAGTCTTAAGTTGGTGTTTTTCTAATTTTTCTAACAGGTGGATTGGACTCTGTCAGCTTCAAAGCTCCTCTCGCGAGAACTCTGATCATAGTGGCGACAGCATTGAAGACAACCAGATTTCCAACACCATAGAATGTTACGCTTGCACTCAAGTAGGAGCTCCTGTTTTCCACTCTACCAGCTGTGACCATGCTCACCCTCCTGAATGGGAAGCCTCAGCAGGCTCTTCCCTTGTTCCCATTCAGGCTCGAACGGGCCAAAAGAAGACTCAAGCCGCCTCCGCCGCTGCTGCTAGGCACCCTTCTGGCCCGTTCGGACGCGTGCTTGATCCGAGGAGCAAGCAAGTGCAGAAGTGGAACCGTGCCTTCCTATTGGCTCGTGGCATGGCCTTAGCCATCGATCCTCTGTTTTTTTATGCTTTATCGATAGGCAGAGGTGGCTCTCCTTGTTTGTACATGGATGGCGGCCTCGCCGCCATTGTAACCGTACTTCGCACGTGTGTGGACGCCGTGCATTTGTTCCATCTCTGGCTTCAGTTCAGGCTGGCGTACGTGTCAAGGGAGTCCCTAGTCGTCGGCTGTGGCAAACTCGTGTGGGACGCACGTGCTATAGCTTCTCATTACGTTCGCTCCCTGAAAGGTTTCTGGTTTGATGCCTTCGTGATTCTTCCGGTTCCACAGGTTTGTTGTACTTGCCTTTTTTTCTCTCTCTAAGTTTTCAATTTTTAGTCCATCATGAGCTGCCACGTCATCAAATTTTCATGCAAGTATGGTCCTCATATATGATATATATATATATATATATATTTAAATAAAAAACAAAATAAATGAGCTTAGGAACAACTGTGATTGCATGCTGATGTGGCAAAATCATGCTTTGATTTTGTAAAATTTTGAGCAAAAGATAACTGTCAAGCTAGGTGCAATGATCATCATGGAGAATATCATATGGTTTGTTGGCGATTTTGGATTTTTGCTCCTCTCATTGAGTTAGGCAACACTTACCTAGTTACCTTAATTTTACAAATTCTTATTTTTGAATGGCAATTTTCTTAATGATGGCCTCGCAATGATTTCTGAACATTGGGAGGTAAAAGGCAGAGATTTTGTGACTTTTAACCACACAGGCTTTTAGGGTAATTGAGCGATGAGTGATGATTGGTTCGAAATTTTGATCTGAGACTGAGAGTGAGACTGAGGCCCCAAAAAGTGATGAATATAAGGTGGGGTGCCACAAACCCCACCATTATATAATGTGTTTTGGTGTTTTTTTTCAATTTCGCTTTTCCCCTTTTTGTTTTTGTTAGCATTTCTGATAATGATCTTACAACTGACAGCTTTTTCCCTATTGGACATGGGGATTGTTGACAATTACTTTGGTTGCTTCCATAGCAACTGCTGTCTGGGTGGGGTGGTGTTCATCTTGAATCATACTGCCAAGAAGGTTTCATGTTTCTCCTTGTGTTGGGATTTTTTTTGTCCTGGAACATGTCACCCATTTGCATGTGTTTTGTTAATTTAGAAAAGTGATGGCTTGAATTTCTAACCTAATTAATCAAGTGCTCAATAACTAAATATTTACTGTGAATAATTCCCCAGAAAAAAAAGATTACACAGTATGTTCGATGGAGAAGTGTAGTAAATTTACTTGGCACGTATGGAAAACTGATGTTGTCAAATTATAATTCCGAGATTATTCTGATCCAGTTTGTTTTGTTTCTGCATAACTAGAGATCTAACTGAAACGGAACAAAATTAACTCCTATTCCAAGATTTTGTTTATGTATTCTCCTTCTTATTATGTTCTTTTGCAGGCAGTATTTTGGTTAGTTGTGCCAAAATTAATCAGGGAAGAGCAGATCAAGATTATAATGACTATACTGTTATTAATCTTCTTGTTCCAATTCCTCCCCAAGGTTTACCACAGCATTTGCTTGATGAGAAGGATGCAAAAGGTCACAGGGTACATCTTTGGCACCATTTGGTGGGGTTTTGGCCTCAATCTCATAGCCTACTTCATAGCCTCTCATGTAAGTCTTGCTATGAGTTGTGTTTTGACACAAAATTTAAGGAATGTCTCTTCCTTTGCTGATTTTGCATTTGATTTTGAGTGCAGGTTGCTGGAGGGTGCTGGTATGTCCTAGCAATACAGCGGGTAGCCTCATGCCTCCGGCAACAGTGCGCCAGAAATGAGAAGTGCAATCTCTCATTGTCTTGCTCTGAGGAGGTGTGCTACCAGTTTCTGTTTCCAGCTGAAGCAGTTGGGAATTCCTGTGGTGGTAACTCAACTAAAGTTGTTGGAAAGCCTTTATGCTTGGATGTTCAAGGACCATTCAATTATGGGATTTATCAGTTGGCTCTTCCTGTTGTTTCTAGCAATTCTCTTGCTGTTAAGACCCTTTATCCCATATTTTGGGGTTTAATGACCCTCAGGTAAACCCTAAAATGCATATTAATAAACTAAATTGTCTTTTTCCTCTTGAATCCTGCTGGTGAACTTCCCTTTTTCAGATAAAGTTTTTGGTTCAGCCGGATTTGAGTGTCCTAGTGGGTTATCAGTCACAATCTCAAAATTGGATCTCTTTTTCTGACCCCAGAAAGGAAGGAACAAAAAAAATGCACCTCCCATTTCATTATCCTTAAGAATGGCATTTGGCAGGAATAGAATTTCGGAGCAGTGTCCTAGTTAAGCCTATATAACTGTCCCATTTTAGCTGTAAATTCCAATCCTACTCCCTATAAACACACACAGCCTTGGATCTTAATAACCATTTACTGGTATTTTGTAACACCATGTTTCAATTTGCAGCACCTTTGGAAACGATCTTGAACCAACAAGTCACTGGTTAGAAGTGATCTTCAGTATATTCATGGTGCTTGCTGGGCTGTTGCTCTTCACCTTATTGATTGGAAACATCCAGGTGATTTAACTATTTTATATTATATGGATTGAAAATATTTTCTAGTTTCCAAAGCCAACTGGACTGACAACATATACTTTATGATTAAGGTTTTCTTGCATGCTGTCATGGCAAAGAAGAGAAAAATGCAGCTGCGATGTCGAGACATGGAATGGTGGATGAAGCGTAGGCAGTTACCATCCCGGTTGAGGCAAAGAGTTCGCCACTTTGAACGCCAGAAATGGGCAACTTTGGGAGGAGAGGATGAAATGGAATTGATCAAAGACTTGCCTGAAGGCCTCAGGAGGGAAATTAAGCGCTACCTCTGCCTTGATCTCATAAAAAAGGTACTAAGATAAAAGGATGATGGGAAATTAGAAGTTGAAACAAGACTGATTTGAGGCTTTTCCAATGAATCCAATTCAATTGCGATTTCTCTCTCTCAGGTACCTCTGTTCCATAACTTGGATGACCTTATTCTTGACAACATCTGCGACCGAGTTAGGCCACTTGTCTTCTCTAAAGATGAAAAGGTACGAGCTTATGAGGTTTATGTTATCTCTCTAAGTCTCACCCTGTTACAAAGACTTATGGGGAGTTGTTTAACTTGTTAATTTTCCTATGAAACAGATAATCAGAGAAGGAGATCCAGTCCAAAGAATGGTGTTTATAGTTCGTGGACGTATAAAGAGTAGCCAAAGCCTTAGCAAAGGCATGGTAGCCACAAGTATAATCGAGCCAGGAGGCTTTTTGGGTGATGAGCTTCTCTCCTGGTGTCTTCGCCGCCCATTTATCGACCGTCTCCCGGCCTCATCTGCAACATTTGTTTGCGTAGAGTCGATTGAAGCATTTGCTCTTGATGCAAACCATCTCAGATACATCACAGATCACTTCAGGTACAAATTTGCCAATGAGAGGCTAAAGAGAACAGCAAGATACTATTCATCCAATTGGAGAACATGGGCAGCCGTGAATATTCAATTTGCCTGGAGGCGTTACAGAACGAGGACTAGAGGTCCAATGATTTCTGTCACTGAGAATGGAAACAGCAGTGACCGCCGGTTGCTTCAATATGCTGCAATGTTCTTGTCAATCAGGCCACACGACCATCTAGAATAAAAGCAGCTGCCCTGCTGCAATTCTTTGGTCAATCTGTACACTGTCATCTAATAAACTCTTATTTCCCTTGGCAGATTATGGAAATTCCTGGGACATTGTAGTTGTTGTATAATAGGAGAACTGGAACATCATTACTCGGGAAATAAAAGTACCCTTTTGGTAAACTAAATATACATTTCAATCCAAACTCAACAAGACAGAAACCTTGGACAAATGTGAAGGGACAAAAATAATTCATTATCTAAACTGGTCCCACCAATTTTAGTAGAGCTGTCAAAAGTTGACCCGAACCCGATAACCCGACCCGACCGACCCGAACCCGAAACTAACCCGACCTGGTTTGACTAAAAAAAGTAAACGACCCGAACCCGACCGACCTGAAACCCGATTGACCCGTAACCCGATTGACCCGTAACCCGATTGACCCGGAACCCGATTGACCCGGAACCCGATTGACCCGGAACCCGATTGACCCGAAACCCGATTGACCCGAGAATCTAACCCGAAAAACCCGAGAATCTAACCCGAAAAACCCGAGAATCTAACCCGAAAGAACCCGACAAACTAATGAAATACTCCCTCTGTCCCTATTTATCTGCCTTCTGCTAGAAGCTTTATTTGTTTTTAAAAACTTTATTTATTCCTTTTTATCTGTCTATATCCCAGCATTAATTATTAATTTTTTAAAATTACCCTTTTAAACTACTTTTTTTCTCTCTTAAATAAATATTTTTTCTAAATAAGAGAAAGAATTAAAGAAGAAGAGAGATAAGGATAAAATAAGAAAGTCAATGTAAATATGTATGAAATTTTGTACCATAACTATTTTTTTTGCCCTGTATGAAATGATTAATTGTAATAGACAAATAGGGACAGATGGAGTATTTTTATATAACTCATAAACTTCAAATTTAATAAATAAATTTGATAAAGAAAATAAAAATAAACATTTGATAAAATTTTGATCAAAGTGAACTTAAAAAAATATTTTTTCATAATTATGGTTTTTAAATTTTATTATTATGAATTTATGATTGAATTATATGAATTTATAGAATATTATTACTTAAATTTAATAATATTAATTATGAACATTATTAAGGAAAATTTGAGAATTTACAAAAGGCCATGTTGATTTCATCATTACTGATCAAATCAATAAATAAATTTTTTCATGTGAATGACAATTTTCCATTTTAACTAAGAAAATTTATAAATTACAGTAATATTAATAAATTACTAATATTCATATCAAATTAGTGAATTATCTATCCAACAAAAAGTATCTAAACATTAAAAATTTGAAATTAAAATTTTAATATGTTGTCATATATTTTCTCCTTATAATTTAGTTCTCGCCAAAACAAATAATTTAATGAGAATGCCGAATGTAGTGTGTGTGCAAGTTGTTCTATTATGCAGAAGTATGTGATGTTAATCACTAATCACTATAAAATATAGTCTATATACAAGTCTTAGAAAGGAAAGAACAAAACAAGGTCATTAGCACTAAGATAATAAGATACTAAGATTAGTGGTTCATGGTGGCCATAGCTGTATGAATCATGAATTTATTATATATCAATTAGAATTTAGAAATGAATTAGTAAATAATAAAAATTTAAATATTTATTTTATTTAAAACTATAGATAATTTATAGGAAAATTTTTAAAAAAGTTATAAATGTTACTAATGTAATTAATGCATTTATAACATTACAAATTTAATTAATTTAATTACAATTTATAACAAATCTAATAAATAATATTTTTGATAAAATCTCTCTTAAGTATTAATTTGTAAAATCAAAACTTTAATTCAATTTAAAATAATCGATAACCCGAATGACTCGAGAGTTAAATAAAAAAAAATCGAATCCAAATGATATAAAATCCAAAAAACCTGTAACCTGAAAGACCCGATGGTCAAACCCGAAAAACCCGAACCCGAAACCCGACAAACCCGAGGGCAAAACCCGAAAAACCCGAGACCCAAATGACCCGAGACCCGAATGACCCGAAACCCGAATGACCCGAGACCCGAATGACCCGAAACCCGAATGACCCGAACCCGAATGACCCGAAACCCGAAATGACCCGAAAATCTCTTTTGACCCAAACTGACCCGACCTGATTGACCCGAACCCGAAACCTACCCGATCAACCCGAGTTGACACCTCTAAATTTTAGCTATCTTAGGTGAAATATACTAAAGAAAGTCCTGCCAACTCTCCTAACTGTATTTTCGTTGGCAAACATGAAAGAAACCTTTTTCTTCATTGCCCAGAGGAGAGAGAGTGCTAAGCTATCGCCTGGTTTTGCTGCAAATATGGGGCTGAGAGCTGCAGCGAAAAATCCCTCCAAATTTAGCACAGAATATCCAAAAATCCCCAATATCAGTTTTATTTTCCATGTGGGGGGTGTAACTAAAAACGATATGGAGATCATCATCTCCTCCTGGCCTCCTTGACAGTTCACCCTGTTAAAGAAATGAAAGCATTTTTCTATGTTTTCCAAATTCTTTGAACAGGGTTTTCAGTCAGGTTCATTTGGGAATCATAGGAATTGCTTCCATTCCATTTTTCGTTTCTTTCAGTCAGTGTATCAGGAACTTCATGGTCAACCCCAAAGGTACATTCTCTTTCTCTTGCACCCTTCCCTTCTTAACTCCAATTTTTGTGTGTGTGTGTATGTGCATAGGACGTAGTTCGAGGGGAAAGGGGAGATTCAAACGTTGAACCTTAATTCTTTGTTGGGTTATTATTGAAACTATGAAAAAGATTAAATTAATAGTTCCAATACCATATTTGGGTTCTCTTTTTCCCGTTCGGCATGAGAAATGAAACTCTGATAGTAGCAGCCAACCAGTAAAAACAAACTTGCTAATTGTTATTCAGAAATTGAATGATATTTAGGGAGGCAAATTCTGAGCTTAAGTCTTTTAATATTGAATGCAAAACCTTTCTGCTTAAAAAAGGAAATGTTAATGGAAAAGTTCTATTGTGTTAATCAAATTTAGAAAAGAAACTGATCTTCAGAAATTACATTTTTTTAAAATTGATCTTCAATTATATATGAGCAAAAATATATTTATTCATCTGATTTTTCTTCAAAAGTAGTAGCAGCTTCAATTTTTTGCATATTATTGGCCTGCCAAGTCCCATGCAATTTATGCAATTGTCCTTGGGAATTTATCCATTTTTTAGCAGGTACCTTGGCATTCATATGGTGTGACAGGTATCAGCCAAATGGGGTTGAAATTTTCAAGGCCAGGGCCAGGGCCAGCAAAGCCTGGAAACACCCCTCTACTCCTCCAGCATCGAATGCTTGCTTATCTTACAGCAAGTTCTTTCATCCGGAACCTGGTGTCGAAGAAAAGAAGGCGTATGGTTGTTGGTGGTTATGATCTGGACATGTCATATATAACAGGTCGAGTATTGGCAATGTCGTTTCCTGCTGAACGTATGCGAGCGATGTATCGTAATCCTCTCTGGCAGGTGAAATCTGTGCTGGAAATGAGACATCAGGGGTATTACAAGGTGAACTATTTACATTCTAATGGGAACAAAGAATCATGTTTGCCCTATCACTTGGATTTTTTAAGTAAATTTTGTTTCATTTGTGGAATGTTATCCTATTTCCTTCTCATAGATTGACTCTGTAGCATCAGAAGCATGAATTTACCCCCAGTGGGAAAGTACAGAGTAGCTGATTGAATTATGGCTGCAAAGTTGTGCTGCAGCTCATCAGCATGTCTTCAATTTAGCATTTATTTTGATACACCTTTCTTTCTTTCTTTCTTTTTTCCCTGGAAAATACATTCTGCTTGCATTTTGAATTTTAATGGTGGATAAATTGGCCTACCTAAAAGAAACTGGTACTTAAGGTTTCATGACATTCATACAAATTGAAAATAAGGTTCAATAATTAAGTCGTCATGGTTTGCATTTATATTTAGTTCTTATATACATTGGCATACATGAATACCAAAAAATAAATAAATAAATAAGGTTCAATAATTAAGCTGTCATGGTTTGCATTTATCTTTAGCTCTTATATACATAGGCATGCATGAATACCAAATCAATAAATAAATAAATAAACCTAGGCATACATTTCAAGATGCACATTGGGTTGTTGATTATATATCTTCTTGGTGATTTAAATGAATGTTAACCTGATTTCTATGTTACCTTTCCTTTACAAATTTTCCCTCAAAATTTCTGAGAGAACTAATCTTTCTTTGACAATTTTCCAGATATACAATTTGTGCATAGAAGAACAGTATGATCCATTACACTTTCATGGACGTGTGGAGAAGTTTCCTTTTGATGACAATCACGTTCCATCTCTCGAAATGATGAGGTTGTTCTGTGAGAGTGTGCACTCATGGCTGTCAAGTGATCCAAAAAATATTGCAGTTATACATTGCATGGTATTACTAGAAAGCTTCTTTTCGTATTTCCTCTTTGTTTCTGTTCAATTCATTGGCTGGTTTATAGGATGAGAGATCGTCCAGTACTCATCCTGTCCTTTTATGCCCTTACATGCCATGAGTCCATGACTCATATCCATGACCTCATACTTCTTTAAGGTAGAAGATACTGCCAGGTTCATGCATTGGTGATACCTAGCTAGCTCTGACATCTAATTTTATGGTTGTTTTATTCATTTTTTCAAAAACAGTTTTCAGCAAATTTGTTTCAGAAACAGTGGGAAGACAGATCTCATTGCATTTATTTCCTTGTATGATACTTCCTGCAACTTTGGTGGAAGCCAGGTCCAAGAGACTAGTCTGATTTCTGTTTTAAATTGTCTAGAAAATTGTTCTTTAGTCATGGATTTTTAGGAACTAAAAGTGGTAGCTTGGGGTGGTTTTTGTTTTTTATTATCAGATTAGATAATATTATGAACCAAGTGTCTTTTGCCTGAAATGCAGGCAGGAAAAGGCCGAACAGGCTTAATGGTGTGTGCCTACCTTGTTTACACTGGCATGTCAGCAGAGGAAGCTCTTCATCTATATGCCCAGAAACGGACTACCAACAATCAAGGAGTAAGTAGAATCTGGTATAACAAGACAATTTTGAAATGTGATGTCAAAGGGATAACAGATGCTGAAGTATGCTGTATCAGCCGGTTGCTGTTTTTTAAACCAGCCTGCTTTTATCCAATGAAAACTTATCTGCCATAATTGATTGAGACTGTTAACACAGTGGTTAGTCAAAACATTTTTATGAGATTGGTTGGTGAAAAAGTTATGTTTTCTCAAGTAAGGAAAGAGATAAGGTATAAATTGTCCATGGAGTTGTCTGGTGAAAGACTCTCCACTGTCATTTGAAGTATGTAGGCATTCATGAATAAATAGTAGCCAAAGTGGTCTTTTCTGTCATATGAATTTTCATAAATCTGTGAAAATTATATTTGCATCTATATCTTTTCTGTCTATCAATTTATCTATCTACATATTGTTTTGATAAACAAGATACTAAAAGATAGGTCAGGTCTAGATATGATCAATATTCCTGTAAAAATTGAAGGTTGCACTAACAGGAAAAACTGTGAGGAAGCTTTGTGGTTGATCTAATGTCTTTAATTACATTGATGTGCTTTAAAGAACTGTTTCTATTGTGTATTCATGCTGTTTTTAATCTCCTGCACTTATGTTGATAGGTCTCTATACCAAGCCAACGTCGTTATGTGGGGTACTGGGAAAATGTACTTTCTTTTCCTAGGGGAGTTAGTAATGGACTTCCAGAAGTGAACTTGCCTCAACCATGTAGTAGAGAATTGCGGCGGATTCGGCTTTATGACACAGTTAACAGAACCTCTGTCTTCTTTGTGGTCTCAGAGCTCCAAGAGGTTTGTCCATTTATGCCACTAGGAGCATCATAATATCAACTAAGCTTGGTTTCTCATATTCATTACTAAATCTCCAGTGTTTACTAGAAAATGGCACAAATGATCGAGGGCAATCTAAAATTAATCTTAATTTAACAGATTTTTCCTTATTTTATTTAGCTCAAATTTGCAATGAGTTTGCATTTGCTTCCAATCCATAGTCACTTCACATTAATAATTTCTCCTGCCTGGAAAAGGATAGTTGCTATATGGAATGTAGGTTGACATGCTTTTTCAGATGTTAGAACATAGCATTTAACATTATTAAATTGTAAAGTCATGAATTACTATTTGTCTTTTAAGACAGACGTAGGTCATCTGAAGTTTACAAAATGCTAAGTTTGTATTACTTGCCTTTTTTTTTTTTTTTTTGAAACTTCTGATGTTGCAAACATGACCTTGTACCATTCTTGTGATATCATTCTTTAATGTTCTATAAGGAATCTGAAGTTTATCTCTATTCTCAGCTATCTTTTCATCTTTATTTTCTCACAAAGTTTTTTGGTACATATTCTACAGATTCCCAATCAGATGTACCGTCCACCTGTTGAAGTTGCCAAGGGTTGCTGTAGAGAAATAAAAAATGGATATGAGGGTAACAGCAGTCCTCGGTACTTCTTGTCATTTGTTGAAGGTGAAGAACAAGGGACTGCATCAGAATCAGAAGAACCTCGTGTCGTTGTCCAAATGGACACGGAGAGTCCTGTATTATACCATAAAACCTGTCTTGACTATCATTTCAATAAACCTGTACGAGTAAGTCACTTGCAATGCTTTGCACCTATGTTTGTTTCATTTGCTATTTATTATCATGTCATATTAAGAGCTAGGATGCTGAGTATTTCGGCTTGCAGATGAAAATTGCTGTGAAGAGCCTAGCAGAGTATTCTGGACTTATTTTCAACTTTAGATTAATTATTTAGCTGTGGGATACAACCATATTTGTTAGATTAGCGTAAAAGCAAACTATACTCCACGTCTGTATTGGGACTTATTACTTACATGCATTGATACATATGTTTATCTAAATGTTTTATCGTCTAGAAACATTTTCAGAATCTGGATTTACTCAAAATGGCTTGCATGCCTTCGAAGTTATATTCTTCTTCTTACCATTTAGTACCAAAGGCATGAATATGATCATTCTGGATTGTACAGGTTAGTGGAGATGTACGTGTCATCTTCTATCAAAAAATGATTGGAGGCCGACTTTTTTATGCCTGTTTCAATACAGCCTTCATAAAAAACAGCTTGTTACAGGTATGTTTATGGTTTCCTCCAAAGTTTTTCTTGGTTTGTAGATATGCATCTCTAGTCTTAGAAGGCAAAAAGAAACTAGAGGACAATTGTCTATCATTCAAATATCCATTATAATCAAGAGAAACTATCTAGGTCTTATGGTGGATACCAAGGTTAAAGATCTCTTGCATCTCTAAAATTTAGTTACATCTGAACATTGCCAGTTAACTATCCGGGATTTGGACAAAGTTGGGAGCACAGGTAGATCAATGTGTGGCCCTGCCTTCTGCGTCGAATTGCTATTTGGTCCTGCTAATCCAAAACATTCCACTTCGGCTTCATCTGATTGTGATGACTGATAAAGTGAAGATTATGCCCTACAAATGATATGATGCACACCTTGTTTGATTGATATATTCAGGCAAATGGTCGATTAGATGGAGTCATGGATAAAATGATACAGCAACTTGCTACACCACATTGATTGGTTCAATAATCTTGCCTTCTAATTTTTTTCATGGTTGGTAAGATACTAGGAACAAGAACCAATTTTGTACTCATAGACTTGAGAGCATCCGGTAGAAGATGAGATTTATATCAATGTTTAAACTCTGTTCAAGATCTGTGTTCAAACTGTATCAGTATCAGTTATCTCCAAAGGTTGCAAGCATTTCAAAAATTTCTTTCCGGCTTTCGACTCTGCACTAGTTTCTACTCTCTTTTAAAGTTTTGGTGCCTCTTCTTCTGCATAGCTTTGGTCTGTTGATATTGAATTGAATCTGGTTATAGCCATATTGGGAACTGGAATATATGGAAATGGAAGGTACATTCTGTTTTTTTAACCCTCAGTTCCTTCACAAAAATTAACAGATTAAAGTGTGTTTTGAAGATGCTTCAGACAAATTCCAGAAATACTACTGCCAACCATCTTTCTCAAGTACAAAATGTTAACATGACAGGTGAGACCAGTTGTCTAGGGTTTTTTCCCCTCTAAATTCTTACTTATTTGACGAAAATTAAAAAGATTAAAGCTTGAGCTATTGCAACCCACAAGTATTCAACATCAAAGGTTCATAGTCCACAAAGGAGTATAAAGAAATCAACAATAAATATTTATATAATCAATTATCAATATCAAATATTATCAAACTACGATTAAAGTTCTATGGGGAAATTTCAAATTGGAGACATTCTTCGTGAATTTCAACATTTAACAATCTTGGCAAGAGGGGTATCCAGTAGTAAAATTTAACATTAGAAGAGATTGAGAGATTCATGGTTTAATTAAAATTTTTTGACCAATAAATGAAAAAAAATATATTTTGGAATTCAATGATAAAAATATAAAGTAAACCCTAATTCAAGATGGGGTTTACTCTTGCACCAATAGTTAACTTTCCATTTAAAGAAACTTTTTTTCATTTAATGCAATATCTTTTTACGAATTCAAGAAAACAATAAAGTATATTAATTAGAATAATATTTTTATATATAATATCTTAACAGATAACCATTACCCACTGATTAAGTTTTTCTGTCGAAGATATATTTTGATTTTTACTCCTAAATCTAAAAAATACCTCACGAATTCCTCCTCCTAATCAGGAACAATTAATAGGGTTTTAGGTTAACACGAATTAACCGATTAATTTTGTATTAATGACATGTTACTTATGGGAGAAGGAAAAAAATTAGGGTTTAGGTGGCATTATGCCTTCCTTTTTCCCGTTCTTAAGTTTAGGCTGGCGGAGCGAGCGAGAGTACAAGAATGGGTAGAAGTCTAGCAAGGTGGATAAGAAACGAATTCGAAAGAACAGAACATCTAAACGACATCGTCCCGTTCTCTCTTAAAGTTTAAAAGAACTCCTCCCTTCCAAGTAAGTCTTCCTACGTCGTCTCTCTTTTGTTTTCTGTCCAATGCTCAAAGCCTAAACTTTTCCCGTAAAATCAAAAACCTGTTTGTTTCTCAGGAAAAACCAAATTTTTATCTCTTTTTCGTGTTGAACTATGGCGAGTCAAAGACCCCAAAGAAGCCCCGAAGAAATAGAGGATATAATCCTAAGAAAAATCTTCCTCGTAACCCTTAGAGAAATCCCGGAAAACTCTCCTTTTTCTGATCCAAGGGTTGTTTATCTTGAGATGACAGCTGCTGAGATCTTAAGTGAAGGGAAAAGTCTTTTGCTGTCACGTGATTTAATGGAAAGGGTTTTGATTGATCGTCTTTCTGGTGACTTTCCCAATTCTGAATCCCCTTTTAATTATCTCATTGGTTGTTACAAAAGAGCTCATGAGGAAATCAAGAAGATTGCCAACATGAAAGACAAGACGCTGCGTTCTGAGATGGAGTCAGCTGCTAAACAGGCTAAGACCTTGGCTGTTTCCTATGCCAGGATTCATCTGGGGAATCCTGAATTGTTTTCTAATGGGAATTTAAAGAATACTAACCCGAAAACGGGTTCTTCTTTGTCTTCGAATTCGCCTTTATTGCCATTAGTTTTTGCTGAAGTTTCAAGTGGAGTAATGATTGATGGGTTTGGAGGGAATGATTTGGCAAGTGGAGTGGACTGTCCAGCGGGGTTTTTGGAAGATTTCTTTGAGGATTCAGATTTTGATACTTTGGACCCAATTTTAAAAGGTTTGTATGAGGATTTAAGAGGGACTGTCTTGAAGGTTTCAGCTTTGGGGAATGTTCAGCAACCTTTGAGGGCTTTGTTGTATCTGGTTAGTTTGCCTGTCGCCGCTAAGAGCTTGGTCAATCATCCTTGGTGGATACCTAAAGGGGTTTACCTGAACGGACGTGTTATTGAAATGACTAGCATTTTGGGTCCCTTTTTTCATGTTAGTGCTTTGCCTGATCACACCATTTTCAGGAGTCAGCCCGATGTTGGGTAAGAATTGACGCTGAAATTGCTTTTTTCTGTGTCCCAAATGTATGTTTGTGCGTGCTGTTTGTCTTAGTGCTTGTTTTGTGTGATGTCAATTAGAAAGATCATAGCCTCAAGTTTTTTACTTTTTATTTTTTACTACCATATTTGATGGGGTTCTAGTGGCTCTGGAGTAGATATGAGAAATTGTTGAGAACATTGACTTCGTCAAAGGTTGTGATTTTGCCTTCTAGAATGTATTCGAATTATTGAAGACATTGGATTTTCTAGTGTTAAATTTTAGTTAGTTCCAGGTTATCCTCATGTGTGGTCTGTTTAAATAGGCAGCTGATCTCGAGACTGCTATGGACTTATAATTCAGAGTATAAGGAAGCCTTAATAAATGGTAGTTCTATTCAGGGATGTTTCAGAATTGGTATCTCACTCGCCAATTTGTAAATATTTGTTAAAGGAAACAGAGATTCGGTTTGAGCTGAATGACATTAGAAATCCATGGTTCAGCATCAGTCCAAGCCAATTTCTGGGATGTTTGGAGCAACATTAAATGGGTAGATAAACCAATTGCATTCTCACTGAAAGCTGATTCACTGAATGGACTTTATTCCTTATGTTGTCTAGTTTTGAAGTGAGGCTAGGTTCAACCTATAGTCCTTTTAACTTATCTCTATCGTCTACATCTGTACTGGAATCTTTCTTGCAGTGCAGGTGCTGATTTTGTATTGAAATAAGGTTGGATGTTAGCCACTAGGTTGACTGATCTGTGAGTGGATTTGTTCTAATTTGAAGTTGTGCTTAGCTTTGAGTAAATTAGAAATCTTATATATTGGTGAGGAAGTCTTCTCTTTTATCATTCTGGGAGGATTCATGAAGTGCTTAAGTGAGTTCTCCAGGTTGATACGTAATGCGGTTCTCCTCCTTCCCTTATTAGTATTATAACTTTTCATAGATTTTATTGCAAATTGTGTTTAAAGATCTATACCCTTCTGTTTGTTTCATAGTTTATTTTTTTTTTCTCTTATCTGCCCTTAAAGTTTTTATGCAATTACTTATTAAATACTTCTTTCTTCTGTTAGCTTTTGTCGAGTAATAAATTGTTTCCTGAAATGCAGGCAGCAGTGCTTCTCAGAAGGATCAACTCGTCGACCGAATGACTTATTATCTGCATTTACCACAATCAAAACTGTGATGAATAATTTATATGATGGTCTGGCAGAAGTTCTTCTGCGTCTCCTTCGAAATTCTGAGACCCGCGAGAGTGTACTCCAGTATCTTGCAGAAGTCATTAATAAAAATGCATCAAGGGCCCACATACAGGTGGGTGTGTGTGTGTGTGTGTGTGTTTTTTTTTTCTTCTTCTTCTTTTCCTCCCTTTCTCTTCCCCTCCGACACCCCCCTTCCCCCTCTTTTTCTCCCCCTCCTGAATAGCATTTTGAGTGGCGGTCGCATTTTGTATCAACGATCAAGAGCTTAATCACGGTCATTGGTATTGCATCACTTAAAATTTGTTCTTTGGGTTATTCTACCTGTTTTAAATGAAGAGTCGGATTCCTTTCTGAATGGTATTTATTTGATGCTTCCAGTGTTTATATTTTATACTTGGTTATGTTGTGGCTGTCTAGCCTCTTTGACACTGTGTTGTTGATGGCACGTATTACAGGTTGATCCTCTATCTTGTGCTAGCTCTGGCATGTTTGTCAATCTCAGTGCTGTTATGCTTCGACTTTGTGAACGATTTTTGGATTCAAATTTAACAAAACGAGATAAAATTGATCCCAGCTATGTCTTCCACAGTAATCGTTTAGATTTGAGGTGAAGACCTTACTTCAGTGGAGATCATTTTGCTTTTATTTTTAATTTTTACGTGATTGGCATCTTTTCCTTTATACTGATTATGAACATATATTAGGGGCCTAACTGCTCTGAATGCAACCTCGGAAGAAGTTGCTGAATGGATTAACAAAGATAATCCTATGACAACTGATGGGACCATAGCACATGGTGATGGTCAAAATCGTCTGCCAAAATCTCAAGAAGCTACCAGTTCTGGAAGTACCTTCATTGTGAAGCCAACCTCAAGTACTGGTGAAAAGGCTAAATATCCATTTATTTCTGAATGCTTCTTTATGACTGCTAGGGTACTAAACTTGGGCCTTCTGAAGGCATTTTCTGACTTCAAGCATTTAGTTCAGGTAATTCATTACAAAATTCCTGAGTTTTCTATTCTCTTGTTTCTTCTCTGAGTGAAATTATTTGATTTCGCCAACCCAGGACATCTCAAGATGTGAAGATACTCTTGCCACCTTAAAAGCTATGGGAGGACAGTCACCTTCTGCACAGCTGGAGCAGGATATATCTACACTTGAGAAAGAAATGGAATCCTATACACAGGAAAAGTTCTGTTATGAGGCTCAAATTTTGAGGGTAACTACATCCTCTCTCTTTCTGTCTAAATGCACATGGATTTGCTTGTCTACTGAACTGTAAAGTAAATTAATATTCTTGCTGTGAATTACAAGCTTGGCTATCTTGCGGAGTCTTCGGGTGTCAAACTTAAGGCACTGAAGCATTGCATGAGCCACTTTGGCCAGTTGTGATCACTCTTACCACCCCTCATGGCTTATTGTCCTTAACACTGGGAAAAAAGCCAGAAGAAGATCCAAGAGAAACACAATCTGATGCCTCTTTCTTTCTCCTTGATATAAGATTATACCCTTGGCCTATTCTTGGAGCTTTTCTCTTTGTCCCTCTTATTCCTTATCATGGTTTCTTGATATATATAATTTTCCTCAATGGGAGATATTGTTTATTATTGTTTCTTTTCTTTGTTATTGAAATATTGAGTAAGGGAAGAAGTATGAATTTGTAAGTATTTTGATGAATTGCTTGCTTCTTTCACAAGGATGGGGCGTTTATTCAACAGGCACTTTCATTCTATAGATTAATGGTGGTTTGGTTAGTGGGCTTGGTTGGCGGATTTAAAATGCCCCTACCATCTACTTGTCCAATGGAATTTGCTTCTATGCCAGAGCACTTTGTGGAAGATGCTATGGAACTATTAATATTTGCCTCACGGATTCCAAGAGCTCTAGATGGGGCTTTGCTGGTATGTTGTGTATGATATAGCTTTGTGATCTTCTATACAACAAGTTCATTCTTATTATTACGGTTTTATTAATATGTGTATATATATATATATATTTGCCTTTTGCTTGGCAGGATGACTTTATGAACTTTATTATTATGTTTATGGGAAGTCCCCAGTTTATCAAGAATCCCTATCTCAGAGCAAAAATGGTTGAAGTTTTGAATTGTTGGATGCCCCGTAGAAGGTTATTCTATGACTTTTCAAAGATATATACTGTTGGCACATGTTCCTCACTTTAGAAAATTTCCCTAAATTTACTTTGTTTCCCTCTTTCCAGTGGTTCATCTGCCACATCTACCCTATTTGAAGGGCATCAATTGTCTCTGGAATATCTTGTAAGGAATCTTTTGAAGCTATATGTTGACATTGAGTTCACAGGTTCACATACACAGGTAACTGCTAAACATTAAAAGTGATAAAGAAAGATGGTTTGTTGAAAATTTAGTGCTAGATATCTTGTTCCCCTTAGATATTGTGATATCTTTTCATTTTTGATCGTCTCAAATGTTGTTGTGGGGATATCTTTGATATACTACATTACTTTTTTCTTCTCTATATGCAGTTCTATGATAAGTTCAACATCCGCCATAATATTGCTGAACTTCTTGAATACCTATGGCAAGTTCCTAGTCACCGTAATACATGGAAACAGGTAGGTTTTCTTCATGGGCTGGTACATGTGGCATTTTCGATGGTTCATTTTCTTAGTTGAACAATCAATGCATTCCTAATTCTTATTGAAATGTAATATGCTCTATCAGATTGCTAAGGAAGAAGAAAAAGGAGTTTATCTGAATTTCTTGAACTTCTTGATCAATGATAGCATTTACCTCCTTGATGAAAGTCTCAACAAAATCCTTGAACTCAAGGGGCTCGAAGCTGAAATGTCAAATACTGCAGAATGGGAGCGTAGGCCAGCTCAGGAGAGGCAAGAGAGAACGCGACAGTTCCACTCCCAGGAGAATGTCAGTGTTTCTTCTACATTTTTCCCCCCTTTCCATATATATGGCTGATTCATGTTTTTGAATTTAGACTTCAGTTAACATATATTACTGCTTAATTTCAGATTATACGAATAGATATGAAGTTGGCTAATGAGGATGTTAGTATGTTGGCATTTACATCTGAGCAGATTACAGCTCCTTTCCTACTACCTGAGATGGTAAAATCTCATCGCCTTTGCTTGTTTTCCTTCAAATTTACGCTTTGTTGCCACTGTTGTCATATATACACACACATGTTTATGTTGTCGTCTCCAGTCTTCTAATCATCAATAATCAATTTTCATTCCTTGTTTCCTTTTGTCAGGTGGAAAGAGTGGCCAGTATGCTCAATTACTTTTTATTGCAACTAGTGGGTCCACAAAGAAAATCTCTTACTCTTAAAGACCCTGAAAAGTATGAATTCCGTCCCAAAGAGTTACTAAAGCAGGTTGGCTTAAAACAGAATTTTCATTTTGATATACAGTATGGATTATTATTTCATAAGCTGCTAGTGGAGTTTGTAGACTCCACAACCAATATTATGGAAATGACACAAGTTGACTAATTTATTCATAATTTGTTAATATTCATAAATATACCCAACCAAGAAACATTTTAACCTTCTAACCCCGCTTGTACTGTCTAAACCTCCATTATGCATAAGAGGAAAGAGGAGGTTCCGAATTTACTGAAATAGTAACTCTCTGAACTTACTGAAATTATTTTGTTCTGCCTATTGCTTTATGTTATAAACCAAAAAATTGTGTGTTGATGCTATTGGTGAAGAATATGAAGAGAGTTGTGCCCTAACCTCATTCTTTTATTTATTTGAAGATTGTCTGCATATATGTTCATCTGGCAAGGGGTGATGCCAATAACATATTCCCAGCTGCCATCTCCGGTGATGGTCGTTCATACAATGAACAGGTAATTGTTAGGCCAAGCTTCTGTAAGTTCGTCTTAGATGCATAATTGATGCTTAAGTTATGAGATGATTGTCATATCCTTGTTCTTATTGGGGCCTGCATAGTTTGTTAAGCACTATCTAAAGATTCAAGTCTTCTCCAGTTGTTTAGTGCTGCAGCAAATGTGCTTCGGAGAATTGGTGAGGATGGGAGGATTATACAAGATTTTGTTGAGCTTGGTGCAAAGGCCAAGGCTGCAGCTTCTGAGGCCATGGACGCTGAAGCTGCCCTTGGAGATATACCTGATGAATTCCTTGATCCAATTCAAGTATGTCAAATACTTGCCAAATTTGAAACTATTCTTAGCTATGTTACTTCTTTTTCTTCCTTTTCGCCCTGAAAACAAAAAAACATTAATGAAATTCTGCATACCTATATATTTGTTTAGTTTGTGTTTCTAGGTGTTTTGCCTATTGTCAAAATGTGATGGAAAACATACTAACTATACAAATATTGTCTATCTCTTTCTGGCAGTATACTTTAATGAAGGATCCAGTGATCTTACCATCTTCAAAGATCACAGTAGACAGGCCTGTTATTCAGAGACATCTTCTAAGTGATACTGTATGTAGTAAATGGGTTCCTGCTCTTTTCAGGATAATATTTGCTTTAGTTAGTTCTATGATGTGCAATACTTGCTGATTTGATATGATTGCCCAGACTGACCCATTCAACCGATCTCATCTTACTGTGGATATGCTGATTCCAAACACTGAGCTGAGGGCAAGGATTGAAGAGTTCATCAGATCCCAGGAATTGAAGAGGCATGGAGAAGGCTTAAACATGCAGAGCCCCAAGGGATCGATACAACCAACAAGCGGGGAAATGTTAATTGATTAGGCCAGCCTTGTAAGATTATTTATGACGGTTAAATATGGTTATTTTGTGAATGGTGGAAGAGATTTGCAGGTTCAATGTATCTATTTTAAATGGCAATCATATCTCCTATTGTTTTACACAGAAGTCCTCAACATTACTGGGAAAATCTGTTGAGTTTCTGAAAAGTATGCTGCACAAACGAGAATTATGATATTGATGAATATGAATAATCCACTTGTTTTATGCATTTGATCCAACAAAAATTAAGCACCGACATGTTTGCAGTGTTGATAAAAGTAGGTTGGTTCAAAGATTATCGGAATTCTGCATTATTATCCTCCAGCTGAAGTAAGTCGAGCATGGAGCGAGCCAAAGCAGCTGCTTCTATTTCTGTTTCCGGCAAAGGCAACAGTTGCCAACTCAGTCCAAACACTAATTACTACGCCATATATATTAGTTAATAGTTTTGCAAATGGAATGAAAAGGCACAGTTGAACAATCTTTACATTTCTGCTTTCTTCACCGTAAAACTTTTGAAGATTTTTTGAAGATTTTAACAAGAATGAAGAGAAACTCTACAAATGTTATATGAGCTACAATCATACAACTTCTTATCTAGGCAGTGAGAGGCCACCAAGTTACCGTCATTAACTTCAGTGCATTGCATCTCACAAATCTAGCTAATTGAGTAACTCAAGCACCAGCTACTTTTCTTGTCTGGGGTGGTTTAAATGAATTTCCTCAGAGCTGTTTTTGCATTTCTTGGCAGCCACATAACTGCAGATTTCGGTGTTGCCATTTGTAATTTCGTTAAATCATACATACATCCAGCTCTTGACTACTTCCATCACAGCCTTGGCATAGGCATTCTGGCCTTCCGCTTAGCATACTCATTAGCAATGCTGGTTGAGCTATTATTATGACGCAATAAAAACTCTGCAAGTAAGATCCGGCTTTCTTCCTCATTCAGATCACCATGACAACCCTGTGTTGAAATGAAAAATAATTACACTATGATTTGAAGCTGTCGAGCAACTTCTTGCGGCAATTACCATCATTGCAAATACTAGAAGCATACATATCAAGAAACCTATGTCCCAAAAGGAACAAGCCCATCAATAGAAGCTAGAACTGGGGCACACTTCGCCCAGGAGATCCCATAATAAACCCAACAAAAGATGTTGGGGATTATGTAATGGAGGGCTAACTCCAGTTATGGATCTCTATGCTCAATGGCACTTTAGACGAAGATTTAATTACACCAAAAAAGAGGGGAAAAAATAATGACCCTGAAATGGACAGTGTAAAAAATAATTCAACATCCCTCATTTGGCACCTACATCAAGACAACTCTGCAACTTGAATGAGAACTCTAACAATGAAAAAGTAAACTGGAAACATCCAACATGCATAGACTGGACATTCCTAGGCAGATAGCAAAAAATAAATTTGGATTTTCTCATCATGACAACGATCCTCTGCCCATAAAGTAATGGAACTTAAGGATAGAGAAAAAGGTTCTGTCACAGTTTTATGTAGATCTCGTGCACACTATCTCTATTCCACAAGTTTGAGGAAAAGATAGACAATGGCAATTAGTAAATAACTAAAATATATGAATTTAGTCAGCAAATGTTACCAGGCGAGTTGTTCTGTCACAAACAGCATGGTGCATGACCATGCCTGCAGCCACTGAAACATTGAAAGAGTCTACCATGCCTTTCATTGGAATACTACAATGCAAATCTGACAATTTGAGGGCCTCATCACTTATTCCCCTGCAATAAGGGTCTCACCAACCTCAGCTAACATCGACAGAGAAATAGAATCATGACAAAAAGTTTGGCCAGTTTACAGAAGCATAAATTACACATTTATATCACATGACTTGCAACAAATCTCACAAAACTAAGGCTTCAGATGGACTTGGAATGACAAAATCATAAGCAAATAATCTTTAATAGTTTTACCGTGTGTCATTTTATTGTTTTCAGTAGATATTTATATTGTTATGAGCTATGGAAAAGTAAAATCAGAAGACAACTACTAAATTCGAATGCTAAATATTCTGGATTGCAGTAGTACACTCTCAGAAACCAACAAACTACCATAGTAAAATTATTAGAAATTTTGAGAATTTAAGTTACCTATTTTCATTCCCAACTACAATCGCAGTTGGGGTCGACCAGTCCATGTCATATATGGATACCTACAAACAAAAGCAACTAGTCAGTGGCATATTTATGATGTATCCACACTAAAAACCTTAGAATTTTGATCATCAACGCCAAACACTAGTTAAAAGGTTCTATTTTCTCAGTGACAGTCCAAACCAAAGTTCAAAAAGGTAGAGGTGCATTATGATATAGGATAAATAAATTTTAACTTAAGTACCAATATCGTGGAAAGAAATACAACCAAAGATGGAAAAATGATTAATACCGCATTCATTCCCACATGTGTTGTGGCTATTCGATAACCACGTGACTTTAAAACTTCAAAGCACTCTTTGGGAGAGTTCCAAAGTTCAATATCCAACCATTTCTCTGCACCCATGCTAACATGACGGTTTTCTCTGTATCTGTGATATGCAAATGATGTTAGCAAAGCAATAGATTAATCTTCATCCAAAACCAACTAAAACAAAATACAAAAAGCTAATCAAACTAACAATTCCCCCTAATATGCAACTATAGGCATAACAAGTTAACAACTTAAAACCCTCAAATTAAACAAGCATCAGCCAGAACCTAACCCTTTCGGCTGCAAACTTCTTACCACCTTTTGGAGCTGTCACATGACACAACATGAACTGACTGCAACCCGAGGGCATCAGCAGACCTGAAAGTGGCCGAAACATTGCCAAAATCAGACAACCCCTCCACCACCAGGCAAACTGAATAGCTCCTATTACTCACAACCCTCTTCAACCTTTCTTTCCTCTCCTCCATCAAGTATGGTCCTATGGCCTCCAGCACCTCCCCACTGCTCAGATACTCACTGCCGCACCTAAAACTATCCAGGTATGGAAACCACCTATTACTTTCTGCTTCCAAAGCAGATTTCCTCTCCATCTTCATCAACCTTGCAACATCATCTTGGTGAGTCAGTAGGTGCTCCACAGCGTCTTTCGCCAAGTCTTCCGGGGATTCATCTTCTAAAGGGACTGCTTCCTGTACCGCAGAGAAAGACCTCGTTCGGATTCTACTAGAATTAATTCTACTGCATAAAGGAGCTGCATTTAACCAAAAAGAAATCCAAATTAAGATAAATATAAAAAGACGGCGTTTTTCATTGAAACTCAATCATATCATGGTCTTGCATTTCTCTTAAGAAAAGGCATTGAATTTAAAAATTTAACCAAAAAAAAATAAAATTAAGAAATTTTAAAAGTGGGTTTTCTTAATCTAGACCCAATCATGTCTGGGTTTTCAAGTGTTTGGCAGATAACATAGAAAAACCGAAATGTACCTGAACTGATGGGGCGAGGAGGGAGAGGAAGGCAGAAGGGTTTAGGGTTTAAGTAAATTATGGATTTGCATTGAAGTGTAGATAAAGATGTACGGATAAGGTTTCTACAAGAACTCATTCTTCTTTTCCTTCTTTCCCTTTTTCACAGAGAAAGAAAAAATGGCAGCTGGGTTGGCGCCAAGGAGTTGCTGCGGTTGAGTTGAGGCAAGCTTTTTATTGAACGGGTTTTACATTTTCGTGTGGACAGGGTTTTCGAGAATTTTGGAAGACGAGTTAGATAGATTACAAGATAAACGATGCCGTTCTCACGCTTCTTTCTTTCATTTTCCCCTCTAAACGATTAGCAGGAATATTTTAGAAACTGAATGACCCTTCAGTACCGTAGGTGTCAAATGGGCGGGTTGGACGGATTACAGATTTTGGTCAATTAGATTGGGTTAATTTGACTTAAAAAAAATTTTGGATCAATCGGATTTTAGGTCATTTGGGTTTAGGTCACACAAGTTTCGGGTTATTTGGACTTGTGTTTTTTGGGTTTGGGCCTCGGATCATTCGGGTTTCGAGTCATTCTAACTCGGGTTTTTCGGGTTTGACCCATTGGTCATTTGATTTGAGTTTTTCAAATTTGTTCATTGAATCATTTTGACGCGAGTCATGAGTTTAATTCGGGTTTTTAGGTTAATTCATAAATTATTTTCATTTGAGTTTCTAATTATTTATTTAAAAAAAATTAAATTTATAAATTAACTCTTCAATAATATATCAAGTAATCAACTAATCGAAGTCAAGCAATTATTTATCGTTATCTGCCAGCATGAGTCTTTATGCACATAAATTACATATTACTAAACTTGTAATTTATAAATCTTAATTCTTAAGTAACAAACTAATAAGTAACTCTTCAATCTTTAATTCTTTATTTTTTTCTTTTCACTCTCCACTTCCTATTTATAATTCAACAGTAAATTTTAAGTTTATTAAGTTGAAATCAAAATAAGTAAGTAATTAGAAAAATAAAATTATGCGTTCCTGCTTTTTAATGCTATTTATACAACATATTAACACATATATAAATGATAAAATCAAATTAAAGTATTAAATATATAAATATATTGGGATTATATCGATTTGTATTTTATGTGACATGTCTTATGTAACATGTCATACGTTACATATGATAAAAATTAAATAAATTTCTTCAAATTTAGACTATCTATTATTCTATCTCCTATTAAGAGTATAATGTAATGAGAGATATATTAAAGTATAACTTATAATTTATAAATTGTAGGATAAAGATTAAAATTTAAAAATATGAAATATGTTTTTTATTTCAATTTAATAAGACATTTATTTTTATTTTTTAACAAATTTATTAAATAAATTTGATAATATCAAAGAATGACAAGGTAAAATATTACTTAAATAGGTTTTCGGGTTATTTCAGGTTAGCCTCTCGAGTTAAACGGGTTTCAGATCAAACAGGTTTCGGGTTAATCGGGTTTTGGGTCAATCGGGTTTCGGATTGGTCGGGTTCGAGTTCTTTACTTTTTTGGGTCAAATCGGATTGGGTTAGTTTCAGATTCGGGCGGGTTTCTCGGGTCGGATCAACTTTTGACACCTCTAAGTACCTGTTTGTTCAAAGAGACAAACATCAGAAACCTGCATTAAACAAAATCAACAATTGGGATTACATAAACCTGGGGGAAGACTCCCAGTCCACGCACATTTAGAATCAATATGACAATCAAGTCCAGTTAGACGTTATGCCAACGTATTAGCTTCTCTTCCTCTAATATGACAAAAAGAGCAACATAAAAACTTAGAAGCTAACTCCCTAATTTATGCAATTAAATTCCCATCTTCCCATGTACTAGGCTCTCTTCGATTAATCTCCAAAACAACCAACAAAGAACAAGATCAGCCAAGAGTTTCAGCCAGTGTGGTGCCTTTGAAGGTTTCCAATTTAATTAATCATGAGTCCATGACGTGGAATGTTAATGTAGTTCATGATATGTTTCACGTAGATGATGTGCATTGTGTCCTTTGTTTGCCGCTGTCCATGTTTTCGATCTCTGATGTCTTGATTTGGAATGATTCTCCTGTGAAATATAGAATCTGAAATACCCAATATCTTAAGCAAATATTAGAATACCAATATGATAATACAATATACATACCTGATTGGGCAGCCATAACAATTTAGCGGAAGCAAGTGTCTCCGGTCAAGCTATGGTCTTCCTTTTCTTCTTTTTCTTCTTATGGCAGATCTCAATGGAAAGAAACTGACGTTATGAAGAGAAGAGGGGACCTTAGCCAACTATTTATATTAACCTTAATTATCCCAGCAGTAATCCTCCTCATAAAAGGCCTACTGGGCCAGGCCTACACAACTGCCATACCACACTAATTCAAAAGAGATGTGCAAAGCCCACACAATAAAGATCACGTATCAAAATTAGGCTGTCATGCTTGTTTCCCACATAGACCAAATTACTAGCTTGTTTTAATAAACAACAAATGACCAATTAATAGTAGCCCACAAAATAGAAAATTCTAACATTCTCCCACTTGGGCAATATTAATTGGTGTTTATTTTAAATTTTAGAAAATATTTTCAAAAACATGACACCAGGCTAGTTAACTTAATTTTTGATGTGTCCACAATTTGAAAACAATTCAGTCCATAGAAACAACATCTCATGATCCTGTCCATTAAAACCAACAAATACTGAATCATGGCAGCTTTTGTACCCTTTAATGATACAAGACCAATCCATGGTTACAAGTATAAGTGATCTTATCGACAATAGATCTTAGTGTGGTTGTGTAGCAAGAAAATAACACCAAATGTGATCTTAATGTGCTACTTTCATTGTCGGTCCTCTGTATGATTTCTCTAAACAATATGAGAAATCTCTTTGGCATCAACAACATGCCTGTATGTCTCTCACTGATCCTTGAGATCACTATATGGTGCCATTTATGAGACATACCCAATTGACAAAACAGTCCTACTTAAGATAGATATCAAATCTTAAGATTTTACAACATATATAAGCAAATCTTCATCAAAGTACATGTGCATATGAAAATAGAAGATAGCATGGATTATTTTCAATGAGAATCATCAATCAATCATCATAATGATGTCTAAAAACATAAATGAGTCTCAATATAAATAATATAAACTATAATGTGAGAATTCATAACTCCCACTAACCAAGTACATTAAAAGACTCAATAATACCCATGCTCTCAACATGTCTACTAAATACTATAGGTCTCAACCCTTTAGTCAAAGGATCAGCAAGCATACTATTGGTGTCAATGTGCTCAACAACTATGTCACCATTTTTCACAAAATCCCTCACCTTGAGGTATTTTATCTCCAAATGTTTAGACCCGCTAGTAATTTTGTTGTTCTTAGAAAACAACACTACAGATCTATTATCACAGTAAATCATCAATGGTCTAAAGATAGAATCAACAACACAAAGGCCTGAAACAAAATTTTTAAGCCAAATAGCTTGCGTAGCAGCCCCATAACAAGCAACAAACTCAGCTTGCATGGTTGAAGAAGCTAAAAGTGTTTGTTTAACACTCTTCCAAGAAACAGCTCCTCCAGTTAACATAAAAATGTACCATGAGGTGGACTTCATATCATCCTGACATCCAGCAAAATCAAAATCTGAATACCCAATAATCTCAAGATTATCCACCCTTCTATACACTAACATATAATCGTTAGTCTTTTGCAAATACCTCATTACTTTCTTAGCAGCAACCCAATGATCTAAACCAGGGTTAGAAAGATATTTGCCAGGAACACTTACTGCAAAGGCAATGTCAGGTATGGTGCAAACCTGAGCATACATGAGACTCCCCATTGCACAGGAATAGGGAATGCTCTCCATAGACTTCCTTTCCAAATCATTCTTTGGACACTGATTGAGACTAAGCTTATCACCTTTAATGATAGGTGCATCTCCAGGCTTACAATTCTGTATATTAAACCTTTTAAGTACACGATCAATATAAGCCTTCTGAGAAAGTCCCAATAAATTCCGAGATCTATCCCTATGAATCTCAATCCCAAGCACAAAAGAGGCTTCACCAAAATCTTTCATGTCGAAAGTCTTGGTCAACATCTGCTTAGTTTCATGCAACAATCCAACATCACTACTAGCAAGTAAGATGTCATCTACATATAGTACAAGAAAAATGAATCTACTCCCACTGATTTTAAGGTATATGCACTGATCAACCTTATTCTCCTCAAAACCCATGGAAGTAACAACCTCATCAAATTTCAAGTACCACTGTCTAGAAGCTTGCTTAAGCCCATAGATAGACTTTTTGAGTCTACACACCAAGTGTTCACCTCTAGGCTCCTCAAAACCCTCAGGTTGCTTCATATAAATCTCCTCACTAAGATCGCCATTCAGAAAAGCTGTCTCCACATCCATCTGGTGAAGCTCTAAGTCAAAATGTGCTACTAAGGCTATAATGATTCTAAAAGAATCATTGGAAGACACTGGTGAAAAAGTCTCATTATAATCTACTCATTCTCTTTGAGTAAATCCTTTTTCCACCAATCTAGCTTTAAATCTCTCAATTTTCCCTTTGGAATCTTTCTTGGTTTTATAGACCCATTTGCAACCAATTGGCCTACACCCTTTTGGAAGCTCAACAAGCTCCCAAACACAATTTTGAGCCATAGAGCTCATCTCATCTTTCATTGCATCCATCCACATATCAGACTGATAACTATTAACAGCTTCGCTAAAGCTCACAGGATCCACAACATGACTAATATCATAATCACTTTCTCCAAGAAAAACAACATAATCATCAGAAATGGTTGACCTCTTTTGCCTAGAAGATCTTCTCAAGGGAACATCAACCTCATTATTTTGAATAGGAGGAACTTCAATTGGAGCATTATCAATATTTTGAGGAGTAGGATCAATAATGTGTTGCCCAGGATCTTCTCTCTCAACATCCATAGGCACCACACTACCTTGTGAAACAGGCAGAGGAAGATCAACATGTCTAGCAGGTTCACTATCAACATTATCTACCACAACATCATCTGCCACATCCCATTCAAGAAATTTCACCACTTGTGACTCCACAACTTTAGTGCCACGTGTAGGACAATAGAACATATATCCCTTAGAATGGGCTGGGTATCCTATGAAGAATGAGTGAGTAGTTCTAGGTTCAGTTTTCTTTTCAAAAGGATTATAGATTCTAACCTCAGCAGGACAACCCCAAACTCGAAAATGGTTCAAACTAGGTTTCCTACCAGTCCACAATTCAAAAGGTGTTTTGGAAACAGATTTACTAGGTACTCTGTTAAGAATGTACAAGGCAGTCTTAATGGCTTCACCCCAAAGAGACTCAGGAAGGTTAGTTCTACTCATCATGCTCCTCATCATATCTTTAAGGGTGCGATTACGCCTTTCAGCCACACCATTATGTTCAGGACTACCAGGCATAGTATATTGGGCAACAATCCCACATTCTTGCAAGTATATGGCAAATGGACCCATATGCTGCCCAGTTGTACCATGTTTGCCATAATACTCACCACCACGATCAGACCTAACAATCTTGATGACTTTCCCTAATTGTTTTTCTACTTCAGTTTTAAAAACTTTGAACTTTTCAAGAGCATTAGATTTTTCATCAATCAAGTAAAGATAACCATAACGAGAAAAATCATTAATAAAAGTAACAAAATATTTGTTACCACACAAAGTAGGTGTAAGAGGTCCACTAATGTCAGTGTGCACAATTTGCAAAAGGTCAGAACTTCGAGTTGCCCCTTTCTTCTTAGTCTTAGTCATTTTCCCTCTAATGCAATCAACACATGTGTCTAAGTTTTCAAAATTAAGAGAAGGTAAAATGTTGTCTTTTATGAGTCTTCCAACTCTTTCATTAGAAATGTGACCTAATCTTTTATGCCACAACAAGTAAGACTTCTCTTTAATTAAAGACCTTTTAGACACAATGTTTTCAACATTCATGCAACTATACTCATTATTAGGAGATAAACTCAATTTGTAGAGACAATCAACAAGTTTAAAATTTCCAACAATATTTGAGTTTAAAATCAAATCAACATTTCCATTTCCAATGCCAAAATAGCATCCAACTTTGTCTAAAGCAGAAACAGAAATCAAATTTCTCCTAAAAGATGGAATATGAAAAACATAATCCAAAACAAGTTCAAAACCAGAACTCAAATTTAAACCTATGGTTCCTACATGCTTAACATCTACTTCAGCATTATTTCCAACTTTAAGTTTGGCCTCACTCTCACTTGGCTTCCGTTTGCTTTTGAATCCCTGCAATGTACAAGGAACATGAACAGTTGCACCACTATCAAGCCACCAAGAATTCGGTGGGGCACTAACAAAATAGGATTCATAACAAACGAAAGCTAGTGAGTTGAGAGTTAATGAGTTACCTCCTTGTTTATTCTTTTTTTTTAACCAAGATTTAAACCTGAGGCAATCGACCCTGACATGACCTTTCTTCTTACAAAAGAAGCACTTGACATCTTTCTTAATGGCAGCATTTGGACCTCTTATCCCTTTAGTCTGACCACTAGCCTGTCCCTTATCGTCCTTAACCTTATTAGGAGCATTAAACCTAATCTTCCCAGGTTTTCCAAGGTTCTTTCGGTAATGAGGTTTGGAATGGGTGGTAAGTAAAGCAATCTCATTTTTTTTTCTTTCTTGAGTTTTTCTTCCTCAGCAACACATTTGGCAATAAGGTCATTGACACTCCAGGTTTCATTCACAGCATTATAGGCAGTTTTGATTTGGGTGAACTCATGAGGTAAAGCATTCAAGGCATGGTGAACAAGGAATTGGTCAGGGAGAGAAATTTGATGGGCACCTAGTTTGGTTTGATTGTGGAACAATCTCATAATGAAATCTCTAACTCCTCTTTCACTGTTGTACTTCATACTCGTCAGCTCACTCATAAGAGCCCCAGCCTCAGACTTATTGGATTGTTCATACCTATTGCCTATAGCAGCATAAAGCTCCTTAGCATTTTCAATCTTTTCTAGACCACTCATCAGATGTTCAACAACGGTTCTCCTAATGGCCCCTACGCACATACGGTTTGCTCTATCCCATTGAGCAAACAACTCCTTTTCAGCAGCAGTGCTTTGATCAGTGAGAGCTGCAGGCTTATTAACACGCAAGGCTATGTCTATCTCACTCATAACAAAAGCAAAGTTTAAGTCCTTAGACCACCTCTTATAATTAGAGCCATTAAGAATCTCAACCGTAGCTTGATTTTTATTCACACCAAAAGTCACTAATTAAAACAAAAACAATGCAACTTATTAGTTAATGGGCAAATATATTAAGCAACAATTCATAATGTGCCAATGAACAACCAAGAGCCCTGGTGTATCATCACAGACTCCCCTTTGGGCATAGAATGTAACATACTAATAGGTACTCTTCATATAAAGCTAACATGAGATATTCCAATTTTGAATAGCTATCCCCTTTGGGCAGATAGAAATTCTAAACCAGTTTATCGCAATCATAATGCTTTATGTAACATACCAGATTGACTTACACAATAACCCCATTTGGGCAGGCGATTGTATAATACAATCAAGGTACAATCCTGTAGCCAACGAATGAGATAATTTTTATTAATATCCATAAGTGAGCCACTTTGGCAGCCAAACACTTATATCAACTAATAAAAGATTTTCTCAAACCAGGAAAAAATTGAATTTGCCCAATTACAAAATTTGTATACTTGACAAAATGTATACAATAGACCATTCAATATGAGATACGGATACCAAATGTATCTCATGGTCTCTAAAAAAAATTATATGTTGCATTTAATCATAATGTCTTGATCCTTATCAAACTGATTGGTTCCAAAATTTCAACAAGTCATGCATATATATTTTGGCTTAAATTAAAATAATACATAAATGCCAAAATATTTCACAATAAAAAAAATAATAATAATAAAATTATGCACATATAACTTGTTTAAACAATAATCAACCAATCATAGTAATTAAATAATAATTACACAAGACAATTAAAAATTTATGAAAAAATATATATATATTTAACGAATAAAGCATGCAAGAATAAAAGCCAAAAGCAAAATTTTGGCAAAAACCAATGCTTCATGTGTTCTGACGCACCAAAAACAGCCATGTTGGCAAGGGTGGTCAATAGTCAAACTTTGACCTTTGACTGGTCAAGTTTGACCAGTGTTTCTTCAACCTCCAGTCGGATCCAATTTGGTCCGCTGGTCCTGGTTTTGTGACCCATTCGGGTCAGCTTTGATTTGCAGCCAATTTCACACGATTCTAATGAATTTTAACCACTTACACTTCATATATTTTCAATTCTAACATTTGTATAGAAAACTCATGTGTTAAAACACACTCAAAAGCTAAGAATTGAAGCAACGATAAATAGATATTATGGGTTTTTAAAATAATTCACAAACCCATATAAAACTTAATTACCAGTCAAGAAGAAATCAACTTTTATACGATCTAAATTTATTATTCGAACTAAATAAGACATAAATAATAATAAGTATAGATCAATATTCATAAAGCAAGAAGGAAAAGAAAAAATCCGACTTTCCAAAACTTAACCGGAATAATTTTGCCCAAAATTGATCTACTAAAGATAAAACAATAAATCTGATTTGGGTCCTAATATCACTTAAAATCTAGCTCTGAATATCACATGTGAAATATAGAATCTGAAATACCCAATATCTTAAGCAAATATTAGAACACCAATATGATAATACAATATACATACCTGATTGGGCAGCCATAACAATTTAGCGGAAGTAAGTGCCTCCGGTCAAGCTATGGTCTTCCTCTTCTTCTTCTTCTTCTTATAGCAGATCTGAATGGGAAGAAACTGACGTTATGAAGAGAAGAGGGGACTTTAGCCAACTATTTATATTAACCTTAATTATCCCATTAGTAATCCTCCCCATAAAAGGCCTACTGGGCCAGGCCTACACAACTGCCGTATCACACTAATTCAAAATAGATGTGCAAAGCCCATACAATAAAGATCACTTATCAAAATTAGGCCTTCATGCTTGTTTCCCACATAGACCAAATTACTAGCCTGTTTTAATAAACAACAAATGACCAATTAATAGTAGCCCACAAAATAGAAAATTCTAACATCTCCATCAGGTAACTTTCGGTCAAGTCATCTTATTTTGTAGATAGGAAGGTTTTAAGACACGATATCCAGTTGAGGGCTCGTTCTTGGCGACTAATATGGGGTGCAAATGTTTCCTAAGGTTCGGTTTTTCGTGTGGCGTTTGCTTTGGTGCATATAGCCTGCCAAGAGTTTGCTTCGACAAAGGGGGATTCCTGTTGAAATATTTGCTATGTCTGCGGTGGAATAGAGGACTCTGTTTCATATCTTTTTTTCATTATTATCTTAGTCGTTCCGTTTGGGACTCTGCTTGTCCTTGGCTAGTTGCTTTTCTGGAAGAGCTTGCCTGGAATATGGATTTTTGGAGTAATTTTCTTGTAGAGGCTAGGCAGCTGAGGTCACTTGAATTAGTCATGTGTGTTGTGGCTAATTTGGGGGAACGGGAACAAGTGTTTACATGAAGACTTTTGCGAATTACCGTGCAGGTGGTTTTTAAGTGCTGTTTTTGGAATGGTCTATGTGCCTACTTCTTTTTTTTTGCTACCAAAAAGTTTAGGTGATGGGAGACTACCCTAGTTCAGGGTCAGGGCATGTCACAAGCCTCAAAGAGGGCTGACAGTGGTGCTTACAAATCACTCACCAATGAGGATCATTGACACGACTCGAACCTCAAACCTTTCAAGTAGAGGTCCAAAGCTTTATCAACTCAACCAACCTTAATTGGCTATGTGGCTACTTCTGTATTGGCTGAAGTTTATGCTATTATCTTTTGTCTTCGTGTAGCTTTTGATCATTGTGTTGTCTCTTTGGTCTCGGAATGACCCTTCAGTACTAATAATGTAATTTATTAAGCAAACCATATGAAATTCTTGTTTGACATATATTATTACAGAAAAAATGGTTAAAATAGTAGAATTTACAGCACAAAGCTCCTACTAAATTGGCATTATTGGAGCAAAGTGATCCAAATTCAAGACAAGAAACTGGAATAGTTTAGCCAACAATTTTTATTTTAATCCAACATTTCTTAACTTGTAATCCACCAACATGTTACTGAGCATATATTTTGTATCCCACTTGCTTCGACTTAATGGCATTAACATAGGAACCAAAACAACTTTGGTCTTGACTTTTGGGCAGGAACCAAACCAAGTTCGAAATCCTTGGCAGGTTGGAAGTCAAATAAGTTCACCATTTCTTTGCAGCACGTTGCTGCAAAATTCAGTTCATTTCCTGCGGTTTAGGTTGCTCTTATAGATACTAACTCCATCTGCACTTGCTCACAGGATAACATTAAAAAATAGAGTGCTTCGATGTGTTTATATTAGAATACTGCACAACAGACGAGAAATCTATTTGATTAATATTTGCAGCGACAATCAGACAAAGAAGGGGGAATCATCACAAAGGCTTTAATTCATGGTGAGCTAGGACTTGAGGCAGTTGATTAAGTAGGCCGATCAAACATATAATACATATTAGGGGAGAATAATTCAAGTGCAGCTTCCAAAGGAGAGACAATCAAAGAGATGATGCACCACCTTTTCCTGTCCCAGTGGAAAGGGTGCGTGCTCTCTTGCAAGAGTGGATAAGAGATGGTCAGATTAATCTTCCTGATGTTCCTCGACCTCCAACCAATCAAGAGAAGTCTGACTCGAAGTATTGTGACTACCATCGTACTGTCAATCACCCCTTCGCTGAATGCAGGAACATGCGAAGATTAGTCCACAGAAGGGTGCAAAGGGGGGAGATAGTTATTAACACTGCAGGAGTCCAAATCAACCCTTTGCCTGCTCATAGGGCACAGGTGAATGCAATAATTCATTCCCTTCATGATGAGCCACAATTATCACAAGATGAGGATGCACGTATTGCAGCCCTGGTAACCTCTTCTATAGCAACCTCTTTGCTAAAAACCCCAAATGTTAGATGTTTCTTCGATCAGTAGGGTTTTTCAGAGGATGCAAGAAAGGAAGCTGCTGAGACATTGGTGCAGGTAGCAGATAAATATCATGGAGAGGGAGGTTTGGTAGATTCAAAAATGAAGAGGATGGCTAACACATATAAGAATGCTGTTGTGTTCACTGAAGCAGACATGTGTACTTCACATCCCAACCATAATAAACCTCTCTATGTGGAAAGTGTCATCAATGGGATGCCAATCAGAAGGACATTTATAGATGATGGGTCTGGAGTGAATCTTATGCCATTATCCACTCTCCGTGCTCTTGGCATAGATGAGGCAAGCTTGCGCCACCCTATGACCATCAATTCGTTTGACAACACTAGGACATATACTCTGGGTTGTGTTATGGTGAATTTCAAAGTAGGAAATATTCAGGAGCAGACATGTTTCCATGTAGTGGATGCAGATGTAGCATACCATGTACTCGTGGGTAGAAAATGGCTGCACTGTCATGATCTTTTACCTTCCACACTTCATCAATGCATTAAGGGCCACTGGAATGGTAAGGAAGTATTCATACCAGCTACAAAGGCACCTTTTGAAAAGAATGAGGTTAGATATGCTGAGGCCTCTTTCTTTGATGAGATGGCTGAAGAAGGAGAAGGAGCCCTTTCCAGACCTATAGGGGTGAGACTACCATGTTGGAAGGAGAACACTGAGGTTGAAGGCTCTCATACTAGTTTCAAGCATACCAGGCGTGGTGGAAAGAGGAGACGTGGAAATCATTCTGGAGGAAGTATGACTATGGGAAAGAATAAAAGCATCACATCCAGTGCTAGGTCTGATGGAAAGCTTGTCTATTATTTATGAAGGTGCGCGGGGTATGAGGGAACCTCTTCCCTTCACCCCGAGCCACAACCTCCAGATGGAGATTTGAATTGTTTGAAGATAGAGTCCACCACTGAAGAAGTACTTCCAGCCCCGGAGACATTCCAAGACAAGTCTAAACCACAAGGTGATGAGTTAGAGGAAATAAACATGGCCCTTGAAGGAGAAACACCCAAGTCTTTGTTTATTAGCAAAAGTGTTACAGGAGAACAGAGAGATGCACTGCTGAATTTACTTAAAGAGTTTGAAGATGTGTTTGCCTGGTCATATGAGCAAATGCCAGGGTTAAAAGAAAGCTTGGTGACTCATGAGTTACATGTCTCTCCCAGTGTTAAACCTGTGAAACAATCAGCCCGGGTATTCAGGCCTGAGATAGAAGTAAAAATTAAAGAAGAGATTGATAAGTTACTTCGAGCAGGGTTTATCAAACCTATCCACCATCCTACTTGGTTAGCAAATGTAGTACCAGTCAAGAAGAAGAATTGAGCAATCAGGGTGTGTGTAGATTTCAGAGATTTAAACAAAGCATGCCCAAAAGATGATTTCCCCCTTCCTAATATAGATACCTTGGTAGATGCTGCAGCAGGTCATGAAATGTTCTCTTTCATGGATGGTTTCAGTGGGTATAATCAGATCAAGATGGCCCCAGAGGATGCAGTGAAGACAGCTTTCAGAACCCCCTTTGGTAACTTCTACTATGTTGTGATGCCTTTGGGATTGAAAAACGCAGGTGCAACTTACCAGCGTGCTATGACAACTATATCCCATGACATGATACATGAGTGTATAGAAGACTATGTTGATGATATAGTAGTGAAGTCTAAAAAGGCGTCTGATCACTTATCTGATTTAAGGAGAGTATTTGAATGGTGTAGGAAGTATAGGCTGCGCATGAACCCTCTAAAGTGTGCTTTTGGGGTGACATCAGGAAAGTTCTTGGGGTTTATGGTTCATAGGAAAGGGATTGATGTTGACCCAGTGAAAGTGAAAGCTATTCAGGAGATGGTACCTCCAGTTAATCAGAAGCAGCTGAAGAGTTTACTTGGGAGAGTGTCATATATTAGGAGGTTTATCCCAGCCCTTGGGGAAATCATAGTTCCTTTTCAAAGCCTCTTGAAGAAAGGGGTTGCTTTTATATGGGGGGAGAGTCAGCAGAAAGCTTTTGAAAAGGTGAAGGAGGTCTTATCTTCCCCTGCCACCATGACACCCCCTGTCAAAGGTAAGCCTATGATGCTCTATTTAACATCCACTCATTACTCCATAGGTGGTTTACTTGTGCAAGAAATAGAAGGGGTAGAAAAGCCAGTGTACTACTTGAGTAGATGTTTGCATAGGAGTGAGCTCAATTACCCACCTATGGAGAAGCATTGCTTGTCACTAGTGTTTGCCACAAAAAAACTACGCCATTACCTCCTTGCCCACAAATTAGTAGTGGTGACAAAGTCAGATCCTATTAAATACCTACTTGCAAGGCATGCTCTATCAGGAATGGTGGCAAAGTGGTTACTCATGCTAAGAGAGTTTGATATCTCTGTTATGCAACCCAAGGCAATCAAGTCTCAAGCATTGTCTGACTTATTGGCATACTTTCCTGTCCAATCTGATGAAGAGCTAATGCTAGACTCCATACCAGGAGAGTTCTATAGTGAAGTATATTATGCTGAGTTATGTGGAGAGTGGAAATTGTATTTTGATGGGTCTGCAACTGCCAACGGAGGAGGTGCTGGGATTGTCTTGATTCCTCCTGAGTCTGAGCGTGCGTATGAAGATGTATTGTCTATGGCCTTCAAATTGGATTTCCAGTGCACCAACAATCAAGCAGAGTATGAAGCACTAGTATTGGGTCTGTACACTGCTAAAATCATTGGGGTGTGTGACTTATGTATCATCGGAGACTCTAATTTAGTAGTGAAGCAAACCAATGGAGAATTCTCATTGAAAGAACCTACGCTAGCCCTTTACCGTGACCTAGTACGGTCTTTGATGGATAAGTTCCAATCAGTAAGGTACTAAGGTGTGAACACAGCCCAAGTCATCTAACAGATATGCAGATGCTCTTGCCACTTTAGCTTCTAAGATTAGCATGCCTGATAAGGAGCACACAATATCCATCTTGGTGAAAAGATAGTCTGTGCCTGGTCCACTTACTCTGTTGCTACAGCCCCATGAGAATGAGGTAGAAGAGGATTGGCGCACTCCTATCATACAACAACTCAAATGTGGGAGTTCTGCTGCCCTTCCTTATCTCAAGAGGTATGCTATGATTCAAGGAGTTTTGTACTATGTGGGTACTAATGGGGTGTTAGCGAGATGTATTTCTAAACAAGAGGTAGATGAGAGGCTTAAGGCAGTGCACAAACAATGGTGTGGACAGGAGGGACCACCATTATACCGTAGAACACAAAGAGTGGGGTATTATTGGCCTACTATGAATAGGGATGCTGCACATGTGCAAATGGCGTGTACCAAGTGTTCTGAGCCTCCAGATGTAGATGAGTGTCATTTTGTAGGCAGTGTAGGTGATTGGCGGAGACCATACATTAAGTATTTTCAAAATGGAGTTTTACCCACCAATTATCGAGATGCAAGAAAGTTGAAGAAGAAAGCTGAGAGATTCTTTCTTAAGGGAAGTGAGCTATACAGAACATCATTTATAGGGACTCCTCTAAGATGTGTTTCACCAGCTGAAGTTGTTCCTTTGTTAGAGGAGGTACATAGAGGAGCCAACGTAGAGCATGAAGGGGGTAACAGATTGTATAAAAAGCTGCTAGACCCAGGCTATTATTGGCCTACCATGGAGACAGATGCCTTTAGTCATGCCAAGAAATGCCATCTGTGTCAAGTTTATGGGAATGCCATCCATGCCCCAGCAGTAGAACTTCACATTATCGCTACCCCATGGCCTTTCCATACTTGGGCATTTGATCTGATAGGTCCTATTAACCCACATTCTAATGGACGTATATGGATTTTGGCTGCAACGGAGTGTTTTACCAAGTGGGTAGAAGCAGTCTCTTTGAGGAAGGCAACAGGGCCAGTGGTGGCGAACTTTATCAAGGAGAACATCATATGCAGGTTTAGCATACCAAGGCGCATCATCTCTGATAATGGCACCCCCTTTGTAAACTCCAGTGTGAGAAAATTATTGGGTTTGTATGATGTTGATCATGTAAAGTCTACACCATACTATCCACAAGGCAATGGCCAAGCAGAAGTTACAAATAAGACCTTGCTCAGGGTGTTGAGTAAAATGGTGCATGATGATCCTAAGGCATGGCATGATGCATTACCAGTAGCATTATGGGCGTATAGAACATCCAAGCGAGGGCCTACCAAAGCTACCCCATTCTCTCTGGTTTATGGGGCAGAGGCTGTTGTCCCACCTGAGATACTTATTCCCTCTGCAAGAATGGCTATAGATATTGGCTTGAGTCATGAGGAAGCAAGGAAATTGGAGTTGGAATCATTAGAAGGGAGGAGAGACAAAGCTGAGCAAAACTTGGTTGTCTATCAAAGGAGGTTAGGCAGGGCATATGATAAATTGATGCAGAAGAGAAACTTTGAAAAGGGTGACCTAGTGCTTCGTGCTGCAGATTATGTAATGAGAGGCGCTCCTCCTCCTAACAAGTTCAGTCCTAAGTGGGAAGGACCATATATAGTACATGAAGTACATGAGAGCGGATATTGCACATTACTCAACCCCATGAATGACAATGCTGTCACATCTCCTATTAACTTTCAGTACATCAAGAAGTACCATGTATGAAATTTCTCTCTTCAATGTCTATCTTTTAGATTACTCATCATGTACAGAAAACTTATGCATGCAATGAATCCTAGCCATATGTCATATTTCCATACTTAACTATGGCTTTTTGTCAATATTCACAAGTATATAAGTTGTACTCATGGCCTTTGACGCTAGTTGATTTAATGCATGCTGGCCTTGGTAGCCCATCATTTAATGCGTGCAAATACTTAAAAGCGGTGTGAGTGCACCTCCCTAGCGGGATTAAGAGTGGACCTCCCTAACAGGGCCAATAGTGCACCTCCCTAGCGGGGGCAAGAGTGCACCACCCTAGTGGGGGCAAGAGTGCACCTCCCTAGCGGGGGCAAGAGTGCACCTCCCTAGCAGTGGCAAGAGTGCACCTCTCTAGCAGGGGCTAGAGTGCACCTCCCTAACGGGGACAAGAGTGCACCTTCCTAGCAGGGCCAAGAGTGCACCTCATTAAACGGGGGTAAGAACGCATCCCCTAAGCATTACTACTACATACATATACATGTAAAATAAAATACATAGTGAATGGAGGTAGCATAAAGTGCGTATTTATAAATCCCATGTCCTACGAAAAAAAAAAAGGAGTACAATTGTGCAAAAAAAAAAAAAGAAATTTAGGATATACCATCTTTCATAAAAAAGCTATGTCCTAGCCAAGAAAAGGAAAAAGAGAAGCTGTGTCTAATCGAAAAGCAACAAGAATGTCAGATGCTACTTTAACTTGTGCAATTCCTTCATGAAGTAGAGCTCTAGCTCGTTGTAGTTCTCTCTCACGAGCATCAAGTTCGGTTTCTTTCAGAGAAAGTTGTGCCATTGTTTCATCTGGCTTCAGAGACCATGCAGCAAGTGTATCTTCGAGCCGTTTCTTATATTCTCCAAGAAAGTCCAACTTAAAGCCAAGAGTAATGCAGTTGTCAAGATGTTCCAAGATCAGCTTCAAATCCTCTGAGCCAAGATCCTTGCAAGGTGCATGGGCAGTGCAAAGGGCCACTCCAAGGTCGTTCAAAGCTTCAACAATGTAGTCATTTCTTCTTTTCCCTTTAAGAGGACAACTACTCCAGAATTCACCTCCCGTGGCATATGCTTTCTCTAAGAAAGCAATGTATTTCGACTGCATTGAGAAACCATGGAAGTCTGCGAACTCAGTCCTAACAGCATGAGGAGAAGGAGTAATAGGAGGAGTACCAGAAGGATTGATAGGGTTGGCAGACACTTCTATGTACTCCCCTCTTACTGGGGAGGAAAGACAGACCAAAGGGATAATGCCCCCTCTAGGAGAGACATTTCTGATGGCCTCAGCTGTTCGGGAATGCTCAGCTGTTCGGGAATGCACAACGTCAATGGTAGTGATAACATTCAGAGCCTTATCAACTGCATCAGAGACGCTGATAGCTTCATCATCATCATCATCATCCACTAAATGGATCTGTTCTCTCTGTCAATGATAGCATTAATGTCAGTGGGGTATCAAATCAATAAGAAAAGTAAATACAAGGATAGAAGAAGTGTTTGTAAAATATTGTTCTTATGCTAACCTGAGCATTTTGAAGATCTCTTGAGTAAGGAGGCCCATAATCTTCATTGCCGGAGTCATCATCGGATTCACTTACGGTCCCACTATCATTATCATCACTCGCAACAGCATTAATGTTGATGATCTTAGTAGTTCTAACGGGCTCACCCACTTCATGAATTAAAGTATAATCTTCAGCATCTTCCACATCATCAGTACCTTCAGTACCCTCAGCATTCTCTATACCCTCAACATCCTCAACATCCTCAACACCCTCTGTGGCATTATCCTCAGCATCACCTTCATCGTGGGTATCAACATGAGGCTGTGTAAAAAAAAAAAAGAACAGCACACATGAGAATATACAACTGAAGTATAATGGTACTAATAAAGAAAGACTAGAATTACCTGCTTTCTTTTCTTGGACCTGGGTGGAGTAATTTTGCGAAGTGAGATGTCATCCCGTGCCACGCGTTCAACCACTAACTTTGTTCGGAGCGATGAGTTATGTTTACAATATTGGCGCCATCGAGTGTAACACTCACCGTAGAAGGCTGACCACCCATTGCTATAATAACCTCTTCTAGTAGAAGGAGGCATGAGGATTCTTGCACGGGAAGGAAGAGTCTCTCGGATAAATGACTTCATACATGGAGAAAAGTCTTGTGATGTATAAGAAGCAGGAGGTACACCTTGGTCGAGACCGAATTGACATGCCACTCTAAAAGGTGAATACGACTCTGTAGATGCTGCCCATTGTCCTATTTTAGCCCCTGATGTAACTTCAATCACAGCGGGTAAACTCTGCCTGTAGACCCACTGGTGATAGTTTTCACGTGGTATCGAGGGTTTTTCAGGATAATGATCTTTGGGATTACCAAAACCACCTAAAGAGTGTGTGTAAGGCCTAGCATGGAAGCTCTCTAGTTTATCTATCACTGAAAAAATCCTGATTTTGCTCTCATATCGACACTCATGCCATGCCCAAGCCCTGTAGTTATGTTGGGAAGTCTCAGGATTATAAATCTGGTTGTTTGGCGCAGAAATAGGAAACCTTTCCCACAAACACATCTGAATGAAAGGTGCATCAACGAATGTCATCACCGAATACCTCCCTGCTGAAAGTCTCATCTTCTCATGAATCAGATCTAGGCGTTTATATAGAGAGCCCAAATAAATTGGCCCTAGAGGGTAGCACACACCTTGTGACAATCTTATGGCGATAGGGATGAGTGTAGGAGAGATCCCAATATCTGGACACCCAGGAAGCACATACCTGGCCAGCCACAGTAATAAGAAACATGCAAGCTCATGGTCAAGGAGTTCAGGTTCTTGCTTTTCTAGAAATAAAGTCACCCAGCTAGTGAACCCCTGAAACTTGCCTTGCTTCCTTAGTGAATTGATGAGCTTTGACTGAATTGCCAATTCCTCTGGAGGAAGGGTGATGTCAAAAGGATCATGATCACCGATCAAAGGAAGCCCTAGCAGTATACTCACATCCTCAAGGGTAAATGTAAATTCCCCCCAAACTGTGACCATGGTATGGGAGTAGCTACTCCACCTAGCAAGTACAGCCCGCCATACTTCCATCTTGTCATCCTTGATGTCTTTTACTGTGGGAAGTTTAGAAGTTATTCTAACCGCATCAAGTATCCCAGCTTTTTCAAGAGTATCTATATGACTCGCATCCCTTAACATTTTCGCCACCCATTCTGGCCATCCACCGATATCCCAACAACAACCAAATTTTAGTTTGAACAAAGGCAGCTCACCACGCTAGAAAGTAAACCACAGAACAGTTTCCCCTAGAATGTACCCTATTGTTCCGTCCCTTACCTCTGGCAGAATAAAATGATAGACATATCCTTCTTGAGCAGCAGGATGAGTAAGATACTGACGAGATTTACTGAAGAAAGAGATAGCTGCCTGATCAGTCATTATTCTATCACTCCAGTCTTCAGGTACCTTCGGTTCTTCTTCATCACCCTCAAGGCCTGAACGCTTCCTTTTCCGAGCAGAAGGGTCAGAGTCAACTTTGGGTCGATAATGCTTCTTTGCCTTCTTCTTCTCCTGTGGAAGAATTGAAGAATGGAGTCCCATAGTTCTTGCCATGAGTTCGCACAAGTCTGGGTGAGAATGGTTAGAAGCAACAGTGTTAGATAAGTATATATTCGAAATATAGATATATATATATATATATATAATTTTTTGAAAAAAAGAGAGAGAGAGAGAAAAGAAGAATTTTCGAAAAAAAAAACGAAAAAAAAAGAAAAAAAAGAAACAGAAAAAAATAACACAAAACAAAAAAAAATAATAATTAAGATGATTAAAAAAAAAGAGAGAAGAAGAAGAAAATCTTACTTGATTTGATGAAAGCGTAGAGGAGCTCTTGAAAAACTGAGTTCTGAATTTGCTTTGAAAGGTTTCAAAGTGACTATGAGAAAATATCAAAGATCAAAGAGGTTATTTATAGGGATTTAGTGTCCTTGTTAAAATAGAATTCTTGTTGTCTAAGTAACTTGCTAAATAGTTGTCCTAATGTGAGCAGGACTCCTTACGCGCGCGGGATTCACTTGCTTGTGCGGGGTTTGGCTGCCCCTGCACTATGCGCGGGCTTGGCTGCCCTTGCGCTGTGCGCGGGGCTCGGTTGCCCCTGTGTGTTCGCGGGGCTTACTGCCTCTGCGCATCCGCGGGGCTTGCTGCCCCCTGCGCATGTGCGCGGGGCTTGGCTGCCCCTGCGCATATGCGTGGGATGCTTGCCCCTACACGCATGTACGGGGTTTGCCCGATTTACGTACCTACGCGAGGGTTTGCTCCCTCTGCGTACCTTACCGTTCGGCCTTCACTCTCCGCTTCAACCACAGACCTCCATTTTTTTCTCAAAAAAAAAAGGAAAAAAATGCTTATCACCTCATATTGCGCATGGATGCAAGGACATGCTATGATGTTACATACTTTCTTATTATCACATGCATAAGAAATTCTAATGTTTAAATTCCTTATGCATGGGGCAAAATGTAGATGTTGATTTTTGTCGACATTATAAATTTCATATAACTGATGGTGTTGATCCAAGATGCGTGGCAGGGTCTCAAGATCAACCTCATCATGGGATGTGATGGAGGGTTTGGCTTGGAGGCTCAGACTAGGAGGTAGTTGGGAACCCCTCCTAACCTTTCCCTGATGAGAGAGTGATGTTACCCTACTTACAACCCCTCCTAACTATGCCAGTTTATTTTATTCTTAAATAAATCATGGGTCCTCATTTGTGGCACATGCACTTCCACTATCCCATGATTTACTCAGCACTCACCACCCATAAAACCCACTATCCCACGTTCTTATAAACAGGACTTGCTTGAAGTAACTTCCAGATGGTGGTTACTTAATCATTTTGCCTATAAATAGTCTTCTTCTGACACTTGAGAGGATTGATGAAATTTTAGCCAAAGAACCTACACATTTGACATTCCAAAAGCTTTGAAATCAAACTACACTACAAACTTCAAATTTCAAGCCTTCAAAGGCTGAAACCACCACCTGCCACCACACATTCATCTCTCAGGGTCTGCTATAGTCTTCCTCTCCACCCCCTCTTGCACCTCCTTACGGTGTCTGTGACGTTTCCTCACCTCTCAATCAAGAACCTGTTCCACAGGTGGTCAAAAGCATCGGTAGGTGATAGCTTGTGTAATTGAGCTACCAAACTTTTGAATACTAACATGAGCTACCAAACTTTTGAATACTAACATGTCTCCCCAAGGCCCTAGTAGAAGGAATTAAAGTTTGAGATATTCCATCCATCAATATTCCACTTGATCTTTATATTGATAGTCCTATCAGTTCCTAATTAGGAACCCTTACCTCGTATAGTTGTCACAAAAATGTTGGTTTTCCAAGATTCTGAGACATCCCAGCCTCACATTGCTTTCTTTCCAAGTGTTGGGATAAGTCACCTGACCCCTTTCCTCCGTCTTACTTCCATGCTATTGTCTCAGAACTGTGTGGTTACTCTGATCACCACCAAATCAACTGTTTCACTAGCCGAGTCCGAATACATTTCTTTCTTTCTTTCAACTCATCCAGAAATCAACCATATTGAATTCCAAGTACCTCCAATGCAACCTTCCAATACCACTTCTAATGATCCTTTTGTTATCCTATTCAAAGCTACTAGCCGCTCTGCCCATCTTATACATCCATTAATATGTTCTTTATGTCCACCTCTCTCTGCCATCTTTTCTGATTTAGTAGTACTCTCTGGTGTCAACAAAGTTGCTGCTGATCTCGGCATTCCTAATTACACTGTATCCACCACTTCCGTCAATTTTCTTTCTCTTATGGCCTACCTTCAAATCCTGACAACTGATGCTGCTAAATTGAGCAATAGTTCTAGTGAAATTGAGATCCCAGGCCTCACCCGAATTCCTATATCAAGCTTTCCACCTCCATTCTTGAACCCTGATAACCTTTTTACAGCAAGCCTTCTTTTAAATGCAAGAGCTCTCAAAGATTGCAAAGGAATTCTGATGAATACCTTTGAATTCTTTGAACCTGAAACTCTTTCAGCTATCAACCATAAGAGAGCTTTAAGTATGCTCCCACCAATTCTCCCCATAGGACCATTAGAAACATATGAGCTCAAGAAGGACCAGGGTAGGTATCTACCTTGGCTAAACAACCAACCAGCAAATTCTGTTGTGTTCGTAAGCTTTGGAAGCAGAACAGCCATGTCTAAAGATCAAATAAGGGAACTGAGAGATGGTTTGGAAAAAAGTGAGTATCGATTCCTTTGGTTGCTCAAGACCAAAAAAGTTGACAAAGATGATAACGAAGATCTGGAAGACTTTTAAAAAGCATTTCATTTCTAGAAAGAACAAAGCACAAGGGTATGGTAAGAAAGGAATGGGTGAACCAGCAAGATATTTTAGCACATCCTGCCATTGGAGGTTTCGTAAATCATTGCGGTTGGAACTCAGTAATGGAAGCAGGTCAGAGAGGAATTCCAATGCTGGCATGGCCTCAACACGGTAACCAAAGAGTGAATGCCGAGGTTTTGGAGAAGGCAGGGCTTGGAATATGGGACAGGACATGGGGCTGGGGTGGTCAGAGATTGGTTCAACAGGGTGAGATTCAGAAAAAGATCTTTGAGTTGATGACAGATGAGAAGCTGAAGAGCAATGCCAAGAAGGTAGGGGAAGAAGCCAGGAAAGCTACTTGGAGTGGTGGAAGTTCCACTAAGACCATCCTGGAAGTCATTGAATCATTAAAGAAAAACAAGAGATGCTGAGGCGTTTGTTCCTTTTTAGTCAATTTCTGCTTAACTTCCTGATTGTTTTGGGTTCTCTTAAGAGAGATTACAAAAATGTTATGTTGTTGAAGCAGGAATTTCCTTGAATCAAATTAACAAATTAACGAAACTCGTTCAATTGGCATTAGCTGAATATTAATCTCATAAACAATGTGATTTTCTCTTGTATATAGCAATTTACTTTTCAAAGTGCATTTTTATGCTATATATATAGGAAAATGCTAAATAGTGCACCCATGCACCATTTAATGTGCTAAATTTAGAAAGTTTCATATAATTAATGCATCAATTTTTTAATTCAAAAAAAAATTACTACATTAAATAAAAAGTAATTTTCTTAAATGGAAAGTTAACTAACCTTGAAGGGTGCTTGGGTGCACCTGTTAGCAAACCTATATATATATATATATATATATGCGCTAAAGGTCCAAATTAGGCCTAAACTTTTACAAAATAATGCAATTTAGGCCTAATCCACTAAATTGAAACAATCAAGGGCTAAACGTTATAAAAGTGTAACAATTAAGGCCCATGTGACGGAAGAACGCGCGTAAAGTACACTCCCAGCGACCGCGTGAAGAATTTTTTGGAGGGCAGGTGTAGTTTTCTTTTTATTTTCTCATGCACCAAAACCACACCGTTTCATCAGTGTATATATATACATATATATATATATATATAAATATTTAAAGGCCTAAACAAATTTTCTCTCATCTTTCCTTCTACTTTTTCTTTTCTCTAGCCTTTTCTATTCTCTCTCTAGAAATCAACCCCCTCACCCAAGAACCCATCGCATCGCCCAGATTTTGGTGAGACCACCACGTCGGTGCCGTTTCATGATTATATGATGACTTGTTGTTTTGGGTTGTTGTTGCTCTGCTTGTGGTGTGGTTTTGGGAAGCAGGGGCTCTCTTTCGTCTGTTGGTCTTGTGGTGATGACTGTTCACTTGCTGGCAATTGGATTATGACTTGATTTCAGGTTGATGAGGGCGGGCTTGCTGGCTTTCGCCTTGGGTTGGTTGCTGCCTTTTGTGGTCCCGTTCTTGTGTTTTTGTTTTTGCTCCTGGTTCTTTTCTTTTTGTTTGGGATGACGTTTGTTAACTTTCTTATTCAATTAAAATTTTCCTTTCAAACAAAAGTTCCCAGGCTGCTATAGTAGGGGACATGCTGGGATATCAGAATGCATCGAATATAATGTGGATGATATACCCAACCTTTTATGGGATTTGGTGTTTTAGCCCTGCTGCGAGAGCTGGTATCTTGCAAGGCAGCAGCTCATACAGTCGCCAAAGCACCTACACTTGCTAGGAAAAAGAGGGATGGGGGCTTGAGCTTGAGTTAAGATGCAAATGATCTCTTCTTTAATTTTCCAATTCTTTCTAGTCACATGTAGAACATTCTGGTTTCATTTCATTTTTAAGATTATAATGTAAATATGAAATCAAGAATTACCCAATATCTTAAGCAAATATTAGAACACCAATATGATAATAAGATAATATACATACCTGATTGAGCAGCCATGACAATTTAGCGGAAGCAAGTGTTTCCGGTCAAGCTATGGTCTTCCTCTTCTTCTTCTTCTTCTTATGGCAGATCTCAATGGGAAGAAACTGACGTTATGAAGAGAAGAGGGGACCTTAGCCACTTATTTATATTAACCTTAATTATCCCAGTAGTAATCCTCCCCATAAAAGGCCTACTAGGCTAGGCCTACACAACTGCCATACCACACTAATTCAAAAGAGATGTGCAAAGCCCACACAATAAAGATCACTTATCAAAATTGGGCCTTCATGCTTGTTTCCCACATAGACCAAATTACTAGCCTGTTTTAATAAACAACAAATGACCAATTAATAGTAGCCCACAAAATAGAAAATTCTAACATTCTCCCACTTGGGCAATATTAATTGGTGTTTATTTTAAATTTTAAAAAATATTTTCAAAAAAAAATGACACCAGGCTAGTTAACTTAATTTTTGATGTGGCCACAATTTGAAAACAATTCAGTCCATAGAAACAACATCTCATGATCCTGTCCATTAAAACCAACAAATATTGAATCATGGCAGCCTTTGTACCCTTTAATGATACAAGACCAATCCATGGTTACAAGTATAAGTGATCTTATCAACAATGGATCTTAGTGTGGTTGTGTAGCAAGAAAATAGCACCAAATGTGATCTTAATGTGCTACTTTCATTGTTGGTCCTCTTTATGATTTGTCTAAACAATATGAGAAATATCTTTGGCATCAACAATATGCTTGTATGTCTCCCACTGATCCTTGAGATCACTATATGGTGTCATTTATGAGACATACCCAATTGACAAAACAGTCCTACTTAAGATAGACACCAAGTCTTAAGATTTTACAACATATATAAGCAAATCTTCATCAAAGTATATGTGCATATGAAAATAGAAGATAGCATGGATAATTCTCAATGAGAATCATCAATCAATCATCATAATGATGTTTCAAAACATAAATGAGTCTCAATATAAATAATGTAAACTATAATGTGAGAATTCAAAACTCCCACTAACCAAGTACATTAAAAGACTCAATAATACCCATGCTCTCAACATGTCTACTAAATGCTATAGGTCTCAACCCTTTAGTCAAAGGATCAGCAAGCATACTATCGGTGTCAATACGCTCAACAACTATGTCACCATTTTTCACAAAATCCCTCACCTTGAGGTATTTTATCTCTAAATGTTTAGACCCGCTAGTAGTTTTGTTGTTCTTAGAAAACAACACTGCAGATCTATTATCACAGTAAATCATCAATGGTCTAGAGATAGAATCAATAACACAAAGGCCTGAAACAAAATTTTTAAGCCAAATAGCTTGCGTAGCAGCCCCATAACAAGCAACAAACTCAGCCTGCATAGTTGAAGAAGCTAAAAGTGTTTGTTTAACACTCTTCCAAGAAACAGCTCCTCCAGCTAACATAAAAATGTACCCTGAGGTGGACTTCATATCATCCTGACATCCAGCAAAATCAGAATCTGTATACCCAATAATCTCAAGATTATCCACCTTTCTATACACTAACATATAATCTTTAGTCTTCTGCAAATACCTCATTACTTTCTTAGCAGCAACCCAATGATCTAAACCAGGGTTAGAAAGATATCTGCCAAGAACACTTACCGCAAAGGCAATGTCAGGTCTGGTACAAACCTGAGCATACATGAGACTCCCCACTGCACAGGAATAGGGAATGCTCTCCATAGACTTCATTTCCAAATCATTCTTTGGACACTGATTGAGACTAAGCTTATCACCTTTAATGATAGGTGCATCTCCAGGTTTACAATTCTGCATATTAAACCTTTTAAGCACACGATCAATATAAGCCTTCTGAGAAAGTCCCAATAAATTCCGAGATCTATCCCTATGAATCTCAATCCCAAGCACAAAAGAGGCTTCACCAAGATCTTTCATGTCGAAAGTCTTGGTCAACATCTGCTTAGTTTCATGCAACAATCCAACATCATTACTAGCAAGTAAGATGTCATCTACATACAGTACAAGAAAAATGAATCTACTCCCACCAATTTTAAGGTATATGCATTGATCAACCTTATTCTCCTCAAAACCCATGGAAGTAACAACCTCATCAAATTTCAAGTACCACTGTCTAGAAGCTTGCTTAAGCCCATAGATAGACTTTTTGAGTCTACACACCAAGTGTTCACCTCTAGGCTCCTCAAAACCCTCAGGTTGCTTCATATAAATCTCCTCACTAAGATCGCCATTCAGAAAAGCTGTCTTCACGTCCATCTGGTGAAGCTCTAAGTCAAAATGTGCTACTAAGGCCATAATGATTCTAAAAGAATCCTTGGAAGACACTGGTGAAAAGGTCTCATTATAATCTACTCCTTCTCTTTGAGTAAATCCGTTTGCCACCAATCTAGCTTTAAATCTCTCAATTTTCCCTTTGGAATCTTTCTTGGTTTTATAGACCCATTTGCAACCAATTGACCTACAACCTTTTGGAAGCTCAACAAGCTCCCAAACATAATTTTGAGTCATAGAGCTCATCTCATCTTTCATTGCATCCATCCACATATCAGACTGAGAACTATTAACTGCTTCACTAAAGCTCACAGGATCCACAACATGACTAATATCATAATCACTTTCTCCAAGAAAAACAACATAATCATCAGAAATGGTTGACCTCTTTTGCCTAGTAGATCTTCTCAAGGGAACATCAACCTCATTATTTTGAATAGGAGAAACTTCAATTGGAGCATTATCAATATTTTGAGGAGTAGGATCAATAATGTGTTGTCCAGGATCTTCTCTCTCAACATCCATAGGCACCACACTACGTTGTGAAACAGGCAGAGGAAGATCAACGTGTCTAGGAAGTTCACTATCAACATTATCTACCACAACATCATCTGCCACATCCCATTCAAGAAATTTCGCCACTTATGACTCCACAACTTTAGTGCCACGTGTAGGACAATAGAACTTATATCCCTTAGAATGGGCTGGGTATCCTATGAAGAATGAGCGAGTAGTTCTAGGTTCAGTTTTCTTTTCAAAAGGATTATAGATTCTAACCTCAGCAGGACAACCCCAAACTCGAAAATGGTTCAAACTAGGTTTCCTACCAGTCCACAATTCAAAAGGTGTTTTGGGAACAGATTTACTAGGTACTCTGTTAAGAATATACAAGGCAGTCTTAATGGCTTCACCCCAAAGAGACTCAGGAAGGTTAGTTCTACTCATCATGCTCCTCATCATATCTTTAAGGGTGCGATTACGCCTTTCAGCCACACCATTTTGTTCAGGACTACCAGGCATAGTATATTGGGCAACAATCCCACATTCTTGCAAGTATTTGGCAAATGGACCCATATGCTGCCCAATTGTACCATGTTTGCCATAATACTCACCACCACGATCAGACCTAACAATCTTGATGACTTTCCCTAATTGTTTTTCTACTTCAGTTTTAAAAACTTTGAATTTTTCAAGAGCATTAGATTTTTTATCAATCAAGTAAAGATAACCATAACGAGAAAAATCATCAATAAAAGTAACAAAATATTTGTTACCACACAAAGTAGGTGTAAGAGGTCCACTAATGTCAGTGTGCACAATTTGCAAAAGGTCAGAACTTCGAGTTGCCCCTTTCTTCTTAGTCTTAGTCATTTTCCCTCTAATACAATCAACACATGTGTCTAAGTTTTCAAAATCAAGAGAAGGTAAAATGTTGTCTTTTATGAGTCTTCCAACTCTTTCATTAGAAATGTGACCTAATCTTTTATGCCACAACAAAGAAGACCTCTCTTTAATCAAAGACCTTTTAGACACAATGTTTTCAACATTCATGCAACTATACTCATTATTAGGAGATAAACTCAATTTGTAGAGACAATCAACAAGTTTAAAATTTCCAACAATATTTGAGTTTAAAATCAAATCAACATTTCCATTTCCAATGCCAAAATAGTATCCAACTTTGTCTAAAGCAGAAACAGAAATCAAATTTCTCCTAAAAGATGGAATATGAAAAACATAATTCAAAACAAGTTCAAAACCAGAACTCAAATTTAAACCTATGGTTCCTACATGCTTAACATCTACTTCAGCATTATTTCCAAGTTTAAGCTTGGCCTCACTCTCACTTGGCTTCCGTTTGCTTTTGAATCCCTGCAATGTACAAGCAACATGAACAGTTGCACCACTATCAAGCCACCAAGAATTCGGTGGGGCACTAACAAAATAGGATTCATAACAAACGAGAGCTAGTGAGTTGAGAGTTAATGAGTTACCTCCTTGTTTATTCTTTTTCTCTAACCAAGATTTAAACCTGAGGCAATCGACCCTGATATGACCTTTCTTCTTACAAAAGAAGCACTTGACATCTTTCTTAATGGCAGCATTTGGACCTCTTATCCATTTAGTCTGACCACTAGCCTGTCCCTTATCGTCCTTAACCTTATTAGGAGCATTAAACCTAATCTTCCCAGGTTTTCCAAGGTTCTTTCGGTAATGAGGTTTGGAATGGGTGGTAAGTAAGGCAATCTCATTTTTTTTCTTTCTTGAGTTTTTCTTCCTCAGAAACACATTTGGCAATAAGGTCATTGACACTCCAGGTTTCATTCACAGCATTATAGGCAGTTTTGATTTGGGTGAACTCATGAGGTAAAGCATTCAAGGCATGGTGAACAAGGAATTGGTCAGGGAGAGAAATTTGGTGGGCACCTAGTTTGGTTTGAATGTGGACCATTCTCATAATGAAATCTCTAACACCTCCTTCACTGTTGTATTTCATACTCGTCAGCTCACTCATAAGAGCCCCAGCCTCAGACTTATTGGATTGTTCATACCTATTGCCTATAGCAGCATAAAGCTCCTTAGCATTTTCAATCTTTTCTAGACCACTCATCAGATGTTCAGCAACGGTTCTCCTAATGGCCTCTACACACATACGGTTTGCTCTATCCCATTGAGCAAACAACTCCTTTTCAGCAGCAGTGCTTTGATCAGTGAGAGCTGCAGGCTTATTAACACGCAAGGCTATGTCTATCTCACTCATAACAAAAGCAAAGTTCAAGTCCTTAGACCACCTCTTATAATTAGAGCCATTCAGAATCTCAACAGTAGCTTGATTCTTATTCACACCAAAAGTCACTGATTAAAACAAAAATAATGCAACTTATTAGTTAATGGGCAAATATATTAAGCAACAATTCATAATGTGCCAATGAACAACCAAGAGCCCTGGTGTATCATCACAAACTCCCCTTTGGGCAGAGAATGTAACATACTAATAGGTACTCTTCATATAAAGCTAACATGAGATATTCCAATTTTGAATAGCTATCCCCTTTGGGCAGATAGAAATTCTAAACCAGTTTATCACAATCATAATGCTTTATATAACATACCAAATTGACTTACACAATAACCCCCTTTGGGCAGGCGATTGTATAAAACAATCAAGGTACAATCCTGTAGCCAACGAATGAGATAATTTTTATTAATATCCATAAGTGAGCCACTTTGGCAGCCAAACACTTATATCAACTAATAAAAGATTTTCTCAAACCAGGAAAAAATTAAATTTGCCCAATTACAAAATTTGTATACTTGACAAAATGTATACAATAGACCATTCAATATGAGATACGGATATCAAATGTATCTCATGGTCTTTCAAAAGTTATACGTTGCATTTAATCTCAATGTTTTGATCCTTATCAAACTGATTGGTTCCAAAATGTCAACAAGTCATGCATATCTATTTTGGCTTAAATTAAAATAATACATAAATGCCAAAATATTTCACAATCAAACAATTTTAATAGTGACATTTGTCGGGGAAGTGTTATGAAAGTGGACATAAATGCCAAAATATTTCACAATCAAACAATGAGTCTTGAAATAATTGCCGACACAACAAGACTTGTTTTAAATAATTAAATAATCATAATAATTAACAATGATTACTAATACCAACAAAAGGTTATGGAAAAGTAATAGATGAATAATTTAAATATAATATATATAAAACAAATGCCAATCCGTGACAAGCTCAGCAAATTCCCAATCGTCTTCAACCTCTAGACGGGTATAGCTCAACCCGCTAAACCAATTTTTCGACCCATTCGGGTCAGCTTTATTTTCAACCAGTTTTAATAAATTTTTTGACTACCGAAACTTCATGTAATCTCAATTTCGACATATTCATACAAAACCCATGTATCAAAACTTATTAAAACATCAAGAATTGAAATAATAAGCAAGAAGTATTATGGGTTTTAAGCTAATTCACAAGCCGTATAAAAACTTGATTACCAGTCAAGAAGAAATCAACTTTTATACGATCTAAACTTATTATTCGAACTAAATAAGACTTGGGTCCTAATATCACTTAAGATCTAGCTCTGAATACCACATGTAAATATGAAATCAAGAATTACCCAATATCTTAAGCAAATATTAGAACACCAATATGATAATAAGATAATATACATACCTGATTGAGCAGCCATGACAATTTAGCGGAAGCAAGTGTTTCCGGTCAAGCTATGATCTTCCTCTTCTTCTTCTTCTTCTTATGGCAGATCTCAATGGGAAGAAAATGACGTTATGAAGAGAAGAGGGGACCTTAGCCACTTATTTATATTAACCTTAATTATCCCAGTAGTAATCCTCCCCATAAAAGGCCTACTAGGCTAGGCCTACACAACTGCCATACCACACTAATTCAAAAGAGATGTGCAAAGCCCACACAATAAAGATCACTTATCAAAATTGGGACTTCATGCTTGTTTCCCACATAGACCAAATTACTAGCTTGTTTTAATAAACAACAAATGACCAATTAATAGTAGCCCACAAAATAGAAAATTCTAACATATAATTGCAAGTTCATTAATACTGTCTTTTGAGTTGGTTGACATAAATTGGTTTTGATTTTGTATAATAGCTCAAATTTGATAAGTTTCATAAGAGATAACACCGGTTGTGGGTTTGGGGGAAATGGTTTTTGAGTTTGAGGAATGTTTGGTTGATAAGAAAGTTTTAAGAAAATTTGGAAATGAAACAGTTAGACATGCAAAGAAAAATATCTTTTTATTTTTTTATTCATTTTTAAAAATTTAGTTTACTTTCTCGTTTTGTGGCAAAAAATTCAAAAAATAAAAAAGCTTTTTGGAATAAAATAATTTTTTAATTATTTATCAAATAAATATGCCTCAAATCATTGTCTGCCATGTGTTCATCATTACTAACTTAATGATGCGTGTAAGTTACTTTCGTCAACTAAGCCTTAATTGTTACCCTTTGATAACGTTTAGTTATTCGATCAGATCTAAATCGTATTATCCCGCAAACGTTTTAGCCTAATTTAGACCTTTATCCTATATATATATATGGGGTCAAATTCTTTGTCATGACTTACGAGTTGGATATGCATTAAGCTCAACCATGGCCCTGAGCCAGTGGCTCAATAGCTCATGCTCCCATCGTGGCCATGCTTATATCCCTGGCTCCTTTAATGCCTACCAGAAAAAGCTCCCCTCGGCCGCTACGCGGGATCTTATATTATATTACATTATTTATATATTTATTATTATTATTATTATTAATAAACAAACATATAAACATTTTTGGCCAAAAAAACAAACAAACATATATATAAACATTAATTTAATTGTTATAATAGTTTTTCAAGCTTTCTAAAGGTGACTAATAAAATTTTCATTCTCAGTAATTCCTTTCCAAATTGCTGTTCATAAACATCATTAACCACATAGCATATATATTAATAAAAGTGTATTTTACTAATAAATAGGTCTAAATAATACTAAGGAAATTAAAAAGGTGAAAGGAATTCACATAAAATTAAAAACGTATTAAAAATCAAATTAAGTAATCATTCGCTAAAAACTTATATACATATAAAAATTATTTTTAATTGTTTGTGCTGGCATTAGAGAAATTTTCTTATTTCATTCTATTTTTATCTAACTTTAAAGTCTAAAAACGCTAAAAAATTTTCTTTTCACACATATAGATAATTTGAAAAAACCAACCATACTTTAAATTAGTACAATGTATCATAATTTAATAAATCATAGTTTATATTTTCTTTTAGACCGGTTCATCAATAATTAATCTTTTATTATATATTAAATATTATACTTGATGTAGTTTAAATACTATGAAAAATTATTATATAGATCCGACCTACCAAATTAATGTTGGTCCAATCCCTAAAATTGTATCAACTCAAAGTAACTTTTAAATTTCAGCAAAAACTTTAGCCATAAGTTTAACTCAAGTTTTAAAAAGTATAATTTATACTGACTCGGTGGGTTAGATTTATGTACTTACTCCACAAATAATATAGATTATAGATTTTAGTCATTAACCAAATTTTATGATTATATTAATTGATATTTTATTTATTAATTGAATTTTAGAAAAGCGTTAATTTTTTTGGCCAAATTATAACATTAATTTAATCATATGATTTTTTGGAAAAATATATTTACTTATAATTTAAAATAATTTTTTGTTTTTCTCTTTGATATAGTCACATTCCGTGTGTCATTAAAACAACAAATAAAATAAAAATAATTAGAAAAGTAAAAACTTAAATTAAAGAAAAAGGAGAAAATAAAACAAAAGAAAAACAAGAAAGAAAAGAATATTAAAATAATAAATAAAAGCAAAATAATTAGAAAAGTAAAATAAATTAATTTAAAAAAGAAAAATCAAACAGTAGAAAAAATTGAAAAGAGAAAAACAACCAATGGGGGCGTCTAAAGAGGCCATGTATCCTTCTTAATATTTTATTATAGATGGGGATTTATTTTATTTTATTCCTAAAGAGAAAAGCTCAATCATATGGTTCTGTGACTGGATTAATTTTTCTTAGAATGAAAATATCATTAAGGTATACGTTTAATATATAAAATGGTCATTGAACTTAATACGAAATTATAATTTTAGTCATTTCGCTTTTATTTTAAACTTTTTAGCTCTTGAACTTTAATTGTTTTAATATTATAGTTTTTGATATTAACATAGCCTACCTAAACACTAATACATAGAATTTTCATATTACATCATATCAACGTCGAGAGCTACATTATTTAAAAATTAAAATTCGAAAGTTAAAGAGTCTAATATAAAAATTGAATAACTAAAATGATAATTTCATATAAATTCAAAGAACATTTTATATATTTTTTCGGTAATAGTGCAATAAATCTTATTAAAGTGATCTTATTAAGCCCTAATATTTTTACAGCTACAATCAGACAAAAAATGGGAAGTCTCCAAGATAGGAGGCAATTGATTAAGCAGGCTGATCGTATTATAATGTAAATATATGGTTTTGAATCCCATCAGAAGACAATAATTTAATGCATCTTGCTTATGAATGTTAGTTGATTAGAAATCGTTACCGAACTATTTGGTCAACTGTGTCACATGGAGATATTTGGCTTCTATGAGTTACCAAACTTTAAGATATTCCATCAGTGTCCATCTGTTCATATGCATAAATGCTGCTTGCTCTTTCCATCTACATGGATGTAAGTTCCAAGTGAACCTTTTTACGCTTTACCCTCAGATAGTTGTGTGGCCAAAATGTCGATTTCCCAAGATTCTGAAACACCTCAGCCTCACATTGCTCTCTTTCCAAGTCCTGGGATGGGCCACCTGACCCCTTTCCTCCGTCTTGCTTCGACGCTGTTGTCTCATAACTGTATGGTAACTCTGATCACTACCAAACCTACTGTTTCAGTAGCCGAGTCCACTTATATTTCAGATTTTCTTTCAACACATCCAGATATCAGTCATATTGAATTCCAAGTCCCTTCAATGGAACCTTCCAATACATCTTCCGATGATCCATTTTTTATCCAATACGAAGCTACTAGCCGCTCTTCCCATCTTATACATCCTTTAATATCTTCTTTGTCTCCATCTCTCTCTGCCATCTTTTCTGATTTTCTAGTACTCTCTGGTGTCAACAAAGTTGCTGCTGATCTTGGGATTCCTAATTACACCGTATCCACCACTTCTGCCAAGTTTCTTTCTCTTTTGGCATATCTTCCAATCCTGACATCTGATGCTGCCAAGCTGAGCAACAGTTCTACTGAAATTAAGATCCCAGGCCTAAACCCACTGCCCATATCAAGCATTCCACCTCCATTCTTTAACCCTGATCATCTTTTTACAGCATCCCTTGTATCAAATGCCAGATCTATTCCGGAATGCAAAGGAATTCTAATGAATACGTTTGGTTCCTTTGAGCCTGAAACTCTGTCAGCAATCAATAATAGGAGAGATTCAAGCAATCTCCCACCAATTCACCCAATAGGACCATTAGAAACATATGAGCTCAAGAAGGACCAGGGTTGTTACCTACCGTGGCTAAACAATCAACCAGCAGAATCTGTTGTGTTTGTAAGCTTTGGAAGCCGAACAGCCATGTCAAAAGATCAAATTAGGGAAGTGAGAGATGGCCTGGAAAAGAGTGAGTATCGATTCCTTTGGGTGCTAAAGACCAAAATTGTTGACAAAGATGACAGGGAAGATTTGGAAGAATTATTAAGCATTTCATTTCTAGAAAAAACAAAGCACAAAGTTATGATACTAAGGGAATGGGTGAACCAGCAAGATATTCTATCACATCCTGCCATTGGAGGTTTTGTAAGTCATTGTGGGTGGAACTCAGTAATGGAAGCAGCTCAGAGAGGTATTCCGATGCTGGCATGGCCCCAACATGGGGACCAAAGAGTGAACGCAGAAGTTTTGGAGAAGGCGGGGCTTGGAATATGGGACAGGACATGGGGCTGGAGTGGTCAGAGATTGGTCGAACAAGGTGAGATTCAGGAAAAGATCAGTGAGCTGATGACAGGTGAGAAGCTGAAGAGCAGAGCCAAGAAGGTAGGGGAAGAAGCTATGAAAGCCACGGGAAATGGTGGAAGTTCCACAAGGACAATCCAGAGTGTCATTGAATCGTTGAAGCAAAAGAAGATAAACTGAGGTGTTTGTTCCATTTTTGTTAATTTCTTGTAACCTTGCTGATTGTTTTGGGTTCTCTGACAAGAGAAAAACAAACATGGAATGTTGTTGAAGCAAGAAAATTCTTGCCTCAAGTCTCTAATTACTAGTGTTCCAAATTTCAGTGAACTGCTTTGATTCAACTTTTCTTTAACATGTAAATTAACCATGTGAAAGATGCTGAACTGAACATGACGTTTAACTTTTTCATCAACTTTTGGTTGTTGATATGCTATTTAATAGTATTCTGACTTCTTATACTGCAGAGAACAATGCTAAGCAGTGCCTCAGGATTCAGATCAGTAGATTCTTCAAGTCACGATAAAAACAAGCTCAGGAAAGTAACATTTTACTAGTTAAGCTTGGAGCTCTTTGTCAATTAAAATTTAGATCAATAGTTCGTTATTTCTTGAAAATAGTTAAAAAAAGACTTAATACCCAACTTGTCCCTTAAACTATAATAAAAAGAGATATATTACCTCCTTAACTTTTATTATTTAAGACTGTTTACTTTCTGAACTTTTGTTTTGAGACATATAAGTCTTTAGATGGTCAAAAATTTAACAGAAACTATTTAGTCCCTTACCAAGTACTGACGTAGTTTTTCCACGTTAAGTTTTTAATTCAAAAATAAAAGTTAGGGTTCTTAATTTTTGACTATTTTCATTAAATTAAATTTCCATCAATCTAGGGGTTTAGGTAGAAATGGCAATCGGGCGGGTCGGACAGGTTTCGGGCCAGACCTTTTACGTTCGAGTATTCGAGTTAGAGCTTGTAGCGAGTTTAGATCTCTTCAGGTTCAGGTTTTTTCAGGTTTGGACTTAATCAGGTTTGAGTTGATTCGGGTTCGGATCGTTTTCGGATTAGGTTAACTCGGGTTCGGGCCAGGTTTCGGGCTGATTTTGAACTTTTTTGAATTTTATGTAAAAATTTTTTATATAGAAATGAAATTTTCAAAATCTTAAATCCGAAAGGTCAATTATTTTTTATTTACTATACTTTTGTATTTAATCATATATATAAAGTAGTATAAAAAAATTTATGAAAAAGAAAGAGTAGTAATCAATAAATTGGAAATAATTAAATTTGGAGAAGACATATTATATATATATATATATTTATTTATTTATAACACTAAGTAAATAAGAAGATATATATATATATATATAATTAAGTCAATACCATACACATTACATAAATTAGTATATAATATATTATTAACAAAAACATATCATACTCATTAGATATTGACATTACTTAAATAAATTGTTAGATTTAAAAGTAAAACATATATCAATAAGAGTAAGAAATGATAAAATAATTTATTAATTAAGGGTAAGATGATCTTAACTCTTGATTCTTACAAGTTAAAACTAAAATTCCTAGTAGTAATTAAAATGAATGTAACATTATATATTTATAACATGGTAATTGCATTTACATATATTAGTTCCACCCATAATGACTTACAAAACCTCCAATGGCAGGATGTGATAGAACCCACAATTGGTTCGGGTAATTTCGGGTTCGAATCGTTTCAAATTGGGTTTATTTCGGGATTGGGCCATTTTGGATTAGGGTTCGACTGAATTCGGGTGGTTGACTTTTTTAGTCAATCGGGTTTTAGTCAGGTTCAGGTCTGGGTTATTCGGGTTGACTTTTTTTGGGGTTCGATTTGCCATCTCTAGGTTTAAGTATCTCAAAATAAAAGCTTAGAGGCTTAAGTATCTCAACATAAAAGTTCAAAAAGCAAATTGTCTCAAATAAAAGTTCAAAAGGTAGTTTATCATTTTTGATATAGTTCATGGAACAAATTAGGTATTAAGCCGTTAAAAAATGGAAGCAAATAAAAATCCATTACCTTATATTACCAGAAAAATGACCATAACTCATATCTAGAATCAATTTGGTTTAAACGCGCGTTAGCAAAAAGATAAAGGTTTTGATGGATGGAGTTGCTTGAATGGGTATGAAAATGATCTAGCTATCAAAACAGTTAGAAATTTCTAAATTGTGATCGGCAACTGTAGTACAGATATTGTAGGTAATACGCTTTGAACGGTGGCCGAAAAATTTAAAAACGTAAAACAACAGCCTTAAGTTCCAGTCATCTAGTTACAGTACAAGGACTATCAACGACCATCAATAAATTAAGGCCCAATTTTTGGACCATCAATATATTAAGGATTGCCCGTCTGTCCTTCCAAAAAAAGATGAAAAAAAGGATTGCCTCCGAGCAACTTCTAGTTCATCATAATATTAGTAAGAAGTTTTGTAATTGAATGCATTAATAGATCTCTAACCTAATACTCCTATCTATAACAATATATAATTATTATCTCTATTATAAGATTTTGTTTATTTTAATTTTATTTAATTTAATCCTTATACTCTTTTAAAAGTGACAAATTAAATACAAGCATTCCATTTCCATTTATAAGTTCATAATGCAATGAGAGGTTGACATTTGACATCCACATGAATAATATTTGTGTAATACAAATTCTCATGTGCTGCCTTTTTTCCAAAAAAAAAAAAGAGATAAATTTAAAAAAATTAGATTAATTATTTTCTAAAATTATGATAGCATTGAGTTAAATTTCTATTCCAAAAATATTATTATCAATATACTTATTATCATAAGCATCAATGACTCGTGTCTTGGAAAAATAAACTATTGTTACTTAATGAACATCATTATATATTTATTTTTGTATTAGATTTGAATATGATTTTTTTTAACAAATAAATTCATTAGTATTTAGTAATTTCATTGGGTCTTGACGAATTTGGAATCAACTTGTATCGGACTCCAAACGAAGAGAAACTTTCTCAAGCCTTAGGACTGTCCCACCACGTCAGCCATGGGACTAAATATTAGAATTTTGACAATTCAAGATAATTGCTAAAATTTAGTCTCTAATTTAGAAACAGGTTTAGTCCCCAGTTTTAAGAAGTGAAATTTAAAAGGTAAGTCCTGAAATTAAGGATATTAATGTTGTAGGGTTTTAGTAATTGTAGAAAAATTTTGAATTGTCAAAATTTCACTTGTTGGTCTTATGGCTGACGTAGTGGAATAGTCCTATCTAGAGGTGTCCATGGGCCGGCCGGGCCCAAGCAAGAATTTGTGAAAAAATTTCTTGTCCAAGTCCGACCTGGCCCAACTAAACAGGCATCTTCTTTTGTCCAAGCTCGGCCTTAAAATATTTTTATAAGCCCGAGACCCGTCCAAAAGCCTGTTTTTAAATTTTTTCGTACACTAATTTTAAAAATTAAATTATATTAATTTATAATATAAATAAAAATAAAACAACACATTTAAAAAAAATAATCTAAAATAATTTTTACAAAGTTAACAAAGTCTAAACACTAAGAATATTTGAAAATATCAATATCATATACAAAAAAAAAAAAAGAAAACACCACATTAATAAATAAAATAAATATATAAAAATATATTTATATTAAATGAATAGTAATTCGGGCCGGGCCGGGTCTTGATTTTTTTGCCTATGACCAAGCCCGGCCCGTTTATTAAACGGGCTTTTAAATCTTGTCCAAGCCCGGCCCTCGAAATTAAAAATCTTGTCCAAACCCTCCCAAATATCGAACGGGCCTACGGGCTTAGGCGGGTAGCCCGGCCCTTGAACAGCTCTAGTCCTATCTAATAATTAATTAATTCAATGTTTGACTAGCGTTAAAAAGAAAAAGCCTAATTTAACCATATTAAATATTTTAAAGTAAATTTGCAGCATTAATGGTGAGTTAATAATTTGTAGATGAGAGAATGTCACATCTTGTGTCACGCCCCGACTTACGAGCCTGGTCACGTGACAACCGTCGTACCACCTCGAGATGCGTGCCTCGAAAGGCGGGCTATTCAAGATGGTACAAGACATAAATAAAGGGTATACGAGTAATATATGAAAACATATTAGAAATAATATAGAAAATATTATTAAAATATTTATATAGTATAAGTGGCACGTTTTACGATGCAAACATGCAGCAGAAGAAAATAATAATATAACAATGTGCACTACTATTCCGAGCCAAGATTCACAAGGAAAAATAGGTGGCACCTACAAAATCGTGTCCGCAGTGAGATACTGGGATCATTGTCCATCAGGATGCCTGTCGTCCGTAGTCTGATGACCTGACAATAAAAGGTGAATGGTGTAAGTACAAATATATATGTACCCAGTGTGGGACCTAGTTATAATGACCGATCACCTCAGGCTGGGGATATGAAATAATCCAAAACTTATTTATTAAATCATTTGGTAAAATCATATGAAATCCCACACCAAAACAAATATCAAATGATAATAAACGGGCTAACATCTGAAAATCATCCCAAAAGTACACCCCATGCACTTGGGTGCCTCGCTGGACCGTCAATGGCTATCTCATAATTCAAATCCTTTTTCTTTACTCTTTAGCCCGTTCTCTTGACGTTAGCCATCGCTGTGGTGAAACACAGCTACTTTAAGCCCTGACGAGCTTCCCTATGCGCCTCTCCCGGGGTCTCCACTCACCGTGCCTCTCAAAAGGCGGTCCACGGCTATTTGATTGTATGCTCTCAACTCGGTCCATGCTCCCGTATATTGAAGCACCGAGGACCTACCCAATCACTCATCTCCCAGAGATGTCATATCATCAATAATCATAATAATAATATTTCATATATTCTTTTGAAACTCCCACCCTTAAATCTTTTTATAAACTCATGTGTGAGGGTGGACACTTCATATCCCAAAACGTTATAAACAATTTATAAAGAAATTAGAAAACGGTTGACCCTCAATGGTCAACCATTATAATCCAAGCCACTCATTAGTAAAGGAGAGTTGTATACTCCCAACTATACCTCTCGAATGCCCTAGCTCGGTCGCTATTACTTAATGTCGTACAATCACGTACCTAAATCATCCCAAAAGTACACCCCATGCAATTGGGTGCCTCGCTGGACCGTCAATGGCTATCTCATAATTCAAATCCTTTTTCTTTACTCTTTGGCCCGTTCTCTTGACGTTAGCCATCGCTGTGGTAAAACACAACTACTTTAAGCCCTGACGAGCTTCCCTATGAGCCTTTCCCTGGGTCTCTACTCACCGTGCCTCTCAAAAGGCGGTCCACGGCTATTTGATTGCATGCTCTCAACTCGGTCCATGCTCCCGTATATTGGAGCACCGAGGACCCACCCAATCACTCATCTCCCAGAGGTGTCATATCATCAATAATCATAATAATAATATTTCATATATTCTTTTGAAACTCCCACTCTTAAATCCTTTTATAAAGTCCTGTGTGAGGGTGGACACTTCATATCCCAAAACGTTATAAACAATTTATAAAGAAATTATAAAACGGTTGACCCTTAATGGTCAACCATTATAATCCAAGCCACTCATTAGTAAAGGAGAGTTGTATACTCCCAACTATACCTCTCGAATGCCCTAGCTCGGTCGCTATTACTCAATGTCATACAATCACGTACCTAAATAATCAATTTAAAACCTAATTTGATTAATAAAGGTATTCGGCTAACAATTAAACATTACAACAAAACCTAATTAGGGTTTCTAGGGTCTAGGAAATAAATTGGATAAGTTCGGAAGGTAATTAAGGTCAATTTGGGGGTCTAGGGTTACAAAATTACTAAATTACCCCTATACTACAGTGCTTCACCGTCACTGGTGGCTCACTCCCGGGCTGGAGTGAGTTAATTCGGGGGATTTCCCCCAAATTAGGTTGAGTCCCCTGGCACTCGGCCTTGCACCAAATCAAGCTCAATTTGAGCTTGATTCTCCATCAAATTGGACAAGAATTGAAACATAAGTAGTTTAACATCCTACCCAAAGGATCATAGCTTCAAAAATGGAATTAAGCAACTAATCATGCTCGAATTTCAAATAAAAACACTAAGGGTCTAAGTGTTCTTGAGCTAAACCGAATTTCAATCTTCAATTTATGATTTCTCTCAGCTCACTCAACAAAATATACATATAAACTATCAAATTAAAGCCTGATGAGTCTAGAACAACATACCAAAAGCTCGGCCAATTCCTATGATTGAATTGAAAGATATGAGCTGAAGAACAAACTATCACCGAATTGATAGTTTTGGAGATTTGAAGAGAATTTGATCATTTTGGGGGTTTTGATCTTCTTGGAGGGCAACGAAGTAGATGATGATGATTATGAGAGAGTTTGAAAGGGATTTGAAGTGTTGATTTTGATGGAGAGTTGAGAGAATTTGAAGGAAAAAGAAGAGAAGTGAAATGGTGCAACAAATGGGGGTCTCGGCCATATATATCTTTTGGGTCCTGCATAGGACCCAACCAGGTCCAACGCCGGACTCAACCTGGCCATATTGACTTCAGTCAAAATGGCCCCACTTATCTCAGTTTTCTAGCTCAAGCGGGCCCCACCGACTTCAGACTTCATTATTAGGGTTTTTAAGCTTGGAACTGAGCTAAAGGAAGTTCAAAACATCTAAAAGAAGTCCAATTTGATTTCTTGACCTCCCAACTAAATACAATTTCACAACTTGACACATGCAGACTAGGTCCGTGTCATCTTGATTCCATCATAATTTTCACGGAATCGAGTTTGTATGATCATATCTCTAATGAAAAATATAGCATTTACTCAAAAAAGACTGCATTTTCACTAATGCAACCTAGTGTATGCAAAAATTTAGCAACACTTTTTAATGCATTTTCAATTAAGAAGTACATCTAATTAAGTTAATAAAATATAATTTAAAAGCATTTAGAGACACTAATATTGACACACCCGGACCTAGTACGACTTTTTCGTACGAACGGAATAGTGTAAGATGCGCAATAATTAAACAATATGTCAACTCGGCTGTGTCAAGTTAGAATAGAAGTCAAACTTAAGGTAAGCCGTAGTTGGAAGATGAAATGGGTGACCATGCATGGAATCACTAAAGTGGACTTCTTTAAGTCCATAGCCAATGGGTTGGACGTCCATTGGTGAATTGGTTGGCGGATCGGGCCAATAATTAAAGTTTTGAGTGGTTTAAAAGAGAAGAGAAAGTCTGGCCTGGGGCTCGAGTAGACCCGGTGTCGGGTTTCCCTATAAATAGGGGGAGGCCGAGCCTCTCTCCCTCATTTTCTCTCTTCCTCTCTTCTCTCTTTTCTCTTTTCTCTCAACTGCTCCTTTGGAGCAATTTTGGACTTTTGGCCGATTCGGACAAACCGACCGAAGGATCAAAGCAAGTTCTTGGTAAGTTATTCCTAACTCCTTGATCTACGTTTTTCTAAGTTTGTACGCATTTCCATGCATTGGTCTAGGAGAGATCCAAGTTCAAAGTTAGATTTAGCTTTTAGTTAGATTTTAAGCTTAGATTCGAGATCTAGGAACTTTGAGCATGTGATTCTCGTTTCTGCTCCGGTAATCGCGTCGTGAGAGGTGAGAGGAACCTCCATCTCGAATTTCATGTGAAACGGTGGACCGAGGGGCCCAGGAATAGAGGAAAAGCCTCGGATCCCTAGGCTTGGCATTGGCTCCCGCATGGGAGCTGAGCCTCTCCCGCACAGGAGAGACCCGCGACCCAGGTCCCGGGCCAGTCCCGCCCCGGACTGGGCCTTTTGGCCCAATCCGTGCGGTTGGGCCCCGTGGGCCTAAACCGAGTTGGGCTCGGACCAACTCACATGGGTGGGCCCAGAAACAGGCTGGGCTTGACCCAGCTACATGGGGGGCTTGCCTGGCCCAGACCCGGCCCAGCCCGAGTTGGCGGCCCATGGACCCCAGGGGCATTTTCATAAATTTTCACCAAGTGTTTGATTTTTACCCCGGAACCTCCCGGACGCTTTTCTAAGCTTCGAATTACATTCAAGCCTAGTCGTAGGTCATGTTAGAGCCTCATAGGTGCATTCATAAATTTAGTTATGAATGCTAACGTATATTTCCATGTGCTAGGGCTTCGGGTGAATCGAGTGCGGGATGCGCCGGAGGTTAAGCTACATGGAGCGCTTGGGAGTATACCAATCTCCCAATACTGTGAGTGACCTAGACTTCTTTGTTTGGCCACTGGGGAAAAAGGTTTTAAAAATGATTTTAGAAACTTAAATGTTTTGAAAAGGGTTTTGGGATACGGGAAATCCACACATACACACACTTGTTTGTGATATACCCACACAGTGAGTGGGATGTTTTAAAAAGGAAATATAAAGACTTATGTGTGTGTGTTTACGTATTTTAAAAATGTATGTTTTATACATATATATATAATTATGAAATCTTATTATTATAAGTTTTAAGGGTGCGATACCCCTGCGAGATGAGCGATTGAGAGGACTCCTCGGGCTCCAGTATATGCGGGAGTGTAGACCGAGTGAGAGGCATGCTGGTGAGGTCCCCGTGGACCGCCTATTTGAAGGGGCACAGAGAATATGCTGGCCTGGAGTAGAGAGGCGCAGAGGAAGGCTTGCCAGGTCAGAGGTAGTTGTGTTCCACCACAGCGATGGGCATCACCGAGGGAACGGGCTAGAGAAAGAGAATATGTAAAAATATTTTAGAAAGAAAAGAGATAGCCCTCGGTGCAGTGAGGCATACGACTGACGGGTCGAGCCTTCAGTATAAAGAGATGCCAGCCCATTTGTGATATATATATATTTATTTATTTAAAGAGTTTTGAAAGAGGGTTCTCGGTGGAGAACCAGAAAAGAGTTTTGAAAAGAAAATATTTATTTTATTACTATTTTATTATTTTATTTTGAATTTCCCTTATTTTCCTTAACCCCGATGGAGATTCATAGAACCTCTGTCACTCACCTGTATCCAATGTGGATGGATGCAGATACGTGTACGGAGTCAGCAAATAGAATGGAGGCTCACTAGGAGGCGTTGGTGGCCTAGGCTTAGTAGTTTTACGCTGCATAGGTATTCCTTTTAAATTAATCCACTGGTGCATATTTTAAGTTATATTATTTTATAAAATGGTTTTTAATTAAAGTTTTAGTTGTTTTGCAGCGATGATATCCATTTCAATGCCTTGCGGTGCTTCTGGTGCGTGACCGACTGGCACATATTTCGAGACAACGTGGCAGTTGCCACATGGCTGACCGAGGTGGGTCGGGGCGTGACAAATATAATTGCAACTAAATAAACGTAGCTAGAAACAAAAAAGTTGTAGTGTAATCGTGAGGGCATCGCATCGTCTTGTTCAACTTAGGTGATAAGGATTAGGAATCATACCAAAGCCATATAATCTCAAAAAGATATCGTTGCGACGTAATTACAAGCAAGTTCTGATATGGAATGAATGCAAGATTGTTGTTGCTAAACTTTTGTTTTTGGAGATTGAAACATCACTTGAGATCTTTGTTATGAAAGAATATGGTGTGGAGGAGTCTTGGATTAAGTTATTCTCGATTGGACTTGGACCTCTTAGTAAATCCATTTGCAGCATGGAATAAAAAATTGGACCAGATTGATTGGTTTAGTCGGTTGAACTAGGAACCGACCACAAGTTCAGTCCGTTAAGGTTAAAAAATCGGATTTACATTGACCACTTTTGAACTGATGCACCGGTTGGACCGGTTCAACCGAAAATTTAGAAAAAAAAAATTTAGTTATTTTTGATTGATTAATCCAAACCCAAAAAAGCCAAAATTAATAAGAAGCCAAAATTTAATTTTCCTATTATGTTAGGATTTTGAATTTTGAAATTTGTAGCTTAAATGCTTAACTTTTTTTTTTTTAATTTTAATATACTTCCATAATAAAAATGTAATTTGTGATGTAAAATAATTTGTAATATTTATTTACATTATGTGATGGACTAATATTTTTTTACTTTTTCTTATTTTTTAGGAATTTTTTGACTTTTTTTCAATTTTTTTCAATTTTTTGAACATCTTAAGAAATTAATAAAATTAAAATGTTTATCCAATTGACGCGGCCGATTTGAATTAATTGGACCGATTGAATCATGAACCGATCGATTGACAAACTGGTTCAACAATCGATCCGTTTTTTTATTCATTGGCAGGGCATTCATTTTTGCGAAAATGAACGAGATTCTCATGGAATGGAGTGATGAGAACAAAAATCAACATTTGGTGTCTTACAATCTTAAGACACAAGAAGTTAAGAGATTTCCTATCAGTGTGGTCAGTGCACGTGGAGCATTTTGTGAAGCTTTTGTTTATGAGGAGAGCCTTATTTCAATAAGAAGATGAGAAATCAAATGCTTGAAGCCTTGCAAGTTAGTCATGTTGAAGCTTAATTCTTTTGTTGCCAAGACCCTACATAAGGAAAAAAAATTATGTGTATATATATATATATATATATATTTGTATTATTTATGTAAGTGCTAATTGTCAGGAGGACTAGTCTATCTTATTGGCATAGCATGACCTAAATCCTATAAAAGTCGAGAGGATTGACTTATCCTACAATAATAGGATAACCCATCCTCTTAGCAATTGAATTTTATGTAAATAATACAAATTATTATACAAATCATACACAATTTTTCTCTTATATCATCCTATGTTCTTGTCCCATGCACAAAACGAGTATTGCAATGTTCTTGATTTTGTGTTATATACTTTATAAATGTTTGTTTTCAATTTGTATATTGATATAGCAAACCAATTTTGGAGCCCTATACTATAGGAATATCTGTTAGCATATAATATAGATTTATGATACTACATTTGTTTGAGTCAAAATTAATCAACTTTACACATTTGCTGTATCAAAAGTTTGCCACTTCTCGTGATCTCCTTGAAGCTTAATGTCTCAATCATTCATGTTATCTGTCCGAAAATTGGTTAGGAACTAAAAGGTAAAAAGTACAAAGTTGTTTGGGATTGTAAGTTATAGGAAAAATACAAATATCAGCTTTAGTTGCTTGTTGTGGTTTTATGACAGCGTCAAGATCACAGCCTATGGTTTAGGGGAAAGCCAAGTTGTGTTTACTTTTAGTTCTGATTTGCTATTTTCTTTCTATATTTTTTTTCTTTGGTTACTCTGATTTGTTATTTTCATTACAAAATAACTGACAGGCCAGATTTACTAATTTCCAAACCTTAAGATTTCCCTCTCATACATATCACCTGACATGCTTTAATATTTCCAGACCTAAAAAATGAAATCTCAAGGCCATAATTTTTATTTTTCCCTTTTTAGATCAAATCGATCGAAAACTCCTTTAAAATAACTAAATTAAGATTTGTCTTTGAATGTTGGATACATTTAGATGAAAGCAAGCGTCAACACGCTTTGTTTCTTGCTAGTGATCATGACTTATATACCTAACAACTTGAAGCACAATCAACCTAGCTAGTTAAACGATTCCTTGCTTTTAGTTTTACTTATCTATTTTCTTGCTTTTAACAATGTAGTGCATATGAAGTTCAAGATATGATTCCTTTCTTTTCAACTTGGTAAACATTCTTTGCTATCACAGTTCTTATCACAGTACTTCACCTGAATTACATTTTTGTATTGGTTCAAGAAGCATCAAATTGATTAAGCAGATTAAAAACCCTAGCATTGTTTCACTACTTATCGACAGCTTCCACATGGGTAAGTGGCTTTGGTTACAAAATTTTTATATTTGTATCCTTTAAAAACAAAAAATACTTTACAGTTTTGTGTCTTGGGTGGGGATTCGATTTGAAGTTTTCCAGTTTTTCAAACTAATTTCATGGGCTACCGTGAAATATCATGGAGTAGATTTGACTTTTAAGATCTTATAACGGAGTACTCTATTTCAGGTTTTGCAATTCTTGTTTTTTGAATGGCAAAACATAGAGCATATTTTTTTTGTCATCATGAATATCTGTTTTAGGTGTTGTAAAATATCATGGAGCAGATTTGTCTAACAATTTTCAAGGTTATATATACAATTTCTTATTTTTCTTTTTTAATTTCATTCACCTTTTTTGCACAAATCTAGTTCATTTTAATTATCATTCCTTATCTTTGGCTACTTTTAATGACTAATGTGATGTAGAATCTCAAGTTCCAAATCCAAAAATTCATCTTTATGATCTCTTGCTTTGAGCGCTGGGGGAAGATCTTGATGGGAGAATTTTTGGAAGTTCTATCACCATTTTAGTAGCCTGGAAAAACATCAAAGAAAGCATAGACATATATCTGACGTTGCTTCAATAGTTCTTTTTGTTGCTTCAATAGTTTTTTAGCTTAACACATAAGATAGCACTCGAACTTGTACAAAATTATCATTTTAGTCCTTCAACTTTTATTTTGAAAATTTTAGCCATCGAACTTTTATTTTTTGTACAATGTAGCCCTTGGTATTGACATGGCATAATAAGAAAATTTCAAGTGTCAATATATGGATAGGCCACATCAACATTAAGGGTTACATTGTGAACAAAATAGAAGTTCAAGGGTAAAAAATTTCAAAATAAAATTTAAAGGGCTAAAGTGATAGTTTTATACAAGTTCGATGGCTATTTTGTGTATTAAGCCATAATTTTTTTTTGGATAGTCCTGTCAAGGTGATCAATCACCTCTTTTGCAAACTATATTGGAGTTTGTTTAAGTTCAATAGGTGCATTATGATATTCTTCGAACATCCTAAGTTCAATTTAAGACATAATTGTTTCTTGGGATTTGCTTATGCAATTTGCATTCATTTAATTTATATCGACATCCTAAAGTTTAATTTTTTTTATTAGACTCTGCAGTTGCAAGCATTTGGACCATGTAGATATTTCTAGAAACATTGATTAAAATTTGGAATGGATGGGAGATCTGAGCATTAGGGGTATTCAACCTCTGGTTACAAATAATACTTATCATATTTGGTTCCTTGCGAAAACATATAATAGCAAATGCGATCAGGTTCCTTGTTTGGTTCGTATATATGTTAGCAGACTGGGTGGCAACCGTTGCATTGGGCAATCTTACCACCTTAGGAAGGGATTCTGGGAACAATAATTCATCGAAACAAATCAATCCACTACAGTCACTTTGGGCCCCTTTCCTTCTCTTGCACCTTAGGAAGCACAACACGGACATATAATATGGGTACGACATGATACGGGCACGGTGACATAGCAATTTTGAAAATTTTGGGACACAGTAATAAAAAAATTATTTTTTATCCTTTTTCATGTAAAATTATATTCATGTTAAACCTAATATTGATACTGATTTTGGAAAGATCAATACCTAATAAGTTCTCATGTTTGGCCTAGAAGCTAGTGGCTATTAATTTTAGTCAAAAAGCAAGGTTTGAGACATTACCCCATCACGCCACATTTAATTTTATCTTACTCAGCCTTTGTATCCATTGACTTTATTGACTTCTCCTTTCTATTCTTTTTTCCTCTCTCTCCATCACCAAATCAATCCTTAATTCTACTTTTCTTTTTGCTTTCCTTTTCTCTCTTCCTTTCTTCACCTATTCCCTCTTCTCATCCTTTCGGTTTAGTAGTCATGGATACAGAGCCACCTAGTTCTCCAGAGTCAAGACTTTTGCTGCGGGGGGGGGGGGGGGGGGGGAGAGGGGGAGAGAGAAAGAGAGAGAGAGGAGATTGAATTAGCAAGAAAATTCTATCATCTCTAGTAATTCAACATCAACACGTAAATCTTGAATCTTTCTGGCAATATCCTCTATTTCTTTTTGGTTTGTTTTCATTGAACAATAGTTGAAAAATGAAAAAAAAAATCCCTAACTTGTGCTCTCCCATGTCAAGAGAGATGTCTTGATCGACTTTTTTTTTGCCATGTTTGTGAGTGTCGGACACACATGCAACCGTGTTCAAGGGATGTCAATGTCGATACGTATCGGACACTGGTACATGAGGGTTGATGTTGTGTCCATGCTTCATTGCTTGCACCTTGGTGGCCAAGATAACATTACTACGTATTCCTCGAAAGACAATAAGCTGTGGCAAAGGCTTTTTTTTTTTTGCCTTTTTGTTGAGGTCAGAGTTGCAATTTATGTTTTCTTGAGGTCTTGGGATGACATTTCCCTTACTTTAATCGCCATCCCGGTTTTCATAGTTGGAATTATCAAGGATGGGGAAAGAACTTGGGTGCTTAGAAACCCCTTGTTGCCTGATCTAGATCCTAGACCTGATTATGTTGAAGGAAATAAAGATGGTCATTACCCCCATGAAGTAAATGTGTTATTGAGAAGTCAAGCAACTCACGTAACTCTCAAATACAATGTCGTGATTCTAGTAAGGAAATCGGATAATCTAGCTTTTGTATTTCAAATATTTTTGTTTAGCTTAGCACTTTTTTTTTAAAAATTTGTAAAGCTAAAGACTTATTTGTTACTTTGTATATATATACACACTTCTATAGTAATAAGATAACTTTACTTCTCACAATTTTCTATTCTTTATATGGTATCAGAAGGTCCTTGTGCTTAACAATTTTTGGTTTTCGATCCAACCATGTCTTCCACTTTTAATTCTTCTGCATCTACCATCATTTCCAATGCTTAATTATCCTTTAATATTTTCCACATTAACACCTTTACCCACCTACCCCTGAAATTAAACTTTACCAATTTTCTTTCTTGGCAGATCAAATTTGAAACCTTGCTCTGTGGCTTAAATTTACTCGACTATGTTTATGGTATTTATCCCTGTCCAGCCAAAACTCTTATTATTGATAATAGAACAGCCCCAAATCTTGCCTACTCCAAATGAGTCAGACAAGATAAATTGATTTTGCATGCTATAATTGCATTTGGTTATGAAGCAATCATCCCTATGATCGCCACCTTCAAGTCCTCCCATGAGGCCATGCTCAGGCTTACAAATACTTTTGCAAGCAAAACTAGATCAAGAGCAATATCTCTTAAGAAGAAATTAACCTTGTCCACACAAGGGAATAAATATGTGGTAGAACATCTTCAATCTTTACAAAGTACTGTAGATGAGTGAGCACTTGCATAAGCTCTAATTGCTGAGGATGATCTAATTATCTATATTTTGAATGGTCTTGGCCCTGAGTTTCGAGAGCTATCAACTGCTATTTGAGCCAGAGAAAGGGCATTTTCGTTAGGAGTTTCGTGACAAACTTACTGATTTTGAAACTATCATCAAGCAAGATGAATTAGCTTTTACACCTATAATTGTTGCCGATTTCACAGCCAAAGGGAGCATAGGCTTTCATAATCAATCTGCTCAACAGAAGGGTAATAATTTTAGAGGTAATGACTGTCAGTTTCGTAACATTTTCTCTTCTTCTTAAAAGAAATGGCCTAATTAGTTTCAATGCAGCTACAGTAACAATAAGTCTACTTGTTAATTGTGTGGCAGAGTTGGCCATATAGCAAAGGCCTGTCGCCAATTCACCATATCAACCATTCAAACACCTGTTGCTAATATTGTTCAATGGTCAAGCTCTGTTGATGCTAAAAATTGCGAGGTTGATTCTACAGCCTCTAGCTATGTTACCTATGATCTTAACAATCTTTTACTTTATTTCGAGTATGGTGGTATTGAAGAGATCCTAGTCGAAGATGGTGATCATTTGCTTGCAAAGCATCTTAGCATGGGGGCACCACTGGTGAAAGGGCACAATAGAAATAATATTTATAAGCTTCCTAAACCCACTTCTACAGTCTCTACAAAGAAAGCTTTAGCTTTCATCAGTCACAAAATCTCTACTGAAGTTTGGCATCGAAGATTAGGATATCCTTCTTCCAGAATTCTAAATTTTTTGCTTAAATTTTTTGGTCTAGGTTTTGATTTTTCAAATAAATTGCTTGCTTGCAATTCTTGTTTTTATAATAAGAGTCATAAATTGCTTTTTCATGTCTCAAGTTTGTTTAGCTCTAAACCTTTACAATTGTTATATTCTGATGTTTAGAGATCTCCAAGATTTCAATATGTTGATGGTTATTGTTACTATGTTATTTTTATAGATCACTTCTCTAATTTACCTGGTTATTTCCTATTCGAAATAAATCAATGTGTCTTGTATTTTTCCAACATTTAAAGCATTTATTGAGAACCAATTTGATACTTTGATTTTAATTGTTTATTCTGATAATGGTAGGAGTATACGTCGCTATCTTCTTTTTTTGTTGTACATGGAATTAAACATTTATCAATTCTACCACATACTCCTTAATACAATGGTGTGTCCTAGTGAAAACACAAATATATTATTGAACAGGCCTAACCCTTCTTTACTAAGCTAGCCCGCCATTGAAATTTTGGTCCCGTGCATTTCAAGCAGTCATATTTCTTATTAACAGAATGCCTACACCTAATCTTTTCAACAAAACTCCCTATCAAATTCTGTTTCAAACCACACCTAATTATGGAAAATTAAAAGTTTTAGGCTGTTTATGCTGTCCCTGGCTTAAACCCTATACAGACAATAAACTTCAATCTAAATCCCAACCTTGTGTGTTTCTTGGCTACTCAACAAATCAAAGTGCTTATAAATGATGGGAACTTTCTACAAATAAAGTTTTTGTTTCTTGATGTGTCAGGTTTATTAAATCCTCCGTTCCATTGGCAAAACCAACATCTATAAAGTAATAGGTTTCAGTAATCAAAACTCTGCCTCCCTCTGTTCCATTAATTTTCTTGATCCCATGTTCTCCAGCTTCAAGTTCATAAATCAATCCTATTATGCCCTCTTTTATTAATACTCATTTCATGCCGGTTTCTTCACAAGGTAATGATACTCAAACTTCTCCTTTAAATTCCACTTCTGCATGTTCAAAAACTACTCACTTTCTACCAACACAAACTCTCCCCTAACTTAATAGAACCTATCCTATGATTACTAGATCCCAAAATGACATCTTTAAACCAAAAAGAGCCTATATTGTTTCCAAACACACTTTACCACTACCAACAGAACCAAGTAGTGTAAGTTAAGCAATTAAAGTTCTTGAATGGCGAGAGGCAATGGCAGTTGAGTTTAATGCCTTGGTAAAAAATGGCATATGGACATTAGTACCTTCAAGTACCTATCAAAATGTGGTAGGTAACAAATGGGTTTACCGAGTAAAAAGAAAACCTGATGGTACTGTTGACAAGTTTAAAGCTCATTTAGTAGCTAAAGGTTTTCACCAAAGACCCGATTTGAACTTTACTGAAACTTTTAGTCCAATGATAAAACCTACTACAATTCGCACTGTTTTATGCATTGCATTTTCATTTGGTTGATCTTTCAAACAATTACATGCGAATAATGCTTTTTTACAAGGCATACTGACAGATGAAGTATACATGGCTCAACCTACTGGCTTTATGGACAAAGATAATCCCACTCATGTCTATAAACTCCACAAGGCAATAAATGGTCTCAAACAGGCTTCGAGGGCCTGGTATCAAGAATTGAGTCAATTCTTACTAAATTATGGATTTACCAATTCTATTACAGATGCCTTTTTATTTATTTATCATACAGGCCCCGATTTGATCTATTTCTTGGTCTATGTTAATGATCTTATAGTTATAGGCAATAATAAACATGTTGTGGATCAATTTTTGGCTCAGCTTTATCACATGTTCTTGTTAAAGGACCTTGGTAATTTGAATTTGTTCTTGGGTATGGAGGTTATTTCTACTACATTACGGTTGTTTTTAACATAGTTATCAGAATTAGACCGGTGAGTGAACCGATGGAGGTACTATGTCATTGGGTAAATGGTTCAACCGTCAGGTCAATGGGTTAATTACTGATTTAATTTATATTTATATATTGACACGCCTAGACCTAGTCCGCACGTGTCAAGTTGTGAAATTATATATAGTTGTAAAGCCAAGAAATGAATTTGGACTTGCTTACATATTTTGCATTTCCTTTAGCTTAATTTTGAGTTTAGAAACCTTAATTTATAGTTCGGAGTCGATTGGGTACACTAGGGTTCGAAAACTGAGGCGATTGGGACAAAGTTGACAAAAGTCAACTAATTTTCTATGGACTCCTGTAGACGCCCTTTTATTTTGGCAATTTAATTTCTTCGCTCCTTTCTTTCTTTAGTTATTCTCATATTTTATTTTTTATCTCTTATCTCACCTTATTTCATTTTACTACCTTTGACTCTTTTTCTTTTATTTTTATTTGCAAGAGTAATTGGACTATGAAGTGCTGAGCCCAGGATTGAAGGCCCATATTTTTATTGAGGAATTTGAATACAAAAAGGCAGCCCAAAATTTCAAAGCCCAGTTGAAGTGTCAAATATATTGAGTTGGACCTAATGCCTAATTACACTCAACAAGCCCAAATCCCTGTTACACCCAAATCAGTTGACCCAAAAGACTCAAAACCAACTGCCAAAATGACAGTGTTTCAGATGTTACTGTCTTTACTTCTTGTTCATTCTTCACAATGATGTCGGATTGGAAGGTTGCTTGCCAGATTCAGCAAAGCAAAAAGAAATCGGCCTGCAAAGGAGCAAAACAGAGAGGCAAACCGAATTAGCAACTTAAACAGGGGTAATACAGAGCAATTAAGCAAACAATGTAGGGAGGTAATTTGGCTACTTATCTTAATGGTGAATTTGGCAAGCTAACTCAGACTTGGTCCCTACTCCTCATTTCCCTCAGCTTCGAGATTCCCTCCATGTAGTGGCTGCACCAAAATCGCTGCTCCCTACAAACAGACAAAAATCACAGCAGCCAGCAAAATTCTCCTGACTCTCTCATGATTTCACAGTAGCACATGCTCAGCCAGTGATATCAGATGTTAGATTACATCACAACCGTTGATAACAGACAGCAAATGAGAGAGAAGATTTTTTTTACATTATCCGTTGATCACATTCAGCTTCTTCCTCTGCCCTTGATCAGAAGACCCTTCTCCAAGCTTCTGTGAAAATTAAAAAACCTTAAAAAGCCCATTAACCTGCAGAATCAAAGAGGGAGAACGGGTGAGAGATGTAAAAACGTTGATCTTAGGGTTAAAAAATTCATTTTCCAACCCTTAGATCAGCAAATTCCCCATATAAAAAGCAACATTTCGTACAGTTTAGGGGAGGCCGAAATCCCAAATCAAAAATTAGGGTTCATATTTTCAGATTTTAGGGTTTTCAAACATTGGGCTTTTTTATCTAGTAGTTTGGTTTGCAAATCTAGACGGTAGAAAGAGAGTTTAGAGTGAGGGGAAGAACCTACCTTGCTTTGACGACGATCCAACGGTGGGTTTGCTGGAATCGGAGTCAGAAAATTCACTTTTCTCATCATAGATTTCCCCGTTCTTGCCTTCTTTTTTGGGTGAGAGGACTTTATATAGTTGGAAAAAAGGTAGAGAGGGAAGGTTTTTGGTTTGGAGAAGACCCATTCCGGCCAGGCAAAGTGTTCTGCGACCTGAAGGATTTCGTTCGGTCAAGAGAAGAGAAGGGTAGTCAACGGGGTTAGAAGGGAGAAAGAAAGGTGGAAGGTGACTGAGTAAGAAAAAGGGAAAGGGAAGGTAAAAATGCTAACCCTATGGTCGTTTTAGGTGATTCTATTTGGTTTGGGCTGTTTTTAATTGTTATACCGTTTGGATTCATTACTACCTGGGCTGTGTTTGTCTTATCTGGCCTGATTGTTTGCGTTGGTTGCCATCTTTATATAGATTTTGGACTTTTTTATTATAATGCCATGTTTGATGGACTGGGGTTTGATCAATAATATTAGGTTACAATTCCTTCGCTGTTTGGGTTTGCTAGTGTGCTTATTTGCTTTACCACAAGACCATGTCCTTAGCCTTTCATGTATGTTTGCATTTCAGATCCGTGAAAATTAATGTTTAGGCTTTTTGAAATATTCATGCTATATGTCTATTGCAATTAAAATTATTAAAGTCTAGTTCGCGAAATTTTGCTTTAAGTCCAACTCGTAGCAATTGTTTCATGCATTTTTGAACTCCATGTTCTTATTGTTGTGTATTTCCGTTTAGTTACTCATACATTACTTTCCTAGTATAGAATTTTTCATGCTTGCATTCGTGTCATTTTAAATAAAATAAAATAGAAGGTATAGAATGAAAATTTACATTTAGGGATAGATTTTAAATTAGAAAATTTCCATACTTTATGTTAATTATGTGGCATTTTATTTTTAGACTAATTTAATATTTACATCATTCTTTTTTGTTGTTTTTTTGTTGTCTTTTTAGGCCAATTTTATATTTATGCCTTTTTAGTAATTTTAGGCTCATTTAATATTTATACCATTTTTGTATTTTGGGGTCATTTTAATATTTTCATAGCATTTAGTAAATTAGGATATATAAATATATTTTTTATGCCATTTAGAAATTAGGACATTTTACATATTTTTGTCATTAGTAAATTAGGCCCATTTGCATTTTAGGGCTAGGCTCATTTTATATTTTATATCATTTAGTAATAGGCCTATTTGCATTTTAGCTAGGCACATCTTGTTTATATTAATGTCATTTAGTAAATTAGGACCATTTGCATTTTGGTTAGGCCCATCTCATTTAATTAATGTCATTTAGTTAATTAGGTCCATTTGCATTTTAGTTAGGTCTATTAATATTTCAATTCATGCCATTTAGCTTAGGCCCATTCGCATCATTTTGTGTCATTTTAGAAATTAAATTCATGCATCATTAATTACTTACTTAATATGTACTTAATATATTTCTTGTCCTACCCCATTTTCTTGGTTTATTTTGTCCCACCATTTCATGCATTAAGTAATTAAATCATTGCTTTCAAAAATTTCGTGTGCTTGAAAATCCCAATAATGGGGAGTCTGAGGGGATCACGTAATTACGAGGTTCTCAAAGGCTTCCTTAGGGTGAGGGGGCTTTCTAGTTCACCTTTTCGGAAATCCAATTGGGCCTAGGAAATTTCCAATAAACTAATTTCCACCCCAATTTCAAAAAAAAATACAAAAAGAATGATTTTAATCATATTTCAAAAACAGCATTAACATACCATATTCATGATTTTCTCCAAATTTTCAAAAGTTTTTCTACAAATTTCGTTTCTTTAAGAAAACCCTAAAAAAATATCAGTAAAAGGAATTTCAATTCCAACATAATTTTAAAAAATCTAAAAATGATTTTTTAAGAGAATCTCAAACTTAATCAATAGTTGAGGCTTTCTTATAAAAATTAAACTTTGGTAATTTTCTTTAAATCAAAGTTTTAAAAATGAGATCCAAAAATAAAAGGAATTTAATTATTCCAACATTATTTTCAAAAATCAAAACAATGTTTTGAAAGATTTCAATTAGGCCCCTACATTGAAGCCTTTCTCATTGAACTTAAGTTTTTTTTTATCTCGTTTTCGCTTTTGATTAAAAAAGGTTTCTTATCAATAAAAGGAATTTAATAATTCCGACATTAATTTCAAAAATCCAAAAATATTTTTTGAAAGATTTCAATTCAGTCATTAACAATTGGAGTATTTCCAAATTCAATCCAATTTTGTTTAAAACTCAAAATTTTTTTTCTTTAACAAATTATGAATTTTCAACCTTTGATTTTTAAAGCTTGTTTTTGGAAAGTTTTCAATTCGGTTATTCAACATTTTGTTTTTTTCACGGATCTCATTAAATTGAATTTTCTTAAAAGGGTGAACTAACCCATATCAAAAGGATTTCTACTCCGACATTTGTAGATTCTTTATTTTAGTTTATTTTATTTTATTTTATTTTATTTCAACTCAAAAGAAACATTTTTGTTATTAACCCTAAAACAAATTTTCACAAGGCTTTATGGTACCGATTTCCGGGTGCTTCGGGGGTGCTAATCCTTCCTCGAGCGTAACCGACTCCCGAACTCAAAGCTTATTTTCGTGGACCAACATTTGTTTAACCTAAGGTAATCTTTCTAGATTTTGTTAGGTCAAACGGAGCCAAAATAGGTGGCTAACCTACCTAAACCAAATGGTTAGTGGCGACTCCCTTTTCTTTTTTTAAAAATCTTCAAAATCCTTTTTTTATTTCTTTAAAATTCCCGTCGGACGGTCTTTTTAGATGTTTTGACAGATTGGCGACTCAACTGGGGACTAAATGAGAGTCAAGCCATTTTTTTTTGGAAAAGTCTTGTTTTCAATTTAGGGTTAATTTTGAAATGTTTTTAAAGTTCGATTTCGTTCATAAACATTCATATTTTTTTCATATATTCATTGATTTGGACAAAAATGTAAATAACTTTTTTTTCAAAATTACATTTTACATCTGCATCACTAAACCTTTTTTAAAAAATTGCATCTTGCACCTTAAATTGCATCAAATAAAACTTTTTTTCAAAAATTGCATTTTGCACCTCACATTATTTGATTCATCTCATTGTATTATTTGTATATATCTCTGCTTGACCTTGCTTGCCTTGTACATATTTATATACACTTTGATTGATTATCTATTTTCCTATATATGTGTCTCGCGTGCTTCTTCTCTGTTCTTTGTTCATATGTATATTGTGCACGTCTTGTATGCCTATCTTTGCTTTTAATTGCTTTTATCATGTATACTTCTTGCCTATTTTCTTGCCTTTTATTTCCTGTATGTATTGCATGTCTATTTTCTGTTCTTTATTTTGTTTATACATTTATTCCTTTAAATTGGACTAACCGTTTATTTGATTGTTGATAGTATTTTCCTCTCTATACTTCTGTTACGTTGGGGCATCATGTGGTGAAAGGCAATTGGTAAAGGTTGGTAGTCCCTCCCACACACTACACGGTTCATAACATAAAGATCCGGAATTTCGAGTCTTTCTCCAAATTAGAAGGAAGGTGCTTGTATCCTTCCACCCTGTCGTGTCCGCGATGGGTACCTTGTCTAGAACTTCGAACCCTGCATATAGAATACCTATGAGGAATGCCCGCCTAAGTAGAGCCAAACCCTAAACCTTGGTAGAGCTAAACCCTTTTCGAGAGAAACCGATCTTCTTAGGACACAAAAGAGGGACACCTTCTAAACCTTTATCAATTCCTTTTATATTTTCTTGTATATATTATCTATTTATTACCTTGCCTTATTTATTTCATGATGAATTACTAATGTTCTTTCTTTTTTTGTCTTGTTTTATGCTTCTCTTTTATGTACATCCATCATGCATTTCGTCCGGGGGTCCATCCATAGTGAATTTGCTGCTAAAGGAAACCAATCATGGTAGAAGAAGGAAGGATAGTTGTCGTGGACAAAGCAACCAAGGCGGAGGAAGGAAACATCAGCATGAATATTTACTTGGAACAAGTTAGGGATAATCACCTGAGATGGGAAATTGATGTATAGATGGGGTTTGTTTAGATTTGCAAACAGTCTGTGGTTGATGGAAATGGCACTGTTATGGGATTGAAACTACTATTTCCACTTTTGAAATGATTAGTTATCTTTAATAGTAAATTTGTTATGGATGGATCCCTATTGCATAATCCATTTGCATTTCTTTTACTGTTGTCATTATGATTATATATTAACTCATTTATTTTGCCTTTTTGTTTTCCTTTCTTCTGTCTCCGCATCCCATTCTATACACATCATTGTTGGGAATCTATCCACAAGAAAGAAACCATAAAACAGAATTGATCATGGCCGGTGGACAAAGTCAGAATGGACGACAACTACAAGATAATATGATGGATCAATGGATTAAGAGATTTCAACAACTCGAGATGGAGAATAGGATGTTGAAAAGGAAGAAGGAGGAGATTCAGACTGAGAATGTTAAATTAGCTGTTGAATTAGAGAATGAGCATTCAGAAAAGAATGCAATGTCCCTCAAGAATGCTAAGAGGCTTTATCACGTTCAAAGGAAGTACCGTCGAGAAAGAAGCAAAAGAAGTGAGGTGAAGAAGGCCAAACATGCTTAACTGCTTGCAAAGAGGAGATTGAGACATAAGTTAAAAGATGAAAGATGTCGCAGTGCGAAATTGGAAAAAGGGATTGAACAGTGGCATCAGAAGACGGAAAATTCCCGAGCTGCATCCTATGAAGGTCCGGTTGATTAGCAAAAGAGTGCTCGAAATGCCAAATTGATGAAAGATGTAGAAGTGCTTAGTTGCAAGTTGCATAGGTTGCAAGAAAAATATGATGAGATAAAAGACGAGGCAGAAATTATCGAAAGGGACGCCAAGGTCTGGCAAGAGAAGAACAAGCTAAACCGGGGCTGCAATAAGGGCCTGCTAGCAGAAATTGCTAAATTTGCTGAACAGTCCAAGAAACTCATGAACAATGCGAGAGATCTATTTGCTCAATTACCACGGCACACACCTCTTGATATGAAGATTGCTGATTTCCAGATGCAGACAGCCAAACTCCGTGGTGACATAGTCTTATATCATAAAAATGCCAGCTTTATGTGTGAACCACTACCTGATTACCGGTTCGAGTGAATGATCTTTTGCTAGAAATTCTAATGGAAAGATATTACCTCCTTCTTGGATAGCTGTAAAAAAAACTCTGAGCAGTTTATTTCTGTTTATTTATCGAATGACTGTAAAATTTCTAAACAGTTATGTGCAACCAGATTCTATTTATTTGCTGGATGACTGTAAACCTTTTAAGCAGTTTATTTCTACTGGTCGGATGACTATAATCAGTATTTTGGGGATGATGGATGATAGCTTCATTTAATGGTCAATTTTATTTTATGGTTTAATTGTTATGGATAGATTTTTATCATTACATGCATTGATCATTTACATCATTTATTACATTATAATTTCATTATTTTCATAATAAATATCATGATTCATGTTTGTAATAATTAAAGGTTTTAAGATAGCGTCCCAAGCTCCCTGATACTACACTGGATTTCAGGCAAAGAAAATGGTAGAGTAGAATACAGAGATGGAGAATCTGAAACGGGCTAATGAGGATCTGACGAAAAAGCTGAATGAGACAATGGAAAAGATCAATGAGTTGAGTATGATGGTCAGAGAGAATACACCTGTTCATGCTGGGACACCAATTCATGCTCCGGGGTACACACTCGATACAACCCAGCAAAACCTACCAACATTCAACATTCCTATTCCACCAGTTGCGCTAGATACTCAAAATCAGTACCCACCTCCACTGCCATGTGGGGCATATCCTTACCCACTTCCACCACCTACCTGACCTAATGCTAGTGGGTTTGTCTACACCATTCTACCCACTCAAACTACGCAACCTACCCATGTCCCAATCATTAATGTAGATACAACTTTAGCAAATCCAGTGGTACTTGATTCAGAAATGTCTAAGGAGGCATCCTTGAAAAGCAAAATGTTGAGCATGTTGGAGGAAAGGTTAAAAGCAATTGAAGGGGGTGCAGTATTATAAGGCTATGAATGCAGCTGACATTACCTTAGTTCTGGGCATTGTGATACCCCCGAAATTTAAAGTCCCCGATTTTGAGAAATACAATGGAACCAGATGTCCTCAAGAACATCTCACCAGTTATGTAAGAAAAATGACAGCCTATGCTTATGATGACAAGCTCCTGATTCACTTCTTCCAAGATAGTCTTTCTGGGGCAGCTTTAAAGTGGTACAACCAACTTGATAGGGTCAAGGTTCAGTCTTGGTCAGATTTGGTGAAGGCCTTTATTGCCCAGTACAGACATATGACAGATCTAGCTCCTGATTGATTGACCCTTCAAACCATGGAAAAGAAGTCCAATGAGTCCTTTAAGGAGTATGCCCAATGGTGGAGAGACGTGGCTGCTCAAGTTGACCCTCCGTTGACAGAAAGTGAGTCAAACTATACCTTCATTGAAACTCTAAAAGGACGTTATATGACCGACTTGTTACTAGCATTTCTAGCTCATTTACCGATATTGTGGTTACCGGAGAGTGTTTGGAAAAGGCAATCAAGAGTGGAAAGATAGATGGTGGAGACTTATCTGGAGGAAAAAAGGTACAGAATCCTAAAAAGAAAGAAGGGGAGGTTCATGCTACTGATAGCTATTCATACCCATATACCTATCCACATCAAAACTACCACTACCCCAATCATAGGCCTTCACACAACTGGCGCTCAGGTTCTTATAGGCCTCAAAGTGCATATCAACCAAATACTTCCTACCAGTCGCATGCTTCATACCAACCTCCCGGTTCATATCAACCCGTTGTCCCGTACCAACCACCAACTACCAATTATATCGCTTCAAGATCAACTTTCCATCTCAATGCACAAACTTTCACTCCCAGACCAAACACCACTACAAATGCCGGAACCAATCCAAAGCCTGCCCGGACATATACTAAAATTGATCCTATCCCATACACCTATACTGCTTTGCTCTCACAATTATTGCAACAGAAGCTCATTGAAAAACCTCGTGTGGCAAAGACCTATACACCACCATACCCAGACTGGTTTAAACCCAATGAACATTGTGAGTACCATCATGGGGGAGCTGGTCATTCAACTGAAGACTGTTATGTCTTAAACCTTAAAGTTCAAGATTTGGTAAGGGAAGGAAGGTTAAGTTTCTCCCAGAATGCACAGCCAAATGTAGGGCAGAATCTGTTGCCAAATCATGGCGGGGCAAGAGTGAATGCAATTGATGATGTGGAATCAGACCAATCAGATAGCTTGATTTATGCAGCTGAAGTGGGCACTGAATTAGACAATTGGTCTATTGTTGAGATACCGACTGTGTTTTCATATTCTGAGCACATGTAATTAGCTGAAACTTTGTTTATTAAGTCAATGCTTATGCCTAAGAGTGTTGATGAGTATTTTCATAATTTGTTAAGGCTTTCTTTCTTGTTTATACATAATTTGAACTTCAATGATGAATTGATGCATGCACAGACTTTTGACACAATGAGATTACATTGCAATATATATTCATTATATTTTCTTCTATTGTTTCCCAATTCGTTATTCTTTGATTTATCTTTTACCATACATTCCTATTCTATTGCTTTGTATATATCCATTCCTAATTGCCCTTTGCAGGTCCACCGTCAATGAATGCGAAAATAGCACAAGCAGCGGGCCTAAGTTCAACTTTGATAAGTTGATTGATATTGATGAGGTTGATAATGACGATATTGATGATTCTGATCTGCCCCAAGACTTGTTGAGATTAGTTGAGCAAGTAAAGAGATAGATAGTGCCCCATAAAGAAACTACAGAGTTAATAAATTTGGGCACAGAAGAAAACAAAAAAGAAGTGAAGATAGGCACCACTCTATCAGAAACTGAAAGACAACAGCTAGTTAATTTGTTGAAAGAGTATTCAGATGTCTTCGCATGGTCTTATCAAGATATGTCGGGATTAGACCAAAAAATTGTAGTTCATAAGCTGCCGATTAAACAAAAGTTTAGGCAAATGAAGCCAGAGATGTTATTGAAGATAAGAGAATAAGTAATGAAGCAGTTAGATGCAGGTTTTCTTGAAGTTGTAAAGTACCCGGAGTGGGTAGCTAATATAGTTATGGTACCAAAGAAAGAGGGAAAGGTCTGAATGCGTGTAGACTACAGAGATCTCAACCGAGCCAGTCCTAAGGATAATTTTCCCTTGCCTCACATTGATACCCTAGTTGACAATACTGCCCGCTATTCCATATTCTCATTCATGGATGGTTTCTCGGGATATAATCAGGTCAAGATGGCACCAAAAGATAAAGAGAAAACAACTTTCATCACCGTGTGGGGAACTTTTAATTACAAAGTGATGTCTTTTGGTTTGAATAATGCCGGTGCTACTTATCAGCGAGCTATGGTGGCTTTGTTCCATGATATGATGCACAAAGAGATTGAAGTGTATGTCGATGATATGATTGCTAAAGCCTGGATTGCGGAAGAACATATTATCAATTTGCAGAAGTTGTTCAAAAGATTGAGGAAGTACAAGCTCAGATCGAATCCAACCAAGTGCACTTTTGGGGCAACCTCTGGAAAGCTATTGGGTTTTGTAGTTAGTGAAAAGGGGATTGAGCTAGACCCAGATAAAATCAAAGCTATCTAGAATTTATCATCACCTAAAACCCCAAAAGAAGTCAGAGGTTTCCTTGGGAGATTGAATTACATTGCCAGATTTATATCGCAACTGACTACTAAATGAGATCCAATTTTCAAATTGCTTAAAAATCGAGATCCAGGTGAATGGGATGATGATTGTCAAGTAGCTTTTTAAAAGATCAAGGAATATCTCATGAATCCTCCAGTATTGGTACCTCCAGTACCCGAAAGACCTTTGATCTTATATCTCACAGTGTTTGAAAATTCCATGGGATGTGTATTGGGGCAACAAGATGAGACTGGAAAGAAAGAGCATGCAATGTACTATTTGAGTAAGAAGTTCACTGAATATGAAGCCAAGTATTCCCCATTAGAGAAGATGTGTTGTGCATTGGCTTGGGCTGCTCACTGACTAAGACAATTCTTGTTATACCATACTACCTTATTGGTGGCAAAGTTAGACCCAATCAGATACATATTTGAGAAACCGGACTTGTCAGGAAGAATTGCTCGGTGGCAAGTATTGTTGTTCGAGTATGACATTCAATATGTTTCACTAAAAGCCACCAAAGGAAGTGCTGTGGCAGAGTTTTTAGCAGAAAGGGCTAAAGATGATTATGAGCCTATGAAGTTTGACTTTCTTGATGAAGATTTGATGGCAGTGTTTCATGTAGATGAAGAATTAGATGATGATGCAACATGGATAATGTATTTCGACGGAGCATCAAATGCAATTGGACATGGCATTGGGGTAGTATTGACATCCCCAGAAGGCAACTATTTCCCAGCCACTGCAAGGTTAGATTTCAGGTGCACAAACAATAAGGCGGAATATAAAGCATGTGTTCTCGGTATTCATATGGCCATAGAAAGAAAAATTGAAAATTTGAAGGTGTATGGTGACTCTGCACTTGTGATTTATCAGTTGAAGGGAGAATGGGAGACGAGAAATTCAAAGTTAGTCCTTTATCATGACTACATCAAAGATCTCGTAAAGAACTTTAAAGAGATCTCTTTTCATCGTTTACCTCGAGAAGAGAATCAAGTTGCTGATGCCCTGGCCACATTGGCCTCCATATTTAAAGTTGATTCAGATACAGAGATTCCGCAGATCAAGATCAAGTTGAGAAGTGAACCGACCCACTGTATGAATGTTGAAGGAGAAGAAGATTGCAAACCTTGGTACTATGATGTTGTACAGTTCCTAAAGCATCAGAAGTATCCCAATCATGCATCAGAGAACGATAAGAAGCTTATCCGGAGATTGTCGATGAACTATTACTTGGATGGGGAAATTTTGTACAAGAAAACCCGTGATCAAGTCTTGTTAAGGTGTGTGGCAGCTAAAGAAGCTCAAATGATTATGAGTGAAGTGCATGAAGGAGTCTGTGGAACTCATGCTAGTGGACACAAATTGGCTAGGCAGATTATGAGATCTGGTCATTACTGGTTAACCATGGAATCAGATTGCATCAATTACACAAGGAAATGTCACAAATGTCAGATTTATACAGATCAAATTCATGTTCTTCCGAATCCTCTTCATGTTATGGCAACAACTTGGCCTTTCTCTATGTGAGGAATGGATGTTATCAGACCAATTACTCCGAAAGCTTCAAATGGTCATCAGTACATCTTTGTTATGATTGATTATTTCACCAAATGGGTTGAAGCAGCTTCATATGCCAATGTTACAGAGTCTGTGGTTATGAAGTTTTTGAAGAAAGAGATCATCTGTAGATATGGCCTTTCGGAGAGAATCATTTCTGATAATGCTCAGAATTTGAATAGTAAAATGATAGAATCACTATATTCTTGGTTCAAGATCATTCATAGTAACTCCACACCATATCGGCCAAAGATGAATGGGGCAGTGGAAGGGGCTAACAAGAATATCAAGAAGATTGTAGCAAAAATGACTGAAACTTATAAGGATTGGCATAAGAAGTTGCCATTTGCTCTTCTTGCTTACCGAACTACAGTCCAAACATCTACTGGGGCAACTCCATTTTCATTGGTATATGGGACTGAAGCAGTGGTGCCTATCGAAGTGAAAATTCCATCTCTCAGAGTACTTAGAAAAGTGAACTTGGATGAAGCTGATTGGATCCAAGAACGACATGATCAGTTGAATTTGATTGATGAGAAGCGCCTTGCCGTGCTTTGTCATGGTCAGTTATACCAGAAAAGAATGATGAGAGCTTATGATAAAAAAGTGAAGCCGAGGCAATTCAAAGAAGAGGAGTTGGTGTTAAAGAAAATACTCCCGAATCAACGTGACTCTCGGGGCAAGTGCGCACCGAATTGGGAAGGCCCATATGTTGTCAAGAAGGTCTTTTCTGGTGGAGCTTTAATATTACAAGAGATGGATGGGAAAGAATTCTCCAATCCTATCAATGCTAATGTTGTAAAGAAATACTATGCCTGAAGTAGAAAAATGAAAAAATGAAAAAATGAAAAAATGAAAAAATGAAAAAATGAAAAAATGAAAAAATGAAAAAATGAAAAAATGAAAAAATGAAAAAATGAAAAAATGAAAAATGAAAAATGAAAAATGAAAAAATGAAAAAAATGAAAAAATGAAAAAAATGAAAAGAATGAAAAATGATGAAAAAGAAAAAGGGAACGATCCAAGTTGAAAACTCGAAAGGGCAGCTTGAATCAATTGAGGGGTTGCTTAAGTTGAAAACCTGAAAAGACGGCTTAAGCAGGAGGAAAAAGAACGCATAAGTACCGCTATTGAATAAAGCAAGATCAAATTCAATGGGTCTAATTGGGACATATCAGATCACTCAATAGATCGAGTTGTCAAGTTCGTTAGTATCGTCAATTGATCAAAAAAAGAACTCAGGTTTCGTTCGCACATGTTTTTGAGTGTTCATTGTTGGGAGGTACCCTTTATCCGTTCTCTTGTATTGAATCAATGAACTTACCCTCTCGTTTGTATGAACCTATTTTTGAATGCGAATTGAAGTTTGAATTCCTTTCGTTTGTATGAATCTTGTTCTGAAATGCAAAAACTGAATCAAGTTAATTTATTTCTTTGATCATTTTCTTAATAATACGATGAATCTTATTGTTAATTGGTTTGTCACTTGTATTAAATTTTTTCATGAATTTCAAAATGTGAATAAACATGTGAGAAACCATACAGGTATGAAAATGCTCATTTAATTTTCAAAGGCATAGGTTTGGTTTAAAAGACAGGGTTTCAACTAACCAGTCACCCGGAAGGAAAATGGAAGTTGTTTGCGGCAAATCGTCAAGAATGTGCAAAAATAATGGAAACAAGCAATTTGAATCGGAAGAGCACTGATACAGTTTGAAATTGTTAATCAGAATGAATGAGCAAGAAGATTGGGATTAAGCAAGAGGTTTCCATGTTATTACAAACAAGAATCAGGCTTTGTACAAAAAGATACTAAATTTGTCATTACAAATCAATCATTGAGCATTACATGCATCATGACATGATCATTGCATCATTTTAGAGCATCGAATTTTCAGATAACATGTCAGGTATTGAATACATCAACTCCAGATCAAGATGGAAGTGTCCTTTTCTAAGAATCCAGTAAATATGATTGTTATTCAAAAGAGACCAGGTTACAGCTCTTATTTTTCTTTAAGCAACCAAGGTAAGACATTCAATTCATTTTTGAGACCCAGTTAAGGTTTTGAGATTCACTTATTTCATTTAAAAGACCAAATCATGGCTCTTGTCCCATTTTGAGGCCTAGTTTAGGTTCTCATGATTCATTTAGTTTGTTGGGAGACCGAATCACGGCTCTCGTTGCAGTTCGTGACCGAATCACGGCACTTATTTCATTTAAGAGACCAAATCATGGCTGTTGTTTCATTTTGAGACCTAGTTTAGGTTCTCATGATTCATTTAGTTTATTGGGAGACTGATCGGTAATTTTCGCAAGAGTACGAAATCAAGTAATATAGCTTGGAGTATTCCAAGGTCGAACCCACGAGGACTTGTGAATTGCTAAATCCTAATTCTAATAGAGTTTAATAAAAGAGAAAAGCTAATTTATCAAAGACAAAGAATAAAATCAAGAAATTATAATCTAATCTAATTAACCAAAAGAACAATGATAAAAAGATGAACAATATTAAAAGCGTTAGGGTTCAGGCTTCTCTTCTAGGTATTTAATTCAATTATGCATGAATTTAATTATCAGGGTTAAAATAACAATCACTAATCTACTTAGGAGCCCTCTCAGATCATCCTAAGCTTTCCTAACTAAGTGATTACCACCTCTCAGTGCATAAACTAATTAGCTAAGAACATTAAGATCCTAGGATTAATAATTAAATCAGGTTCACTCGAAACTAATTTAATGATGGTTATCACAATAAACTGAATTACTCTCGTATCCAATTAGATTGTGTCTATTTTCCTAGAGCACGAATTATATTTCACCTCTCAGTCCTTCATACAATTCCAAAAACCTATTATATGGTGATCAGGCATATAACGCATTAAGAACAAAGAAAACAGATTTAACCCCAAGAAAACCAATTCATACAATAATTAAATTAAAATCCCTAGAAGATCTACCCAAATCCCCAACAAGAGATTTAACTATTAAAGATAAAGAAAATAAAGAAAATAAATAATTGCATTAAAAAAGAAATTAAAGATAAGAAAATCTCCCAAAGAAGATAAAGTCTGCTCCCTTGAGCTCCTCTGAAAAGTATTAACCCCCTGTTCGTCTAAAAGCCCTAACCTATGGTATTTATATTGAAGAGATTACATAAAATTAGGAGATTAAATCAAGTTGGACTCAAAAACATAGAACCGGCGCCGTTTCTATACAATTCCGGCGCCGTTTCAGGTCGACACTATCGCACTTTTCGGCTCAGAAACGGCCCCCGTTTCATATATGAAACCCACATCTGTTTCAGGCAAGAAGTAGGGCCGTTTCATATATGATACCCAAGCCACCTTCAGGTCTGCTTCAATGTTTCTTCATTCTATGCACTTCTCTTGAACCAAACTTCAATCTATTCATCCTTTTTGATCTTTTCATCCCAAATCTCCTTTGTTTTCTTAAATTTTCACCATAAAGCTTTCCTACAAACAATAAGATAAAAGTGAGAATAATAAATATAGAATGAGCTATAATATTAATAAAATCATTCAATTATGCTCATAAAATAGCTCATAATATAGGTATAAAATACACCTATCAGAGACCGAATCACAGCTCTCGTTGCAATTAGTGACCGAATCACGGCACTTGTTTCATTTAAGAGACCAAATCATGGCTCTTGTCCCATTTTGAGACCTAGTTTAGGTTCTCATGATTCATTTAGTTCGTTAGGAGACCGAATCACGGCTCTCGTTGCAGTTAGTGACCGAATCACGGCACTTATTTCATTTTAGAGACCAAATCATGGCTTTTGTTTCATTTTGAGACCTAGTTTAGTTTCTCATAGTTTAATTTGTTCATTGGGAGACTGAATCATGGTTCTCGTTTCATTTATAGACTAAGGCTCAACTTTCAATTCAATTGAAGACCTAGTTTAGGTTCTTGAAATTTGTTTGATTCTTTAGAGGGCCGAATCATGGCTCTCGTTTCATTTAAAGTGCAATTCATGGCATTTGATCCATTTGGAGACCAAGTTATGACTCTTAAGCAGTTTTAATAAAGCACGGTGTCTATGTCTTGGAACATTTTCTAATTATCTTGAAGCAAACTTCAGGATTCTTAGAAAACGCTCCAAGAGGAGCAACTGTAAACACCCTTTTATTTTGGCAATTTAATTTCTTCACTCATTTCTTTCTTTAGTAATTCTTATATTTTATTTTTTATCTCTTATCTCACCTTATTTCATTTTACTACCTTCAACTCTTTTTCTTTTATTTTTATTTGCAAGATTAATTGGATTATGAAGTGCTGAGCCCAGGATTGAAGGCCCATATTTTTATTGAAGAATTTGAATACAAAAAGGCAGCCCAAAATTTCAAAGCCCAGTTGAAGTGTCAAATATATTGAGTTGGACCTAATGCCTAATTACACTCAGCAAGCCCAAATCCCTGTTACACCCAAATCAGTTGACCCGAAAGACTCAAAACCAACTGCCAAAATGACAGTGTTTCAGATGTTGCTGTCTTTACTTCTTGTTCATTCTTCACAACGATGTCGGATTAGAAGGTTGCTTGCCAGATTCAGCAAAGCAAAAAGAAATCGGCCTGCAAAGGAGCAAAACAGAGAGGCAAACCGAATTAGCAACTTAAACAGGGGTAATACAGAGCAATTAAGCAAACAATACAGGGAGGTAATTCGGCTACTTATCTTAATGGCGAATTTGGCAACCTAACTCAGACTTGGTCCCTACTCCTCATTTCCCTCAGCTTCGAGATTCCCTCCTTGTCGTGGCTGCACCAAAACTGCTGCTCCCTACAAACAAACAAAAATCACAGCAGCCAGCAAAATTCTCCTGACTCTCCCTCATGATTTCACAGTAGTACATGCTCAGCCAGTGATATCAGATGTTAGACTACATCACCACCGTTCATAACAGATAGCAAATGAGAGAGAAGATTTTTTTTTTACCTCATCCATTGATCACATTCAGCTTCTTCCTCTGCCCTTGATTAGAAGACCCTTCTCCAAGCTTCTTTGAAAATTAAAAAAGCCTTAAAAAGCCCATTAACCTACAGAATCAAAGAGGGAGAACGGGTGAGAGATGTAAAACCGTTGATCTTAGGGTTAAAAAATTCATTTTCCAACCCTTAGATCAGCAAATTCCCCATATAAAAAGCAACATTTCGTACAGTTTAGGGGAGGCCGAAACCCCAAATCAAAAATTAGGCTTCATATTTTCGGATTTTAGGGTTTTCAAACATTGGGCTTTTTTATTGGTAGTTTGGTTTGCAAATCCAGACGGTAGGAGGAGAGTTTAGAGTGAGCGGAAAAACATACCTTGCTTTGACGACGATCCAATGGTGGGTTTGTTGGAATCGGAGTCAGAAAATTCACTTTTCTCATCATAGATTTCCCCGTTCTTGCCTTCTTTTTCAGGTGAGAGGACTTTATATAGTTGGAAAAGAGGTAGAGAAAGAAGGTTTTTGGTTTGGAGAAGACCCATTCCGGCCAGGCAAAGTGTTCTGCGACCTGAAGGATTTCGTTCGGTCAAGAGAAGAGAAGGGTAGTCAACGAGCTGAGAAGGGAGAAAGAAAGGTGGAAGGCGACTGAGTAAGAAAAAGGGACAGGGAAGGTAAAAAAGCTAAACCTATGGTCGTTTTAGGTGATTCTATTTGGTTTGGGCTGTTTTTAGTTGTTATACCGTTTGGATTCATTACTACCTAGGCTGTGTTTGTCTTATCTGGCCTGATTGTTTGCGTTGGTTGCCATCTTTATATAGATTTTGGACTTTTTGATTATAGTGCCATGTTTGATGGACTGGGGTTTGATCAAAAATATTAGGTTGCAATTCCTTCCCTGTTTGGGTCTGCTAGTGTGCTTATTTGCTTTACCACAAGACCATGTCCTTAGGCTTTCATGTATGTTTGTGTTTCAAATCCATGAAAATTAATGTTTAGGCTTTTTGAAATATTCATGCTATATGTCTATTGCAATTAAAATTATTAAAGTCCAGTTCGTGAAATTTTGCTTTAAGTCCAACCGATAGCAATTGTTTCATGCATATTTGAACTCCATGTTCTTATTGCTGTGTATTTCCGTTTAGTTACTCACACATTACTTTCCTAGTATAGAATTTTTCATGCTTGCATTCGTGTCATTTTAAATAAAATAAAATAGAAGGTACAGAATGAAAATTTACATTTAGGGGTAGATTTTAAATTAGAAAATTTTCATACTTTATGTTAATTATGTGGCATTTTATTTTTAGACTAATTTAATATTTACATCATTCTTTTTTGTTGTTTTTTTGTTGTTTTTTTGTTGTCTTTTTAGGCCAATTTTATATTTATGCCTTTTTAGTAATTTTAGGCCCATTTAATATTTATACCATTTTTGTATTTTGGGATCATTTTAATATTTTCATGGCATTTAGTAAATTAGTATATATATATATATATATATTTATGTCATTTAGAAATTACGACATTTTACATATTTTTGTTATTAGTAAATTAGGCCTATTTACATTTTAGGACTATGCTCATTTTATATTTTATGTCATTTAGTAATAGGCCCATTTGCATTTTAGGACTAGGCTCATTTTATATTTTATATCATTTAGTAATAGGCCTATTTGCATTTTAGCTAGGCCCATCTTGTTTATGTTAATGTCATTTAGTAAATTAGGACCATTTGCCTTTTGGTTAGGCCCATCCCATTTAATTAATGTCATTTAATTAATTAGGTACATTTGCATTTTAGTTAGGTCTATTAATATTTCAATTCATGCCATTTAGCTTAGGCCCATTCGCATCATTTTGTGTCATTTTAGAAATTAAATTCATGCATCATTAATTACTTGTTTAATATGTACTTAATATATTTCTTGTGCTAACCCATTTTCTTGATTTATTTTGTCCCATCATTTCATGCATTTAGTAATTAAATCATTGCTTTCAAAAATCGCATGTGTTTGAAAATCCCGAAAATGGGGAGTCCGAGGGGATCACGTAATTACGAGGTTCTCAAAGGCTTCCTTAGGGTGAGGGTGCTTTCTAGTTCACCTTTTCGGAATTCCGATTGGGCCTAGGAAGTTTCCAATAAATCAATTTCCACCCCAATTTAAAAAAAATAGAAAAAGAATGATTTTAATCATATTTCAAAAACAGCATTAACATACCATATTCATGATTTTCTCCAAATTTTCAAAAGTTTTTCTACAAATTTCGTTTCTTTAAGAAAACCCTAAAAAAATCAGTAAAAGGAATTTCAATTCCGACATATTTTTAAAAAATCTAAAAATGACTTTTTAAGAGAATCTCAAACTTAATCAATAGTTGAGGCTTTTGACACACCCGGACCTAGCACGACCTTTTCGTACGAACGGAATAGTACAAGCAGACGCGATAATTAAACAATATGTCGATCCGGCTGTGTCAAGTCTGAAGAGAAGAAAGCTTAAGACAAGACGTAGTTGGAAGATGAGATTGGTGACCATGCATGGAATCTCTAAGTGGACTCCTTTAAGTCCATAGCCAATGGATTGGACGTCCATTGGTGAATTGGTCAGTGGATCGGGTCAAGGATCGAAATTATGAAAGGTTTCAAAGAGGGGAAAAAGTCTGGCCCGGGGTCCAAGTAGACTCGGTGTCGGGCCTTGCTATAAATAGGGGGAGATGAGCTCTCCCCCTCTCATTTTCTCTTCTCCCTCTCTTCTCTCCTCTCATTTGCTCTCTCGGAGCAATTTTGAACTTTTGGCCGATCCGAACAAACCGACCACAAGTTCAAGGCGAGATCTTGGTGAGTTATTCTTAACTCCTTGAACTACGTTCCATTAAGTTTTCACGCTTATCCATGCATTGGTTTAGGAGAAATCCAAGCTCAAAGTTAGTTTCCGCTTTTAGTTAGCTTTTAAGTTTAGATTTGAGATTTAGAAACTTTGAGCTTGTAATTCTCGTTTCTGCTCCGGTAAACGTGTCATGGGAGGTGAGAGGAACCTCCATCTCAAATTTTACGTAAAACGGTGGACCGAGGGGCTCGGGAACCGAGGAAATGCCTCGGATCCCCAGGAAGCCGAATGGCTCCCACTCGGGAGCCGAGTCTCTCCCGCGCGGGAGAGACCAGCAGGCCAGGTCCTGCGTGGGACATGGATTGTCCGGTGCCGAACTGGGCCTTTTGGCCCAATTAGTGCTCTTGGGCCTTGTTGGGCCCAAGCCGAGTTGGGCTCGGCCCAACTCGCATGGGATGGGCCTTCCGACCCAAATTTCAGGCCAGGCCTGACCCAATCACGTGGGAGGCCTGCCTGGCCCAGAACCGGGCCGGGGCCCAGCCTGAGTGTAGGGCCCACGGGTCCCTAGGGGCATTTTCTTAATTTTTCTTCAAGTGTCCAATTTTTACCCCGGAACCGCCCGGATACTTTTCTAAGCCCCGAATCACATCCAAGCTCAGCCATAGGTCATGTTAGAGCCTCATAGGTGTATTCATAAATTTAATTATGAATGCTAATGTATATTTCCGTGTACTAGGGCTCCGGTTGAATCGAGTGCGGCGATGCTCCGGAGGTTCTACATGGAGCGCTTGAGAGTATACGAATCTCCCATCACTGTGAGTGACCTAGACTTCTTTGTTTAGCCACTAGGGGAAAAGGTTTTAAAAATGGTTTTTAAAACATAAATGTTTTTCAAAAAGGTTTTGGGATATGGGAAATCCACACGCACACTCTTGTTTGTGATATACCCACACAGTGAGTGGGATGTTTTAAAAAGAAATATAAATACTTATGTGTGTGTGTTTATATATATTTTAAATATGTATGTTATATATATATATATTCTTGAAATATTATTTTTATGATTATTTCGGGTACGATGCCCTTGGGAGATGAGTGATTGAGAGGGTTCCTCGGGGCTCCAATTTGCTGGAATGTGGACCGAGTCTGAGAGCATGCATGATACTCAGCCGTGGACCGCCTATTGAGGGGCACGGTGAGTCGAGCCTAGTTGGGAGAGGCGCGTAGGGAAACAAGCCAGAGCTCCAGTTCGCTGTGTTCCACCACAACGAGGCACCACCGAGGGAAAGGGCTAGAGAATTAGAAAAGAGAAAATATTATTAAATAAGAAAAGAGATAGCCCTTAGTGCAGTGAGGCATAAGACGACCGACGGGTCGCGCCTCCAGTATAATAGAAATGCCAGCCCATTTGCTATATATATTTATTTATTTATTTATTTATTTATTTATTTATTTATTTATTTATTTAAAGTGTGTTTAAAAGAGTGTTCTCAGCTGGAGAACCAGAAAAGAGTTTTCAAAAGAAAAAAATATATTTTATTTTATTATTATTTTATTTTAGTTCATTTATTTTGGATTTCCCTTATCCCCTCTAACCCAGATGGAGATTCTTAGAACCTCTGTCACTCACCTGTATCCAATATGAATGGATGCAGATTGGCATACGGAGTCAGCTATAGAAAGGAGGCTCACTAGGAGACGTCGGTGGCTTAGGTTTAGTGGTTTCCGCTGTGTAGGTATTCTTTTAAATTAATCCACTGGTATTGCTTATAAATTAAATATTTTATTAAATGATTTCTAATTTAAAATTTTAGTTTTATTTTTGCAGCGATGATATCCATTTCAATGCCTTGCGGTGCTTCTGGTGCGTGACCGGCCGGCACGTACTTCGAGGCAGCGCAGCGGTTGCCACGTGGCCGACCCGGACAGGTAGAAGGCGTGACAGCTTTCTTATAAAAATTAAACTTTGGTAATTTTCTTTAAATCAAAGTTTTAAAAATGAGATCCAAAAATAAAAAGAATTTAATTATTCCGACATTATTTTCAAAAACCAAAACAACGTTTTGAAAGATTTCAATTAGGCCCCTACATTGAAGCCTTTCTAATTGAACTTAAGTTTTTTTTATCTCGTTTTCGCTTTTGATTAAAAAAGGTTTCTTATCAATAAAAGGAATTTAATAATTCCGACATTAATTTCAAAAATCCAAAAAATATTTCTTAAAAGATTTCAATTCAGTCATTAACAATTGGAATCTTTCCAAATTCAATCCAATTTTGTTTAAAACTCAAAATTTTTTTTCTTTAACAAATTATGAATTTTCAACCTTTGATTTTTAAAGCTTATTTTTGGAAAGTTCTCAATTCGGTTATTCAACGTTGAGCCCTTTTTTTTATTTTGTTTTTTTCACGAATCTCATTAAATTGAACTTTCTTAAAAGAGTGAACTAACCCATATCAAAAGGAGTTCTACTCCGACATTTGTAGATTCTTTATTTTAGTTTAGTTTATTTTATTTTATTTCAGTTCAAAAGAAACATTTTTGTTATTAACCCTAAAACTAATTTTCACAAGGCTTTGTGGTACGATTTCTGGGCGCGTTGGGGGTGCTAATCCTTCCTCGAGCGTAACCGACTCCCAAACCCAGAACTTATTTTCATGGACCAACATTTGTTTAACCTAAGGTAATCTTTCTAGATTATGTTAGGTCAAATGGAGTCAAAATAGGTGGCTAACCTACCTAAACCAAATGGTTAGTGGCGACTCCCTTTTCTTTTTTTAAAAATCTTCAAAATCCTTTTTTTATTTATTTAAAATTCCCACCAGACGGTCTTTTTAGACGTTTTGACAACTCCGACGCCGGACCCGATGAATTAAAAGGGAGGTCAGTTGCCCGACCCCCCTCATTTCTGCACCATTTTTATTTCTTCTTCAACTCTCCTAGCTCTCTCATTTTCCCACCAATTTCAACACTTCAATCCACCTTTAAACTCTTCATTAATCATCACCAGTAACTTCTTTAGCTTCCAAGAAGCTTGGCCTCAGAGCAAAGAGTTGTCCGGTGCCGAACCCACTGTGTCCAGTGCCGGACTCACTAAAATTTGGGGAATTCCCCCAAATCACTCACTCTCACATGGGAATGAGCCAAACCAGTGTCAGACCTACACTGTAGCTGGGGTAAAATGGTCATTTCACCCCCCTAGCCCCCCAATCGAATATATTTGACTTTTGGACTTGTCCAATTTAGTTCTGAGACTCTAGAAATCCTAATTAGGTCATGCTTTGATGTTTGGTTGTTAGTCGAATGCCTTTATTAATCAAATTAGATTTCAATTTGATTATTTAGGTACGTGATTGTACGAGATCGATAAGTAATGTTCGAACTAGGGCATTCGAAGGGATTTATTTGGGAATATACAAACCTCCCTTACTTTGAGTGGCTTGGATTATATTGGTTGGTCACTGAGGGTCAACCGTTTTCTAATTGCTTTATGAACTGCTTTATAAATGTTTATAACTTTTTGGGATATGGATTGTCTACCCTCACACACGAGTTAGAAATGGATTTAAGGGTTGGTTTTCAAAAGAATATATGAGATTATATTATTATGTTTTAGAATGATTATTACCTGTGGGAGTTGAGCAATTGAAAGGTTCTTGGTGCTCCGATTAGAGGGAGCGTGTGGACCGAATGAAAGGCATGCCACCGACCAAGTAGCCGTGGACCATCTTTTGAAAGGCATGGTGAGTGCGAGACCCTGAGAGAGGCACGTAGGGAAGCTCCCCAGGGCTGGAGTGTAGCTGTGTTCCACTACAGCGACAGCAATGTCAAGGGAGCGGGCCAAAAAATAAAAGAAAAGGATTTTGATATAGGAGTTAAAACCCTTGACGGTCCAGTGGGGCACCCAAGTACATAGGTATGCCTTTGGGACGATTTTCAGATGCCAGCCCATTTATGACATTTGATATTTGTTTTGGCGTGGGATTTCATATGATTTCATTAAATGGTTTATTAAATGAGTTTTAGATTATTTCATATCCCTAGTCTGAGGTGATCGGTCATTGTAACCGTGTCCCTCACGGTGTACATATATATTTGTACTCACACCATTCACCTATTTTTGTCAGGTCATTAGGCTACGGATGACAGGCATCTCAGTGGGCAGTGATCCATGTATGTCACCAGCGGACACTATTTTGTAGGTTCCACATAGATCCCTTGTGAATCTTGGCTTCGGAATATTAGTGTATATATATTATACTATTATTTCTTTCCACTGTATATTTGCATCGTAAAATGTGCCACTTTTATTATATAAATATCTTGTGATATTTTCTATATTATTTTCTTATATATTTTCAATTATTGCTCGCATACCCCTTGTTTATGCCTTGTATCATCTTGGATAGCCTGTCTTTCGAGGTACGCATCTCAAGGTGGTACGGCGGTTGTCACGTGGCTGAGCCCTAGGTTCGGTGCGTGACATATATTATTATATATATATATATATATAATAAGCAATTATCTAGTTAAAAATATAAATGTTTAATACATTAACATGAATAGAGTATTTGGCTTAGTGGTTAGATAGTGTTAATCTTCCTTAAGTTTAAGGTTCAAATCTCAATAATTGCATTAATTTTGTAAATTTAGTTAAATTGGTTCAACCACTGGTTCAACCATCCGCTTTAATACCGGTTTAATAAAAAAATAGCGGATTTGACTGGGTTTGACCAGATTGATTGCAACTCTGGTTTGATTCAACCATCCGGTTTAATACCGATTTAATAAAAAAAACAGCGAATTTGACTGGGTTTGGGATTGATTGCAACTATGGTATGATTACAAAATCATACCAATTCCATGGTCGGATCATCGATTCAATCGGTCGAACCGATGATCCAGTGTGATCTTCTTGACAAATTTGCTATGTTTGATGCGAAAGAGACATTGACTCCAATGGCTACTAGCTTTCAATTACAATAGCATGATGGAATAGGTCCAACTGATGCCATCTTCTACCGCCAATTGCTTGCTATGTTTGATGCCAAAGAGACATTGACTCCAATGGCTACTAGCTTTCAATTACAATAGCATGATGGAACAGATCCAACTGATGCCATCTTCTACCGCCAATTGCTTGGTTCTTTACAGTATCTCTCTTTGACAAGGCCTGATATAGCTTATGCAATCAATATGATGCTCCAATACATGCATTCTCCAACTCAATTGCACTAATCAACTCTGTAACATATACTCCGATATCTAAAGTGCACTAACAAAAATTAACATTTGGTTTCTTACAATCTTGTGACACAAGAAGTGAAGAAATTTCCTCTCAGTGATAGTGTGGTCAGTATGCGTGGAGCGTTTTGTGAAGCTTTTGTTTATGAGGAGAGCCTTGTTTCAGTAAGATGGAGATGAGAAATCAAATGCCCAAAGTGTTGAGCAAGGATATGTTATACAATTGAGTCATGTTAAAGATTCTCGCATAAGCTCGTTTGATGCGCATGATGGGATGAGATAAGATAAGGAAAAAAATTATGCATGTTTTTTAAATTATTTACATAGGTTTTAATTGTGAGGACGACTAGCCATCTCATCTAAATCCTCGAGAAGTGACGAGAATTAACTCATCATACACCAATAGGATGACCCATCCTCTTCACAATTCAATTTTATGTCATCCTATCCCACGCACTAACAAAAGTATTGTAATATTCTTGATTTTAAATTATACTTCATAAATGTTTGTTTTCGGTTTGCATTGATATCAGCAAACCAATTTTGGAGCCCTATAGGAATGTCTGTTAGTATTTATAGATATATGATACTGCATTTGTCTGAGTCAAAATTAATCGACTTTACACATTTTCTGTCTCAAGAGTTTGTCACTTCACGTTATCTCCTTGAAGCCTAATGTCTCAACCATTCACGTTATCTGCCATGGAATTTGGATTGTAAGTTATAGAAAGAATGCAAAGTATCAGTTTTAGTTGCTTATTGTGGTTACATAACAGGGTCAAGGTTACAGCCTATGGTTTTGGGGGAAAGCCAAGCTGTGTTTAATTTTGGTTCTGATTTGTTACTTTCATTACAAAAACATAATAACTGGCAGGCCTGTATTTACTAATTTCCACACCTTTAATATTTTCGTCTCATAAATATCACCATACATGCCTTAAACATTTCCAGACCTCAAAACTGAAATCTCAAGGTCATGCTAAATTTCTTCTTTTGGATAAAATTGGTCAGAATCTCCTTTAGAATAATTAAATTAAGATTTTCCTTTGAATTTTGGATAAATTTAGATGAAAGGAAACATCAATTTGCTGTGATTCTTGCTAGTAATTATGACTAATATGCCTAACTTGAAGCCAACCCACCTAGTTAAATGATTATTCCTTGCTTTTAGTTCTCCTTTCTTTCTTTTGAACATTGTAGTGCATATGAAGTTCAAGATCTGATTCCTTGCTCTTCAACTTGGTAAAACATTCCTTGCTATCACATTCAAGAAGCCCTAATTGGAAACCCCAGCATTGTTTTGTTTCACTACTTCTTATCGGCAGCTTCCACTCCGGTTAGTGACTTTCGTTACAAAATTTAATATTTGGATGCTTCAAAAACAAAAAATATTTTACAGTTCTGTGTCTTGGGTGGGCATTGGGGTTAGTATTTTCCCGTTTTTCAAACTAACTTTATAGGCTACCGTGAAATATCATGGAGTAGATTTGATTTTTGAGATCTTATAACAGAATACTCTGTTACATGTTTTGTAGTTCTTGTGTTATAAGTGGCAGAACATGAAGCAGATTTGTTTTGTCATGAATATCTGCTTCAGGTTTTTTAAAATATCATGGAGCAGATTTGTCTTGCAACTTTCAAGGGTTAAATATACAATTTATTGATAGTTCATTAACCTTTTGCACGGTTCTAGTTCATTGTTAAATAATGTTAATTTATCTTTGGCTGCTTTTAGTGACTACTGTGATGTAGAAATTCAAGTTCCAAAAATCCGTCTCTCCAATCTCTTGCTTTGAGCATTGGGTGAAGATTTTGATCGGAGAATTTCTGGAAGTTGTCTAAGTTCTATCACTATTTGCATAACCTGGAGAAGCATCAAAAAGAGCATAGACATTCGACATTGCTTCAATAGCTCTTTTTGGATAGTCCTGTCAAGGTGATCAATCACTTCTTTTGCAAACTTCTATTGGAGTTTATTTAAGTTCAATAGGTGCATTGTAATGCTCGAATTCAATTTAAGGCATGTTGCATCTTGGGATTCGTTTATGCAAGTACTTGCATCCATTTAATTTTGTATCGACATCCTAAAAAGTTTTTAGAATTTGCAGTTCCAAGCATTTGAACTTTAAGGAAAGGAGGAGATATGCAGATATTTCCAGAAACACTTATTAAAATTTGGACTGGGTGGGAGATGCGAGCATTGGTCATGCTTAGCCTCTCGTTACAAATAATACTCATTCTATTTGGTTCCCGACGGAAGCATACAGCAGCAGTAGGGATCAGATTCCTTGCTTGGTCCGCATATATGTCAGCAGACTGGGTGGCAACTGTTGCATTGGGCAATCTTGCCACCCTAGGAGGAGATTCTGGAAATAATTCATCGAACAAATCAATCCATTGCAGTCATTTTGGGCACCATTCCTTCTTTTGCACCTTGGTGGCCCAGATACCATTACTGCCTACTCCTTGGAAGACAATGAGCTATGGCAAAGGCATTTTCTTGGCCTATTTGTTGAGGTCGGAGTTGCATTTTATGTTTTCTTGAGGTCTTGGGGGGACACTGCCCTTACTTTAATCGCCATTCCAGTTTTCATAGCCGGAATTATCAAGTATGGGGAGAGAACTTGGGTGCTGAGGTCATCTAGTGCTGAACATTTCAGAAACTCCTTGTTGCCTGATCCAGATCCTGGACCTGATTATGTTGAAAGAACAAGAGATGGTCGATACCCCGGGGAAGTAAACGAGTCACCACCTGGAGAAAGAGAAATTGATTGTCTCACCCAGGCTTATCACTTGTTCAAGAAGTCCGAGTACTTATTTGCAGACCTTATCCTCGGGTATTATGAACGAAAAGATTGTCGCTCCATAATTTGCAGGAAGTCACCTGAACAGGCATTTGGAATAGTAGAAGTCGAGCTTGGTTTTCTGTATGATGTGCTCTACACCAAAGCCAGACTCGTCTACTGTTGGTTTGGAATCTTGCTCCGTTGCACCAGTTCCTTGTGCTCCATTTCTGCATTTCTCACCTTTGTGATCCGTATTGATTATCATGCATATGCACCCACCGACATTTTCATAACATACTTGCTGCTTGTTGTAGCTGTCGTTCTGGAGCTTTATGCATTGATCATTCTTATTTCTTCTGACTGGACAAAGCTATGGCTAGTGAAGCACAAAAAACTTGCTGTACAACAAGTAAGAAATGGTGAGAGGTGGTCAGGAATCCTAGCCAAGTACAATCTTATAAATATTTGCCTCAAAGAAAAGTCTTTTTGCATTCCTGACAAAATCATGAGGCATCTAAATGTAATTTGGCAGCATGTAGATTCTGAATTACAGAAGCTCATCTTCGACAAGGTAGGAGAGAGAAGCAAGGATATTGATAACCTCTTCAATGTAAGCTCATGCAAGAAACTATTGGATTACAGAGGTGATTATGTTCTTAAAAAAATGAATTGTCATGATTTGTTTGAGTGGAGCACAATTGCGGTAGAATTTGACCACAGCCTTCTTCTTTGGCACATTGCGACTGAACTATGTTACTATGATGATGTTAAGAGACTTAGAGAACTTAACGACCTGAATGGTCTCATTAGTTTAAAAGCAAAGAGCAAAATCAGCAAATGCCTATCAGATTACATGCTTTACCTTCTTGTCATTTGTTCCAAGATGCTGCCAAAAGGAATTGGTGAGATAAGATACAGAGATACTTGTGCGGAGGCTAGGAGATTTTTCGAGCAAAGAAAGAATATAATTCAAAGTAAGGCAGACAAAGCTTGCGAAGAGTTGCTTCAAGTGGACACTAGCAAGAAACCAGAAGATGTAAAAGGAGATATAAGCAAATCAGTTCTATTCTATGGGTGCAGGCTTGCAAAGCAATTGCAATCAGTAAAACCCCCAGGCCAGGAGGAGTGGGGATTGGAGCAGAAATGGGAGATGATAAACGAAGTGTGGGTGGAACTGTTGGCATACGCTGCGGTTCATTGTTCCTGGAAAGAGCACGCTCAGCGGCTAAGGAAAGGTGGAGAGCTGCTATCTCATGTTTGCCTTCTAATGGCACATCATGGCTTAAGCGAACAATATCAAACACAAAAGCAGTACATTCAAGCTCGCCGAGAACAAGAACGAATCACAATGCGCCGGATCAGCATTTCATAACCGATCATTTCAGAAAAATTGTAGAGTTATCAATTTGATTTGTTAAAGCTTTAATCTGAGTAAAACAATTGAGAAGAAAAAAAAAAAGTCCATCATGGTCAATGTCGCATCTTGACACATATGTTTGAGGGGGTAATTTAAATTCTTTTATATAAAATTAAGTTTGGGGAGGCTAATTTAAAATTTGTTAAGTATATTTATATATATATATATATATATATTTATATATACACACAGACGACTAAATTTAGAGGCCAATTTAAAATTTATTAAGCATATATATGTATATATATATATATATATATGTTGAGGTATGGAAATCCGAGACCTTAACGGGAGCCTGAGCCAGCCGATAACGACCTGGAGAGAGGAAAAACAGTGAAGAGGATAAATGGCAGTTGGCCGGTTGATCCCACTCCGATGCTTAAGTCAGTTAGGGTTTAAGAGAGGTTCTAGGAAAATAGAGCTGGAAGAAAGAATCTCATACCTGGTTGCATGGTACTGTGCATATATATAGAGTTTACATATGGGCTTTGCCTAAGCATGGAGTCTGGAGATTGGGCCTTTCTTATTGGCCGTCTCCTTGGTGGGATTAATGATTGGCTCTGTCGGGTCCTGGCCTGGGCCGAATGGTCATGAGGCCTAGGCCGGACTGCTGCGAGGCCCAGCCGAGTGACTGTGAGGCCTGGGCCGGGTGCTTTGGATTGGCACTGTTGGGCTTTTACTCAACAATATATGTATGCATGTGTGTATATATATATTACTAGGTTCAGAACCTTTTACATAAATGTTCTCAAATGAGTATCCAAACTTGGTTTGAGCTTTAGTTCAAGTGATAGATGCACCCTCTCTAAGGTCATAGGTCTCAGGTTCATCCCATTGTATGTAAATCATTTGTGAGTTTTGCTTAATTTAAATATTGGTATTGGTTTAGTTATTTTTTGTTATTAGTTTGTATTGATTTAGTTTTTTTTTTTAGTCTGATGAGTTCTCTATAGATGTTTATGGATAAAAGATTTATATGATGTAATGAGATTTTATTGTATTCCTTCAAAAAAAAATTACAAGAAAATATAACAGCTATTCATTAAAAGGAAAGGCGTCATATCCTTTTCTGCTCATTTTCAGGTCATCTTTAAATTCTTACATTTCTTACGTTTGAAATTTACTTGTAGTACATACTAAACTTTGGTATCTGCCTTACTAATCTGATTTTTAGAACATATCATCGTTTTAATGGATTTTTGAAAATTTAATTTTTTTCATGTCTTGCTAATCCTCGCAATTAATATTTTTGTAAACTTAACATTTTTATAGTTCCAATAGGTTGAAATCCCAAATGTTGACAACTTATTGAATTATAAAAATTAATATTATGTCGCTATAAGTTGCCGTCAAGTAGAGGTGGCAAAGTAAACCCAAATCCGAAAAATCCGAACCTGAATCCGACCGAAACCCGATTGATCAAAAAAGTCAATCACCTGAATCTGACAAAAACCCAACCCGAAATGGCCCGATCCCGAAATAAACCCAACTTGAAACAATCTGAACCCGAAATTACCTGAACCTAAAAGTGTATAAACTTGAAATTATCCAAACCCGAAAGTGTCCAAACCCAAACCCGAAATAACCCAAATTTAATAGTAAAAATTTAAATATAATTAAATAATTTTTTTAATAATAGTTTTAGTTGAAAAGTTATTGTAAATTTTTAATATTTTTTCATTTTAATTATACAATTAAGTAAACAAATAATCTCTACTTGATTACAAATTTGAAATTCAAAAACTAAATCAATATTTTTTGTTTGGGGAACAAGAAAACTTAAAACAAACTTAAGTTAGGTTGTAGTCTCTAGAAAAAATAATCTTCATCTCATCTACACTCAGAGCGATAATAACTTGTGTAAACAAATTATGGAGGTACAACAAAGTATGACGGGTAAACCAAAATTCATTCCGTTAAATTAAAATCCCCTATGTTTAAGTTGCTAATTAACTATCTATTTATAATTTGATTTTTTTATCTTTTTATAATAATTAAATAATAAATATGTAAATCAAATATTTACATTTTAAAAATATATAGAAAATAATATCAAAAATATAATAATGCATAATTAATAAATAAATAAATAAATAAATGAAATGGTCTTTATATATTAATTTTAAACAAAGTAAACTTTTGTTTGTTCAAAAGATATATAATTTAGATGTAGACAAATATAATAAATCTTGTAAGATTAATTATTATTATTATTATTATTATTATTATTAGAAGAAGAAGAAGAATTAGTTTAATTTATCATATTAGATCCTTTTCTATGATACATATTACCTTTACTTACACAAAATTAACATTCAAATAATCAATTGAATAGTCATACTTAATAAAAGTTAAAATTAAGTCAAATAACCTATGTCAATGCCATTACCATGTTATAAACATACAATGTTACCTTCGTTTTAATTACTACTAGGAATTTTAGTTTTAATTTGTAAGAATCAAGAGTTAAGATTGTCTTACCCTTAATTAATAAATTATCTTATCATTTCTTAGTCTTATTGATATTTGCTTTGCTTTCAAATCTAACAATTTATTTAAGTAATGTCAATATCTAATGTGTATGATATATATGTTTTTGTTGATACTATATTATATACTAATTTATGTAATGTGTATGGTATTTACTTAATCATATGTACATGTCTTCTTATTTACTTAGTGTTATAAATATATATTTATATATATAATATGCCTTCTTCAAATTTAATTATTTCTAATTTATTGATTATTAATTTATTACTAAGCTAATGTAATGTTATAGGTATGGATCTTATTCTTAATTTATTTTTTTGTATATATCTTTTTCTAATTCAATCATTTACCCAATTCATAATTTATTACTAGTAATTAGTGATAACAATATGAATAGATCTTAATATGTATACATGTTATAAATACATAAATTTTTATATAATTTAGTTCATTTAATTAATAGTAATACTACCCTTTTTTTCATAAATTTTTTTATATAAATTACTTTATACTACTTTATATACATGATTAAATATAAAAGTATACTAAATAAAAAATAATTGAATTTTTGAATTTAAGATTTTGAGAATTTCATTATATCAAAGAGTTTTTTAAATAAAATTCAAAAAAGTACAAAACCTGTCAGAAACCTGACCCGAACCCAAGTTAACCTAATCTAAAAATGATATGAACTCGAATTAACTCGAACCCAATTAAGTTCGAACCTGAAAAAACTTGAACCCGAAGTGATCCGAACCCGTAATGACCCAGACCCGAAGTCATCGAAACCCACTATAGGCTCGAACCCAAATGACTCGAACTTGAAAGGGTCCGACCCGAAACCTACCTGACATGCCCATTTGCCACCTCTACCGTCAAGTTTAGGCAATTTAAGGTGGTTGCAAACGTTGTATTTGAGAATGAATAAGGAGTTTCTATTCATGTGCCTAACGTGTTATTGAGATTGGAAAGGCTAAGACATTTGTATCTATCTGACCCTTGTAGTTATAAGACCAAGTTGAAGTTAAGTATTTAAGAAATCTGCTAACGCTTGTTAACTTCAATACCAGCAAAAAATTGTTATTTAGTTTATCTTCATAGCCTAACAAATCTAAGAGAGTTGTCAATATCCAAGTACTTCGAAGTTCAAGATGAGGGATCAATTTCTGTATGGATATCTGATCGTTATTTGTTGGGGGTACTGAATAAATAGATCCAGCACATATAACAAGCATGCTTTCCCATTGTGAGAAGATCTACGAGTTGAGGTGGTTGCAAACATTTTATTTGAGAATGAATGAGGAGTTTCTGTTCATGTGCTTGACATGTCATTTAGATTGGAAAGGCCAAGACATTCGTATCCATTTGACCCTTGTAGTTATAAGACCAAGTTGAAATTAAGTACTATAAGAAATCTACTAACGGTTGTTAACTTCAAAACTAGAAATTGTTGTTTAATCGATCTTCATAGCCTAACAAATCTACGAAAACTGTTATTTAATCGATCTTCATAGCCTAACAATTTTAAGAGATCTATCAATATCCATGTACTTTGAAGTTCAAAATTAGGATCAATTTATGTATGGATATTCGATCCTTATTTATTGGGGTACTGAACGAATAGATTCAGTACATATAACACACCTACTTTCGCACTATGAGAAGATCTACGAATTAGGTTTATCTATGAAGATAGGGAAGTTAACAGAATTTTTTTAGGACCTTTTGTATAAAAGAGATTCTCAAATAATGATTTTGATTGTCCCAAGTGTCATGTCTTTGAATCCTTATAGAGATTGAGATTATGCTAAGTGGCATGTCTAGATTTTTCTTTTATGGATGAAAGTTGTTGTAAGCCATTCATACTTTTATAATAAAAATGAAATAAAATTAATGAAGTGTTAATATCTTATAAGAACTAGAAGTATAAATATTGGATGGATCATTGGTTTAGATAATAAAAGTCTCAATTGACCAAAAATATAAATGATTTAAATTGAATAACTTTCAGGCCCAAATAGAAAATGAATAAGTTTAGCTATCAAATCCAAATAGAAAACGAATGGCCCATCCACTTGATAGCCATAATGAAAAAAATTCACTATATTGAGTATAATTTTGTATCATTAAATATTTATCAACACATAAGGCCATGTATATCATTTTATAATTAACGATATATTAGAGGATCTTTTTAAATTGTGGGGGACCAAGGCCTCCTTATTGGTATATTACCATTTACCATTTATTATAGTGGTAGTAGAACTTGGTGTTTCCAGCCTCAGTGGAGAGAAGAAAGGTTTGAATCTTATTGGATTGGTTGAAATCGGAAATCAACACCAAATCTTTCACGAAAATCTCAATTTAGAACCAAGCCTTTTAATTTATCAAATCAAGATCAAACATTGGCCTTTGAGGTGATAACCACACCTCAATTAAGGTGCTTGAATCTTATTTTGACCTTTGGCATTCATTAATAAATCATGACAGTTGATTATTAACACTTTCTTTTTAAAGAATAAATTCTTTTTATTTTTACTTAGAAAATAGTTTTTTTTAAAGAAAAAGTAAAAGAGAACGATGAGATAAATCTTTAAAATTATACTAATATCAGATAAAGAAAAAGTCTAACCTACGATTTCAAATAGCATAATCATAACTTAGAACTTCAATTCTACTGCAATTCTCAACCAAACGCAAAAATTCTCAAAGAAATTGTTGATTATGCTTGTGAGAGGAATAACACTGAGGATACATAATAAGTATTTAATGAGTAGTTGGTATTTTATATGGGTAGGGTATGAGTAGTGATTTTAAAAAATAATTGGATAATTATAGCTAGGGATGGCAAGACCCGAGCCAATTTGTGGTTTCTGAACCGATCCACCCTGATTGGGGTAGTATTTTTTTCGGGAGAGCAGGGATGGGATCAGAGCAATTCTGGTAAATACTGATCCTAAACTTGCCCCACCCTACCCCGATATGAAAATTGCAAAAATAACCCTACATATACCTTTTTAATTTAGGGTTTCTTTCAAACAACTACTTTCTCTATTCTTTTCTATTTACCATCTAATTTTCTTTCCTTTTTGCAATTTCTATCTCCCATCACCATACCCATTTGTTCTGTAAAAAAATTTGCTTTCTATCAAAAAGAGAGGTTAAAAGACACACCAAGGAAGAAAGAAAAAGCAAGGCAAATGACATAAGAGAAGAGGCCAATAGAGGTGATACCATTGCGGATGAAGGAACATGAGGCTGAATCTGTAGCATTGAAAAACAAAAAGCATCGTTAGGGCGGGTGGAGCAGGGCAAGGCAAGAAAAGAATAAAATCCATGGTCGTTGTTTTAGTATTCATATTGCTATTATTCAAGCAGGGTAGAGCAGAGGGTAGGCTTAAGGTGAATTAGGAGAGGCAATGGTTGATGAGGTGATCCCTACCCTTACCCCACCCCATCCTACCGCATTGCCATCCCTAGTTATAGTGTTTGGGTACCCTAAAAGATAATAAGGTTGCGGTATAGGTACCTCAAAATTAACGGGTACTCTACCATTCGCTATCCCTAGGTCTAGCCTAACTTGGTCCGAATTATATAACAATAAAATAAAAAATTTATTATTTGAATAAAGTTACAAAATTTTTGGGTAGACTTTAATTTAAAGTTGCAAAACTCTAGTACTATTTAACTCTTTTTTTATCAAAATTTAAATTTAACCAGCTCAAGGGCCTAACCTCAAATTAATGTTTATAGAATTTGTAGCTTAATGGATTAGAAAAGAGAATGGTTACATAGATATTTTCAAATAAGGCTTTGGAATGGATGGGAGATTTGAGCATTGATTTTACTCAACCTCACATTACAAGTGATTCTAATAGCATTTGGATCCTATAGAAGGTGTGTAGCAAGAATATGGATTAGGATCCTTGTTTGATTAACATCCGTGTCAGTGGGTTGGGTGGCAATTGTTGCATTAGGTAATCTTGCCATCCTATGAATGGGAGAAGATTTTGGACATAACAATTTGAAACCAAACTACTTAATTACTCATGCCACTTTGGGCAGCTTTCTTTTTGTTGCACCTTGGAGGTCCAGACACTATTATTGCTTATGCCTTAAAAGACATTGAGTTGTGGCCAAGGTCGAGATTGGAGTTACATTTTATGATTTTTGAGGTGTTGGGGTGACACAACCCTCACCTTTATAACCATTCCAGTATTCATCGCAGGAATTATCAACTATGGGGAGAGGACTTGCGTGCTTATGTCCTTAAGTACCAAACAATTTAAAAGCTTCTTGATTTCAACTCCAGATACTGGACCTAATTATGCTCAAGGTCGATATTAATGTGAATAGTTCACCAATTATGACTTGACCTAGCACAAAATAGTTGACTGGACCTTAGGCATAATTACTTTATTGCCCCTTGCTACATCTATAAATACCCTATGTTTTGTTCAGAAATATATACCAATTTCATTCTCTCATCTTCTGTTTCTCTCTTCTTTTCCAAGCTTTGTAACATGGTATCAAGAGCCTTGTTCTGAAAATTTTTTTTTTTCCGATTGTCTCACCACCCTGCCATCCTGTTTAGTTTTCAGTCCGGTCCCTGCCTTCCAAATTCCGGCCCCTATCCCCCTCCTGTTGACCTCCCCGTGCTCTTTTTTTTTTCCCTCAAAGGTGGTTACATGGCACCTGAGTACGCCATTGACGAACTCTATTCAATTAAATCTGATGTCTTTAGCTTCGGGGTACTGGTGCTAGAGATAGTGAGTGGGATGAGAAATAGAGGGTTCTGTCATCCTGATCACCACCTTAATCTTCTTGGGCATGTAATTTTTTCCAGACATCTTTTTGCTACACCGCCTATACTGGTGCATAGCCCTTAGTCTGCTCTGCCGGCATACAAATTTTCAGTCGTTTCTGACCATTCACGCGCCTCCACGCGTCGGTTAAACTTGTCCACGCACCGGTCAACTTTGTCCACGCGCCGAGGTTGACTCTTTCTCCCTCTGCCACGTCAGCCTCAGTGTTGACTTTCTCTGCCACGTCAGCCTCCGTGTTGACTTCATCTGCCACGTCAGCCCCGTGTTTGACTTCTTCTGCCACGTCAGCCTCCGTGTTGACTTTTTCTGCCACGTCAGCCTCCGTGTTGACTTCCTCTGCCATGTCAGCCTCCGTGTTGACTTCGTCTGCCACGTCAGCTCCGTGTTGACTTCCTCTGCCACGTCAGCCTCCGTGTTTGACTTCTGCTGCCACGTCAGCCTCAGTATTGACTTTCTTTGCACCACCTTGAGTTTGAGGGGGGATATTAATGTGAATAGTTCACCAATTATGACTTGACCTAGCACAAAATAGTTGACTGGACCTTAGGCATAATTACTTTATTGCCCCTTGCTACATCTATAAATACCCTATGTTTTGTTCAGAAATATATACCAATTTCATTCTCTCATCTTCTGTTTCTCTCTTCTTTTCCAAGCTTTGTAACAGTCGAGATTGGAAAAAACGAACTAGCAAGAGAAAGATAGACTAGGACCCGTTGTCACTAATGGTGTTATGACGTGAAGGTATTAATTCAAATAATAATCTCTATCAAGCTGATTATTTGTTGAAGAGGTTCAAATATTTATTTGTGGACCTCATTCTTGGCTATTATGAGCGAATAGATTGCCAGCCATAATTATCAACAAGAAATTTGAAGAAGCCTTCAAATTGGTAGAAGTTGAGCTTGCTTTTTTGTATGATCTGCTCTATACTAAAGCAAAACTTCTCTACCAGGATTAGGGATCTTCCTCCGCTTGATCAACTTTTTATCCTCTGTGTTTGCATTGGTTACCTTCTCGATCTTTATCTCTGATGATAAGCATATATACACACTGGACCTTGCTATAACTTACATATTGCTAGTTGAAGCTATATGTTGCTTTGGAGTTTTATGCACTCATCACACTTGTCTATTCTGACTGGACAAGGTTATGGCTTGTTAAGTTTAGGGATATAAAAGGTCCCACTCCCTCCGAACAACCGGAGAATGTTAAGAGTGTTAGAGATTTTACTCAAATTTTATTTAGGTTGGTTTGGTAATTAATTATTTGCTTGGTGAGTAAGTTTTGGCAAAATTACTTGGTGACAGAGTTTGCGTGGAAGCCAAGTTTAGGATAGTATAAATAGATAGTTTTCGTTCAGGATTTTTGTGTGTGAGATTGTGTTGATAGCTAGACACACCTTATGAGAGAACCCTTAGATGTAAGGGGATTTTGGGTTGTGAGATTATTTGATTTTAAGTCAGTTTGATTTAAGATCATTGGTGATTGTAACTGTTTGATTTGATAGTGGAGAGTTGTGGATTTTTTCTAAAAGAAAATTCTAAGTTTAATCCCCTTAGATGTAAGGGGATTTTTTCTACAATAAAAATAATATTTATTTTTATTCTTTTTAAAAAGTAAAAATTAGGGATCAAGATAAAAATTAAAAACTAAAGATAAATCACATTTTAATATACTAATTTCAATTTAATTAAATATTTTAAATTAACTCCTCTTCAAATAGAGGGATAATATCAATTTAAATTTAATTTAATTTAAATAGATTAAATCATTTAATTAAGAAGGTAAATTTTTAATTTTTCAAAAAAAAAATAACTTAGTGGATAATATTTTAACTTTTACCTTTAACAAAATTTATTTATAAAAAATCTTAAATAAATTATTTTTATTTAAAAAAAAAAACAAATGCTAGACATATGACAAAAAGATAAATATGCCATATGTCGATTATTAAGCTTATAGTCATTTCCTTTCCATATGGCAAGATGTATATGTTTTATGGGTTCGGTGAACAAATCCACCTTTGCATCCGTTCAGTCACCTTTTTTTTTTATAGGAAATGACAACTTTTTCCTATTTTGTTCTTGTGCTTCAATGATAAGGTGGGTCACACAAAAAGGAGTTAAACAAAATTAATATTTTTGAACAATAATACTCTTATGGTTTGTTTTTCATAAAATTATAGTATTTACTATTAAATGTTTTTATATTAAAATTTAATAATTATTTTAAATTTATGTCTAAAACCCTACTACAATGGACGTTTTAAATTTTAAAAAACGTACCCTTAAAATGATTTTTCTTTAATAAAATTTGGGGTTAAACTTTGTCAAAGGCATTTGATTTTTTTTTTCTAAAACCATACTACAATAAATTTTTTATTTAAAAACCTACCCTTAAAATATAACTTTTTAGTGTGAGGCTAAAGTTTATCAAAAAATAAATAATTTTACAAATCTAAAATAAAATAATTTAGTTTTTTTTATTTGAATGGGCATATTTATAAGATTTTATTTAGCATTTGAAATATATAAATAGCTAGCTTTTGTGATTTTCAAGAAAAAACAAAGAATAGACATAATAATAAATAATACTTAACGGGTGCATAGGTGCATCGTTAGCATTTTCCATATTTTACATAGTAATAACCATAATTAATTTAAGAAACATTATTATACTCATTGATCTTAAATAGATTAAAGTGAATAAAGTTACCTATTCAATAGATTATGTTATGGGTAAAATTTTGGAAAGGTTACAAAGGGAATTCAACTCACTTTAATGAATGCAGTTAGACATCCTTTCCACTTCTCTCTTGGGCTTCTATTGTCCTATCCGTTTTCAAGCTTGTACAATTGATAATCTCCAATGGCTCATTTCTCCTCCTCCCACTCTTCTAGATTTTGAAGTGCGATAAGTTTTAGGGATTCCAATTGAGGGAAACCTATTACAGAACAGAAAATTTTCTTTCCATTGAATGCGTTTTATAGTTCGAGAATCCTTAATTCGGAAATTTTTTCTAGTTCTGGCATTGGATCTACATCAAGTTTGTGGTCCCTTAAGTACAAGTAAGTTGTTGACGGAGCGAAAAACTCTGGTAACTTCCCTATCTCCACAGATAAACCCAACTCGCATATGTTTTCACATTGCGAAAGCATGCATGTTATATGTGTTGGATCTATCTCTTCAAGACCCCTAATAAATAAGGATTGGATATTCAAACATAAATTGATCCTCTTATCATCTTGAACTTCAAAGTACCTAGATATTGACAACTCTTTGAGATTTGTTAGGCTATGAAGATCACCTAGATAACAATTCCTAGTATTGAAGTTAACAAGCTTTTGCATATTGCCTAAATCATTCTACTCCAATTTTGTAACACCTAGTCTTAGAATGGCCTAGCCTGAGGCCGTAGACTTAAGTAATGAGAGTTTTCACATTGAGTATGTATGTGGAGGTATTCTCAGTAACAATAAAAACAACGTTTACTTAGTGAAATTTTCCTCATTTTGAAGAAGTAGGCCTCCAAACACCTAAGGCAAATTTTGACCTAGGAAGTAAAAGTCAATTTTTGTATTATTTTTTGAAAATTCCGTATACCTCAATGAGGTCATAAATGACCCTTCAAACCACCCAGTTATGCTCTTTAGTGTGTCTTAGAATAGTCGAAGCCATCACAGTATTTTTCTGAACATCCTCGTTGAAGGAAAATATTGCAGAAGAAAATGTCACAATTTTCAATGGTATTTTCGTAAATAAATGAAAAGTGATTTTTAATCACTGAAAATGATTTTCCCTACAGTATGGGGAGACGTCGTGTGGTTGTACACTGTTAGTACCTGAGAACTGCCTAGTTGCTGCATGAAAATCTAAAGTGCAATTACCATTTTACCCTTGAGGAACATTGAAAGGTATCTTAACACTATAGGTTGTGCACCCTTAACGCACTGTAATACCTATTCCGCGAATTTTATTTTATCAGATAGTGCCATGCATTTAATAATGTGGAGTATGAAGAATATTATGATGTAAAATGGATAATTAGAAATTTTGGTGAAAGATGCGGCAGAAGTTTGAATTGGTATAACTTACAAACAATAAGGAGTTTGAAAATTTTATGGCATGTGGAATAACTCGATGGGGCTTGAAAAATAATTTGGGATAGTGCATGAGATTCAAGATTGACCGAGGACATAAATGGAAATTTAAACTTTTCGGGGGTAAAATCGTCCATGGGGTAAAACAGTGATTTTGCTAAAAGATTTTTTCTTGCCATATTTCAAGCACATGACAAGGATATATATAAATGATGATGGCCGGCCAACCATGGAGGAAATTCAAGAAATTTCCATAAAGTTCTCCATTTTTCTCCATTTTCTCCCATTTTCACTAAAAGTCTTCCTACCTTGATTTCTCCTAATTTAATCCACTAAACCCCCACAAGTTTATAGTCAAATTGAAGTTCTCAACAAGCCCATCAATAGCCCTCTATCAATTTTGGAGAATTTGAGCTTGATTGGAAGTAATTTGGAGAAGAAAGATTAGGTTTATGTTGGAGGTGAGAAAACTACAAGGTAACCTAATTTTGAGTTACGTTGGAGATTTTAGCATGCTCATCATGGATATTGGGTTGATTTTGCATAAAATGTAAATTAAGTATATGAAATTAAGGAAGAAAGGAATTGTTATATTATGGATTTTTTATTCATAAAATTTATGTGGCAAGAGAATTTACAAGTTGAATTAGAGTGATATGGGAAGTTTGAAATTGCTAGAAATTGATCTTGGAGAATGTCAAATGGGCAAGGTTCAACATAGAATGATTAAGCTGAAATTCCTAAGAGAAAAATGCAAGATTTCAATTTTGCAAGAATTTAATTAGTTTGATTGTATTCTTGGAATAATTTGGGTGTAAATGTAGAGAATTGAATTATTAGAGTTTGATTTTTGGATGTATTGAAGAAGGAATTGGCAAGATGAAATTATGGGTGCCGAAATTTTCTAAGAGAAAATGCAAGGTATTGATTTTGCAAAACCAATTTAGTTAAATGGTGTTTTGGAGTAAATTAGGTGTAAATATGGAAATGGAATTGGGGATGTTGACCGAAATTTTTGAGGTATAATTGGTATTAGTATGAATTTGAATGGAGATTGATAAAAGAAGAACTTTTTAATTTGTTAGTGAGAAAAGAGAAATCAAGAAGATTTATAAATCAGTCTCGCGTTACATGCAAAATATATATTCTTATACACTCACACAATGCTCACTTCCATCGTCAAATATTGACGCGTTGTTTGAAAATAAATATTTAGGTGGCGAGCTTCCTTTCAAGGACAAGTAGCGTGCGAAATACTGGGAGTGTATACCCTCCCCAAATCAGTGAGTGGGACTTTACAAACCTAAATAAATGTTTTACTATTTAAGTTGTTTTTAAATGCAATGGTTTGATTTCTTGAATTTCAATTGATTTATTATGGCTGTTTATGGTCTTGATATGGATTGCTTTACAAATTGAAATTTGTTTTCAAAAATAAAAAGACTCGATTCTCCACAAAATTTAAATCCGTGTATGAAATTTGATGTCTATTTATAAACCTTGAATTTTGATGAGCTTGAAGTGAATTAATTTACTTCATGATCTTTGAAATCAAGTATTTATGTATATGGTAAATGTGGTTAAGATTATTGCAATTGAATTAATTTTGATAATAGGCCAGTGGGCCAAATGGTATACAATTGAACTATTGGTTACACTATGACTATGGTAGATGAGATGTTGATCATTGCAGTGGCGTCTCTCACGGTCCGACTTTGTTGAGGCGGCGTGAGTAAGCTTTCACTCCCACTTGGAGTGGATGGTACAGGGGTTTTGCACGCACTGTGATAATGATTATGCGATCCTAGTGGGAGTACTATGGAAATAGCCACGTACCACCTGTGGTGAAAGCCCATGCCAACGCCGAGTAGAAGGCTGTTATCTCCTAAACAACAAAATTAAAGAAAACTACCTTGGCGGGCTTGAATCTCATTTCGACAGGGTAAGGTTTGAGCAATGTGTTTTGGCGAGCCCTTTAAAACCCTCAAATTAAATTTTCTAGTCAAAGTTTTATAAACTGTAGAAATTGAAAACCTTATGCCAAAAAGATTTCTCTTGGTTTTCTCAAAGTTACAAAAAAAAATTACTTTATCATAAAATTTTATGATTTTGAAATAGTTTATGGTCTCGTCTTACTCACTGGGTATAGAAAATATACTCATCTCGTTTTCTTAAAAATTTATTTTTCAGGATATTTAACTGTGTGAGAAGGGTAGACCGTTAAGCGTCAAGACTCAGCTTCAGACCTTTCACAGTAAGTCTATATGACTTATGTGTTTACTAGTGGATCCACTGGCGTAATTTGACTACTGTTAAATTGTTATTTACCTACATTTTTCAACTTAAAGGATTGTCTTCCTTTAAATATTAGACTGCATAAATGTTCAAAAAAATCTTATTTTTCATTTTCCATGACAAGCTAAAATTGATTTATTAAATAGGTTCAAGATGCTATGAGCCTTGCGACCTTCGAGTTATGGATGAAACGCGTCATTCACAATTCGTGGCATGCAGCAATTGTCACATTCTCGACCTTCGAATCAAGCTATGACAAACTTGGTATTATCATTACAAGGATCAGGTAGATACAAATGTCTTAACTTTTCCAATCTCCATATCACATCAGGCATATGAACTGGAAACTCCTCATTCATTCTCAAATCCAATGTTTGCAACCACTTCAAATTGCCTAAACTTAGGGGGCGTTTGGTTCAACGTATCTTAGATTACCAGAGTTATGTGATTACTAGGTTATAACATAACCTAGTGCATATTACCGGAAAGTGCACAATTTTTGTTTGGTTGAGATTCCCAGAATATAAGATTAACCTGTTTGGTTGGAGGGTATATGTTCTGTTAAAATGGGTAGTTTACTATAATGCCCTCAATACAACACTTAAGCTTATTTCTTATTTGTTCAATATTTTGTACAATTGTTGTAATTTTGTTAAGTTTGATAATTAAGCATGACTAATATAAAAATTATTTAAGTAATAAACTTAGTAAAATATTATATAATTAATTTAATGATTATATAAGTTAAGTTTAGTTATGCTTTTAATAAAAAAGAAATTATGCTTTTAGTTTAATTGAACTAATATATAATTATTAATTTAGTAATTATATAAGCTAAGTTTAATTATGTTTCTTAATCAAAATAAATTATGCTTAAAAAATTATAATTTATCAATTACATAAGGTTATTAGGGTCCAAAAGGGCAAAATATTAAGGGTAAAGTAGGAAAAAATTTTAACATAACCTAGTAATCTCACATTACCTAAGAATTTGGAGGTTATGAGATTCCTGGTAATGTGCACCAAAAGCTAACGTGTCAGTAATCTTACATTACCTCAGTAAGGTGATTACCACAAACCAAACGAAGTAATGTTACATTCCAATGTGCACATTACTGGGGTTATGTACGATAATCCCGAACCAAACGCCCCCTTAAGGATAACTTTGTGACACAAGTAGTGTTTTTAAGACTCAAGAATTTCAAATGGATGAGATTATCAGTATCTTTTAGAAATCCCCCTTCGATATACATATCTGTCTCTTCAAAATCCAACACTCTTAGTAGCTTGAAATTGTTGAACATGTACCTCAATTTCCTCTGGAATTTACACATGTTTGACATAGTAGCCAAACTGTTAACACCCACCCCTTATTTTCTCACAACTAAGATCCAACCAACTAGCCTAGAAAGCTACCAATCAACTCTTCGAGGAATATCTCACTGAAAAACAAGAGAGACCTAAGATGATGAGCTTTAAGGCATTGGATATCAAAGTATTAATGTATAGCAACTCTTTGGGCTCTTAGGAAAGCCTAAAAATTACAATCATGTCCCCTGATCTAGGCCAAGAAATCTTCTTGCTTGGCTTTCGACAAGGAAAAATCTCTTATGAGGTCATGCATATAGCATGTTCTAATCTTGAAGCTTGCATCGACTTCTCCTACTTCTATCATGCCTCTTTCCGCAAGCTCTAATAAGTAGGATTTTGCCACATCTTCTACCAATTCCTTTCCCTCTCCATCATGTTGCATTACAACAATACCTTCTATAATTAATAATTGAACCAATTTTATGGCAGATATCTCATAACCCTCTAGAAATTGACTTAAATATAATAAACATGACTTTAAATAGTACGGCAAGTCATCACAACCTAATTTAGCAACCCAATCAAGCTATCACTAAAAAATTAGATGTCTCTCCTCCTAGTTCAAGTTTCGTGAACCATTTTCCAACCAGCGAGTGACTACTTTTTAGCTAAAATTTCCCCCGAAACAACAATGGCCAATGGCAAACCATAACAAAGATCAATCATCTACCTTATTTTACCATGGATAGATCGATTTCATCACCTATACAAAACTAAAAAAAGCAAAAAAAGCTGGGAACCAGTCATGTTCATAGTTATTAATATCTTACGATATTTGATACGTATCTTACAATACAATTCAACACACAATATAATCGATACAAATCTATATAATGTATCTATTTTATTATGTATCTATCAATACATAAGCGACTCAATACGTATCTTATGATGAACGTGATACGCACACAATACGCACGATTTCAAATAATTGAGTTTATTTGAGTGTTTGAATAGTATTTTCAATCTTATATCAAATAATCACTTGATTTTATTAATAATTATAAAATTCTCTTTTTTTTTCATTCATATGTATATATAATATTTATATTTAATTTTTAATGTATATAACCGTATCTTACGATACTCAACACTTAACACTTAAAAATAAGATTTCGACACTCGATTTAACAGTTATGCACCAACCAAACGGCCCCTAAAAGATGTCAAGGATAGACTTATTCAAGAGCCGAGCTATCTATCAAAAAATGAGAGGGTTCAGACAAAAATATTAAGCCTATTTTCAGGCCTTGGATAAAGAAAAAGGTACATTTAAAAAAAAGGTTGGCTCTTGGTTTTAATGTTTTAGGCTGGATTTGGCCCAGCCCAATCCGAATTATATAACAATAAAATAAATAAATTTATTATTTACAATAAAAATAAACAATTTACTGGTAGACTTTAATTTAAAGTTGTAAAACTCTAGTAATTTTTCATTTTTTATGAAAATTTATTTAAATTTAATCAAATCAGGGCCTAACCTCACATGTTTATATAATTTGTAGCTCAATCGACTAGGAAAAGAGGATGGATATGCAAATATTTCCAGATAAAATAATAAGGCTTTGGAATGGATGGGAGATTCGAGCATTAATTTTACTTAGCCTCACATTACAAGTGATTTGATAGCATTTGGTTACTATAGAAGGCATACAGCAAGAATATGGATCAGGATCTTTATTTGGTAAGCATACATGTCAACAGATTGGGTGACAACTATTGCATTGGGTAATCTTGCCACCCTGCGAGTGGGTGGAGATTTTAGACATAATAATTTGAAATGAAACAAACTTACTTATGTCATTTTGGGCAGCCTTCCTTCTATTGCATTTTGGAGGTCCGGACACTATTACTGCTTATTCCTTAGAAGACAATGAGTTATGGCTAAGGCATCTTCTTGGTCTTGTTGTGGAGACTGGAGTTGCATTTTATGTTTTCTTAAAGTCTTGGGGTGACACTGCCCTCACCTTTATATACATTCCATTATTCATTGCAGGAATTATCAAGTATAGGGAGAGGACTTGGGTGCTCAGGTCCTTAAGTGCCAAAGAATTTATAAGCTCCTTGATCTTAACTCTAGATGCAGGACCTGATTATGCTCAATTTGTGGAAAAAAGAATTGGCAAGAGAACAATGGACAAAGGACCCGCTATCACTAATGGTGTTATGACGTGAAGGTGTTAATTCAAATAATTATCTTTATCAAGCTGATTACTTGCTCAAGAGGTTCAAATATTTATTTGCAGACCTCATTCTTGGCTATTATGAACGAACTGATTGCCAAGCCATAATTTTCAATAAGAAACCAGAAGAAGCCTTTAAATTGGTAGAAGTTGAGCTTGCTTTTTTGAATGATCTGCTCTATACCAAAGCAAAACTTCTCTACTCAGGATTGGAGATCTTCCTCCATTTGATTACCTTCTCGATCTTTATCTCTGATAAGCATGTATACGAACCAGTGGACCTTGCTATAACTTACATATTGCTAGCTAGAGCTATTGCTTTGGAATTTTATGCACTCATCATTACTCTCATCTACTTTGACTGGCATAAAGCTGTGGCTTGTTAAGTTTATGCAAATACAGGGCCCCCTCGAACAAGCGATGAATTTTAAGAGGTGGTCAAGGATCATAGCCCAACACAACCTTATCAATGTTTGCCTAAAAGAGGCAAATGTCCCTTGGATTAAAATTCAAAAGCAACTTGGCGTGCATGAATACTTAGAGAAGTATCTGTATGTAACTTGGCAAGACGTAGATACTGCTAAACTGAAAGAACCGATCTTCGAGCAACTGAAGGACAAAAGTAAGAATATTCAGGGTGATGACTTCGATGTCAACTTATGCAAGACATTATTGAACCATAAAGTGAGAATGTGCTTAAAGAAATTGAATGTGATGAGGATCTTGCGTGGAGCACAATTGGGGTGAGTTTGACCACAACCTTCTTCTTTGGCACATAGTTATAGAACTATGTTACTGTTGGCTTTGAAGGCTGGGTCAATCTAAGTTTACAATATTGGAGGAATGCATGATGGGTTAGATCTTCAACTAATCATTCTTGACTTTCGTTTCCCACTTTCACCTTTCAATACTCCCCTTTAAAGTCCATCAAGTCCAACTAACTACTGACTTGGCCCAATTGTAACTTGGGCTCTTTTTTTAATTTTTCATTCTTTTTCTTCCAGTTAAGCTTGACTTCAAATTTCTAATCTCAGATGCCACAAGTCCTTAGGTTTTTTTTGCTTGGGCAAGTCTTTAGGTTTTTTTTTTTTTTTTTTGCTTTTGGCTTGTGTTGGAACTTAAGTCTCCATAAATCTGGATTTTTCACTTCGCCAAAGCCTTGGTCTTCCTTACTAAGCGTCTCCCTCTTCTTGGACTTGAACTTGAACTTTAGGTCTTGGACTATGGGATTGGACCCTTCTAAATTTTCCTCTCAAAATGGGCTTGCTTGCTAATTGCTATTAGCCCAATCTATTAGAAGTCCAAAAAAATGCATGATGGGATTGAACTTCAAATAGACCTCTTTTATCAAAAATAACTTTAAGCATTTTAGATGTTTTTGAGCCACTATATTTAAACTAATCATCCTTGACTTTCTTTTCCAATGTGGGATTGTTTCCCACTTCCATCTTTCGAAAGTTACCATGATGATTGTAATTCTTTGGCACATAACTATAGAACTATGTTACCATGATGATTGTAAGAGATTTACAGATTCCAATGATGAGGATAGACGCAATAGTCTAGATGCATGGTCCACAATTAGCAAATGCGTATCGGATTACATGCTTTACCTTCTTGTCATGTGTCAAATGTCAACTATGTTGCCAAAAGGAATTGGTGAGATAAGATACATGTGCAGAGGCCACCCGATTTTTTGAACAAAAGAGAGACAGAATTGAAAATAGAGTAGATAAAGCTTGTCATGAATTGTATAGAGTGGACACCAGTATTTCAGTAGAAGAAGTTAAAGGAGATCGAAGCCAATCAGTTTTATTCCAAGGGTAGGCTTGCAAGACAATTGCAATCACTGAAACCAACGATCAGGTTCAGGAAAAATGGGAGATAATAAACAACGTGTGTGTGGAACTGCTGGCATATGCTGCCATTCATTGTGGATGGAAAGAGCGTGCTCAACAGCTCAGAGAGGTGGATAACTACTCACTCAGGAGAGGTGGAGAAGTACTCACTCATGTCTGCATTCTTATGACACATCTTGGCTTAAGTGAACAATACCAAATTCAGAAGCAATTCATTCACCAACCTAATCGTCGATTCTTCGAGGAGTTGCTTCTGAAAGTATACAAGAAACCACGCTATGATTTTTTTTTTTTTTTTTTATGCTTGTTGCAGTGTTTTCCTCGTTTCCCTGATTGTTCCCCTTCCACCTGTCATTGCATTCAGTGTGCACCGTAGACGACTAGTTTTCAGCTTAGCCTTAAGGAGTAATTGGTTCTTGCTACGACCTGTATGTGATGAATGAAAATGAAATTATGTTGGACATATCAATTCTGAACCTTTTGATATGCCCAGTTAATGTTGTTAATCACCATCTTTACAACTGTTGGATGCTAGTCGCTAAGTTAATTTCATATGTAGTAAAGTTAGAATTGCCCGTTAGCTCTCACCTTTACCTTAGAAATCTGAGCAACTTTGAATTCATCTTTCCAGCGTACACTCGTACCATGTTTCTCAATATTATACCAGACTAATTTTTCATCCCAAGAGGGAAAAAAACATCAACATCGACAACAGGAGTACAGAACAGAGCAAATCAGGAATAGGACACCATAATTGTTTCAGAAAAACAGTCATAGATCTTGAAATTCTTTATTTACAGCACAAAAGATAGTGACAAGATGAAACCCAAATCCAGCATGGTAATTTAGCTGTACATATATAATAATATCTGTACATAGATGATAAAGTTTATGTTCATAGTATTTTCTTTCTTATCCATTCTGATATGTCTCGGTCATGATATAAAAGGCTCTCGACCTTTTGTTCACACTGAATGAAGCATTTCTCGTGCGTCTGTTAAAGGTTACCCGGGGTGGAAATCCTTTCACCAACCCAAATCTACGACAAAAAAAGGTAGGATTAAAAAGACACAAGAGAAAATTGATGTGCATACTACTAAGGCAGGGAAAAAGGCATAGCATGTAATGCTGCAACTAAACTAAAGACCTATTTTTTTTTTTCTTTGGATGAAAAAACTAAGGACCTATGGAATGTGAGTATTTCAAGATAAAATGAGAATTGGCAGAAAGAAAACCTTTCCCTTAAATGCAAAGAAACTATAGCCTATTGCTTCCCAGGTTATATCCATTGGCAAAGGCCCTAGGCCTTGTTAGAGAAGGAAATGCATGCAAGATTTTCAATTCCTTGGCAGCAGAATGCTAAATAATTTGGTATTTTATATATATATATATAACAGAAGCATATATAGTGTCAGTTAATTCTCTGAACAAGCAACAGAAATGATTATAAGACAAATGCAGAAAAAATAATAAATAAGAGAACAGAAGAATCTACAATGGTAAGCAACAAAATTATGAGACTTTGAGGAAATGAATGAAAGAAAAGAAGACTCGAAATATTTTCACCTGCATTACATCCTTCAAGCATTTGATTTCCTCCTTTGACTGAAACAAGGCTATTCACATAAATAAGAGTTGCGAATGACTTTGGAACACCATATATTGGAAGATCCTTAACTTCTTGGGTCCTTAGGTTGTAAGACAGCACCTGTCCGTCAGTGCCTTCCATGAGAATCTCATCATTTTTCCAGAAAACCAAAGGCATTTCCACTCTTGTAAGAGGTCCGATTGTCAATATTTTTGTCCAAGATTCTCTCACTCCATATTCCTTCATGACAAATATCTCAAATGATTTTTCAATCCCCTTTCGAGGATAGATTACCAGAGCAATGCAGCCATTCCACACCAAAAGACTTCTAGACATTGTGTAATCATACACGGAGAGAAAATTTGGCATTGGTATTACTCTGAACTCCTCATTTTCCATATGGAATGAGAGAATGACTTCATTTCTGTTATCATCCATAGCATACCAATGAAATGCTCCATTAAAGTATGTCTCAAAACATGGAGAATAACAGACATGGGCTGGAACCTGAATGGTGAGTTCTTTCCAAGAACCTGTTCCCAAAGAGTATACTTCAACCCTGGAAAGGTGTGGTAAGCCACTCTCATTTAACACCTCCCAATATGAGACAATCCTAACAACTTTGCAGTGACGACTTTTTGCATCATAGCCAAATCCCAAGGCACTAGTTTGTGGGATCAAATTTGTGATTGCTGGATAACAAGGGAGACAAGACTGTGGAAGCACCATGGACTCCCTTGTTGCAGGGTTGCATAGAACTATATCATCTCTGTAATTTGATAGGCAAATAATGCCATCACAGTGACCCAAAAGTTGTAAACATGTCTCCTTCTTATACAAGGACAAATCAACATCTAAATTTACAAAAGAAAAACCATTGCTGCAGACCAACGACAGCATATTTTCTTTCTCTCCTAAGCATGTCAGAAGGCAGCGCTTCAGAAGGACACATACATTGTTGTTGCAGTTGTACTTAAGGTGCAACTCAATGAATTTAGGGTTGCTAATGAGAGCATACCAACATTTGCAAACACATTTGCATCGCATCAAAGATTCCACCGGCAACCGTAAGAGGATTTCAAGGAACAATTCCCTTGGCAGATCACCAATACCCTCCATTCTAGCTCTTCTTATTCTTCTTCTTCCCTACAGTTTATAACAAGAGAGGCCAAACCCTGGAAATGCACAACTATAAAAAATCCATGTTTATAACTAGAGAAGCAAAACCCTGGAAATGCCCAATACCCATGGTTTGCCCGAACAGTACACCTGCATCAGTAAGCATCTGAGATAACAAATCTTGGAGAGCTTTAATAGAGATTAAGATAAGTATGTAATAGTTGCTAGGCCAGAATCTCAGGTCTCAGCAAATATTATCCCTGCTTTCTTTTCTTTTCACTAATTTTTTGAAACTGATGATCGTATTTGAATTGTTTTTTGTTCCTAGACCGTGCAATCAGAGAATTAGGGTCCGTCATTCTTACACTCCCTAATCATGCAGTGCCAGTTTGGAATCTGGAACTGATATCCTGTGCTTTCACTATCAGAATAACTTGATTACAAATTCATTAGTATTCTAACCTTGGTGGGTGAGTTTTGTTCTTATCTGTAAAAGTAGGAGCCTATACGTGAAGAATAGATTCCTGGGAAACCTTGTCTCAACATATTCTTTTTTCTAACGCAAAAGCATTTTACTGAGCATTTTAAACAATTCAGATGCTTGACTTTTGCTATTGGTACAGTCGATTCAGGAGTTATATGGTGTTTTTCCTGAATCTTGGTGTTCAGGAATTCTGAAAAGAATATTAACAAAGAAAACAGAGAGAAGTGCTGTTAAAGACATGTTCTATCTATCAATCAAGGAGAACGACAAATGTTCAACAAAAAAAACCTTTGATTGTTTTCCCTAAGCAATGACTAAGAAAGCAATCTCCTTGTACTCTTACGTATTAATCTTACAATTAGGCACACAATGAGTTGCTAGAAATGTTATCGTCAGTTCTTATGATTAACTCTTCATCTCTTAGAGCTCAACACATAGTTCTACAAAACTGTATATACTTTGAAAGAAAATGTCACACTACCGTTTCAAGAGGTGTCTTATGTATATATATTGCTTCAAAACATTCTATTACCTGGAAATGTGCACAACATTCAAGTGATTACCCGAGCCTTTTAACTTAATATGTAGAAATCATGCTCCTATTTAGATGATACGGTAACAATTAAATGAAATTCTTGTTTTTCCTGATAAAGTTGAAAGATCAAACGACAAAATGCATTGCAAGAGCAAAAATATCTAGTCAAAATAAAATCCTCAGATGATGATAAAATCTTTTAAATCCTGCTACTTATGATAGAACAAACATTTTAAAAAACTGATAAATCAGGGAAAGACCATTAGCAAGCTTCCCCTACCTCAAATGTGATACTCTTCCCACCAAAGATGAATGTCATTTCCTACTATGGTTTTCGAATGGTTCTACATAAGGTTAAATGCATTTGGCAATTACAAAATGAACTCAATGTTGGTTGCTGTAAACCATAGTAATTTTTGTTTATATTTTTCCTCATAAGACAGGTTCATGGAGAATGATGTGATAAGTACTATATAGTTCCTTTACCTAAGAAGTGAAAAATTGATTTCAATACTAAATCTGTTTAACTCAATACTAAGCTAAGAAACAGAATAACCAGAGGCTCTAAACATATTTACCTGCATTATCTCCTCCAAGCATTTGATTCCCTCTTCTGACTGAAACAAGGATCTCCATATAAAATAAAATTCTCCCAACAAGTTTCCAAACCAATGAATGGAAATTAGTTGATTTTTTGGATTGATTAACAATCTTCCAAGACTGTTGGACACTACAACTCCACCATTGCCTTCCCTCAGAATTTCATCATTTCTCCGAAATATCAAAGGAAGTTCAATAATTCCATAAATCGTTTAGTCTTCTCATTTGTCAGTTCTATTTAGCCTTGTATCACCTTCATCATCTTTCTTGGGAATAAATAATAAATTTTGGAAATCACATTTTTGTTCAAAAAAGCTATTAGAGTAACAGATATCAAGAGTGGGTGGCCTGGACTTTTTTGCACAAGGGCTACTTCTTGCTTTCTTTCAATGGTTTTTTATTAAGATTTCTTTGTACGCTTTGATTGCTTAATAGCTAGGCTTCATGAATTTCTTTCCTATGGGCTTAAAGTTCAAGATTTAATACTTTTCATATTCCTAATCACTCCCAATGCCTTTGTAAATTATTGAAAGAGTCCAAATTTTCTGACCTTATCAGTGCAGCCAACAGGCAAACCCAAAGGAAGAGCAGGGAAGCCTCACAAAAAGCACCAATGAAATTAAGCCACATGAAGGCATTTCCCACCCAATCACTTGGATATCCTTTGTCCTATTATTATTATTACTCTACAAGTGTCCACATGGTGACACGTGTTCCTATATCATCGTCATTTTTCCTAGTACGTTCCAACAATGAATAAAAAAATAGTAATAAAAACGCATGTCCTGCTTTGTCCAAATACAGAAATATTTACCAAACTGCCACCGAAACTACTGATTTTACTAAAATACCCTTCACAACAGCTCGAATTTTCAAAAACTACCTTTCTTCCAAACTATCAAACTTTTCCCAGCATAGACAAAGAGAGCTCTTTTTCCCACAATATTATAACAAGGAAAGCTTGTGACTTTTTTTTGGCTAATCATATTGATTCAAACAAAACCCTTCAAAGTTAACCAACATTCAAGAATAAGAATATCAAAAAAGAAACAACTTTTAGCAAATTAAAATAAACAAAACCATACCTTATTAATTAGGCTCCAGGAGCATCAAGGGAAATTGGGTTTCAAGGATTTTGACTGGTGAAGCTGTAGAACCCAAAAAAAGAAGTTGACAGTTTCACTCTTTGCTCAATCCTTTTGATCAAAAGGAGGAGGAAAATATAAAAGGGAAAGATAAGGAAATATGTTGGGAAAAAGAAGGAGAAGAAGATGACATGAAAAAGAAAACGAAAGAAAGAGAATAAAAGAGAGGAATGAGAGGTAGGGAGTGAAGGGGTGAGGGTTTTCACTCATGGTTTGATGGGGTTCTTAAGAGAGAGTTGTATTTGGTTTTGTCAGCACAGCACATCATTATCCAAATATATATAAGATGGGGAAAGGAAAGCAAAATGCCACACATCATTTTCTTTTGAAAAGGAAAAGGTTTACTAAAAGATTCTCTTTGCTAGATTCATACTCTACGATTGAATTTATTGTTTACTTCCAACCGAAACCTCTGAATACAGAGTACTGTTACACTATGTTTGGAAGTGAAAACGGTGGAAGGAACGGAAAACAAGGGAATTTTGTTTTTGTTGTTTTTTCTCCCTTTATTTTTTGGCATTATTGGTTAAAAGACAAAAAAAGCTTAATTTATATCGGAGTCCTTCCTCTCTTTTTTTTGAAGAACATAGGAGTCTTTCTTAAAATTAAAAGTCTGATTAATGGGTGACAGATGACATTTACCAAGTAAAGTAGTGTAAAAGTCTCATTATTCGAATTCGATACAGAATCAATTCATTATAATTGGTTAAAAACATGGGCAGCGTAGTTTAGGATTTTTTTTTTTTTTAGCCTTGCTGTTGGTGTTGGATTTGTTAAAAATGGTTAGATTTTGAAACCAAAAGGGGAAAATGGTTAGATTTCACCATATTTGTTTGTAGATGCATGGGTGTTGAATTTCCTAGAGACTTTGTTAGCTAGGTTGAATAAAGTCTGATTAATTTGTTTCAACAAGAAGATATGGTTATATTTCTATTTTAAGAAATTCTTTAATTTAATTTAATGTAGGTGAGAAATTACTTGCTCGATAAATTCCAATATCAACTCGTCTTTCCTCATGTACCAAATTAAATTGAAAGGAAATTTAGACCTAGATTAATACATTGTTACATTTTATGTTGTCCACTTCCAATAATAATGAATGAATTAGGTATATCTACTAGGAAGATACTACATAGTTACATAACATTTTTTTTTGAAGAAATACATAACAATTTATTTGATGCTCTCAATAGTTAGAAACTTCTAATAATACTCTATTATATCTTATTTTGAGATAATACTCTATTAGATCTTTTGGTAATAATACTCCAACACTAAAAAATATAATACTCTCAGTACGTAGATGTTCTCAATTATTAGAAATTTCCAATAATAGTAATTTATTAGATGGTCCCTATAATTTTTTTTTTGGTTGCTCCCTATAATTAACTGTTAATAAATTCATCCTAAATGTAGTTTAATACAGCTGATATACATCAATTATGATCTAATATATAACAAATTTTTTAAGAGTACAAAAGGAAAAAAAAAAACAAATTACTTAAAGGCATTTATCCATTATTATCCTCTAAATATACCTGCTATGGTAGGTTTTTATAAAGCCACTCACTCAATATGTCAAAGTTTGATTCTTCACCTTGCTCAAACTTGTTGAGTTTGATTTTGATACTGTCACGATATATAGTATATACAATTAAAAGATGGCTTAACACTTAACTTGATCCATGAATTATACCAAAAAGGATAAATTAGTCTTTGAACTTTTATTTGAAACAGATTGTCCTCTAAATTTTTATTTTAGAACAGATAAAATTTTGAATGAATGAAAACTTAACAGAAACTGTAAAAAAATAAGAACCGTAGCTTTTATTTTTAAATAAAAAAACTTGAAGTGAAAAAGTTATGTCATAAGGGATCAAACGGTTTCTGTCAAGTTTTTCAGAGATTAATCTGTTTCAAAAATAAAAGTTCAGAGATCAATCTGTCTCAAATAAAAATTTAAGGATCAATCTATGCTTTTTACTATAATTCAAAAACTAAATTAGATATTAAACCATTAAAAGATTTTCAATGGCCGTCGAACTTGAGATTATAAGATGGGAGAGATGGTTACCTTTCATTGTGTAAATTAACTATCATAATATATATTAAAATCTAATATCGCATGATTTGTAAATAGAATGTTAGACATCACTACAAATCAAATTTTGAGACTTCAAGTATACAAAATAAAAGATGTTACCATACCAAAAAAAAAGGTTAAAAGCTTTTCCTCAAAAAAAAAAGTTAAATTGTAACTTTTTAAAGTATTTGAGGGACCTTCATCCTAGTGAAAATTAATTACTTCTAGTGAAGATATATCAATGTTGTTGTTCCCTAGGAATTTTGTTTGCTTGTTGCTGGTGCCATATTGTTAGGTTTGAACTTTGGAAATTTGTGTTGTTTTAAGGTAAGCCTAGATCGTCTTGGAAAATTGGGTTGTATTTTAAAATTTTATTGTTATATTTATTTTTCTATATTATTATATATTTGGTTGTTGGGATAAAGGAGAATAAATAACGGTGAAGTGGGCACTCTTTGAAATGAATGACGTTTACCCATTTTCGCTCTTTTTCCTCATTCAATTGGAAATCAATTGGACCACCTTGCCCTTTTTTCCTATTTTATTCAATTGATATAAGTTACAAACAGAAAAAGTAGATTTGATTAAATTAATTTTTTAAGTCATGATATCATTCCATCTTGAAATGAAAGGACTTTTGCTTGAAATATGGGGATAAGTGGATAAGGAATTGGCATGGATAAGTTTTGAATTTATCGCCTCACCTCATCCTAATAAATTTTGCCCCTTTTGGCTAGGACTTCCTTTTTTGGCCGAATCCTAATAAGTTTATGTTTTGAGGAAGGATATTTGATATTCGGTGTAAGATTAAAAATTTTACATATTTTTATAATTTAACGTATAATTAATATTTAATTAATTCAATTGTTGAATTTTATATTCTATTCATATACATCGTGTATGTAAAATTTTAAATTAATTTAAAATATTTAACATATGTTTTAATGCGATAAAATTTTTTATCATTAAATATATATTAAAAATATTTAAAAATATTAGAGTTTAGATCATTATCATAAAAATATCCGATTGGCTTGAAATTTTACATGGATGATAGTTTTGAATATATCTTTAAATCCAATGGTCGAATTGTTAAAAAAGTGTAAAACTTATAAATAGATCTCTCCTCATTATATATATATATATATATATATCGGTTTTACAATCGGATACACCCATGCACCCTTTAAGATTAGTTGATTTTTTATTTTAGGAAAGTATTTTCATTTAATATAATAATATTTTTTAAATTCAAAAAAAAGTGAAGTATTAATTATAAAAAACTTTCTATATTTGGTTTCTTAAGTGGAATAGTATTTTCTTATATATACATTTATATACCTTTTTGTTTTTTATAGATATATATTTTGTGTTTCGATGTGCTATTTATATGGCAAGCTGCAAATTTCCTTTTTAATTTGTCATCTTATTTTCTTTTGAGTTTTTCTTGTTATTAGCTAATTTGCTTCCAATATTTTCTTTTCTTTCTCACCAACTTTATACATGTCAAAGAGAAGAAACAAGAAACTATTTTCTCAAGTGGTGGCACGCGGTTTATTACCAGTACCTCGAAGCTCTCCTCTCTCTCTTTTTTTTTCTTTTTTCTTCCTTTATTTTTTTAGAATTAGTAGTATTTCAAAATTTTATCTGCTATTTTCTCCTAATATATGTGTACATTAAGAGCTACTTTTAAGATAAAGAGGAATTATGTACCAAAAAAAGATAAAGCAAAATTAATTTTATATAAAGTACCTAACGTAAGATGGTATTTGTATTTTGAGAAAGATATCCTCTTTAAAACCGTGGATATAAAAAGTATAATTATCTCAATTTTAAGGGAAGGACAAGCCGCCGCCACTTTAGTGTTTCATAATTAAACTATTTTTTTAGAGTTTGCTAGATTTAGAAATCACCTACCAATAAGAATAGTGATGGAATCTTGAGATCCTCGACCATGAGTCTAATAAATAAGAGAAAACTCTTTTAAATTTATTTTTTTATTCATAAGACTCAAATTCAAGAACTTTACTTGAAGGCATCGAACATCTTCTGCTCAACAAAAAATATATCTTCATCTTAGGTAAGATTTAAAGTAAAATATAATTTTGTAATATTATAGATTGGATCTATTATTTATGTGATAATAATAATGTATACATCACGTCGAGAATGGACAACATTATCTTAACTGCAAAGCAACCACATGTTTTTTAGACAATGACACTTCCTCCAGATTGCACAACTAGAACGTCCCAAATACAACATTTTACACTGTTTAGGAGTGAATGGTAGGAGAAAATTAGCAAGCTGATTGGAAGAGAAAAAGGATTGATAATAATTTATATCTCAAACTATAGAATAATGATTTACAAAGTTAGCTGATTGTTTGGAAACCTAAATTCCTGTTACAAGTATTATCCCTTTCGCCCGGAATTTGATCCCCACTCCTGATTGAAACGAGGCTGTTTACATAGGCAAGGGTTTGAAACGATTTTGGAATCCCATAAATTTGAAGATTCTTAATTTCTTGTCTGATGAAGTTGTAGGACACTGCCTGTCCATCGATTCCTTCCATCAGAATCTCATCATCATTTTTCCAAAACATCAATGGCATTTCAATTCCTGTAAGAGGTCTAATACTTAGTTTTGTAGTCCAAGATTCCTTCACCCCATAATTTTCCATCACACATATCTGAAATGGTTTTTCAGTTCCTTTTCCTGGATAGGATACCAAAGCAAGGCAACCTCTCCAAACTAGGAGACTTCTGCAGATGGAAGAATCAAAAATGGAAAAAGAATCTGGCATTGAAATTGTTTGGAACTCCTCTCCTGCCATCTTGAATGAAAGGATGACTTCATTGTTGTTATAGTCCATTGCATGCCAGTGAAATGCTCCATTAAAGTAAGTCTCAAAACATGGAGAGAATTGGACATGGGCAGGGACCTTAACATTCTTGATTTCTCTCCAAGAATCAGTTCCCACGGTGTAGACTTCCACCCTGGAAAGCTGGGGAAAGCTGTCACCAAACTCTTCCCAATATGACACAATCCTAACCACCTTGTAATGTTGATTTTTGAGGTCATAACCAAACCCCAGGGCATTGGTTTGGGGAATCAAATTCGGGTTCGATGGAAGACAAGGGAGACATGATTTGGGAAGAACCATGGATTCTTTGGTTGCAGGGTTACATAGAACTATCTCATTTCTATAATCTGACAGACAAATAATGCCATCACAGTGACCTAAAAGCTGTAAACATGGCTCTTTCTTGTACAAAGGTAAATCAAAAGCTATATTTTTAACAGAAAGGTCCTTGCAGCTGAGCAATGAGAACATATTCTCTTTGTTTCCTAGGCATGTTAGGAGGCGGCGCTTGATAAGAACAAGTTCATGATTCTTGATGCGGCTATAGTTAAGGTGCATGGAAATGAATTTAGGATTGTTAATGAAAGCATACCAGGATTTGCATACGATCTTGAATCGAATCAAAGATTCAACTGGCAGCCGCACAAGGATTTCCAGGTACAAGTCTCTTGGCAGCTTGCCAAAGCCCTGCATACTGGCTCTCCCCGGTTATTCTTCTCCTTTTCCCCACTGTCCAAAATCAAGACCCCACATTTATATTCTCTTTGTGGTGCCCACCGGTTTAAAGGAAACCATATAAATGCATTAAAATCTTTCATATTATCTAGTTGTGTGGTAGAGAGAAAACAAGGATCATGCTCTTACCAAAATCTGTTATTCCTAGTTCTTTCCTCTTCAACTTTTGCCATAAATTTGTCATGATTTTTTTGAAACCATAAAACGGCAATCGCAACCCCGACATGGAATAATCCTGTAATCCATCTCAATCTGGAAAATGTACATTTAATGGGATTCTAGCCTTCTGGATGAGTTTTATTCTTGCTGCCTCGCCTAAAACGTTGTGGCATATACCTTACGCACTGATTCTTGAAGAGAAACTGTTGTCTTAGAGAATATATTATATTCCTCTCTCTAATAGTAAATTTTTTTTTTCCCCTCTAAACAAACTTCAATGAGCATATCAAATAGTTCTGATGCTTAACTTTTGTTAATGGTTAGAGGGAATCTCATGCTGCTCAATCAATCCCTTGCTGTCGTATTGAGAACAAAATACTCGCCCGCCAAAGGTAAAAGAATGATAAAAGTAAATATATTTCACTATAAAACACAAAACTTTCCTCCTAACCATAGAATAGAATGTAGAGTTTTATTCAATTTGGAGTCTTGAATAAAATAAACTATTTATTCTATAAGTAGTTCAAGACTACTTATTCTATAAGTTTTGGAGTCTTGAATAAAATAAACTACTTATTCTATAAGTAATTCAAGACTACTTATTCTATAAGTTTTGGAGTCTTGAATAAAATAAACTACTTATTCTATAAGTAATTCAAGACTACTTATTCTATAAGTTTTGGAGTCTTGAATAAAATAAAATACTTATTCTATAAGTAGTTTTATTCAAGAACTTATAGAATAAGTAGTTACCCATCCATTATCTGATAAGTGGCCCATATCTTTTCCCATGATCTCATCACGTCACGTCAGTTTTTGGTTTTGAAAAAGAGTCCTTGATGGCAGGACTACTATAAATAGCCACTTGGGTCCCTAGTCTCAACAGACTTACAAAATTTCTTGACACCATCTAAAGATTTTCTAAAGTTTTTGTGAGAGACTAGAAGTATCCAAGCAAAAGGAAAGCTGTTTTTCAATGGCTGGAGGTATGATCTTCAATTCTTAATTTTCCGCATCAAGTTTTTCTAAATAAAGATGTTAGATTTTTCTGTGTAAATTTGTTCATACAGTTTAAAGAAAATCTAATAGTTGGTATCAGAGCAATTTATCTTCTGTCTTGATTGGTTTTTCTTTCTTGGTTTTTCTCTATTAATGAGATAAAAAAAATGGGATCTTAAAATTATAATTTTTGTCAGTTTTAATCGAGTTAAAATTTAGTTTCTTTAACTTGTATAAAGCAAAGAACTGACTGTGAATTTGGTTTTCTTCTCGTCTGTACGAGAGAGAGTTAAAGTTTCATGTAACTTTTGCAAGTGTGGCCAAAATCAAAATTGACAGAAAGAAATGTCATGTGGTTAGTGTAAATTTAATTAGTTAAAGATTAGCCACAGCATCTTTAATTATATTAAATTACACATTATGTTGTGAAAAGTGTTTTTGACCACATATATAGAAAAATGACATTCATTGTGATTATTCATATTAAATATAGTAAATCTTATCCCACAGGAATTTTTATTATATTTTTATGATTAATCAGAGATGAAATGACAAATTATTTTCTTAATTTACCCACAGGAATTAAGAAAGGAATATAATTTGTTAGTTTCTTCATAAAGAATACTTATGAATCTTAAAATATTAACTTAGCCCACAGGCAGTTTTTTATTTGTTACATGGTTCATAAATTTGAAATATTTATGCATGTTTTTACATTGGTAAAGCATGATTTGTTTATTTGCCTCAATTTTGTGAAATAAGCATGTTTTATTATTTTATGCAGTTATACAATCTGTGAGTATCTCTGAGATAAAATGTGATATTCCTGATTTGAATGGCGATAACTATAAGATATGGAAAGAAAGAATTCTTCTTCATTTAGGGTGCATGGACATTGATTATGCTATAAGGAAAAATGAACCGCCTGCTCTTACTGATGCTAGCACTCCGGCTGAAATTACTCTTCATGAACGTTGTGAGCGATCTAATCGCCTCAGCATGATGTTTATAAAGACAAAAATTAATGCTAGCATCCGTGGTTCAATTAAGGAGTGTAACAATGTCGAAGATTTACTGAAGGCTATTGATGAACAATTTGAGTCTTCAGATAAGTCCCTTGCCAACACCCTAATGGCCAAGTTATCGTCAATGAAGCTCACCAATGTAAGAGGTGTGCATGAGCACATCATGCAGATGAGGGACATTGCGGCTCAATTAAAGTCTCTTGAGGTTGAGATGTCTGATTCTTTCCTTGTGCATTTCATATTGAATTCCCTTCCACCTCAGTATGGACCTTTTAAAATCTCTTACAACACACATAAGGATAAGTGGTCAATTAATGAACTTCTGACCATGTGTGTACAAGAGGAAGGAAGGTTGACTATGGAAATGGGAGAAAATGCAAATATGGTAACACAAGGAAAGAACAAGGGGCAAGCCAAACAAAATGGAAAAGGTAAGATACCTGCTCAGATTGACATCAAAAAGGAATTCAAATGCTTTTTCTGTAAAAAGAAAGGGCATATGAAGAAGGATTGTGTCAAATACAAAGCTTGGCTTGAGAAGAAAGGTACCCCAATCTCATTTGTTTGTTATGAATCTAATTTGGTTGATGTTTGTCATAACACTTGGTGGATTGATTCTTGTTCTACAATCCATGTTGCAAACACCTTGCAGGGCTTTCTAAACAAAAGGAAGCCGGTGGGAAGTGAGCAGTACATCTATTCAGGGAACAAGATGTCATCACTTGTGGAAGCAGTGGGAACATGCCAATTAATTTTAAGTTCTGGTTTTGCTTTAAATTTGGAAAGAACATTTTATGTACCAAGTTTTTCTAGGAATTTGATTTCAGTTGCAAGACTTACACCTTTGGGTTATTCTTTTAGTATGGATATTTCTTTGAAATTATATTTTAAATCTGAACTTATTGGAACTGGTACAATTGTTGATGGGCTTTATCAAATTAAATTGCAAAATGATGTTTTTCAAAATGTGTTGCATGTTCATAGTGGTGTTAAAAGATGTGTTATGAATGAGGAATCCTCTATGTTGTGGCACCGTAGATTAGGCCATATATCCATTGAAAGGATTAAAAGATTGGTGAATGATGGAGTACTAAGTACTCTAGACTACACTGATTTTGACACTTGTGTAGACTGCATAAAGGGAAAGCAGACTAACAAGTCAAAGAAAGGTGCCAAGAGGAGTTTAGACATATTAGAAATCATACATACAGACATTTGTAGTCCATATATGGACTCGTATGGTCAGAAATACTTCATCTCCTTTATAGATGATTATTCACGATTCATGTATCTCTACTTGCTTCATAATAAAAATGAAGCATTGGATGCTTTTAAAGTGTTCAAAGCAGAAGTGGAGAAACAATGCGGAAAGCAGATTAAGATCGTGAGATCAGATAGAGGTGGAGAATACTATGGTAGATACACTGAGGATGGACAAGCGCTTGGTCCATTTGCGAAATTTCTTCAAGAGCATGGGATAGTTGCCCAATACACCATGCCTGGGTCTCCAGACCAAAATGGTGTAGCCGAAAGAAGAAATAGAACATTAATGGACATGGTGCGGAGTATGCTTAGTAGTTCTAAGCTTCCCAAATCCTTGTGGACTGAAGCTCTTAAAACGGCTGTGTATAATAGAGATGGCAATGTGGGCGGGCTGGGCTGGCACGGCCCAAAAACCATGCTGCCCGCACAAATATGGACCGTGCCGTGCTGGGCCAAAAAAAAAATATGGGCCGTGCCGTGCTAGCCCATATCTTTTGAAGATTAAGCCCAGCCCAGCCTGTAGTCCACATGAATCGTGCCGTGCCAGCACATGGGCTAAACTGGGCTGGCACATGGGCCAATAATTTTTATTAAATATTAGTTTTGTTAATATTTTTATTTTTTATTTTTATTTTTTCTAGATTTTTTTAATACTGATTATTAAATTAGATTTTAAGAATGAAAAATTTCACACAAATTTACGTGGTTCGGCTTACAATGCCTACGTCCACGGGAAAGCGGAATATTATTCACTATAAATAATAAAATTTACAAATACTAATTGATATTATAAACTAAGGAAAATCTATCACCTAAAAAAAGAAAAAAAAAAGAAAATCAAATTTATTCATTTTCATCCAAAAATTCCTCTTGGTTTTGTACATTTTGTAAGCGAGATTCTGCATCCAACCAATCTTTCAAAAGAACACACATCTCAAGGGTCTTTGGTGCCAATCTACTTCTTCTATCATCAAGAATTCTCCGACCTGCATTAAAACAAGACTCCGAAGGGACTGTGGATATCGAAGGTGTTAGTAGGTCACGGGCCATGATGGAAAGCACAGGCCATAATTTTGCATTACTTTTCCACCATGCCAAAACATCAAAATTTTCTAATTCTTGATCATCAGAATTATCTTTCATTTCTTTATTATTATTATGATATTATCTCATTTTGATGATTTTATTATTTACAATTAATTTCTTCATTAAAAATAATAATTTTAAAATTAAATTTAATAATTATTACTACTATTTTATTTAATTTTACCACTATAATATTAATTTTTTTCATTTTAAAATAAAAAATGAATAATTATATAATTATTATATTATTAATAAATTCTAAATTTACTAAAAATAGGCTGGCCCAGATAGGTACATGGGTCGTGCTGTGCTGGCACGTGGGCTGTGCCGTGCTGGGTTATTTTGATGGGTCGTGCCGTGCCAGTCCATGTGCCACCAAATGACTGCCCAGCCCGTCCATGACTGATGGGCCGTGCTGGCACGGTCCACCCAAAAAATAATATGGGTCGTGCTAGCACGACCCATATTGGGTTGGGCCGTGCTGGGCTTCGTGCTGCCCGCCCATTTTGCCATATCTAGTGTATATATTAAACCGGGTTCCAACTAAGGCTGTCCCAAAAACTCCTTTTGAATTATGGAAAGGTTGGAAACCGAGTTTGCGGCATATACGCGTTTGGGGATGCCCGTCTGAAGTGAGAGTTTATTACCCACAAGAAAAGAAACTGGACCCAAGGACTATAAGTGGGCATTTCATTGGATATGCTGAAAAGTCCAAAGGTTACAGATTTTATTGTCCATCTCACAACACTAGGATTGTGGAATCAAGAAATGCAAAATTTCTTGAAAATGACTTGATTAGTGGGAGTAATCAATCTCAAAACTTCATTTTTGAGAAGGATTATTGTGATGCACAAACTTCCATTTCAAGTGACAAATTGGTTATCGTTCATAATACCCCTCAAGTTCAATTGGGTGTTGAACAACCAACCATTGAAAATCCACAAACTGTTGATAATCCAGTTGATCCAATTGTTCAACAAATACCTGAAATTGTTGAACAACCAGTTGTACAACCTGCACCTCAGCAAGAAGATGATACAACATTAAGAAGATCAACTAGAGAAAGGAAATCAGCAATCCCTAGTGATTATGTTGTGTATCTACAAGAGGCTGACTATAATGTTGGAGCCGAAAATGATCCTGAAACATTTTCACAAGCCATGAGTTGCAAAGAATCTGATTTGTGGCATAATGCTATGATAGATGAGATGAATTCTATGGCATCTAATAGAGTCTGGGATCTTGTCAAGTTGCCTGATGGTGCAAAAGCTATCGGATGTAAGTGGGTCTTTAAGACAAAAAGAGACTCAAAAGGCAACATTGAAAGATATAAAGCTAGACTTGTTGCTAAAGGATTCACTCAACAAGAAGGAATTGATTACACGGAGACATTTTCTCCTGTATCTAAGAAAGATTCTCTTCGTATCATTTTGGCGTTAGTTGCACACTTTGATTTAGAATTGCAACAAATGGATGTGAAAACGGCGTTCCTCAATGGAAATCTAGAGGAGGAGGTTTATATGAAACAGCCAGAAGGATTCTCCTCTAATAATGGTGAGCATTTAGTATGCAAGCTCAAGAAATCCATATATGGATTGAAACAAGCCTCCCGTCAATGGTACTTGAAATTTCATGATGTAATCTCTTCATTTGGTTTTGAAGAAAACATCATGGATCAATGCATATACCAAAAGGTTAGTAGGAGCAAGATCTGTTTCCTTATTCTATATGTGGATGACATTTTGTTAGCAACAAATAATAAAGGGTTGCTATATGAGGTGAAACAGTTTCTCTCTAAGAGTTTTGATATGAAAGATATGGGTGAAGCATCTTATGTCATTGGCATTAAGATCCATAGAGATAGATCTAGAGACATTTTGGGTCTATCTCAAGAAACCTATATCAATAAAGTGTTAGAGAGATTTCGTATGAAAGATTGTTCACCAAGTGTAGCACCTATTGTGAAGGGTGATAGATTCAATTTGAATCAGTGCCCGAAAAATGAGCTTGAAAAGGAACAAATGAAAAACATTCTATATGCTTCTGCTGTCGGAAGCATAATGTATGCTCAGGTTTGTACAAGACCTGACATTGCTTTTGCTGTTGGAATGTTGGGAAGATATCAGATTAATCCAGGTTTGGACCACTGGAGAGCTGCGAAAAAGGTGCTAAGGTACCTTAAAGGGACCAAAGACTACATGCTTATGTATAGGAGAACCGACAATTTGGAGATAGTTGGTTACTCAGATTCGGACTTTGCTGGATGTGTTGATTCACGAAAATCAACATCAGGATATGTATTTATGCTTGCTGGCGGAGCCGTTTCTTGGAGAAGTGCAAAGCAGACATTGACTGCCACTTCTACCATGGAGGCTGAGTTCGTTTCTTGTTTTGAGGCTACCTCACATGGTGTATGGCTAAAGAGTTTCATATCTGGGCTTAGAATTGTGGATTCTATTTCTAGGCCATTAAAGATGTATTGCGACAATTCAGCTGCTGTTTTCTTGGCTAAGAACAACAAAAGTGGTAGTCGAAGTAAACACATCGACATTAAGTATTTAGCCATAAGGGAGCGCATCAAGGAAAACAAAGTGGTCATTGAGCACATTAGCACTGAATTGATGCTAGCTGATCCTTTAACAAAAGGCATGCCACCGATGGGTTTTAAGGATCTTATAATGCGATTAGGACTTGGTTCTATTTTATGAAATAAGTCCTAATTTTCTATGTTGAAACTCATTTATTTGGTTGTTTTTTCATTATGGTGTACGCATTTGGTTTGAAAGACAACAATTATGGTTGGACCTTGAAATAAACATAAGGTTTATTCATAAAGTTGACTGACATTGGAGTGACAAAATGCATAGTGATACATGGAAGATAATACTCACTATTAGGGGACTTGTCGCCATGATCCATGTATTTTGTTTCTTTCTTGAGTTTAAAATATTCATGGATTTTGTAAAAATATATGGGCCAAGTGGGAGAATGTAGAGTTTTATTCAATTTGGAGTCTTGAATAAAATAAACTACTTATTCTATAAGTAGTTCAAGACTACTTATTCTATAAGTTTTGGAGTCTTGAATAAAATAAAATACTTATTCTATAAGTAGTTTTATTCAAGAACTTATAGAATAAGTAGTTACCCATCCATTATCTGATAAGTGGCCCATATCTTTTCCCATGATCTCATCACGTCACGTCAGTTTTTGGTTTTGAAAAAGAGTCCTTGATGGCAGGACTACTATAAATAGCCACTTGGGTCCCTAGTCTCAACAGACTTACAAAATTTCTTGACACCATCTAAAGATTTTCTAAAGTTTTTGTGAGAGACTAGAAGTATCCAAGCAAAAGGAAAGCTGTTTTTCAATGGCTGGAGGTATGATCTTCAATTCTTAATTTTCCGCATCAAGTTTTTCTAAATAAAGATGTTAGATTTTTCTGTGTAAATTTGTTCATACAGTTTAAAGAAAATCTAATATAGAATACTATATAACTGAAATAAAATTCTCAGAAATCTTTGACAAAATCTATAGGCATTCTTTACTTCAATTCACTTTTAAAATAACTTAATATGTATAAAGAAAGCCAACTCAATACATGCAAGAAATGTTCCCTTTCTGTTGCTAATTCTATTGACTAGATTTTGCTTTTGTTGATAACTGTTTGTTACGAAGTTTCCGTCTCAAATGACCTAAGCAAACGGGTTTAAACTATTTCTTTTAAGATTTTTTATTTGTAGTCTTAAAGTGGCCTAAATCAGTGGGTTATGATTTGAAATGAGATCTTATCATCTCAGCGTTTTCTTTTTGGCAGGGTTAGCAGTCCAACGCTGTTTGTAAATTAAATTTGATTCAAGAAAACAGAGTTCAGCAGTAGAATTTGGATTTGGATAGCCACATGCTTGCTAGAAAAGGATTATGGGCCAATGACTAAATGGTTTTGTTATGCTAAGGCATGCTACCAGTTCCTTTCATATTTCTCACGACTTTTTCATGGAAGAGAAACCTGTGCGGTTTTTTTTATCAGGTGCAAGGAAGATTTTTCTTAAGTTTGCACTAAAAACATTGTGTCGCATAGAATAGCTTGAGAAAGATGCCACATACTATTAACGGGCAGAACTGAAAATAAAAGGGAGGAAAACCGGATACTCAGGCATGCTACCAATTCCTTTCAACTTTATATATTTTCCAGTGTTCTATGTTATTCAACCAAACCAAATAGTTCCAAAACCAAGTTCTTGTTATATTTCCCAGAGAGGCCATGAAGTCTGCACCAGACTGCAAATTTAAGCAGGGAGAGCACTCTTTGAAATGAGATCAAATGATACTCCGTTCTCCTGCAGCCGTTCTTGGAGATCTGGACCAAATACAATCCCAGGGGTGAAAACTCCTCCTCGAGGCAGGTCTTCACGTTGGCTTAAAAGGATAAGGGCGCACTGGAGTAGTACTATAGGAGTAGTCACATAGCCAATCTCAGGTCCCATTACTCTTGTTATTATTTGCATGTCAGTTTTTGAGTTTTGTGATGCAAGACTACCGTCACTAAAACCATATCCAACAAACCACATCTTAAATGATGCACTTCTCACCTCATCCTCAGAGGGACCCTTCTTCCGAAACCATCCAAGGCTGAAAAATGAGGGAAATCTCAAAAGAAGCCACCTTCCGAAAGAAGTTTGACCTAAGAGCCCCATGAACAGTCCCACTCCGATAATCCGATAGATGCCCAACAAGGATTTAGATCCTATTTTCACACCAAAATGAGCAGGCTTCACTGATGACCAGAAGGCCTCCCTCTTTTCAGTATGTTCAACACTTTCATTAACCCCAGAGAGACCATGTGGGTTTTCTGTCAGAGTAACCAGAGTTCTTCGAACAACTACAGGATCTGCTGAAGGTAGCTTTACAGCCCTCAAGCCGATTTGCTCTTGGTGTTCAATCACTGGTCCTTTAGCAGGAGGTGGACCAGGAATCTGCAACCATGCAAGTGACCCATTGTCATAGCATAATGTAAGAATCATCATCTAGCAATTCATAATTATTACAGAATATTGCATATGGAAGATTTAACTTATGAATAACATGATTTAAAATCAGATGAATCAGTATGTTCGCAGGGAAAATGATTTTATGATTCTCAAATCATTGAAAATTTTTACAACCACAGCTCTCAGCACTGTTAAATGAAAGTTTATCAAAGCCTATAATTTAATTGATGACATGATCCACCCAAGAAGCCTGCAGGTGGGATTAACATCAGCCCTGATCTCACAGCATCACATACATTTAAGCACAAGGATTGTATGACCTCTATGAGCAACAGGGTCAGGAGTCAGGACTAAGATTATATTTTCTCATATTCAATCTAAGGTGCATTATATTGCAAACATGATTCTATTACACATAAAATACCAGAAAGATAAGAAATCCAATCGCACATAATATTCAAAACCAATAGAAATTCTCATCTCAAATATTGAACCATTTTAAAGGATGCTATTACAGGTAACACCATTATACGCCCACCTCTGCCTCCAATGCAGCAAGCTTGGCATTTCTGCCAACCATTGCCAGCACTATTCTTAGTTTCTTACCACTCCAACCCGGCAAATCATTGTAGATGTTACCAGTAACCTCAAGGTCAACATAATGACGCCCTTCGGTGGCAACTTTTCTTAAGCCATGATCACATTATGTCATGTCTTTTTCTTTCAAGCACTCTTCCTTTATCCTTTGGTCAAAAAGGTGTCATGCATCCAAGCTCTCTCTCTTTATCCATCGGTTAAAAGGGCGATATGGATAATCCACGATCACTTTTGTATCTATTTAAAGGGGACTCTGCTCATTAAATAGACAGACTGTTAAGTTTTGTTTAAGCTTGTAATCTTTCATCTTCAGTTGTAGTGAAATTTTCTTGCTGTCTTTGTCTGTGGACGTAGACTATTAGCCAAACCATGTAAATCTTGTATTCATTGTTGATTATTTTTGCATTCTACTTCTTTGGTGTGTCCATCTATGTTTCTTGTATTTATTTGCCTGCCTACTGGCCGATTTGGCTCTTTGTGTCTCAACATTAACCATAGAGCAAAAACTAATGCTCAGACAATACAATAAATACCGGGCTATTACCAACCAATAGGAAATGGAAAACTACTCACCACTGGCCTAGGCCTCTTGGGTCTAGAACGCCTCAATGCCTGCAACTTATCCATGTTTGCCACGCCCAAAACTGCTGATTCATATGTTGCAAAGTTCCCAACAATTCTTTTATCAGACTCCAAACTCACATATGCATCCACACGGTTTGGTACAGCAGGAGCCACCCACTGCCTGGTATTGAACATAACCCCCATTTCAGCAGGAATGGAATCAAATCCACATGCTGAAACAACCAAAGAACCTGCCTCCACAGCTTTTTCATGGTACTGTGCCTCCATTCTTTCCATGAACTCAGGCTCCCCACTTATATCCAAATAATCACACCTAGTATGATAAAAAATGCTTTTATATATCACATAGGAAATAATTATTGGCACAAAACTAGCTTAGAAAGATTATGGTCAGAGCAACTAATGCAACTAATTAAAGACAATAACTCTACTAGTTAAATTCAATTTAACCTCAGTTAGCATAAACATATCACTTCAAGGCATATCAAAGTAAACAGGAAATTAGGTGCAGCACAAAACTAAATGTAGGGGAAGGTTATATATTTTATACTGTATAAGCTACCAATTATGTACACAGTGGTAGAATGCGTCAGTCAACAGATGACATCATACCAAAATAACTCTCTCTAAACTCAATCTTGATGTAAAACAATCAATCATCGCCTAATTCAGTAGATTTCCCCAGAATAATTAGCTTATCCAAGGTTTTCACTTGCACTATCTCGTTTCTCCAACCTATTTCCATCCATCTCAATCATCTCGTAAGACTAATTTCAACAGTAAATCATCAGTAAATAAGCTAAAAGATCATAACTTTATGATGCAGCACTAAATTTCAGAATCCCTGAATAAAACCAACATTTCCACAATCGGACAATAAACTAAAAACTTGCCTCGACATAATCGAGATTAGTAGTAACTTTCAAGAGAACAAAGAGGCAATTGGGAAGGGGGCGAACAACATTATCATCTCCTAATTTGCTAAATACACCCAAATGTAGAGATCCTGTTCAAGGCTACTCTCATGATTAAAATTCACTTAGAATCACAATCATTTCAACAATAAATCCCCATAAAACAAGATTATATACATCATTAGCACTCAAGAATCCTTAAAAAAAAATCCACATTTCCACCATTGAACAATAAATTGAAGATCCAATTAAACACAAACAAGAACACCAAAAAAGTGCAAAAAGGTCAAAAGGGTACCCAGAAGAGGCGCAAGCAGCAACAACAGGCTCGCCATGGATCCTAAAAGGCCCCACACAGTTGAGCAAAACCTTAGTTTGCCTACAGAGACTCAAAAGTGAAGAAGGGTCAGTAGTATCAGCAGTGATAATGCTAATATCAGGAGGAGGAGAACTAGGATGGGCTGCCCATTGAAGTGTTTTAACAAGCTTTCCCCGGCTACGGCCAGCAATGGCCAAAGTTTTGAGAGGAGAAGATGGGGTGTTGAGAAATTTCAAGGCTTCTTTGACCACATATTTGCCAGTAAAGCCTGAGGCTCCTAAGATAATTATGTCGTAGAGAGGAGGGGAGTTTTGAGATTGGGTTGTTTGCATGGCTTTTGGGTTATTTTTCGTTTTGCTGGAAAATGAGAGGGGAAAGAAGAAAGGAGAGAAGCGCTGGCTATGGAAGTCAATGAGTTGAAAACTTGATATTAGCTACGGTTTTTGGCCCTTTTTGTAGGATTCGATTGCGTTTTTATATGTTATGAATAATTGCAATTTTGGACTTGAGTAAGAAGTGGGCGGTCCAACCCGGGTCCGGCTCCCTCCAGTGGACTGGACAGTCCAGTGGGGAGCTAAATTCGTCCAACCCGGACACTTGACTTCGTCTGTTTATCAACTTCACCTTTTAGGAAGGTGTGCCCCCCCCAATAAATAAAAAATCGGTCGTTGAATTTTAAAAAAAAATTAAAAAATTGGTAAATAAGAAAAAAATTCAAAATTTTCCTAAAAATAAGAAAAAATAAAAAAATATTAGTGCATCACATAATTTAAATAAATATTATAAATTATTTTACATCACAAATTAAATTTATTATGAGAGTATATTAAAATGAAAAAAGTTAAAAATTTAAACTTCAAATTTTGAAATTCAAAGTTCAAACATGATAAGAAAATTAAAATTTGGACTTCTCATTAATTTTGAGTTTCTTTTGAGTTTGGGTTCATTAATTAAAAATAGCTTAAAATTAAAAATTTTTTTAATTTCTAAATGAACCGATCCAACCAGTTCAATAATTCCTGATTCAAAAACGGTTCAAATGAAATCCGGTTTTATACTCATTAACGGACCTGACTCGTGGTAGTTCTCGGTTCAACTGGTCCGGTCCCATTTTTACTCCATTGTGTGCCCTCCTTTTTTTTTCTCTTTAGAATGCCATATTAGCTTCTTTTATTCTATCTGTCCTAAAATATGCCATTTTTGAGAAAAAAAATTTATCTCAAAAAATTTATTATTTTTATAAAACTAAAATATTATTATTATATTTTTTAAAAATTATCCTTGTTATTTAATATATATCTCTTCTCTTTCCTTTTCCTTTGACTAAGTGAGAGAAAAGTTAAATTAGGGATAAAATAGATAAATAAATGAAAAATACTTTCTTCGTTCCGATTTATTTGATCACAATAACTGAATCTTTTAGATTAAGAAAAGTAGTTAATTTCAAAAATTTATATAAATTTTACTTTGTTTTTCAAATTTATCCTTGTGATTTTCTCTCTCCTATAGTCTGTTACTTATATTAAATAGATCTCTCTACTAAAAAAGTTAAAAGTAAATGAAGGGTAAACTTAAAAAAATATAATTAATACTTTATTGAAACTATAAATGGACAAATAAAAAGGAACATGAGAAATAGTTAAATAAATAGGAATAGAGGCGGTTCATGAAATTTAACCAAAAATAATTGTTTTTCTTGGTTTTGTAAAATACTTAGAAGTGACATATATTTTGGGACAGAAGAAGTATTTTGTTTCAGGCTTTTCAAGAGTTTAATTAAAGCAGTTAGTTGGAAATTAGGATTTAAGGAAGATCATGCAATTCAAGATGCAAACAAAACTTAGTTCACTAACACCCGTTGGGTTGAGTGAAAAAGCTTAATGCCTCTTAAGTAAGAAGTAAGGTATCGGATCCGAGTCTTGTAAATAGATAAAATAGATTTGAAAGAGTTTTCTCCTATTTAGGATCTGACACAGCTCGAATAGAATTAGTCGTAATCGTAAAAGATATGTCAGATATCGATAGTTATTAAAAAAAAAAAGAAAAAAACAAAACTTAGTTCCACTTAGGTTTTTTCCCTAGGCCTAGCTTAAGACTGCGACCTAAAACTTCATTCAACTATTCTTTCAAGAAAGATCATCATGCACTTGATTGTTGAAGTGATAACAACATATATCTCTAATAAGGGTGAAAACATAAGTTTAATCTTCCGAAAGCACAGTTGTTGAAGGATTTTACTTTTAATGCTCCCAATCTGAAAGAAATTAGTCTTAGAGCTTTTTGATATGATGAAAGTTAAAACTTTTCATGGATTTTAAAAGAATTAAAAGAATTAAAAGATTTTCTCTAGTTTGGTATACTTTAAAAACATAAAAAGTGGTGGTTCCTTAGAAATCACTTTCTCTGATACAAGGAAAAGTATAAAAACAAGAAAATTTCAAAAATGCCCATAAAGTGTTGTTTCCAAAAAAAAGATTCAACAATGGCAAGGACATATTATAGACTAAATAAAATTATGGCTAAAAGCTCAATTTAGGACTAAACATTTGGGGGTTTGATCATTTAAGGACTAAACCTTTTAATTGTAATAAATCAGGACTAAACCTACACGGGTTGTAATAAATCAGGATGATCAAGAATGAAAAATTGGCGGTGAGTGACATGCGCCGTTACTGTCACAGAATGGTGATGTGTCACACTCGGTTTGATTTTTTTAATATAAAGAAATAATTTTTTGACTTATGTTTTGCCTTTAGAATTTCAAAATAAAAAAAATTAAACATAAAAATGGTTAGTAAAAACACAAAGGAAGAGAGCCAAATACCTATTCGGCACAAATTTGCCAAACTGCAATGTTCTTCTTCTCCTTCAATCTATAACTCTGGGTGTTGGTTGTTTTGCTTCTTGTTATTTTTCCTTTTTTTGCTCTATTGTCCGAATAAGGAAGAAGTTGAAAAGGAATGAGCTATTCGGATGGATCTGGTTGCTCATTTGCATCTACAAGGTATGAGTTAGGGTTATAGTTTGTTTGGGTTTAGGGTTTCTGATTTAACATCTTTTGCAACAAATGAAATTTATAAAAATTAATGTTGGGTTATTGTTGTTTTAACAGTGGACAGCGAGATAGAGTTAGTAATTTCGACATAAGTAGCTACAAACTAATCCATGGAAGTTATCCGATTGAAATGGATTATGAAGAGAAGCCAGTTCTATGTCATTGCAAGTTGAAAGCACCTAGGTGGAGTTCTTGGACTTGCTGAAACCCTGGTAGAAGATTCTATGGATGCCGTAGATACCCTGTAAGTTAAATGGGAAAATAAACATTAAGATGCTTACAAATTTTCTTCTTCATTTTCTTAATGGTGTTTGAATTTTTGGTGTAAATGTAGGAGTTCGATTGTGGTTCTCATAACTGGCATGATCCGAAATTCTGTGATAGAGCAAAAGAGATAATTTCTGAGTTGAGAAAGAGAGAGAGACAGTTGTATGACTATGTGAAGAACCTAAAAAATGAGGTTGAAGATTACAAGGAGAATGCTATGGAGCATATTGAAGATGAAGTTGTGAAAGAAATTTCATTTTGAAGAGTGAAGTTTCTACTTTGAGGCTTAAGTTGAAAGAAATGGAAGAAAATGTTGGCAAGAATAGGAAAGGTAGCAACAGAAATGTACTTAGGAACTTTATGTTAATGTTTATCTTTGTGTTTCTTGTGGTGTATGCTTGTGGATTAGGGTCAATGAAGGCAGGAAATATGTATGCCTTACTAAGAAAATAGTCTGACTGAATGTAGCAGAAATTATTTTTGTTATAACAATGTGACAATTTCTGGAAGAGCAAAAGTGTAGTAGAATCATACAATTTTCATAGATTGACAGTCCGAATATATCCTGTTGTATTCAAAAGCATTGTTTATGTACACTGTTGGAGCCTAATTCTAACTTGTGAGCAATAAAGATGATCACATACAAAAGTATCTTGATGGTAACTTACAAAAATGTTCCATCTATCCTAACAGTTTTCTAAAAAGTTCTTTAAACATTTGCCTGACTAAATTATTTTTTAAACATCATACAACAGCAAACAGAAAAACATAGAGGGAATATGATAACGGATCCTGCATGATACATCACTTCAACCCTTCTTTTCACTGCTCTTGTTGGAAACTGTGGTCTCAAATTCTTGTGTACCAATAGCTTCTCCAGCCTTTCTTTTACCTTTGCCCTTGCCAAAGAAAAGAATTTCTTCACTTGGCCTTCCAGGCTGTTAAAATCCAATAAACAAATAAGTTCATAACATAATAAATCCAATTAACTTTTTAAATTAATGCATTTAACATAATATACTAGAAAATAATGCAGCTATAATTATCAGAGATGGGAAGAGAATTAACTTACATTAAAAATCTGTAAGCCGGTGTCAGGATTAGTATAAATCCCAATGCCTTCTATTCTCCTTTTGGTTAATCTAGTTGGGTTAAAATACTTTGGTTTAGGGGCAACTTGCAACTTTGCCTTTGTTCTGGGACTTGTTCATACTCCAGTCGATGCAGAACCAGTAACTCTGCCATTTTCATCAACAACCTCAAATCCAATGTATGGTAGTTTCTTAGCACCGGTTGCTTTGCCTTTGCCTTTTGCAGATGCTGTTGGCCTTTTAGGAGCAGGAATATGAGCTGCAACTTTAACAGATCCAGAAGCTCCATTATAAGCAGAAAAAGAAGCATATGCATTGATATGAGCAAATCTGAGACCAGATCTAGAAACCGATACTGAAGCACCAGGAACAGAAGATTTTGCTTGGATAGTGGCTTCTTTCTTCTTGCCTTGCCCTTTGTTTTTTTTCCTCTGCTTAGTTGGGGCAGTGTCTCCACCAGGAACTGAAAATGTTGGAGCAAGGGGTGAAGCATGGGTTGAAGCTGAAGTAGTAGGAGGAGTAGAGGTTGAAGCTGAAGTAGCAGCAGGAGCAGAGGTTGAAGCTGAAGCAGTTGGAGTTCTTTGTGAAGTCATAGGATTTCCAAACATTACAGAATTTGGCTAGTAAACAATTTAAAGGTGAATAATTAGTCAAAAATGAAAGCTGGAAACCTTAAAACACATTAAATAATAAAAGAAAGAGTTAGATACTACCATTCTACCGTTCACAGGACAGCCTCTTTTATTGCGGCCCTCTTTATGACACAGTTGGCATATCATAATCATGCCCTTCATTGACAATTTACCCTTAACAGTGGCCTTTGTCTTAATGGACTCATCAGGGTCTTTTCTTCTATTTTTCTTAGGCCTGCCCGGCGTCTTCCTATACTCTGGTGGTTGTACTGGCTCTTCTCCTTGCTGTGATTTGGGCCATTCATTCCTTCCAACCATGGGTTGTATAAAGTTCCCATAACTGCACATATACACCTCTTTAACATACCAGCTTGACACATAATTTTCAACATTCACTTTTTCATCCTTTATAGCACATATTGCATGGCCATAAGGTATACCAGATATGGTACAGTGTCTACAACTACATGATTTATTTGCTAAATTGACTACAAACTGATTTTCTCCTGAATGTATCTCATACCCACCACCCCCATTAAAAAACACTTCACAGTGGTTGACAATTTCAGAATTTTTTTCAATAATTCTCCAACTTCTAGGCCCTGGTGATCCTTTTCATGTAGCAGCCTCTTTTCTCTTATCTTTAATTCGAACCATCATGTTCCTTTTGATTTCCTCAAACAAAGATATCACTGGCAATCGTCTGGCAGTAAGTATTGAACCATTAAATGCTTCACACATATTATTGTCTACCATATCACACAAATTGTCTGTGTCAAGAATGCCCTACACCATTTTCTTGGTGGCACTTTCAATATTTCTTGAGGTGCCCTTGGATTCTTGGTATACAGCTCCTGCATGTTTTTTTTTTTCAAAAAGAACATGATTTGGTGACTTGGTTATCTTCCAAAACATCAACTTCATCTCTTCACCTGTAAAGCCTCTTTTCCTCCAATTCATGTAAACATGCCGAGCACAAAACCTGTGCTCAGCGTGTGGCAGAAGCTCACCAACAGCATTTTCTAGTCCCTTGATGCAAAAAAATAAAAATTAAAAACCATAATCATTAAAATAATTGTCACAAAACAGAATAAGTTATCACAACATATAATTAAATAAATTAACCCAAAACATAACAAACAGAAGACAATTTACCTTCTGTTGATCAGTCATGATAGTCCATCCTTTGCCTTCTACAATTGTTGGTATTTCTAGTTTTAACAACTCAATAAACCATCTCTAAGAATCAGTACACTCGACCTCTACTAATGCCCAAGCTAGGGGAAACATCTGATTGTTTCCATCTCGACCTACTGCACATGAAAGTTCACCCTTGGTTAAACTCTTTAACCAACATCCATCCAATCCCAAAAAATGCCTACAACCAGTGTTAAACACCTTTCTCAATGCATCTAAACAAACATAGAATCTCTGGAAGACAGGGAAGGAGTCTTCAGTGGACTTATTGGCAATAAGGTATGCAGTGGTCCCAGGATTTGAATCCCTTAATGCAGCTGTGTAATCCCAAAGAAGACCAAACTCTTTTTGGTAGTTCAAAACCACTTTGTCAACTACCTCCTTCTTTGCTCTCCTAACCATGCTTATATTCACTCCTAACGCATAATCATTTTTCAATATTTTCTGAATTTCATCATTCTTGATAAAAGGTTCCTTCATAATTCTATCTTTGAAAATTTCAGCCATTATCTTCTGTGTCATCCTCTTGTTAGTCCAACTTTGTTACAATCATGAATCTTATGATATGTCTTCACTTGAAATGATTGTAGATTTTTGTCAAATGCAGCATATATCATCCACTGGCAGTTAGGGGCTTTGCACCTACCTCTCACTATCAATTTATGATTTTTTGCCCAAACCACTTCCCTATTTGATTGAATGGACATCAAAGACACTGCATGCTTGAATTGAGCAGAATTCTCAAATAGCATGCCAAGTTCTATGTATGGTACTTTCGCATTTGGGTTATAACTGGGAAACTGGCATTTTCTCCTTGTTGCATAATCTACCATATCTTCTTCATCAGTAACAAACTCCCAATTGACATCATTATCATAGTACTCACTAGCATAACCGGTAGACTGCTCATCAACCCCTATATTATGCCTGTCATTAGACCTATCTTTACCAAAAACATTAACAGGGATTTCAGTTCCTTTCACTCCCTGAACACCCTCATATTGAACTCTTTCTGACACGCCCGGACCTAGTCCACACGTGTCAAGTTGAGTATTTATGTATAGTTGTCTAATCAATATACCAAATTTGACTTCCCATGGATGTTTTAAACTTCATTTAGCTCGATTTCAAGCTTAAAAACCCTAAAATTGAAGTTCCAAGTTACGGGGCCCACTTGGGCACGGATCCCAAGGAAGTTTTACCGAGTTGACCGGAGTTAACTTTGACTCTGTTGATTCCGGTGCTGGAACTGGTCAGAACTGACGCCGGAACTGACTGATTATAATGGGTCTCGGCTCACCCGAGACCCCCATTTTCATCTTCTCTTCTTGTTCTTCATCCTCCGAGCTCTCTCTTTCAAATTCCTTGAAATCAAACCTTGAATCCCTTTTCAAACACTCAATCAAACATTAATACCAACTTCTCTTGTATCCTTGAAGATCAAAACACCAAAGTTTCCAAGAAAATCACCAAATCTACAAATTTGTAATTTTGGCGACAGATTGTTCTTCGAGCTAGATCTTTCAATTCAACCGTGGGAATTGACTGGGAATTTGGTATGTTGTTCTAGACTCATCAAGCTTTAATTTGATAGTCTACATGCTTAATTTCATGGTCTGTGTTAAGAGAATTCGTTGATTGAAGTTGTGATTTCTGTTTTGCCCGAGATATGTTAATCCTTAGTGATTTGATTCAAAATTCGAGCATGTTTAATGGATTGATTCCGTTCTTGAAGCTGTAAATCCTTAGATCATGTGTTTAACTTGTTGTGTTTCAATTTTGGTACGGATTGGTGTTGAATCGAACTTGAATCGAGCTGAAGAAATTGGAGGCCGAAGCTCGGCCTTATATGCAGGACAGAACCGACGCCGGTTCTGGTATGAACCGGGGGCCGGAACATGAACATCACTGTTGGGCAATTTTTGCCCCAATTTGGGTCCAGGGGCAAAATGGTCATTTTGCAGCCCTAGATCCTATTTGACCCAATTGACTTTAATTTACTTCAATTGACCTCCGGACTTGCCCAATTTTACTCCGTGACTTTAAATAGGTTTTGTTTTATGATTTAATTATTGGTTGAATGCCTTTATTAATCAAATTAGATTTTAATTTGATTATTTAGGTACGTGATTGTACGAGTTTCGGACCGGTAGCAGTTTGAGCTAAGGCATTCGTGGGTAATCGGGGAGTATACAACTCTCCTCTCTTGTGAGTGGCTTGGATTATATTGGTTGACCATTGAGGGTTAACCGTTTTCAAATTTATTTATAAATGCTTTATTAAATTGTTTATATATGTTTTGGGGTATGAATTGTCCACCCTCACACACCAAGTTTACAAATGATTTAAAGGGTGAGAATATCAAATATTTTTATAAATTGATATTATTGATTATTGATTGGGGAACGATACCCCTGAGAGATGAGAGACTGAGCGGATTCCTCGGGGCTCCGATTTGAGGGAGCGTGGACCGAGTTTGAGAGCATGCGTGATACTCAGCCGTGGACTGCCTATCGAAGGGCACGGTGAGTCGAGCCTGGTTGGGAGAGGCGCGTAGGGAAACTCGCCAGGACTCCAGATGCTGTGTTCCACCACAGCAAGGCAAACGTCAAGGGAATGGGCCAGAGAGTAAAGAAAAATGTTTTAAAAGTATAAAGTAACCCTTGACGGTCCAGTGGATACCCCAGCTCACGGGTATACCTTTTTGGGACAGATTTCAGATGCCAGCCCATTTGGAAATATTATTATGGATTTAATATTTGTTTTGGTGTGGGATTTCCTATATTTTGATAAATGGTTTATTAAGTTGATTTTTGGATTATTTCATATCCCCAGCCTGAGGTGATTGGTCTTTATAACCGAGTCTCTCACTGGGTACAAGTTATGTACTCACCCCATTCACTTTTATTATCAGATCATCAGATTTTGGACGGCGGACGTCCTGGTAGCCAGTGATCCCAGTACGGCACTGTGGACACGACTTTGTAGGTGCCACCTCATTTTACTCGGTGTATCTTGGCTCGGAATATTAGTGCATCTTACATATACATTTATGTATTTATATATAATGCTTTTCCGCTGCATGGAGCACCGTAAGATGTGTCACTTTCTTTTGAAACATTTTTGAACTATATTATCTATGATATTTTCATATGTTTTCATATATTGCTCAAATATCCTTTATTTTTAAGCCTTGTGCCATCTTGGTTGCCCGCCTGACGAGGCACGCATCTCGAGGTGGTACAGTAGTTGTCACGTGGCCGAGCCTGCGAGTCGGGGCGTGACACTTTCACTATTAGCTCCCTCTTCAACCCTGACCCCATCAACGTCATCAACATCATCACTTGGTCTACAATCATCACCATCTAGACCCTTGTTAGCAATTGCTGCTTTTCTCTTACTCTCCTCAATTTTCCTAAAGTTATTTCTAGCAGCCATTAACTCATCATCATCACTACCATCTAAATACTGAATAGGAACAAAATATGTTAGGTCCTCACCATCTTCAGCAGGAGGTAAATCATTATCAACACAACCAGGAACCTCATCTTCCCCTCTTTTATTTTGATCATCAGCCCCTTCCCTTACTACATTTTCATAACTAGCAGCTTGTTCCCCTACATGATTTTCGTTAACATCATCCTCTATCCCTAAGCCATTTTCATTATCTAAACCCTCTGTCCTTACCCCATTTTCATCATTAGCATCCTCTACCCTTGCACCATTTTCATTATTTTCAAACTCAACCTCAATCCCAGCATTTTCAACATCATGTTCCTCTACACCATTATCAACATCCTCTGCCCCTATACCATTTTCATTATTTTCAAACTCAACCTCAATCCTAGCATTCTCAACATCCTGTTCCTCTACACCATTATCAACATCCTCTGCCCCTATACCATTTTCATTGACAGCATCATCTTGGACATTTATATTTGGTCCTTCAATAGCTTTTGGCAATACAATGGCTTCATCTATACCATGTTCTATATATACTTCAATACACTTATAATCCATCATATATATTGACATTTGTCATGAACTAGCATCAGTATTCACTTCTACCAAACCATTTGAAAGAGAACAGCCAGGTTTAAGGAAAAAAATTTTCTTCACATTCATAAAGCCATTATCCTTACAAATCCCTTCCAACTTAAACAAACTCATTGTATCAGGATCTAGTTCTAACTCATCACAGAACCCATCAACATAAGTTAATTGACTGCCATTGCTTACAAGCCTCCCATGGTAATTGAACTTCACAATACAGTACTCAAATGACATTCTTTACCTTAAACAAGATAGAATAATATAATAAACATTAACATATACACTGTTTAACATTAATAATTAATTAATTTAATTAAACTAATCAATGGCTTCACATGTAATTACATTATTTAAATAGAACAAACAGACAAACATAGAGGGTAAAAAAAGAAACATATAGTTCACAGGATAGCCTCTTTAACAGACATTGTCAATGGCAGACAATATAGACCCAATACAAATCATCACAAATTATTTCATCAATTTATTAATAAAAAAGATACACATATGTGAATATCATACTAACCTTTCCTTTTTATGCTTGTCCCTGTTGCCCGGATGATTACTTGAAATCGATGCTTCTCATCGTTTTCACTAAAAGAACTAAACCCCCAATTTCCGACGACCTAGAACCCTAAATTTATTGTCGCATTTGCAAATCCAGAAATCCCAAACAGCAAACACCCAAATTTCGCAAACCCTAAACCTAATCTTAGTCGACGATGGTGGACCCTCTATCGTCGAACTGAGACTTGGATTCTTTTTTTTTTTTACTTTTTACTTTCTTCTATTTTTACTTTCTTCTGTTTTGTAAATAATTAATCAATTATATTATTAACTTAATTTCAAAATTTTAATTATTTTTACTTTTTTACTGGTTAATTTCTTCTCTCATAAATGGACAGCCAAGATTAAACCACCTGCCACATGTCATAATCCTAATAATTCACGTGTTTTGCTGGGCGTTTTTTGTCACGCGCCAACGGCAGTAGACAATCATCCTGATTTGTTACAACCCGTATTGATTTAGTCCTGATTTGTTACAATTAAAAGGTTTAGTCCTTAAATGAGTAAACTCCCAAATGTTTAGTCCTAAATTGAGCTTTTAGCCTAAAATTATCTATGAAAAGTTTCAACTAACCAAATACTTCAAATTACTCTCCATGGAATTTAATTGCAATTCTATGATTATACCAAATGTGTCAAATTATTTTCTCAAGAGAATTATTCCTTGAAAACACTCTTCATGAAATCACTTTTCTGAGGAAGCTTTTCTAGAAAAAGAACGAAACGGGCTCTTAGATCAAAGCCAATGGGATAATCCTGGTTAAATTATAAAAAAATAAAAAAAAACAAAATAAAAAAATAAAAAATAAAGATCATCATACAATAAATTTCATTTTATATAAAACATGCCATTTCTTACTGTGCAAGCGCAACTCAAAGTTGTACCTTGACAATCGGCGTTTCTATCATTTCCTGATTACTTGAGTGATATGTGGACTTGGTTCAAGGACTCACTCAGTGTAATAGAATTACAGACAACAAAACATGATTACTAATTATCAATCCCTCCTTTGTACACTCAGCTCTATTTTCAATTACCATGGAATAATTTGGAACAATATCGAATTATCTGTACTTAATTCTATACCAATCCGCTGTTCCAATGAATGGCTATATTTGAAAACTCTGAATCCAGTCCTGTAGATATTTACATCCTCGGTGCACTCTCCTTTAGTTCAATCTGACTGTATCCGAGGGCCTTCTTCAAACCCCTCTTCTTTGCCATGTTCCTTATTCTGGCTACTTCATCCCATTTTCCAGTTTCTGCATATAAATTTGATACCAAATTATATACACTTGGGTTCTCGGGTTGTAAATCCAACAGCAGATTCCCCGTAGCTTCCCCCATTTCTGTATTCCCATGCATTCTGCAAGCAGCAAGCAAGGAACTCAATGCAGAAGCACTTTGTCTTGCTGGCAGCACTCTAACCAAATCATAAGCTTCTTCAAGCCGTCCTGCTCGGCTCAATAAATCCACAATGCACGCGTAATGCTCTTCACGAGGAACTATAAAATATTCTTCTCTCATGCAGTTAAATACTTGCAGACCATTTTCTACCAAGCCTGAATGACTGCAAGCAGTAAGTATTGATGTAAAGGTCATGTCATCAGGCTTAATCTTCTTCTTCATTTGACCAAAAAGTCTGAGAGCTTCTATACAGTTCCCATGCCTCCCATATGCAGCAATCATTGTGTTCCATGATGTCAGACACCCTTCAGTGTTACGCTCAAACAGCTTTCTGGCCATATTTAATTTTCCTAACTTGGCGTAAGTAGTTATTAGAGAATTAATTAATGGTGTTTCTCTTTCCATTAGAGCTCGATATAAATGACAGTGAACCTCCTTAGCTAGACTTAGATGTCCAAGCTGAGAGAACGCCTGTAGCAAACTTATCAGAGTAACAGAATCATGGTCTAGCCTTTCTCTCTTCATAGCCTGGAACAATAAGATGGCTTCATTGGAATGCCCTTGGTAGACATAGCCCATCATCATCGATGTCCATGAAATCAAGTCCTTGTATCTTATATTGTTGAATACCCGCCTACCATCACATGTAGAACCACATCTTGCATACATGTAGATAATTTGATTGGCAACTTCGGTATTCACATGAAACTCATGTCTGAGTATGTATCCATGCATTCTCCTTCCTCCTCTCATGTTCTTCAGATTAGACAATGCAGAAAGGACACTCAGGATGGAACCTAGGTTTGGCTTACAACCGAATCCAACCATTTCAGTAAAAATGTCCACAGCTTCAGAAGCAAATTCATTTTGGAGATAGCCTGCCATCATGACATTGTATGAAATCACATCCCTTGTGTCCATTACATCAAACAATTTCCTAGCTTGGATCAACTTGTTGCACTTGGAGTACATATCAACCAAAGCAGTAGTAGCTACTAGATCAAGCTGGTACCCTGTCCGAATAATGTGACCGTGGATACTCTTGCCTTCACGCAAATACTCCAAATCAGCACAACAGAAAATCCCATTGGCTAAGCTGATCAAATCTGTAAAAACATTTTCTTGTACCATTGTAGAAAAATGTCCCAAAGCTTCCAAGGGCTGTCCCATTTGAAGATATCCAGTTATCATTGCATTCCAACAACCAATTGCTCTCATCTTCATTTCACCAAAAACGCAAGCTACCATTGTTGGGACCCTACATTTAATATACATGTCTATGAGACTCGTCTCAAATACTTCGTCTAAACAACCAATTCCTCTTCTAATAGCATATCCATGTATTGACCGGCCTTCTTCCAATGCTTCCAACTCTGCTGCTGCCTGCAGCAAACTCACCAATGTCACCCTGTTGGGATCAATACTTTCCTTCTGCATATAGCGAGCGAATTCAAAAGCCTCATGAGCATGATTACCACCAACTTGTGCAAATCCAGTTATCATTGAAGTATAAACAACAACATCTCTCTCAGCAATTTCATCAAACAGTTTAGTAGCACCAACCATATCCCCAAACTTTGAATATAACCCAATAAGTGAAGACCCAACAAATCCATCTTTACTAAACCCAAACTTGAAGGCATCAACATGTACTCCTTTCCCGAATTCAAAACTACCCAATTGAACACAACTCTTCAAACCAGAAGTAATAGCTGAACCATCTAAACCAATCTTTTTTTGCTTCAAATTCAAATACAGCCTAAGAACTTCACTATATTGACCAATTCTGAAAAACCCAACAAGAACTGAATTCCAGAGAAAGAGATCGCTACTGATAATTCTATCAAATACCCATCTTGATTCAGCTAAAAGTCCAAACTTTAGATAGCAAATTACAAGCTTTGAGCCTAGAAAATTACTTTGACAAAGGCTCCGAGTAAAAATACAAGCATGGAGCTTTCTCAAGAAACCAATATCTTTACTTTTCTCTAACAAAGAAGCAAACTTTTCTACTTTACTGCTACTTGAATGATAAAGAAACAGACTTTGAAATTTAGAAGAAGGAATTGGTTTGTTTTTGTGGAGAAACGAAGGAATTTTAAATAAGAACAACATCATGCATATGAGTAGAATAACTGAGACAAGACTGCTCGTCTCAAAGGAGGTACATATACAAAATTAAAACCCTGATGGAAAATCAACTAAACAAGTCATATTTTTTGCAGTTGAAATTTGCAAAGTGATTTAGGAAAGGTTAGTTTTTTGTGTAAATAATAAGTAGTACTGGGCCGAGAAACTACGATTTGAACTTAGCGCCAAAGTTGAGAATTGAGATGGTGGCTTCTAAGGTTAGCACTGAGCACTAATTAAAGTAGATTTTCATAATAAATATATAACTTATGATTATAATAAGCATCAATGCAATTCTATTTGAAAGGGGAAAAAAAACAAAAAATTAATTTCAAGGGAGTATGATTCATATTCTATTTCCTAAAGTGGTTCAAAACATACGGGCTATAGTGGAAGCAGTAGAGCATTTTGTAGCAATAATGAATTGAGCCACCTCTTTGAAGGTGATCGAGGAAAAGTCTGGATTCAGAGTTGGAATGCCCCATTCCACAATATTTGCTAGGCACGGAATGAAACAGGAGCTCAACAAGTCCTGGAAACTTGGAAAGTTGGAATGCAATGCAATGGAGGAGCTTGCAAGCTTTGCAATATCATATAAAATGAATCTCCACAGAGATTTGATCAGCAAAGAACAGAAACATAAACATGAGCTCGTTTGCTATAAGGCATTGAACAGTTCTCTCACACTCTGAAACAATCCTATAGAATATGCTTCACATTCTACATTCAACTTTCACTTTTTTTTTTCTTTTCGGGTTATATAAGGGACAATTATTTGGTAAAAAAATTATACAAGTCACCCAGGAATCAGGATACTATGAAAACCAAATTATGGTTAAAAGGGGAAAATGGAAAGAAACATAATGTACATTGTGGATCTCCCCGGCTTGGAAAATCTGACTACCAAAGCCATGAGAAGAATTTCCAGTTCACTCTGAAATAAAAAACTGATCTTGTTCATTTATTTTATGGCTAGAGGAGGGACAATTGGGCATCTCTGACGTGGCGGACGCCTAGTTCTCTTCCCCCAACCTGTTAGGCTTCCTTCTTCAAGTCCGCTTTGTGTTTGCTGAAACTGGTTTGAACAGTCTTCAGTTGTGGTAGGAGGAGCAGACCCCCCAGCACGCTTCCTTCCCCTGCTAGTACTGCCCTTAGCATTATTCTTCTGTGTTAAACTTGACTGCCAATTCCCACCAATTGCTCTAATTAGCCCTTCTATCATCTGAAAATCCTCAGCCACCTCATTTCTTGAGAGAGAAGTAAGATTAGGAAGGACATCCCTTTGAAAGTCCTTCCGCTGCCTTCCTCGCCGTGTCTGTCCTCTCCGGGGCCGATTTGGAAGTGGATCTTCATCTTTTTTGCTCTCCAGAACTTGAGGCTTTTGACAATACTCCTCTATTTTGGTTTCTGTCAAATTTAATGTCATGAATTCAAAAATGTCAATCTCATCAGGTATTGAATCCTCAATGCATGCACCATTGGCTGAAGCGACATCATCCTCAGGATCACTCCAGCAAGAAGAAACTATCTCTGCAAGCCAATTAAGGCAATCGGTTGGCGGTGTTTCCAATTGCTGACAGTAGGCATTCTCCTGAAGATTAGTCACACAGGATGATGATATGGCAACCAGTGCTTCAGCTGCTGCAGAAACACTCAGAAGTCCTTCAGACTCACTAATTTCGTTATGTGGCACACTTAAAGGTTTTTTAATGTTGCTTTCCAGAGATTCACAGCCAGAAGTAACCGTAGTTCCCATTTCAATGCCCACTGGCATCTCTAAATCTATCTTGGCAATCCTCAAATTGGTTCTCATAGAAGAGGGTGTTGAGTGAACATCTTCTTCTACCCCTTCTTCAATAACGCACAAATTCAAATCGATGTGTCTGATATCAGCATTCTGATTAACCCATCTCTTCTCTGCAACCAGACCCTCCAGTAGACATTGCTGTCCACATTTGGGAGGCTGGGGACTATGAGGCATGACCAAGTTAACACCTGTGATTACAGAAGCAGGAGAAGCTGGCTTTAAGGGGGAATTTGTAGAAGGCAGATCTCTGGATACACTTTGAGAAATGGAGAAGCCAAGAATCTTTGTACTGCTTGAAGAGCAACCAGTATCACTTTTACGGTGCTTACCATTGTCAGCACAAGTTTTCGACAAGGAATCTTGGATTCTCATTGCAGTTTTCTCAATGGATTGCTGAGAGCAGTTTTGCAGGGAATCCAAATTCATTTGATGAGGACCCTCTTCTTTGATGGGTTTGGCATTGCATGGTCTTGTGGCTTTTAACCAAGACAATTCTCCATTTGAGTTATGCTTTATTGATCCATTAAAACAAACAAAGTTGGATTGGGAAATTTCTTCACTCTGGTTACTGTCCACAGCCATTGCATCCATATTTAGATCTACTGCAGACTTTGACTCCATCATATCTGGTAAAAATTTGAAGCTAGTTTTATGAGCACTTTGAGCAGATTGTTCACAAGAAAAATTACTCTCACCGATGCCATTTTGGTTGCATAAGCCACTTGATGGACAGCAAACACGTGGCTCCTTGGAATCAGATGGAGAGCCAAAGCCAAAGCCAAAGCCATTTTGCGGTGATACTTGAGCTCTTAAACTTGGAAGAGATCTTGAACTGAACTCATCAACCAACTTGCCCCTAATAATGTCATGACCCAGCATTACGGCTGTTGAACCAGTATTTGTTTGGTCAGAGGTCCTAGAGCCAGGGTTTCCTAAAAGGTTCTGGCTCAAGTTTCCAGAAAACTTTGTCCAAGTTGAACTAGAGAGAATTTCAGAATTAGCTGCTTCTGACTGAGAATGAACAACCAGTGGATCAAGTGGATGTGATGCAAAAGCAGCAACTATGCCATTACTCTTTTCAGGTATTTCTACACCGAAAATTTTCCGTTTCAGGCATGTTTCTCTCAAATTCTGATCAGATAAAAGAAAATTTGCAGAATGGGCCTTGGTAGTTTCAAGTTGCATCGATTTACAAGGGCTATGCAAATCTTCAGGATGAAAACTTCCATTGCTTCTGGTTTGTCCTGAAAGTGTGGGCCATATCAAAGAGTCAATGGATTTGAATGATGTTGCAACACTAATAATCCTACTTTTGAACAAAATGGTAAAAAACTATATATTTTGCTGATTTGCATTAAGAACCAACCTATTTGCTTTGGAGATTAAATGAAAAGAGAAGAGGAGGTAAAATTCTCAAAATTTAAAGGATTTCCTTTTGAGGTCAGTAAATTAAAGGATATAGCTACTTGAAATAGAAACAAAACTTGGACATCAAAGAATCATAGCAACATAGCCACATTACCATTTCCAAGTTTATCAGAGAACCACCCATTTTGCCCCTTTTCAGCCTCCAAATGCAGATGGTTAAGACTAATCCCTCCATCTCTTGCTTTATTGGGGTCCTGACAAAATTCTGCACCCGGAGGATGGAAGCCTAGATGTGAACATGACACTGATGATAGCTCCTTCCTTTGAACCTTTTCCTTGGAGCAGGTAATATTACCTGGAATGCCAATACTAGCTGAAGTAGAGGCTTCTTCAACCAGAATAGGTTCATTCAAGTCAGTGAAACCGCGAGTTCCCTTTAAATTTAAATTGAAAGAGATAGCTTCACCATTACAACCATAGCTGCTTTTGTTAAGCTTAGATGAACTTCCATCCCTCTCATGGGGAACCTCATAACTCCTTTTTAAATGGTAACTTCCCACTCCTGACACTGCAGAACCTTGACCTCCCTCTTCATTGTTGATATGTTCCTTGGCTGGACATTCAAGGTCAAACAATCTGTTCTGAACTTTTTTGCATTGAGATTCCAAACTTTCATAGCTTTCATACTTTAATCCATTTTGAGCTAAACCACAACCAGATTGGACAATATTTCCTTTCAAAGGACTCAACTGAGACTGGATGCTATGTGCACCGGATGTGGATAGTCTAAAACAATTTAACTCCGACAAATGTGATTCTGAAGCACGGAAGCTCTTTTCTTCATCTTTAGACATAAAGGTTGATGAAAAAGGATTTGACTGCACTGCAGCTACAGGAATAAAAGGTTTGTTTACTTCTTCACTGTGGATTTCATTCATCATGTCCTTTTGTCTTCTGTAAAGACGATGGAGTTCATGGAGCTGGAGAAACAAATTCAAGCATCAGATAACTGCAATCAAAATCGACCTCTGAGGCTGCCATAGAAACATAACAATCCAACAAAGTTGATAGAGGGCATACCTGTTGCCTAAATATAGAATCATGCTTCAAGATTGTTTGCTTCATTTGTTCCTTATCATATCCCATTGCCAGCCTCATCAGGAGTAAATCATTGTACTGCCCCGAGCTTCTTTTTTCATGATGCAAAGGCCAGCCAACATTGCCAGTATTGCCATTTACATTCCTCATGGAATAGTATCCAGGAAGTTGCATGTTTGAATGTACTTCAGTTCCCATTCCTGCAAGTAGCACAAAACAGGCATTGAAACTAGGCAGAAAAAGGCAATCTAAAACACATACTTCTCTAGCTTATTTGATGGAGTGTTCAACAGTTCAAAACCGGAACAACTTAAAATAATCCTCTCGATAATGCCCAAACATACAATGATGCGGAAAACTTTTGTCAGATATAAACATAATCTAGAGCCTCCTGTTCCATCTCCTTATAACCACTCCAACGTCCCTAATCATACTTCTTTATTCAAGAGTGATTACACTAACAATAAACAAAATTGATTCACAAAATCAAAAACAAGTAATGAGGTGGTTCACTTCCAGGAACAGGAAAATTATATGGCTATTAAATTATTCTTTTCTGTTCACACCTTCCAGGAAAGGTCACTATATGTGTGGTGTTTTTTTGAGAAAGAAAGGAAGGTGTTACTCAGGTTTATTTAGGAAATTCATAGAAGCAAACATCTTAACTGACTATTCACCAAGTATCATATTTGAGGTCTTTTGTCTTTTATGTTAAGCAAATTTCTGAAGTCAAATCATCAACAAAATGCCACAAACATGAATTCAAGCACTGTTGGTTTCCACAGGCTATCGGCGTACCTTAACGAACGACGGCTAAACCTACACGCAATCTAAAATAGACAAGTCATTATTGCACTAATATAAGCAGCGAATGCATTTGGAACAAAACTCATAAAAACCAAGTTTTGTGCAGATTCACAAGTCAAAAGTCTACGGATATGGTCAATCTGGATGAAATCTGTGGTTTCAATCATCAGCTTCCTCACATCATCACCACAAAAAAAGAAAAAAAGGAAAAAAAAAAGCACAAGATCACCAACAAGAACAAACAAATACTAGGTAACAAGCATCATCAGAATGCAACGCTTACTTGAAAATTTCTGAACATTACTCTGAAAAATAAGGGAAAACAAAACAAGATCATTCCGAAACCGAAAACCCCCCCAATTCTACTTGCCAAGGGAACGAAGGGACACATTCCAATTGATGATTAAAGTGTATTTAACTCATACAAGGAAAGAGGAATGCAACCATAAACATATTAAACATAATACAAGGTGTATTATGTAATAGAATCTACCATAGTAATGGCTACCATAGCCCATATAAAATGAAGCAAAATGGATTGAAAACAACCCAGAAACATGGAAACTCAGACAGAGAGAAAGAGAGTGGAACAACCATACGACCGAAGCAGCAAAATATAGAAGCTTCAGAAGGAGGATGAAGCAGGAAAAAAAATCTAGATATAAGGAATAAACAGAATTAATCATCCACTTTGAAAATAGAAATAAATTACCTCATAATTGTATGCTTTGCCACCTCTCTTATCAGAAACTGCTTTATAAAATCACCAAATTATCCAGAAAATGACAACCACCAGAATCCAACATGCTTCCTGACAATCAATTCACTGTAGCAGGACAGAAGACAAAAGAAACTGGAACAACCCATGATCTAAATGAAGTAAAACATAGAAACAAAAACCTTGTAGAGCCTAAACAAGGAATTGGGTATCTGAAAAAACCAGCCATTGAAGGAACAACCCAAAAAAATGAAAAAACTTAGATCATGATCACCCCCCAGGAAAAAGAAAGGAAAATTCAGATCTGCTGGGCCAGTATCTGATTAGAGAAAACAGAGAGATCCCACATCCCAGATAAGAGATCTTCTCTAAAATAACAAAAAAATAACAATAAAACTAAAAGTATTCTTCTTAACAACAACAATGACTTCAAATTTGTCAACTTGTGGTCTCACTCATTATTATTCTATTATACTCGCTTCACCTATAGCCATAGCTTTGTTTTCAATTAATGTAAAAACTTTTCATTTTTTTTTCCTTTTTTCCTTTCTTCCTTTTCTGGGTCGTTGAGGATGTAAAAGAAAGATATAGAGGCTTTAATTTTTATTTTTAAGTTAATAATTATTTTTCAGAAATTCTAGATTCTCTCCCACCTTCCATGCTTTTTGGGTACACATATTTTTAAGTACTTTAAGAAAAAATTCAGACACCTGGGTTTACTCAAACAACAACTCCCCAACAGTTTCCAAAAGTATCTGACCCCACCATTCCTGTCACTTATATAAAATCTTGTTCCTCTGAATGACTCTGTCACCACCCCCACGCGCACTTCCATCACACGAAACAACAACAACAACATTCTCAGACAAAAAGTACAATGTTTTTCATTTTTCCTTTTCTCTCTTTATGGGAACTGTAGGAGGTGAAGTTCTCTCACACGCGCAGGCACAACAGCAAAGAACTGTTTTTTTTTCCTTTTTTTTAATGGATCTTAAGTCTAATTATAGATAGATTTGGATTAATTACTTAAAATATAATTTGGATTATTGCATTTGTTTGTTTATTTATGTTTGATTGGTTGGTTGGTTTGTTTGATAACTTATTTGATCATGATCTTTGGTTTTTATTAACAGCAACCAACTCTTATTTATGTTGTAAGTGCTTTGCCCTATCATGGAATGTTATGTTCATTTAACAGATAAGCTTTGTGTCCTGTCCGATTGATGGGGTTCATTATTTTTTGGAACGACATTACATTACATATTCTTTGGTCTCATTTTTCAATCTCACATCTCCTTTTCACTTGTTAAATCTTGATTTATGTAATTAGAAAGATTTGATATTAAAACAATGTCGATGAGAATAATGACAAAAAAAAATAATTCAACATTTTGCGTTGTGATTTGGATTCTGCATAGTCAAAGTTGATCAAATTTAAAAAGTAACAAGATAATATAAAAATATTTTTTATTATGACTATTTAATTTAACTCTTTTTTTATATATATTTGATGTTAGTAGATTTAAAATTCTAATCAATTGAAACTTATAAGAATAAGAATTCTGTTATGAAAAATATGTTAATTAAAATTTGAACAAGAAGTAAGTATGAACAAATGAGAGAAAGAGAGAAAGATAAAGAAACGATTAGAAGAGATATATGAATTCTCTCTTTATTCTCATTCTTCAATTTTAGATGAAATAATTACTATTCATCTTGTAGTACACTATTCATCTTGCAGTATACTAGTCATTCTGTAGTATACTATTCATTCTTGCAGTATACTATTCATTCTTGCAGTACACTATTCATTAATAGTGATATGTACTATCTATCCTGCAGATTTTTACATTTTAAACAGTTCGCACAACTTACATTTGTCCACTTTCATAACAAATTCAGCATTCTATCAAACAGACTACGCGACTTTTGAATTATAAGTTCAATTATATGATCAAGTTGTGAATAGTTAAACATTTGAGATGAACTGAAGAATAGTGTAATATGTAGAATGACCTTTTACTAGCCAACAAAAAAGAGGTAAATTAGAATTACTTTGTAAAAAATGATTAACTAAAGCAAGCATTAATTTCCCGAATTTAATTAGATCTAACACAGTTGATATACTGTGCAACAGTCAAAATATCTGCAGGGGAATTGACCATATCTTCTATCAAAGCGAACTTTGCAAATGAGAAAGGACCATAACTTTTTTATCCTTTCCTTGTATGTATGTATCTCCTCTCGGGCCAGATTTCCAGGTTAATTTCTTTTTGACGAGGTGTGGATCATAACCAGTTGCATTTCCAGGCAACAACTGCTCAGAGAACTTGAAAATCCTGGCAGCAGAATCAACAACAATGGTTCAAATTTAAGAACAAAAAGCTACTTTAAAAAGCCTGCCTGCCTGTCTGTCTGTGTTTGAATGGAATGATCTAAAAGATTAGATCAGAGTGCAAAAGAAAGAAACATGAACCCAAGAAAGAGGCTAGAAAAGTGTAATTGAGAATGATTACCAAACATATCTCTTTTTGCAGCCTGAAAATCTTCAAAAATTGGATTGGTTTGGGACCTTATCATTAGCTTTCAAACTAAATTGGTTGGCACAGGAAATTTTGAATGTGATCTGATATGGTATTTTCTGTGATGGGGTCCTAAACACTTCCATTTATTACGGCTAATCTGTATGTACCCTTTGTTCATAATTCAAATGGTCCCCAAGAAATTATAATGCCTTCTTTACTCTCTCCTTATTATTATAGTTGGCAATAATTTAGATCATCCACAAAATTTGAAACTTATATCAGTTCTGTAGTTAATGGTATTTTGTTAGATCTGAATGAGAAATTTCCAATTAATAATTTCATATGTTATATATAGATGATCTTGACATCTCATAAATCTGGTTGAATATGTTGAATCCTCAATCAATTTTGGAAAACTGAAAACCCCCCATGTTTAACTTGCCCGCCTAACTAATAAAGCTGACATTAAAACAATACAGCTATTAAGTAAGGGGACCATTTCAAATGTCTGATACGATTTGTCAAATTTTTTGCTTTCTTGGATAGTTGTAGATCACATAATATAGAGGTGTTGTTGTAAGCTAAAAGTGTTCGATTGTTTTGAAGTTTCAGATTATCGAATTCTTAGGTCAATAAAATCAGCATGAGTAGGGAAGTTTGATGGGGTGAAGTAACTAGAAAAGTCTAGATTTTCATGTTAGAAATATCTATGTGGAAGATTACGTCACAAGATAAAGCGTAATATAGGTGATCAATTTGTCAAGGTAAAGCTTTGCCCTTAGTCATATGGACCGTTGGTAGAATAATGGATGGATTCGTTTTAATGATTCGGGTTCAAATCCTGACAACTTTAAGTACTAAAAAATTTTAAACAATCCATTGTCATTTGCAGTCGAGGTTGGGGAAGAAACCAAGCCAAATTTTTTGGGGCAAAATGTGACAAAAGCCATAATGCTGCTGCAATTTAGGGTATGTTCTTTTGTTGGAATTTTGATTTGAAATCTCAAAAATTTTGAATAGATATGGGGGAAAAGGAATTACATCTTCATATGTCCCGCATTTCCTTTTAAACAGGTACTTTAGGTTTTACCTCTGCAGCTAAACAAAATGCAATATTGGTTTTGAACATATAATCTGTTTTTTTATCTTTCAAAACATGTCAATACGTTATATATATATATAGGAATAATATACAACATGTTGCAATTGCAAATTTGCAAAATGTTACATCTGACTCGGTTACATAGACCCAGATCATGTTATAATTGCCTGAATATATTTATGCACATAAAAGGTAGGGCTTCATCCAAGTTTATATAGCTTTCCCCCATGAAATTCCACTTCCAACTTCACCAAACCTTCCTAGGACCCATAAGCCCAAGAATCTCTTCCCAAAGCCCAACACTTCCTACACAACCAAGGCCAATTACACTTGGGCTACAAGCTGCTACTGTCCAATAACCAGCCCTTATTTCATCATTTAACTGTTCCTTCTCCCACCCACAATACCCATCAAAGAACCTGAAATCCCCTGCCCCAATTACATTTCTCTTTACCATCTCGGCTGCACAACCCACACTCTCTTTTGTCCCATAATACAACCCTTTCATAACTTGTTCGACAACCCCGCTCTTCTCCACACTCCTATCATCCCCAGTTGGGCTCACCAGGAACAGCCCTTCTTCTAAAGGCCCACCAAAGAACAATGGCCTATCTGAAAACATCCCGGCTACATCTAGGACCGTTGATCTCATTTCTTTGATCGACATGAGAGACGGCCGATTGAGAATGATACCTGATGGACCTATGGGCCCGGTCGATAAGAGCAAGATCACCGTCCGTTCAAAAATGTGTACCCCATCAAGCTTCTCCGTGGCGATAAGTAGACAACCCTTTTCGGGCTCATGGATAGTATGGGCCCATTTGTCCCCAATTGTAACTTTTAGCGGATGATCCACCGCTATATCGGGATGGGCCCACGATGAAGAGTCCTCGGGCCTTAATACTTTCTCTGCAGCTACTAATCTTGCTCTAAATGAACGCCAGTCGGAATCAAGAGTCGGTTTGTGGTCATCATCCAACGGTGATGATGAGTCCTGATGGCTGCCTATCAGTTGGAAACTCAATAACTCATTAGATTATCCAGAAACCTAGTGCAATCAAGCCAGTTTAATAATCCCAACAGCAATGCTTTTGAGCACCAAACATTTCTAAATGTGTTAAAGTTTGAACTTATCTAAATCTCCTATGAGTAATTCCAATGCTTCCATGATAAAGGATTTGGACTAAATAGCGTTACTCTATCTACAAATCAAACCCAAAACAGGATTTCTCAAGTTAATGTAACCATGACAGGGAAATTGGAGAACTTACATGTTATAGAAGTTGGGAAAGCAACTTTTCTTGAGTGGAAAACCTTGGGAGAGTGTCTCTTTGGAAAGGAGAGTGCCCTAGCTTTGATGGAGGGCACAACCTCAATACTCTTAGTGAAGGAATTTGATGAGAGAAAGCAAGCTTCCATGTTTTGTCTTCTTTTCTTAGTTCTGTCTAATGCAGGTGAAGATCCTAAAGGATAAGAGAGGTGATAATAGGCAATTTATACTTGGAATGAGAATCAATCTGCACCGCAAGCTGATTTCATTCCCATCCCCTTCAATCCAAGTTGGAACCCTTTCTTGAGCTTTACAAGTATGGGCCAGCGGATATGGCTCACACATGGCAGAATAGCACAACTTTTGGTCACTAAAAGTCTAAAACATGGGCCTCCATTTGTGGGTAGTTCATCACTGAACTTCTTTTACCCCTTTTCAGCTGATGTGTCATGCTCACAGCCAATTATTTTGTTATACAAGCACTATTTCAGCAGACACTTTTAATGATGTGTCATCCTTGTAGCCAGTCATATTTATTTACGTTTCCCGGCTGCTCAGCTTACTTTTCAAATGCAGTTGAAAATTCAACAAAAGTTTGGTAGTGCACAGCCTCTGCTTGCATACAGATATATTTATCTCTTCCTGACAAAAGACAAGGAAAAGGCCAAGAGAGCAGGACAAGGAAACGCTATCTTCTTCTCAAGAATGGATAAACTTCCTTAACAACCCACTAAATGTAATTCCTCTACAGTTTTAAAACTATTATTTCTATGATTATGAATTGTCTGATGCATTTGCAGCAAAAAATTATTGCAAAACTAAAAGTTAGTCAACTAAGCAGGGGCATATTCCTTTAAGTGAAAGAAGGTAAATGCATCCAACTTAATCCTATTGCAAATGCTATGTGTCTAAAGATTTGTTAATCTCCAGCTTAGTTTGTTCTGTTTGAAAAAATGGGGTTGACAGATGATGGAGCTTTCCTGAAGTAGCATCTAAGATGCTTTTATCCTAAAAACGTTTCCAATGCCCCTGGAAAATAAGGAAAGCTCTACACTGGTGCTCATTCCACTTCTAGCAGACATAATATCTTATCATTTTCAAATTCAAAACTGAGATGGTGGGTTTCCACATATCTACTCGGTTGACTCCGCTATCCAAGCATACTTAATATCATCCCAATAACTAAGTGCCACCCCTTTAATCAGCTATGGTTATGCTTGGAATAAGATGAGGCCATGGGTGTAGTGCCAAGCTGAGTCCATCCTCTGTCAGGCTTGCTTGATTAAAAACCTTGAGTCGATGGAGCTTTATTTTTCTATGCTTGAACTCAGTTCAAAGAATAATTTAACTATTTGCTTAATTCAATTAAGCTGAATTATAGTGAATTTCTAATAAAAAAAAAGTTGAAACTTGACTCTGAGTTTGAAATAAAAAAAATCTAATAAAATATAAAAAAAAATGGAAAGTGAAAGAGCGAGCCACTTGAGCCTAGTCCTACAAAACTTATACTGGCAGACTCATTAATCAAGTAGCTCGACCTTGAACTCAGCTCGATAATAAACAAGTCAAATGTGAGTATTCTTGAAGTTGGCTCCCATGAGCCAAGTAGAATGACTTGTTTATACCTTAGACGAGGCACATGTATTTTGTCCTAGTGCTTTGAGCATTTGTTACTTGTATTTGGCAAAATGGTGCAGACATATTCCTATATAGTTTGTTTTTCCTTTCTAAAATGATAGGCGAAGCATGAAGGTTCCTCTATTCACAGAAAAGATAACAAGCAAAGCAAAGTCATGGCACAAAGAAAAAAAGAAAAGAATATGTTAGACAATCTGGCCTCCACTAATAGAAAATGTGATTTGCTTCTTACCTTAACCCCTGGAATGCCATCATTCGGCTTACCCCCTAAGGCAGTCGTGAACCTGCATTCTGTCAGTAGTAAATGGCATAGATATACACATAAGGTTGTCATGAGTGGAGCTGGTTCCAGAAGCATATTCAACAGTCAGCATTTCCATAACCGAAACTGCTTCCAACAGCCAAACAGGTACAGGTATGGAGCACATAAACATTGCACCAGGAGTAGCAAGAACAATGAGTAACTGACACTAGCGGGTGCAACTGATAACGTTGCACCAGGTGGATAAAAGAGAAAAGAAGCCAATAGTTTCTATTGATTGATCATTCAACCATAGCAACAAAGAGAAAGAGAAGCCAATAGTTTCTATTGATTGATCATTCAACCATAGCAACAAACAATTCCCAAAGCACATTTTGGGAGCTTAGACAAGTGAACTACCAATAACATTGTAAATCAACAGCAACCTTCAGGAGAAAGATATAGACAATAAAGTAGACTTTAAAACTCTTGGGAAAGAAAGTGAGTGGAAATTGGAGCACACAGGGTAATAGGGAAAGGAAATTAACTGCCAAAAAAAAGAAAAGGAAATCCATTAAAAGACATGGCACAGTAAAAGGAGAAGTAGCATAATGGAAGATCTTGAATTATCAACTAGTAAAAAGTTTCATCATCTATTTGAACAAATAAGTAATACATTTCCTTTAAAATAAGTTTAAGTTCTATAAAAAGAAGTTTAAGCTCAAAGATATAATCACATAAAACATCAAACACATGCCCCATGGACACAGCACATGATACACCCTTCTTCTTCTGCTTACATTTTGTCCCAGTGTCAATTTTCTTGGCCAGTTTAATAGTATTAGAGAAGAAATTGGGACTTTAATGAAATGCAGGCTTTTACAAAGTGCACCTACCCACTTCGAGTGATAAGATGCTTGTAAATTGTAATTAAACAATCTTCTAGCAGTTCATCCATCTAAGTCACCACCTCACCAACTTTTGCCGGTTTGACTGTACCTTTCAGATGTACAACTTGCTTAAGGTCCTGACGTAACCTGTCAATCATTTGATATATTCCATCATATTTAGGGTGTGATTTATCAAATACAGTGAACTCATGGACCTCATTGTCTATTTCAATAGAACTTGCCCCTGACAATTTTTTGACCCCTGTGCTCTTCATCTGAAGCCTTACACTTGCAACATTGTTCCAATCCCCTGCTGCAGCAAAAATATTGGCCAACATGGAATAATTTCCAGGATCTGAAGGATCCAGTTGAAGAAGGTGATCAAGCACCTTCTCTGCAAGTTCCACAGAATTATGCAAACGGCATGCTGCCAAAAGCGTACCCCAAATAATGGCATTTGGTTCAAAAGGCATGCTATGTACAAGCCTAAAAGCTTCCTTTAAACGCCCTCCACGGCCTAAAAGGTCAATCATGCAACCATAATGCTCGATTTGAGGAACAATCCCATAATCCTTTTCCATCGCATAGAAGAATTCTACACCCTCATCAATAAAACCTGCATGGGTACAGGCACACAAGACACCAACCAAAGTAACTCCATCTGGCTGAAATCCTTCCTTCTTCATTCTAGAGAAAATTTTAAGTGCTTCCCTGCCATGCCCATGCATAGCAAACCCCTGTAGCATGGCATTCCATGAAACTAAATCTCTTTTCGCCATTCCATTAAAAACCCTCCATGCCTTGTCCAAACTGCCACACTTTGCATACATATCAACTAATGCGTTACACACCAGAACACTACATCTAAACCTAAGCCTCTCAATTGAGTTATGCACTTTTACACCCACTGCTAGCAAACCAGACTCAGCACAAGCAGCCAATATACTAATGATAGCGCCATCATCCAACTCTAACCCTTCTCGCTCCATTTCATCATACAACTCAATAGCCTCCTTTACTAACCCCTTTTCTGCATAACCGGATATAATTATAGTCCAAGGAACTAATGTCCTAACCGGCATCTTGTCAAACAAAACTCTAGCCATATCCATATCCCCTGCCTTACTATAGCCTGAAAGCATCGTTGACCAAGACACAACATTCCTCTGAGGCATCTTTTGAAACAAATCAAAAGCTTTCTCCATCTCTCTTGCTTTAACATAACCATCCAAAATTGTGTTCCAACTAACCATATCTCTTTCCGGCATTTCATCAAACAACTTCCTAGCTTCCCTCAAGTCGCCAACTTTCAATAAGCCACTGATCATAGAATTCCAAGAAACAACATCTCTATGTTCCATTACCACAAACAACTTTAAAGCTGCTTTAATGCCCAACTCTCCGAACTTTGAATAACTATCAATAAGAGCATTGGGTACAAAAATATCACTCAAAAAACCATTTTTTTCAATCTGGGCATGTATCATTTCAACCATTTTTAAACCAGTACAAGCCTTTAAAAGAAAAGGGTATGTAAAATTATCAGCGAAAATCCCATCCCATTGCATTTCAAAGAAAAATGAAAAAGCTCTGCTGGGCTGAGAGTTTTGCACATAGGCTCTTATCAAAGTGTTATACAAATGAACATTGGGGTCTTGAATTTGGCTAAAAACGTTAAGAGCTAAGGTAATTTGGCGGCAAAGAGAGAAAGCTGATATTAACTTGGGAGCTATATAAAGGTCTTGATGAAGATTTTGTCTAATTATTTGGGCTTGGAGTTGTTTAATGTGGCTTAAGTTGGTGCATTTATGGAGGTCTTGGAGTTTTTGTTCAAAGAGTCTTCTCGTCGAGAACCATGAAGGAGATTTAAGAGGGATGGACATGGGGTTTTGGGAGGGTTTAGAGAGGCGGAACTGGTAGGAATTTTGCATGGAAAATGGGTTTTCGCATTGGAGATTTTGATAAGTGAAAAAGTTTGGATTCTAGTTCTAACACTCGGATGCTTTTTTGAAAAGGACTTTTTGCTGAGTTGAAAGACCCAAAAGAATACATATATATGGGTTGGTAGTTTGAAGTTTGAGATGAAACTTGAAGACGAAGGGGAAGGCGGGGATTAGGCATCTATGTTTTCCTTGGCTAAGGTTTTTTCTCTTATTTGCCAAGTGGGTTATATTGTACAGTTGGGTATATCTTCGTGTGTTTGGTTTGGTTTGGTTTTTATAGATTTCTGGCCTTCTTGTCTTGCTTAGTTTTCTTCACATTAGGCCCATTTTTTATTTTCAAAGACTCCATGGTCAGTCCAGTACTGACGGTTTGCACTTTGCAATAATGTGATTAAAATGTGTCTCATGAAATTGTTGCGAGAAAAAAAGAGGTTTAAAATTTCTTAATGTGAGGTTGGGTGGGTTTCTGTGGTTGAAATTAGAGGTATGACTTGTTACAATGTGAAGATATTAAACCTGTAGTTTAAACGTTATTTAAGTAAATAATAAATTATATGTACCTAAAAAAAGTAAATAATAAATTATTTTTTATTACTGATTAACAATTCAAATTATATATTACTGGTTTATTATTAATGACAACCTCTTTTCAATTTAAGAAGTCTATTGTTTTAAATAGAAGACATATGTGTGTTTGTGCGCGCGTGCGTGTGTGGTGTATGCGTGCGTGTATGTGGGTGTGTATGTGGGTGTGTGCGTGCACGTGTGCATGTGTGCGTTTGCGTGTATGCGCGCGCGCGAGCATGTGTGAGTGGACATATATATACTTATATATTAATTCTATCTATGATTAAATTTCCTTTTTGATCTTCTAATATGACATTTGATGGTTCTCTTACTAGGTTTTTGGATAATTTCGTATCAAAGAAATTAATATCTCATAATATATCTTTCTTGGTCCTTTACATTGGTAATTTAGTTTTTTTTTTCTAAAGATATTTAAGGGATACAAAGGTATTTTCATGTCTTTTTAGCAAAATATTTTTCTTTTTATAGACTTTTTTTCATCTAAATTAAGTGAGGCTTTAATTGTAGTTTTATAATATATAGGAGATGGAAATTCTTTTGATATTTTTTCATGGACTTTTATTTTTTTTAAAAGATTTAATTAAAGATAATAAATTGATATGTGTGTGTGTGTGTGTGTGTGATTGTATGTATCTATACCTATATATTAATTCTATCTATGATTAAATTCCCTTTCTGTCCTTCTAATATGATATTGGAAGAAATTAATATTGCATAATATATACCATTTTTAGCCCTCTACACTGGCAATTTAGTTTTTTTTCTAAAGACATTTAAGGGATAAAAAGGTATTTTCATGTCTTTTTAGAAAAATATTTTTCTTTGTATAGACTTTTTTCATCTAAATTAAGTGATGTTTTAATTATAATTTTATAATACCTAAAAGATGGAAATTATTTTGATATTTTTTCATGGGCTTTTATTTTTCAAAAACAGATTTAATTAAAGATAATAAATTGATAAGTGTTATGAGAAAAAAATAAGAGGAAGAGTAAAGAAAATAGGAATAAAAAAGTTATGGAAACTCAATGATAAAATGTAGAAACGGAAGAGAGAGAGCAATAATAGTAATAATAGGATTTTCAATTTCAATGTGTTACTTTACTCATTTAATCTCTTTAGTCTTTTTTTTTCTCTCTTCCCTCTTTTTATTTTACTTAATTTCTTTATATTTCGTCTCCCTAAAGCAATAAGGACTTTCAGAAACTTAAAGTAAAAATTTTACTTTTAATTATCAGACATTATATTTCATGATAATAAAAATATCTAAGCAGCAAAGCACAAGTAATTTTTCTAGTATAATTATAAATTGTGCGTATGACACTGGGTTTGCAAGAATCTGAGAGAAATTAAATGTATGAGAGATGAGAAGAATCAAAGTCTACCTCATCATTAGCCTCAATTCCAAACGAGCTCAAAGAGTAAACTAAACATAAACTTGAAGATTAATTTGATAGTAATAGTAAACTTTTTTAATGGTTTAATTAATATCTAATTTGTTCTGTGAACTAAAAAGTATAAATTGGTCTCTGAATTTTTATTTGAGACAAATTAGTCCTTAATAGATTAATCATTAAATTTTTATTTTGAGATAGATAGGTCCTAAATGGAAAAAAAAAAGGAAGAAAACTCAAAGATCAATTTGTGTCGAAATAAAAATTCAGGAACCAATTTATCCCAATTCGTCATTTAAGGATCAATATATCTTAAATAAAAGTTTAGTGGTTTAGGGACCAATTTATCCTTTTTTTTGTATAATTCATAGACCAAATTAGATATTAAATTCTTTTTTAATACTAGTTTTCTACTCAAATGTATCTTTTGAGTTGAAATCTGTAAAATTGCTAACATGAAGAGGTTGTTTTCAATCTCAAAACTTGACTGAGAAAATGGAAAATATTATTATTCTCGAAAATTTAGGAGCTACCAAGTGACTATGTTGATTGCCAATGCCATGAGCATAACAATTTGATCGAACACAAGATGAAGATATAAAAAAAAAAAGCTAAAACATGGGTGCTCCCTTATCATTCAAAGTTTATAACTATTGTCTTGATGGCCACATCGTCGAGCACAAGGTTGAAATGACTTGCATGCTTTTTGAATGCCGACCCGATGGATCCTGACACCATGGCATGCTTGGTGAGAAACTGATGAGCCTTGAACTCGCGAACCATACTTTTCATCACTTCGCCGCCGACACTGGGAAGCACCTTCTCACTATAATCGACACCAAGGATTTTATAGATTTCAGGAAGACGATCCACCTTTTGCAAAACAAAACCGATTATTCAAGCATTTCATCTTTAACCAAAAACAATAAAAAACCAAAAGAAAAGACACTGGAAAAGATTTTATATTGGATCTTACCTCGGGCCTAACCAGAACTCTAAAAGTAACATCAAGCTTTTTGGAATCCTTTGTTTCAGAAGGAAACGAGATAGTGTGGCTCTTCGCATTGATATCAAAGAAGATAGCCTTTTGGAGCCATGGGATCAGATAATGGGTCCCTTCTCCCTCAGTCCTTTCTAGTACACCCTGTATACGATCATAAAGCACTGCTCTTTGGCCCCTCTACACCCTGTATCTGGAGGCATGGGTGATGGACAGGGCAATGCCAATACCTAAGGCGACGCATGCCAGTCTGGTTAATCTAGAGATCGCGGTTTGGGTGTTTATGTATATCATTTTTATTGAAGAAATATCTTGCTTGATTTGCTGATGGGGGTTTGGTTTTCATAGGAAAACTATGTGGGAGAGACCGATAGGTTTCCATTAGGGTTTATGAAACTTGGGAAACAAGGATAGAAAGAATTAGGTTGGTCTTGTGTGAGATATGGGCCTTTGTGTATAAGAACTACAGTGGATTGTGAACTCAGAAGGCATTTTGATTTGCATTTGCTACTAAAATTTAGAGAAATTTGTGGCTTTTTTTTTTCTCTTGGTAAAAAAAAAAACTCTAAAATTCGGCTTAAACTCTTAAATTAGGCATTCTATTTAGCTTGTTCTCCAATAGAGAATCATGTGAGCAATGCAATTTCAAGTTTGCTGGGGATGAAACTTACCTACATTCTCTTTTATAAATTGAACTGGCGGATTTGGGTTTTGGTTTTAACAATTTTTAAATGAAAGAAAAGAGACAAATAAGTTATGTAAATCTTGGCAAAAATAAAAAATAAAAAATAAAAAATAAAAAATAAAAAATAAAAACGTGAGTACTTTATATGTTACCTATTCAAACCCTTATCTTTGATGCAAAGTAAAACTATTAAGTAATCATTTTCTTTTTTGTGATTGAGGTGGATTTCGAGTGGATAAATGGTATGTGCACGCATTAGGAAATTGCCTCAAGATTGAGATAGATATCTTTGAATTTCAATTGAAATAAAATAAAATACTAAGAACCATAACAAAACATGGATTATCTAGTTTATCTAGTCAAGTGCAAAAAAAGTTTAGATAGAGGAGAACTCGTGTTCTAAATGCTAATACCAATATAAAAGAAGGACAATACTTATATGTTTTTCTTTAGGTATTTTTCATGTTATTAGCCAATAAGATATTGTCAAATGTCCTTTTAAAGCATTAAATATCTAACTCTTATTTTTTAAAAAATATTAAATCAGGTGAAAATACCACTACAAGAAAAAGGCTAAATAGCCACGGAAAATAGGGACGGAAAAATCCGTCCCTAATTTAGGGACGGATTTTGCAACAGACAAAAAAATCCGTCGCTAAATCCGTTGCTAAAGAGTAGAACGGCAAAATAGGGACGGTAAAATTATCCGTACCAAAATCCGTTGCAAAATTAGGGACGGATTTAGGGAGGGCATAAATTAGGGACGGAAATTTGGTCGGAAATTAAGGTAAAAAAATAGAATATTTTTGGGATGGTTTTAGGGACGGTTTTAGGGACGTATTTAACGACAGATAAAGTGAGATAAATGGATGAATATTTGTCTTGTTTTAGGGACGGTTTTAGGGACGGATTTTCAAAATCCCTCCCTAAAACCATCCCTAAAATAAGTCATTTCATATTAGACTTAGCAACGGATTTAGCAACGGAAAAACAAAAAACCGTCCCTAAATTCGTTGGTAATGGAGGTTTGTCCTTTGAAAATTAGCAACGGATTTAGGGACGGAAGTGGTCTCATCCCTCCCTAAATCTGTCCCTAAACAAAGGGTTTAAACCCTAAATCCGAAACCCTAAACTGGAATTCTGTCCCTATTTATTGATCTTAGGGTTTAAGGACTTTTTGGTTCCTCAAACCCTACGGTTTAATGGTATACCGTCCCTAACCGTCATATCCGTCCCTAAAACCGTTGCAAAAGCAATTTCCGTTGCTATAACCGTTGCAACTCATCAATCTCGTATATTATCGATAGAAGGCCTAAACCGGCTCATTCGTCTTTCAATTTACTATTCACCAACTATAAGCTATCATACTTATGTAGATGAGAGTATTAGAAAGTTGGATCACTTATCGGAAGCCTCTACAGGCTTTAAATTTGTTTGGAACGAAGAGTATGCGATGTGTTAGTAACATAACTATAGTATTTGACAAATACGTTTGTAGAATTCATATAAAATCGATGTGGTTTAAAGTTTACACATAGGTAATGGGTTATTTTGACCAAATTGCATATATAATTGAAAGTAATTGTCTACGTTCTTCATTAAATTCGAAATCGGAAAAAAAACCGATTTTTAATATTAGGGACGAAAAGATCCGTCACTATATCCGTCCTTATATGAATCATCCGTTCCTCTTTCCGTCCCTACTCGATAATTTATCCTATTATTAATATTCAGATAGGAACGGATTCAGGGACGGAAAATTAATATTCCGTCCCTAAAACCATTCCTACGAGAAGTAATATGGCGCGTGATTTATCCCGCCAAGTTTTTTGTCTTTAATTTAGGAACGGATTTAGGGACGGAATATTAAATTTTTTAGATATTCCGTCCCTAAATCCATCCCTAAGCTAAAATATTTGGCGCGTTTATTCCCGCCCATAATTTTGGGTTTTCAATAGGGACGGAATTAGGGACGGAATATTTAAAATTTCAAATTCCGTCCCTAAGTCCGTCCCTAAATACTACGACCTTTCAGACTTTAGTTGTGGACAGCTGTTATTTAGGGACGGATTTAGGTTTTTTTAGTTGTTTAGGGATGGATTTAGGGACGGATTTAGAAAAATCCGTTGCTAAATCCGTCCCTAAAAATCCGTCCCTAAATCCGCTCCAAATAATTAAATAAAGTCGGGCTCCAGCCCTTCCCCCCCATTTCTTTCTTCTTCTTCCCTCCTCCTCCCCCCCACCCCACGACCCAACCGTGCGTAGCGCCGTCCTCCTCACCGCCGGCTGCCTTCTGCTCCATCATCAGCGGCTGTTCTCTTCCTCCGATTTCTGGCGACGCTATCCCGGTTCAATTCCGAGCAAATTCCGTACAATGTCGGTATAAATTCATAGATTTTCCTTAATTTAGTTTTCTCTTTTTTAATTTTTTAAGTTTGTTTTGGTGTTTGTTAATTTGTTTGATAAGTTTAGGGTTATATAATTCGTTTAATGTGTTTGTTAACATGTTTAATAACTTTAAATATTAATTAGTATCATTAGTTTAAATATATATTAATTAGTAAAAATACTAATTACTCTAATTAGTATTATTAGTTAAAATATATCATAGTTTAGTAATTAGTATTATTAGTTTAAATATATAATAAATAGTAATAATACTAATTACTCTAATTAGTATTATTAGTTTGAATATATAATAATTACTAATTACTCTAATTAGTATTATTTGTATAAATATATAATAATTAGTAATACTTAGTAATTACTCTAATTAGTTTAATTAGTTTAAGTAATTAATAATTTTTAATACTACTAATTACTCTAATTAGTTAAATTAGTTCAATTAATTAATTAATAATTTGTAATACTACTAATTACTCTAATTAGTCAAATTAGTTTAACTAATTAATAATTTGTAATATTAATAATTACTCTAATTAGTTAAATTAATTTTTATATATAATACTTAGTAATTATACTAATTAGTCTAACTAGTCAAATTAGTTTAAATATTAACTCATTAGTAGTTAATTTAATAAGTTTAAATATTAAATATTAATTAAAATCTAATAACTTTGTTAATTAGTTTAGTAAGTATAATTACTTAAATAATGTCAAACATAAAATAGTAATATCTTTAATTAGTTTCAATATTAAATCATTACTAATTAGTTTAATCGGTTTAAATATTAAATATTCAAGTCTAATAAGTTTGTTAGTTTTTAATTAGTTGAATAAGTTTAAAAGGATATTAGGTGAATTAGATTACAAATATTTAAATAATAATAATAATTAATTAATTAAATCAATGAATAAACTAAATATAATTATATTTAATTAATTATACTATTCAATAATCATTTTAATTAAATAATTTATTTAATTAAATTAGTTACTTAGTTTTAATTATAAAATTTCTTAATTTTATAATTAATACATAATTGTAATAAATTAGTTTATTATTAATGATAAGCCACAATTTTGTAGAGTTCACAGCACGATGATCATCCCTCGAGTTCCGGTCGAGGATGAGGTCGAGGTCGAGGCAGAGGCCGAGGTCGATCGGCCAATTCTGGTCGAGGGGGCTCCGGGACTCAGTCACACCATTCAGGATCAAGATCTCCCTCAGTCGATCATTCTGCTTCACGATTACCACCACCTCCATCCCTCGTTCTACCTCAGGAGACGTTCCCATTCCCACCTGTTCCGGCTTTGTAGCATACACAGGTGCTTTTCAATATTTATTAACCAAAATTTATTTTTTTTCATGAATGTTCTTATATATAATTAATTAAACTAACAATTTTGCTATAATATTCCGTACTTAGCCGATGTCTGGATCAGCGGTTTGATCTCATTCCCCATCACTTCCGTTGCTTCCGGATATTGGTCTACACTCCTCCATTCCTACATCTAGCCATGCTCCTCCAGCACAGAGTTCTGGTGCATCTCCATCTCCATCTCGCAGGTACAGCATCAGCCCCAGGACGTCCATCATGCGGCCCATCAGGGTGAGGCCGAGGGCGAGGGCGAGGGCGAGGGCGAAGGCGATGGCGAGGCCGAGGATGACTTCAATGAGATTGCTTCCTATTTAGGTGATTTTTATATTTATTTTTGTAAATTTCATGTATACAACACTTACATTAAATATATAAAATTAGAATTTAATATTCATTTTGGTCTATTTTAATATTATTTTATATAGTAATAATAATAATAATATTACTAAATAATAATAATAATAATAATATCATTATTATTATTATTAATTACTAATAATAATAATATCATTATTATTATTATTAATTACTAATAATAATAATAATAATACTATTAAAATTGGGTTATTATAATATTATAATAATAATAATAATATTATTATTTATTATTATTATTACTACTACTTCATAAAAAATTAATAATAAACCATCACTAAATATATAAAATATTATTTTAAAAAAATTAATTATTTTTTTATCCGTCCCTAAATTCGTCCCTAAAGCAAACCCTAAACCCTAAATCCGTCCCTAAGCACTAAATAAATATAATATCCGTCCCTAAAATCGTCCCTAAATAAGAAATCCGTCCCTAAATCCCTCCCCAAAAGAAATCCGTCCCTAAATCCCTCCCAAAAACAGTTTATAAAACCTTTCAGGGATTACACTTTGGTACAGAGAAAACCGTTTCAAATTCCGTTCCTATATCCGTCCCTAATTCCGCTGCAATAGTTGCCTATCCGTCGCAAAACCCGTTTCAAATGTCATTACCTTGTCTCGTGACTTTCACCGGATTTAGGGACGGATTTGCTTTCCGTCCATAAATATTTAGGGACGGATTTTATTATCCGTCCCTAAATGTCAGGGACGCACGTATAGGGACGGAAAAAAATCCGTCCCTAAAGCCGTTGGAAATGCTTTTAGGGACGGATTTCTCATTAAATTCCGTCCCTATTTCGTTTCTATGGACCGTTTTTTTAGTAGTGTACATGCACGTGATAATATCTTATTGACTACTAATATGAAAAGCACCTAAGGAAAAACATATAAGTTCTGTCCATAAAAGAAAGGAAAAAATGGACAATCCCACACGCGTAGAGCGGGCACTATTGCTCTAGAAGATACCCTTCCTTTCGAATAAGTACCGACTCCATAGCTGAGTTTTCACTTTCAGCACGTTTCATGGGTAAAATGCAACAAAATTTCATGGTCCAATCTCATCCGAATCCACATTTCTTTGACAAATTGAACTGTTTTGATCCAAGCACTAGATCGACTGAACCATAGCACCCTTAACAGAAATTGAAGAGTTTATTGGACAACTCACATCATTTGAGTGGTAAAGGGCATCTTCTCCTGGGGCATTCCGTTCTCGAGAGGCACTTCTAATTATTTGCCCTGCATTATAGCTGGTTGGGGCTGCTTGGTATTGTAAGTCTGGTTCTAAATCCTGCAATTGATTGGAAGCAGTAACTATGGAAGTAAATTAAATCCGATAAAGTTCTCCCATTTTGGAAGCTCATTGGAGAAACACAGTCTCCTAAATTACTAGGATGCAAGATGGCTTGTTGAGAGCTTCCTTCTAAGATCAAGGAGTTGCTTGCAACACCAAGAAGTGGATTATCAGAGCGTCCAGGCATCTTGCCTCTATTAGACTGCCAGAAATAGGGAAAACTGTTGTATTTTCAGTTATGGGCAGCTGTCCATTTTCTAGGTGGTCAAACTCTAATGACATTGGCATCCCTTGTTTGTTAGCATAATGGTTTCCAGGAATTACAACATATTTCAACTTGCTCTGATCATTACTGCTAATGCCCGAGTTTTGTCCATGACCTAATTGAATCATTCCTGCAGAAGAAAGGCGAAGGCCACGCATACCTAGCCCAGCAGGTGTGTTCAATCTCCCAAGCGCACCAGGAGATGGGAAGGATCTAAAGGCTGCATTGGGATGTTGATCAAATCCAGCCAAAGTATGGAAATTCCCACGTCCATTCCGAGATCCCATTCGCAAATAGGATGAATATGCACTGCCCAAGGCTGCAGCCATATTTGGTTGCTGGTTTTCTTCAAAACGTCGTTTCAGGAAAAACCTATATTTCAGCAACCACATAAGTAAGACAATTAGCTTCCTTGTAAGATTGAATCATAGCAACTTTGGCAGGAAGGTTAAGAAATAATTAATGCCTGGAGATAACTGTCAACATTTTCTCTGGTAAGCGTTTCTACATTCATCAATTCAAGGATCTTTTTAGGTACAGCCTCTGCTTTACAACCACGTAAAAAGTTAAAAATGAAAGTTTCATGATAAGTAGATTCACGTATGAAATAGAATTGAATTTGCATTAGCAGAATTTCTTTTATTATCCCAAGAACTATTGATTGTTGAAACATCAACAATTAATGTCAAGACTCAAGAGTAGAACACAATGGTCCAGGGATTGAACAGTTGAAATTTTATTTCAAATCATCATAAAAATCCAATATAATAGGCCAAAACATTCTGTAAGATGTGAATCACGTTCAACAAAACAAATGTTAGCCACAATTTGAGAAGTTGAGAACATACTGCCAATGCCCAACTGATAAACTGCTACAACAAATTTGCAATGCAACTCCGTAGACCAAACAACACGAGGCTTCTTTTGGGTTGATGGATCTTGATAATATTGCACATTCTCAACACGCACTTCATCCTCATTTTCGTTCTGGTCTTTCCGTTTCTTGTTGAGATTCCTATTCTGAACAACAATATTTCCCATCCCTTCAGCCTCACCACTGTCAATATGATGTTTGTCTTGGCCCCTAAAATTACTCTTGTCTTCCTTGTCAAACATCTTTCTCCTTACCACATGTTGTCATATAAGTTTTAGCCTCTCAATTCGAACCGGTTTCACCAAAAAATCACAAGCCCCATGAGTAATCCCTTTCATCACAAGCTCGGTACGTATCACCATTTTTAGACAACATTGAAGCCATTTTATCATATTATTATTAGTTAAACTTTTAGATCGACCAAAAAGAAAGCACGTTCGACTTATTGCTGCCTTATAGCAAATTAAAGAAAAGCAATGTCAAAAGACTTTAAAATTCGCTTACTTATGACAGACAGGTCCATCTCAAGCCCCACGAGCTCAAGTAACTTGCAGCCATCCATGTCGGGTATATGGACGTTGCTGATAACCAAGTCAAACTTACTCTTGTTTTCTCTCAGCAACTTCAATGCTATGAGAGCCTGATTCGTCGTGGTAACTGTAGAGTACATAATTTTTATAAATGAACTGTCTTTTTTATCATCTTTAATAGATTCAAAATCCACAAATACAGTCAACTGAATCAATCAATAAAAATAGTAGTAAACTAGTAATTAAAAGATTGAACCAGGATTCTTAGAAAAAGGATCCGAAATAGAAACTATCCATAGTCATGATTTGTTCGAGACAAAGTCACTAAATAATGAACAAAATCCTAAAATAAAGAGAAGACACGATCTAAGAAACATCTGCAAAATCAAAAAAGAACTCGAAAAGCATGTCTTTCTTGAGATCTTTACAATGTAGTTAAAGTGATTTAGTGAAGTCCACAAAGTTCACAAGGAATTCAGCCTTTTGGAAACCAACCAACCCCAACAACTAAAACAAAAATATACTTCACAGAGATTTACAAAATTGAAAACCCATCTCTGTAAACTCAATACAAGTAGAGATTTAAGGGAAAAAAGAATTGATAACCATTGTACAGGCATCGACGAAGCATAGTCTCGAGCAGTAAAAGGCATGTTGCGTCATCGTCAACGGCCAAAACTCGCTTGCCAACTGGAAACTGATCCACTAGTTCACTGATGGCTCGCTCCACCTCCATTTTTTCTTCTGTTTTGTCAAAGATTAGGCACTTTTGTTTCGTGGTTTTGGACAAAATCTAGCAACTATAATGAAAGACGTTGGAGATAGAATCACAGAGAGATTTCAGAGAGACGAAGTTTAGACTTTAGAGAGAGAGAGAGAGAGACAGAGAGCGCACGCGGGGGAAGTTAGTAATTAAGGAACTTGCTTGGAAAGTATAGGACATGGTATTATGGTAAGTTTGAAAGATATTAAACTCATAGTAAATCTTTCCTTTGCTTTTTTACATCCCATGACATTTTTGGATTTTTTGAGCTGGTTGATTCCTCCTAATTTCAGTAATAAATTGAGAATATTTTCTCTTATTCACTAGTTTTGGACCCGTGTATTGTACAGGCCGAGAATGTTTTGTAAGTAAAATAATTACTTTAAAATTTTGATTGTTTTTGTAGAATGGTAAATTATATAAAATTTAAATAAAATATTAAAAGAAAATTTAGTATGATATAATGAATTACGGTTTAATACTCAAAGTAACCCCTAAATTATATCAGAAAGGATATATTATTTCTCAAATTTTTATTTGAAATAATAGAACTTTAAATTTTTATTTTGGAATAATTTAACTCTTAATTAAATGGAATCTGTTAAAACCTTTATCTGAGGCCGACGTAGCTTTTTTTGGGATTTAATAGCCAAATTAGTTATCAATCTTTTTACAAATGAACTAAATTTATGTCAAAATTTTTTTTTACCCTAATTAATCCTCAACTTTTTGTTTTGAACCACTTTCACCCAATTTGGACGATAAGACTAACTTGCCATTTAGATGCTGAGATGGCACTGTCATATCATTACTTATGTGGCTTTTTTAATTTTTCCACGTCATCAATGAGACTTATTGTCACGCCCCGACCCGCAGGCTTGGCCACGTGACAACCGCCGTACCACCTCGAGATGCGTGCCTCGTCAGGCGGGCAACCAAGATGATACAAGGCTTTAAAAATAAAGGATATTCGAGCAATATATGAAATCATGCAATAATATCATGGGTAATATAATTCAAAATGTTTAAAATATAATATCACATCTTACGGAACTTCAAAGCAGCGGAAATTATTATTTATAAATACACAAATGTATATGTAAGATGTAATAATATTCCGAGCCAAGTAACACAAGCAAAATGAGGTGGCACCTACATAATCGTGTCCACAGAGACAAACTGGGATCACTGGCCACTAGGACGTCCGCCGTCCAAAGACTGATGATCTGACAACAAAAGTGAATGGGGTGAGTACATAAACATGTACCCAGTGAGAGACTCGGTTATAAGGACCGATCACCTCAGGCTGGGGATATGAAATAATCCAAATATCAATTTAATAAATCCTTTACTGAAACATAGTAAATCCCATACCAAATCAAATATCAAATATCAAATCCATAATAATATTTACATAAGGGCTGGCATCTGAAATCGTCCCAATAAGGTATACCCGTGCACTGGGGTATCCACTGGACCGTCAAGGGTTACTTTATACTTTTAAAATATTTTTACTTTACTTTCTGGCCCATTCCCTTGACGTTTGCCACACTGTGGTGGAACACAGCAACAGAAGTCCTGGCGAGTTTCCCTACGCGCCTCTCGCAATCAGGAGCGACTCACCGTGCCCCTCAATAGGCAATCCACGGCTGAGTAACACGCATGCATCTCAACTCGGTCCACGCTCCCACATATTGGAGCCCCGAGGACTATGTTAAATTTCTCATCTCATAGGGATATCGTTCCCCATATAAAAATTCAATAATAATATTAATCTTTCAGGGGTATCATTCCCCATATTATTAACTGCTGGCTGTTGGACCGCAGTCCACCACCACTACTAATTTACCACATATATTTTTCAGGGGTATCATACCCCATATAATAATCAATAATATCAATAATATCAATTTATTGAAGTTCCCACCCTTCAAATCATTTATAAACTCAGTGTGTGAGGGTGGACAATTCATACCCCAAAACATATAAACAATTCAATAAAACATTTATAAATAAATTTGCAAACGGTTAACCCTCAATGGTCAACCAATATAATCCAAGCCACTCACTAGTGAGGAGAGTTGTATACTCCCCGATTACCCACGTATGCCTTGGCTCAAATTGCTACCGGTCCAAATCTTGTACGATCACGTACCTAAATAATCAAATTAAATTCTAATTTGATCAATAAAATATTCAACCAATGTTCAAATCATAAATCAACACCAATTAAAGGTCTCGGTCTAAAATTGACAAGTCCAGAAGTCAATTGGAGCTAATTGGAGTCAATTGGGGTCAAATGGGGTCTAAGGTTGCAAAATTACCAAAATACCCCTGGTGCTACAGTACCCCTTGCCGACAGTTTCTCACTCCCGGGGGGGAGTGAGCCAAATTCGGGATAAATCCCGGATTTTGGCTGTCTCCGGCGCGGGACCTGCCAGGTCCGGCGCCGGACCTAGCCCAGAAAATGGCCGGTTTCGACCTTTCATCCAAAACATGCTCGGTTTGACTTCGATTCAACACCAATCCGCACCAAAATTGAAACACAGCAAGTTAAACACATGATCTATGAATTCACAGCTTCAAGAACTGAATCAAACAACAAATCATGCTCGAATTTTGGATCAAAACATCAAGAGTTGACTTTACTCGGACAAAACAGAAATCTCAATTTCAATCATCAAATTCTCTTAGCTCAGACCATGAAATCAAGCGTATAAACTATCAAATTAAAGCTTGATGAGTCTAGAACAACATACCAAATTCTCAGCCAAAACGCACGGTTGAATCAAAAGATATCGACTGATGAACAAACTATCGCCAAGTTTCCAGATTTCTAGATTTGATGATTTCCTTAGAAATCTTGATGTTTTGATCTTTAAGATGGCAAAAGAAGTTGATATTGATGATTAATGAAGTGTTTGAAGAGGGATTGAAGGCTTGGTTCAGAGAGAATTGAAGAAGAAATCGGAGAGAATTGAAAGAGAAGAGGAAATGTGAGAAATGGGGGTCTCGGCCATCCGAGACCCCTTTAAATTCAACGGGTCTGGCGCCGGACCCGACCAGGTCCGGCGCCGGAGTCAACATTTCCATAGTTGACTCCGGTCAACTCGGCCCAATTGCCCCGGTTCTCGATTCCCAAGTGGGGCCCACATCCCCGGACTTCAATTTTTGGGTTTTTAAGCTTGAAATTGAGCTAAACGAAGTTTGAAACATCCATGAGAAGTTCAATTTGATATATTGATAAGACATCAATACATAATTATACGACTTGACACGTGCGGACAAGGTCCGGGCGTGTCACTTATATGATAAAAAATTAAGAAAAAAAGGGGGAAAAAGTTTGATTGAAAGATTTTATTTTAAAAAATATATGCAAAGCCTTCAAAATTTTTGCAGAAACTCTCGTCTTCCTCTGCATCAATCAACATGGAAGAATCTGACTCTACTTTGAACTTGATTTTGTGATTTTGTAAGTGGTTGATGTGTGTTTTTTAGAAAATTATAATCAAAATTTGGCAATTCATAACATAGAAAAAACTTTCAACATTCTTGGAATTCACAAAACAAATAAATAAAAGTAAAATCTTCTTTTTAAATTTTCTATTGATCTCAGACAACTAACATAACAGACCACCACCATAACCCAAGCATCATCATCATCATTCTCAGAAAATCTCTCAAGAAAAATGGACGAAACAACACACGCAAACTCACAAACCGTACAAAACCACAAGAAAAAAGTAATCAACATACAATCAAAGGGAAGCTCAAACCAAATCTAAGTTTATGAAAAAAAAAAAGAAAAGAAAAGGCAAGCTCAAGCCTTAAATTAAAAGTGAAGCTTCTAACAATCTCGCACCCTGAACTTAATTTTTTGTGGAAGGCTTTGGAGAAGTTTGGAGGATCCGAACGGTGGAAAGGGAGAATAAGGAGAGGAGAATCACATACTTGAAAATAAGCTTGATCTAACGGTGGATGAAGGAGATCAAAGAGTTTATACGTTTTATATTTTCTTGGATTTTGGAGGAAAATAGAAAATTTTGAAGAAAACTCAGGCCAGAAGTATGTATAGGAGATTGGAAAAAGATAATCCTGGAAGGATTTTGTTGGATCCAACGAGGTGGGTGGCAGTCGACGGTTTGGTTTGCTCATTGGAAAACTAGGCTTCAAGAACTTCGTTCTTCTACTTGGTAAGAGAAAATAAATAAAAAGAAAATAAAAGAAAGGCTTAACAGGCATGGAAACAGAGACGAGAGAGACACAGAGAGAGAGAGAGTTAAAGAATTAAAAAAAAAACAAAACAAAGAAAATGAAAATAATTTAATACCAATTATTTTTTTTGGGAATGAATACAAATTATTTACAGATAAATATTTATCTTTTGTGTGGTGGGTTCCACAAGTTGACTAAGATATCTATTTGAAATTAAAAAAAGTCATGCAAAATGTTTTGACGAAGCCATTTAACATTCCGTCTAATTGGGTGAAAGTGGTTTAAAATAAAATGTTGAGAGCCAATTAAGGTCAAAAAAAGATTTGACATAAATTTGATTCATTTGTGAAAGGTTAATGACTAATTTGACTATTAAATTCTTTTTTTTTCGGATCCCAATCTATCATGACATTTCCATGTCACATGTGGGGCCCTAGGATGAAAATATTAAAAGGAAATATAAAATAATATTTGTTTTGTACAAAAATTAAAACAGAAAATACATTTCGGAGTTTTTTTTCCTTCATTCAGCTTCTTCCTTCCATATATGTTCTTCTTCTGCCATCGAGCGATAACTTCGGGTTCTCCACTCTTCTTCTCTTGGCACCATTCGAAGCCTCGAAACCCCCTTTCCACTGTTCTCAAGCTATATTTCGTCTCCTCCTTCATTGATTCTTTTGAAAGCTACAAAATCCTAACTCAAAAATGAAAAGATAGTTGCATCTTTGGACCACGATACCATCGGATGACAAACAAAATTCGGTATGTTTCTCTTCTCCTACGAAATCCCTTTCTCACCGTTCGAATTCAGTCGAAACCTCTTCTATCCCAGATCCCCAACTTCAGCTCAAACCACCATGGAAGCTCCTTGAAACCTCTTGATATCTCCTTTTCCAGCATTAAAACCTACGCAACAACACTTGATTATCAACAAAATACCCTCAATTTTGTATAATACCTTTACTCACACAATAGAACTATTTGTACCGTGGGGAATATATTAGTTTTTATTTGCAAAAAAAATACAAAACAACTGAAGAAAAGTGGCAAAAAATTGTATTGCTTATACCCAAATTTTGATATGTATAATTAAGTTCTTAAAAATGAACAGGTTATCTACATGATCAGGTAGAAAGCCATAATAGTTTGCTCGAATGGAAGGTATGTTGGTTGCAATCATTAATCCTCAAGCATTAACTCTTATGAAACAATCTAGTTTCTTGTTTGGATTTTGTTCTAAATTCAGGGCAATGGCATGGATGCCACAAGGGGTATAATAATGTCGGGTACCATGGATCGTTTTAAGAGTATCCAAGCAAGATCTTTTCTACTGTTTTGGCTTCATTGTTCTTTAATTTTACTTTCTAGTTTCTATTGCTGATTGAAAAAAATGGCTTAATATGGTGATATTGCCGCTCTGTAGGTGTTTGAGAAGGAGTACAGTCGAGGAATCAAAGAATGTGTACGCTGGCGGTTGCTTTATTAATTTTATACTACTTTAGGTAAATGGTACATTAATTAGTTTGTTGATATTTTGACCTTAGGACCCACATGTGACATGGAAATGACATGTTAGATTAGAATCCATCAAAAAAGCCACGTCAGCCTGCTTCAGATGAACGACTTTAATTAACAGATTATGTCCAATTAAAGGTTAAATTATCCCAAAATAAAAATTTGAGAATTTAATTATTTTAAATAAAATTTTATGAGTCAAAATGTCTTTTTTTATGTAGTGTAGGGGTTACTTTGGGTATTAAGCCAATGAAATACTCAAAAAATAATAAAAAATTTTGCTGTCTTCTTAATAATCTATAATATTCTATTTACCAACTTATGCAAATTTTTAATCACTTATTAAATAAAATATATGGGCCGAACATATCTTAATTACTTAAAATAACACACTATATATAGGAAGTATCGGTTACTTAAAATAATTGGTTAAATCTTAGATATATATCAAATACCTGAGGAACTTGCTTGAAAAGTATAGGACATGGTGTCCTCCTTTTCCCTTTTTTCGTCTCTCCTAGGGTTGCCCTAGTGAGTGTTTTGTCTTGTGCCTCTACAAGGTTTTTTTGCTTTTTGTGGGTGTGATTTTTCTCACGAGCGATATCATGGCTGACGATTTGGAGGAGTTATGGTCAAAGTTTACTCTGACAGAGGAAGAGAAGAAAGAGGTGGTTATTGACTCTCAATGGGTTGAGGAGTCTTTGGATGATGGAAATGTTTACTTGTTAGGAAAAGTCCTTTCCCGTAAGGTTGTTAAGGCTGAAGTAATGAGGAATGTTTTTCATAAAGTATGGAAGTTGTCTGGTGGATTACAGATCAGAGAGGTAGGGGACAAACTGTTTGTTTTCTAGTTTGAGTTTGAAACTGAGAAGGATAAGATCTTGTTACAGCAACTTTGGTGTTTTAACAAGGCGTTGGTTGTATTTAAAGACTATGATGCTTTCACTCTTTTGGAGGAGATTAATTTTGATTTCTGCGATTTTTGGGTCCAAGTTCATGGTCTTCCTTTGGGGTTTATGAATGAGAAAATCGGCACTGCTATTGGGGAGTCGATAGGATCGGTGATTGAGGTGGAAACCTGCGGTGACAGAGTAGCATGGGGCAAAACTATGAGATTACGGGTTCGACTCAATGTGCATCATCCGTTAAAGCGTGGAACGCGCATTGCCATGGAGGGATTAGGAAAGGCTCTTGTTACTTTTAGATATGAACATTTTCCAGATTTCTGTTATGTCTGTGGTCGATTAACACACCATGAGAGTGAATGTAACATAGCCATTAAGATGAAGAAGGAGACTGGATTGATCACTAGAGAGTATGGCGCTTGGCTTCGAGCTGAAGGTCTAAAAGTTATAGCGGTGCGCTCTGAATTGTCATCCGGAAGTGCTTCTCGGGACAGTGTTTCTTCTTCTTTTGGTTGTTCTGGTGGACATAGAGTACGGCCTGGAGATGCTGATGGAATTTCTGTATCGGCAGCAAAGGTTGGAGGTGGTAAACCTGGAGTCTCTAAGAATGTTGGTGACCAAACTGAATCTCGACCATCCAGAATGCCAAATCCCGTGAAATCAGGAGATGGGTTGAATGGTGGTGATTTGACTGTTGGGGAAAAAGCAGAATCTCGACCTTCAGGGATTCCAAATCCCGTGACTTTAGGAGTAGGGATTGATGGCACTGGTCAGCAGAATGGTTATGAAGTTGACATTGGTAATGCGACAATTATTGGGGAAACGGAGACTTCACCAAATTTAAATCTTAATGTGGGCGTGAATGATGCTGGTGGGCTTGGGACTGCTGGGTTGCAAGATAGTACTAAAGGGTTGTCTGGTAGTGCATTTATATTCTCAGCCAGCCCACAATTGAGTGCTGCCCGAGGGAAAGGCAATTACAAATGGAAACGTGCGGCCCGTCAACATGGTACAAGTAATGGGAGTAAAGGGGCTGGTGCAAGTAAGGTTTTGGGGTCAAAGCGAGCTTTATCGATAGATAGTAACTTTCGTGATGAGGTGGCTGATGGTGTGAAATGTAGTCGTGAGATGGTTTCCGAGAATTTTGTAGCGGCGGATGTTGGCATACAGAGCCAACTCCGCCGAGACCAATGAGTCTACTAGTTTGGAATTGCAGGGGTTTGGGGGCAACCCGTGGAATTCATGAGGTGACCAAGTTGGTCAAAAAGGTTGGCCCCCCACTACTTTTTCTGTCAGAAACAAAGAGAAAACGTAGTGAAATGGAATGGTTGAGGTCAAGGTGAGGTTTTGATGGGTGTTTCAGTGTGGATTGTGTGGGTCGAGGTGGTGGTTTGGCACTCCTTTTGAAGAATGATTGGCAGATTTCAGTTTTATCTTTTTCGAGTTCCCATATTGATGTGGAAATAAATTCAGAACAGTTTGGTAGTCCATGGCGTTTCACGGGTTTCTATGGTAACCCCGAGTTATCACGCAGAAGAGAATCTTGGAATTTACTACGTCAGCTATATTCTAACTCCCAATTGCCTTGGGTATTAGCAGGGGACTTCAATGAGCTATTAAGTGGTGCGGAGAAGATTGGGGGTGCACCTCGTCCAAGCTGGCAGACAGAGTAATTTCGAGCAGCTGTTGATGATTGTCACTTAGAAGGATTATCAGTCGTGGGTCCTATGATGACATGGCGCCGTGGTAATGGGGATAGAGTGATTTTCGAACGGCTGGATCGAGCTTTGGTTAGTAAGGAATGGATGGACCGTTTCCCTTTCTCAGTGGAAGAACACTTGATTACTACCTGTTCAGATCATCTACCTATTGTGGTTCGTATTAGGGAACATCAGGTTAATTATGCTAGAAGAAAGGTTGGATTTCGATTTGAAAAATGGTGGGTTCGAAATGCGGATTGTGAGACTATTGTTGCTAAAGGTTGGGAGAGTTTGGAGCCAGAGAGGATTATAGCAAAGATAGCATCGTGTAGTAATGAACTGACAAGGTGGAAGTAGAACACTCTTGGAAGTTTGCGCCAAAGAATTGAGCATAAGAAGCGTGAGCTAGCAAATTTCTATTGTCAGCCGAGTGATGGAGAAACCTTAGAATGTTGTGTTCAGGAATTATCTGCTTTAGAGAGAGATGAGGAACTTTATTGGAGACAACGTGCCAAAAGTCTCTGGTTACGAGAAGGGGATAGGAATATAGCTTTCTTCCATTCTGTTGCATCACAACGCCGGAATAATAATTCGATAGAAAAAGTGAAGGATAATACGGGTGTTTGGCAGAAAGATAAATCAGAGATTGAGAGGGTTTTCTTAGATTATTTTTAGGACATTTTTCCAGTCCTCTAGAAGGTCGGTTCCTACAAACTTTTTTGATAGTGTGTCCCAACTCCTCACACCTGAAGAGATTAATGTATTAGAGGAACCTTGGAGGCCGGAAGAAGTTCATGAGGCACTTTTTCAAATGAACCCCTCAAAGGCCCCGGGTCCAGATGGAATGACCGCGATGTGCTTTCAGAAATTTTGGCATATTGTTGGTGATGATGTTACACATTTTGTGCTGCGTTTTTTGAATGATGGTGGTTCTCTTGCTAGTATTAATGCAACAAATATTATGCTGATTCCAAAGGTTAAACAACCGGCTACAGCGATGCAGTTTCGACCCATTAGCTTATGTAATGTGGTGTATAAAATAATTTCGAAGGTGCTAGCAAATCGGATGAAACAGATTCTACCTCGCTTGATCAACCAAAATCAAAGTGCCTTTGGCCCAGGGTGCTTAATTTTTGACAATGCTTTGATGGCTTATGAGGCTATTCATACCATGAAAAGTCGGATTACGGGGAATACCTCTTTTATGGCTTTAAAGTTAGATATGAGCAAAGCCTATGATAGAGTGGAATGGGATTATTTGGAAGGAATGATGGAGCGAATGGGTTTTCCAAATCATTGGGTCTCTCTTATTATGACTTGTGTGCGTACAGTCTCCTATTCGGTTATGATTAATGGCGTTAAGTGTGGACATATCACGCCAACTAGAGGACTACAGCAAGGTGATCCAATTTCTCCATATCTTTTTCTGATCTGTGTTGAGGGCTTGTCATCTTTGTTAATGAAAGCCGAATTGGATGGTGTTATTAGAGGAGTCTCAATTTGCCGTTCAGCACCAAAGATTACCCACTTGCTTTTTGCTGATGATAGTTTGTTATTTTTAAGAGCATCAGTATCGGACTATACAAAGATTTTAGCTCTTTTGAAGGAATATGAATTGGCATCAGGCCAATTTATTAATGTTGACAAATCTGCTACTTTTTATAGCACTAAAACTCCTGATAGCTTAAAGGCACAGATTTCATCTCATTTGGGTGTCATGAAAGTGTTAGAGAATGACCGTTATTTGGGTCTTCCCATTATGATTGGCCGTGCTAAAAGGGCTCACTTTCAACATATAAAGGATCGGCTATGGCAACGTGTCTCGTCTTGGCATGGCAAACTTCTCTCTCGTGCGGGGAAAGGGGTACTCATTCAGGCGGTTGCTCAAGCCATTCCTTTGTATACAATGAGCTGCTTCCTGTTTCCTAAAACTTTTGTCCATGAATTGAATTGATTGCTCGTTTTTGGTGGGGTAGTCGGAGTGGTAAAAGAAGTATTCATTGGTTTAGATAGGACCAACTTTGTTTATCTAAATTGGATGGTGGGTTGGGGTTTCGTGATTTTGAGGCTTTCAACCTTGCTATCTTAGCCAAGCAAGGATGGCGTTTTATGCATGAACAGAATACTTTATGTTTTAAAATATTCAAAGCTCGCTACTTCCCCACTACAGACTTTATTGATGCTTCCATAGGTAGGACTCCTTCTTTTGTATGGAGAAGTTTGATGGAGGGTCGTAAGATACTTTTAGAGGGGTGCAAGTGGAAAGTTGGTGATGGTCAGAGTATTGATATTGAAAGACACCGTTGGCTCCAGGATCCACCTTTTCATCCGTGTGTTGTGCACCATGATTTGCTTTCTGATTATAAGGTGGCGGAACTGTTGGATCATGAGAATAGATGTTGGAAGGCAGACGTTGTTCAAGCTATATTCAGTATGGATGATGCTCTGAGGATACTAGCTGTACCTATTGGCCCTATTTCGAGAGCGGATGTGTTATGCTGCATAAAGTCACTTTTAGGGAGGTTTTCTGTCAAATCTGCTTACCATGTGGCGAGGAGGGTAATTGGGAATGTTGAAGTAGATAGGCAGCAGCGTAACCCAATTTGGAAAATGTTATGGACAGCCAAGGTTGTCCCTAAAATTAAATACTTTGGTTGGCGTTTGCTACATGGTATTCTCCCTGCCATGACTATTCTTAGAGCTCGGCATCTAGAAGTGGTGGACTTTTGTTGTGTTTGTGGAGCTGCAGGGGAATCTCTGTTTCATGTCTTCTTCATTTGTAAGTTTGCACGGGATGTCTGGCATATTTGGGGAAATTGGGTTGTCCATTTTCTTGATGACTGGGAGGATTCATCAAATTTCTGGTTGTTATTGTTTGAGAAGGCTCGACAGAAAAATGGTTTGAATTTGCTTCTTGTTACTCTATGGTTTATTTGGAATAATAGGAACAAGTGTCTACATGATGGAATATGTCTATTACCGGGACAGCTAGTGTGTCGGGCAAATAGTTTTCTTCAGGAGTTTGATGACAGTATGGGAACTTTATATGGAGAGCAGCAATTATAGCGGCGACAAACTTCTGATGCTAGATGGATTCCTCCAGTTGCTGGTTTTTTAAAACTAAATACTGATGCGGCTTTTAGCATTAACTCAGGACAGGCTTCTTTGGGGGTGGTTATGAGGAACTCTTTGGGGGATGTTATCTTTTGTGGGGTTTCTCGATCGGGTTTCTAGCGTCCATAGTGCGATGCATGCTGAGGCTTTGGCTATAATCTTTGGACTTGAAGTTGCATGGAAGCAGGGCTATCTCTCTTTTAACGTTGAAACTGATGCCTTATTGCTGTTAGGTGAAATTCAACGTGAAGACTAATCTTTATGGGAGGGTGGTTATTTAATTGATGAAACTCTTGCTTTAGTTGAATTGTTTGATCAGTATTCATTTTCTTATGTGAGAAGGGGGGCTAATGGCTTAGCTCATGCATTAGCTAAGTGTAGCTGTATTGAGAGTGATTCAAGGTATGGGTTGGTCATTTGCCTGTATATATTTGTAATCCAGATTTATATCAATGATATTTCCCCTTTCTTCCCTAAAAAAAAAAAGTATAGGACATGGTATTATGGTAAGTTTGAAAGGTATTAAATTCATAGTAAATCTTCTCTTTGGTTTTTTACATCTCATGACATTTTTTGAATTTTTGAGCTGATTGATTCCTCTTAATTTCCATAATAAATTGAGAATATTTTCTCTTATTCATTTGATTTGGTTTTCTGAATCCAAAATTTTGATATTTCTTTCCTATTTAATTGTTATTTTCTGAATCCAAGATTACCATACTTCTTTCCCGTCATACAAGATTTGAATTGTTTGCGACGGAAAAATGTTTCTACTTTTCAATTTATTCCATCACTTTAATTTGTCTTTCTTAACACATCATTAAGATTTATAGGGTAAATACTTAACATTTAGGACATTTATTCATCCCAATACCGGCCCGAATATTTGTTTGAAAAATATATCAGAGTTAGACTTTATAGAGTTTTAGACAAAAATGTTGGGTCTGTTGGTCAGGCCTGTAATAAAGAAAGAGGCTTGTTTAATAATCGGATCATACCTTCGAATTTATATTTTAGTTTGGACCCAAGGGTGGTTAGTATTTAAATGATAATGAAATAAATATTTATTATTTATGGCTATATATAATAAAGTTAAATAATTTCTTTGTACACCTTAATTTAAAGTTTTATTTGTGTTTTAGAGTTTAACTTTTATTTTTAGGATTATTATTAATATTTTTCCTATTTTTAAGATAAATTTTAAAGATCATTATTTCATAAATTGTTAGTAAAATTTTTGACACATGCATATTTCATTACTCAATAAATTAAATAATCAATACTTAAAAATATACTTTATAGTGACACTTATCAACCTTCAATCATTGCACGTAGTGTTGAACAACTTTAATTATAATATATATACTAGAGGAGAACCTCCTCGCGGAGATTCAGGACTAATTTATTTTTTTATTGTATATGGAGCAACAATTGTTAAAGTAAATTCGCTTCATTTCAAGTTACAAAAATAAACATAATATAATAGACGAAATAATATTGATTTATTTTTTACTATGTATAGAATAGTAATAGTAAGAGGAAAACTCAAACAATGTCGACTGGTAGAGGGTTAAAAAATAAACATAATATAACATATAAAATTATACTATTTTATATAAGAAATTTAAATGATGTATGATAAATTTAATAAACATTTGAGGTAAAAAATTTAAACATAATATAAAAGCAATAAATTTTTAAAAAGAAAATGTGTGAAAAATGAAAAATTATAGATTAAATGTATTGTAATTTCTTGTGAAATTTAATATTTATAATAATTTAAAGTATTCCAATTAATAACACACCAATATAAAGAAAATTTTTGTAAAAATAAAATAAAATATATTTTCAAACTAATATAATCATTTTCCTCTCTCCATTCCACAAATACAATAAATAGTTTACATAAAATATTTAATACAATTAAAATATAAAAATTATTTAAAATTACTTATAATTATTTTTGTCTATCCTTTTATCCTACATGACACTACCTATGACCTCCATAATACATTCATTTAATATAATGGTATAGAGGTATAAGGAAAAAATACAAAACCCCCTTGACCTAGTGATCAGGTTCGTGGGCAACTTACCAATAATCAATATTTGTGAGGTGTCCATTCTTGTATTCTTGTATTAGATCCAAAGGTTTTTCTTGACCTAACTACAAAGATGATGAATCGATTTTTTTTTCTACTGCTGCCCTGCCGCTCTATTTTTGTGAATACCGTTTATAATGATTGATGAATCAAAAAATTTCAATTGAACTTATTCTTTCAATTGTTATTTTTGCTTATTCCCATCTCTTTGAAAAATGGAAACTTAGGTAAGTGCTTTATAAACATATGTATAAAAAAAAACATATTTCATTTAGCTCCTTCATGCCTACTATAACTAGTTATTTCGGTTTTTTACTAGCAGCTTTAACTATAAGCTAAACCCGTGCTGACGAATAACCAACCCGCAATGAATAGGGAAGGTATAGTAATACTATGAATGACCTAGTATCGAATACTGGTAATAATATCAGCAAAAGAACGTTCTCCTGTGCTTCCCGACATGCTGAGCTCCACATATTCTTGTAGGGGATCGATTCCGTAAAAGATGAGATCAGTAAACAAAAATTGATTGAAATTGATGGCAAGTACCCTGACCAATTGTATAAGATAAGTTGTAAATACCACCTAAGTTTTTTTAAAAAAAAGGTGTAGACCAGCATGGGCCAGTTTAGGCCCAATCCACGTACATGATCAACAAGTCTTGCACTTGCCCAAGCCTATCCCTAAACTTTTGCCCAAACTTGTACAGATTTCCAATTTCAAGTACAAAACCAAGACTTGCATATGGCCATCCACACACACACACACACACACATATATATATATATATAAATTGATGTAAACTTGACGAATTCTTTATAAATTAGAGTTATAGATATATTTGTGAATATAGCAAAAGAAAAGCACAATGAAACAATAAAATCGTGGTAGAAGGGAGAAAAAAGGTTTAATGCTTAATTTAGGGTTCACAGTTTTTAATTGGCTAAAAGCTCAATTTAGGGTCAAACGTTTGAGGGGTTACTCAATTAAGCATCAAATCTTTAAAAGTGTTTAATTAAGGATCAAACGTTTACGATTTGACTCAATTAAGAATCAATTTTGATAGAAACTGAAAGTGCATAGCACGCTCCGTTTTCACACGTTATTCTCATTTTTCTTTGTTTACATGGCATTTTCTAAGACTTTTATATGACAAGTGTAATTGAAGATAGCAATGTGGCATTTAAAATAAGGAAAAGAAATGAAAAGATTAATCAAATTAAAACTTTAATCTTTACCCAATAAAAATTTAATCTTTATAACCCTTTTTCTCTCATTGGCTTTTCTTTTCTCTTTTTGCCTTCATTCTTCATTGTTCTTGAACATCAATATGGTGAAACCATCGATCACCAGCAAGCAACCAAATAAGGCAAAACAACCTTATCTCTCTCTCTCCCTTTCTCTCTTTCTGATCTCTCTCTCTCTCTCTCTCTCTCTCTCTCTCTCTCTTTCACTCTCTCTCTCTCCCCCCCTTTTTCGATTTATTTTTCAGAACCCACTTGAATTTTCCAAACCTAAGAAAAATTGCAACCCCAAGCTTTGTGGAAAAACCATCAATTCATACCTCAAGACCTTCCCAATCTATTTAAAATCATTTCGCCTAAGTTTTCCATCTGTTGTATTCCTCAAAAGCTCCTAAAAGGCCTAGATCTCGAAACCCTTGCAGCCGAAAACTCCCACTATTTTCGTTGCATCAAGGTGGGCCAAAACTTATTCCTTGGAAGTGGAAAGTGATTCGATTAATGCTACCAAATGGGTGCTTGAATCTGACAAGGCACCATGGAAGTTTAGAAAAATTTTGCTTTAGTTGGAAATGTTGGAAGGGAAATTGAACTCTTGGAAGATTTCAAACATATCAAGAAGTGCTAACGTCATTTATTACCCTGTGGCTTTGGTTTTGCTAGTGATGCTCTTGCTTGATTGCCCCTAGTTGAGGATGTGCAAGGAGAATCATTATTTATTTTCATTCCTTGTCTGGTGGCTGTTTTGTTTTGATGGATTATATATGTTGTTATTAGAGGTGGCAAAATGAACCCGAACCCGAAAACCCGCCCGAGCCCGCCCGAACCCAAACCCGACCAAACCCGATTTGACCAAAAAAGTCAACGACCCGAACCCGCCTGAGCCCGAACCCGAAGAAACCCGAACCCGAAATTACCCGAACTCGAAGTAGCCCGAACCCGACAAGGCCCGAGCCCGAACCCGACCTGAACCCGAGCCCGAGCCCGACCTGAACCCGAACTTTAATTTAATATTAAAAAAAGTAATCTTATAATATTTTTTATAATATTTTCTATAAGATCAAAATTTTAGTTTTAATGTTAATAATTATTTAAAATAATGTATTCTTTTTTTTCTTTTCTTAATATTATTACTAGTTATGTGTCATATCTTATAAGTTATTAAACTATTATTTTCTTTAAGATAATATATAGTAATAAGTTAATTATGATAAAAGTAAAATTGATTATTTACTATTAATTACATTTCTAAAATATGTCAATTGGTTAATTATCATCCTTATTTAATAAATAAAATATAAAATATTTAATTAAAAAATAATAAAGAGTTTTAATTTAATTCAACAATAACAATTATATTTTTGAAATATATTTGAAAAACAATGGTATTTTAGATAATTGAAAAGTTTTGTAATATTCATACTTTTATATTATATATATAAGGATATTAAATTAATAAATAATTTTAATATTTAACACTTAAAATTAATCTTACTAAAAATCATTAATTATTAATGTGAATTAGTACATAAGTTATTAATTATTAATAATTTTTTATCTTCTAATACTCAATGACAAAAAATTGACTATGTGATTAAACTACCACTTTTTTTAGATTATGAATTATTTAAAAATTCATTAAAGTAACTTGAATATAATATAAAGGAAGAATGGTAAAATTGATAAAAAAAATAAATACTTTCTTGATTTTGTAAAATGACAAGTAATTTGGAACAAAAAAATTTTTAAAACGATTATTATTTAGGAAGGGAGGGAATAATAATTTTCCAATTCCCTTTTACTTAAACTCATATTAATCATTAGATAATAAATATTTTTAATATTATCCAAGAAATATTCTTTCTCTATTCTTGAATAATAGTCATTTAAGGTTGTTACATACTCTTTCCATCCCAAAATATATGTCACTTTTAAGTACTCCATCTATCTGTATATAGATGTCATAGTTAACTGAACCACACTTATTAAGAAAATCAGTTAAAAATAGTTATTATTATTGATTTAGTCCAAATTTATCTTAATTTTCCAATATTACCCTTTACTTTAATTTACCTAATTTTTCTCTTCAACTTTAATATATTTAATCTCTTCTCACTAATTACTCTCCCCAAATTTCAGTATATGTATATGTTTTCAAAGAAAATATTCCCTCATTCTTTTGTTTTGCAATTTGAAATTTTGTTTGAATTAAAATTTTTAATTCTATCTCCCTCCAATTTTTTTCTCTAAATTTTTTTAGAAGTTTTTCCCGCCAAAATTTGTTTTAGAATCTAAAACATTCACGACTTAAATATTGGTTCTTATTTATTCATCAAACAAGAACTTACTAACATTCTTTAATCATGACTTCAGGGGAGATACATCAAATGCCATTCCTTAAAATAGATTTACATGTAATTTTGATGCCTTCAAATATTGATGATGAAGGTAACCAACAAGTTGTTTCAATGGAATCATAAAATCATCAATTACCAAATCTTAACATTACTATAGAAGAAAGTTTTCTTGCTGACCTCCACTTCAGTCTGAGTTCTTAAGTGACTGAGTCATCAAATCAATTTCTTTGAAAACGTATGCAGTAATGTTTTATTTAAATCCAAATTTATAAGATGCTAAGTATGTGTTGCATGTTTATAAATTTAACATATATTAATTATAAAATTTTTAAACAAATCTTATGGTAATACGTTTCAATAGTCTATTTTCTTGTAGGTGAAATTTTTATGATATATGATTATTTTTATATATTGTTTCTTTCCTAGTTAATTTTATTCATATTTCATTTTTAATTTTACTAATAAAGTTTAAATTAATCTAACGAATTAATTCAGTTTTTTTATATAATTTTTTCCTTTTATATTATAATAATAAAAATAAAATACAACAAAGCCCAACATAAAATTTTGAAAAAAGGGTGGCGAGCTAAATGAGAGCCTAAGCTAAAAAATGTTCCCAAATTTTCATCAGACCCGCGCCCCCGAAAATTTTTAAACTAAAATCTCAACCTTGGCTTTTGGTAGTCCCGTCCAATCTTCCCACCCAAACCAAACCCTCGCCGCAACTACTCCACGCCACCGTCCAATTCTTTCTTTCATTGAGTAATGCCATCAACGCGGCACTGGAACTACTTGCAACGTGTGTGCCAACCAAATAATTTTATAGTCTTTAAACATGTATCAAATTTTTATTGATACATGTATTATTTTTTTGTACAATTTTGTCAATTATGTATCTAATAATATAAATATTTGAATGACCTCTGTGTACTGATTCATTAATTCAGGTGAAATAAATTTTTTTAATTTTTTGATAATATAATTTGTTTCTATATATACAATTTTAATTTTACAAGTTATGGATGAAATAATTTATATTTTTGAATAATGCATTACAAAAATTGTTGGCTTCTATAATAAGATTGTCATATAAACTTTTGAAAGTCGTCTAAAATAGGTTGCATAAAGCGAATAAATTGTTACTTTTAAGAAAAAAAATAGTTGCATAAATTTTGCAAAATTTGTTGCAAAATGGAATCCAACCGTTGCAAACAAATGTAACAAGTGCTGCGTTTTCATTTAAAAAACCGTTGCATTTTCAAAAATTTTGTTGCGTATTTGTATTCAGATATGTTGGCTAAATATAAAAAATGTTGCAGAAACCTTAAATCATCATTGCATATTCTGAGAAAAATTAGTTGCCTAAACACGTAAAATGTTGCCTAAGGTTTATGAAATTTGTTGCCTAAATTTTTTGAAGTGTTGCTAAAAGTTACATTTAACCGTTACTTAAGGTAAAACACAGTTGCATAAATTGAAAGAAAAATTGTTACAAAATATAAAAAAATGTTGCCTATTTGTCTTAAAAGCGTAGTCCATTTCTCTTGCAAAATTGTTGCATTTGATTATTAAAAAAATGTTGCAATCGATAAGAAAAAGACAACAACCCAAATTATTGTAGCCTCAAAATAAATAAACGTTGCATTTGATAAAAAGCAACGGTGGCAGATGCAGCGGTGCAAAAGGCGTCGCCTATTATCTAATGCAACGAAATGAAGTGTTTATGCAACAAATTAGAGGCGTTGCTGAATATCATTTTTGTTGTAGTGTTTTTTTTAATTTTTGTATTTTTCACTTATTTATCTATTTTATCCTTAATTTAACTTTCCTATCATTCATTAAAGAGATGAGACATGAATTAAATATAGGATTTTTAACCTTACAAAGATAATTTTTAAAAAATACAATAATATTACCTTGGTTTTGTAAAAGTGGCAAATCTTTTAATACAAAATTTTTTTTCTCAAAGTGACATCTATTTTGAAATGCAGAGAGTAAGGATTAAGAAAATTAATAAATCTCCTAAAGTTTAGGCAAAAAATTAGCTATGTGACTAAATTATCATTTTCTTGAGATTTTAAATTACTTAAAAACTCATTAAAATAACTTGAAAATAATGTTGAGAAAAAATAATAAAAATAATAAAAATGTAATAAATGCTTTCTTGATTTTGTAAAATTACAATTAACTTGAATTAAAAACAATTTGTTAAAACGATTATTATTTAGGAATGGAGGGAGTGCTTCTAAAACATATAAAAAACAAAAAGTAGTAAAATATAATTCGACTTATAAAACAAAAAAAAACAATTTTTAATTAAAAAGTAGAAACTCGAATTTAACCCAACCTAAGTTCAAATCTGACCAAACCTGAACCTGAACCCAAGCCCGAGCCCGACCGAACCCGAACCCGAAAGAGTCCGAACCCGAAAATACCCGAACCCGAAAGAGCCCGAACCCGAAAATACCCGAACCCGAAGTCGTCCGAACCCGAAGCTGCCCGAACCCGAAATCGCCCGAACCCGAAGTGACCGAACCCGAACCCGACCGAACCCGCCCGTTTGCCACCTCTAGTTGTTATTAGACTTGTTGTTCTTATGGCTATCTCCTCTCTCCCTTTTGTTTTCCTAACTGAAACTCACACTCCCAAGTTTCATCGAAAATTTGTAAATATATATACTGTTTAACAATTTAATTTCATTGTAAATCTAATTTCATCATGATTTCATAATTATAATGTTGGTTTTAATATTTATTATATTTGTTTTTCATCTTTTCTTATACTAATTCCTTAGAGTTTGAATGGTGTTCTAATTTTAATTTGATATAAACTTGTTGGATAAAATTTTGAGATATTGAATTTAATGGCATGATTTTATGCAAGTAAGAGTTACGTAAAATTTTCAATTTTTTAAAATCTTCTTTATTTATGAAATATAAATTATTTTTATTTTTTGAATGAAAAAATAGAAGCCATTCCCAGTCTGGCAGTCCCAAGCAAAATGGCTGGTATTTGGGAGAGATGAAGATGGAAGAAAAGAGGGATGAAAATGAGCATTGAAGAAGAAAAATGAAATAATATTAAAAAAGCCACAAAGGATGACAAAAACAAAGTTAACGGATGACATAAAAGAGTTAAAGGCGTACTATTCACTTGCCATTTTCTGTCACAATCGATCATTCATTGAGTCAAATCGCAAACGTTTGATCCTTAATTCAACAACCCCTCAAATGTTTGATGCTGAATTGAGCTTTTAACCTTTGTAATTTTACTCAATTTAGGGTATAATTGTTTAATTTAATGAATTCATGGTCCAATATTATAATTTTAGTTCAATTAAAGACTTACTAGTTAATAAGTTATTTTGAGAGTGGCCTTAATTGAACAAAAATGTAAAAATATATGAACCATCAATTGAATTGAAATTCTAACAATAAAGTCTGAATTGAATAAAACTTGTAACATTACGACAATTGACAAAATTATAAATTTAGATCTCAAATCGAACAAAATTACAAGCCTTCAGCCATAAATTGAACAATTAGTCAAAAAATTAATTTTAACTTATAATATATCATTATCTCTCAAAATCTTTAGCTCCTCATAATAAAAAAAGAACGTAAAAATACAAAATCAAAAGTTGAAAGATGAGTGAATGATTTCAACTGTTATATATCATCTGATAGCACTTCCCATCTTTTTTTTTTGGTCAAAAGCACTTCCCATCTTCAATCTTAGCAAAACAACCAAAAAAAAATTTAATGCCAACTTAATTATACCAAACACCTTTTAAAAAATGCACCCAGTTATCATTATTTTTTTTTGGGTTTAAGTATCAGTTACAATTTCACATCATAAAAATGAGAAAACAGACAATGTCTACCTGCTATCTCCCAAAATTAACGTTAAAAAAGTGAAAAACAACAAAATTAATTGTACCAAACACCTTTTAAAAAAGAGAAATTATTTGATCATGACTATCAATAAAAAGGAAGATTTTACATCTTCCAATAATAACATGCCACCTTAGATTTTTTTTTTTAAGTTTTCACAAAATTTTATAATAGATCTTGTTACACACATTATTTCACAAATAAGTCCAAATTTACTCAAAGTTTAGCCCTAAGTTAAAAAAAAATGATTTATAGGTAAGTCCTAAAATTTAGGATATTATTTGGGTAGGATTTTAGTAATTACAAAAAAAATTTCGAGTTTCTAAAAAAAGAAGTAAAATTTTTTTTACTTAAATAATTGTGTGTGCTGCAGTATATTATAATGTTTTGTAAAAATTTTTTAAAAAAAGAGGTGTCACATTATTATTGAATGGTTAAAACCCCTCTTTTACAGGCAATCTAATCAAATTTTTACTCTTTAAAAAAACTAAAAGAAAACTCCTCTCACTATGTTTCAGGTTACAAAAATAAATATAATATATGAAATTGAACTAATTTATTTTTTTAACTATACATAACATAACAATTATAAAAGTAAACTCATTTCCCTTTGAGTTACAAAAATAAGCGTAACATAATAGACGAAATTGTACTTTTTTTTCACCATATATTGAATATAATAGCAATTATAAGAAAAAAAACTCTCAAAAGAAAAATGGTGAACTAGTGGAGGGTAAGGATAAAAATTTATAGGATTATTGATTGAAGAATAATGACTATCAACCTTTTAGTTATTAAGAAAATGAAAGAACTATCAGCTTTTTAGTTACTAGAAAAATGAAGGGCCATATCGCACAAAGCATTTAACATATTTAAATAATCAAATTTTTTCCTCAAAAATATTTTCTGATTAAATATAACAATTTTCACTCCATTTTTATCCTACTTGACACTCTTTATAATCTCCATAAAATATTCAATTTCTTTAATGGTATAGATGTGAAATTAGACTATATTATATAAGAAATTTAAATGTATATACGTGATAAATTAAATAATATTTGAAATAAAAAATTTAAAATATAATTATAAAACAAAAAATTTTTGAAAAGAAATTTGTGAAAAATAAAAAATCATAGGTTTTTTTTTTTGGAGGGAATGAAAAATTATAAGTTAAATGTATTTAATACAATAATTACAATAAATAACCCATACAAAGTTTTTAATACACTTAAAAATATAAAAATTATTTTTTAAATTACTTATAATTATTTTTCTCTCTCTCCCCTCTTGCCCTACATTGTACTTCTTATGGCCTCTATAAGGTTTTCTTTTACTTTAATGGTATAGATATGCTCAATTAGGATTTTCAAATCACATAAATCTAGAGATTCCTAAATATAAATATATTTATAAGATAAATTATATTAAAAGAAAGATGTTACGAAAGTGGACTTCAAACGCCACAAAAATTAAATGTTAAAGTAACGAAGGCTTTAATTGGTAGATGAGTTACTACCATTTTAAGGCTATAAATTGAAGTTCATTCTCCCTTTTAAAGAATACCGATAATTAAAATATTCATCTTCCTTTCTTCTCTCATTCAATCCTTTTAATTTCTATCTCTCTCTCTCTTTTATTCCTTTAATTCTCATTTTCTCCTATTCTTACTTCTTGTTCGAATTATTATTAATACACTTTCCACAACACGTTATCAGCATGAACGCTCTAAAGTGAAGCAAATTTGAAGTTTGGTAAGTTTTAAAGGTTTGATTCCATACAAAATTTTTTTTCTTAACTTTTTTCTTTACACGAGATAATTTGAATTTTCATTGTGTAAAGATTCACTTCTAAACATTTTTGACATCAGAAGTTGTCAACCTAATTGAGACTATTCTTTTCAGAATTATGGCAAATATTGAAAAGCCCAGATTCCAAATTTTGGATGTAAGTGGCAATAACTACTTGTCATGGTGTCTCGATATTGAACTGCATCTCCAAGGCCAAGGTCTTGTAGCTACCATTGGTGAAGATGGAAATGCTAACGATAAAGATAAGGCAAATGCTTTGATTTTTATTCATCGGCATCTAAGTAATAGCCTAAAAGTTCAATATCTATCTGTCCGAGATCCCTTGATCTTTTGGACAAGATTGAAAGAGCGGTATGATCACACTAAAACTGTTATCCTCCCTCAAGCACAATATGATTGGCAACATCTGAGGTTGCAGGATTTTAAGTCCGTGTCCGATTATAATTCGGCATTGTATGATATTGTTTCACGGCTTGAACTTTGTGATGTTAAGCTTATTGAGGCTGAGCTTTTAAAGAAAACATTCTCCACCTTTCATGCTTTGAATATTGTATTGCACCAGCAATACTGGCAACGACAATTTAAAACATATTCTGAATTGATCTGAGTCCTGTTGACTGCAGAACAAACAAATGAGTTGCTGCTCAAAAATCATGATTTAAGACCTGCTGGCTCTAAGGCACTTTCTGAAGCAAATGCTGGATCAAGTAAGAATGTTGGCCGTCCTAGAGGCCGTGAGCGCAGGCATGGTAATTCTTTCCGTAAGGGTGGCGGGAGATATAATTGTAATATAAATAACTCCCAACACAAACCTAAAGGTAAAAAGCCTATGAAGAAGCATGATGATAGTACCTGTCACCGTTGTGGAATGACTGGTAACTGGTCATGTACCTGTCCTACAGCCAAACATTTGGTTGATCTATACCAAGCATCCCAGAAGGATAAAGGCAAGCATGTTGAGACTCATGCCACTGAAATGACCTAACTGTGACTGATGCTGAAGTCAATAAGGTTTTGGTCAATGAAAACTCTCATATTCTTGGCAATAAAAAACCTTTTGAAGTTTCTGATTTCTTTTGATAATGTTGATGAAAATAATAAGTCCCCAGAAATAGATCCTGAGGGTTTTCATCTATGTTTTGCCATACCCTTAGATAATTATGTTACCAAGGAAGATATTAAATAAATATGGTCGTCAATAAAATCATAAGTTTTATTCTATATTTGTTGGTTTATATTTTGCATCATATTATTAATTTGTTAAATTTTATGGAACTTGACATCTGAAGTTGTCAATATAAATGCAAATGGGACACATTGAGAAATAGGAAGATATATGTTTGCTTGATAGTGCCACAACGCATACTATACTTTGTGGCAAACACTTTTCTCAAATGTGACATTGCATAAGGCAAATGTTCAGATAATATCTAGTCCTATTAATATTATAGATGGCTATCGGACTACCACAATTATTTTGCCAAATGGCACAACATTGTATCTTGAAGATGCATTGTTAAGCGGTAGATCAAAAAGAAATCTACTTAGCTACAAAGATGTACGCCACAATGGGTACCATCTAAAAACAATTAATGAGCAAAATAAGGAATTTCTTTACATCACTTCCTACAAGATGGGCCAGAAGACCATCTATGAGGAGCTGGAAGCTTCTAGTATGGGATTATATCGTGTCCCAATATGAGCTATAGAATCATATGCTACGATGCCCTGGAAACTAGTGAACCCTGATGTATTCAAACTTTGGCATGATCGCTTTGGTCATCCAAAAGCTACAATAATGCAAAGAATCATTAAAAATACTCGAGGACACTCTTTAAAAGATACAAAGGTGTTGTTGTCCAAAGATTACATTTGTGAATCTTGTTCACAAGGAAAGCTCATTACTAAACCTTTCATGACAAAGGTTGATTATGAATCCCCTTCATTCTTGCAAAGAATCCAAGGTGATATATGTGGGCCGATTCAGCCTGCAAGTGGACCATTTAGATATTTCATGGTACTAATGGAAGTATCCTGCAGATGGTCCCATGTTTGCTATTATCAACGCGCAACGTCGCCTTTGCACGTTTACTTGCACAGATAATAAAGCTTCGAACTCATTTCCCAGATTATCAAATTAAAAGCATAAGAATGGATAATGCTGGTGAGTTCACATCAAAGAGTTTTGATGCTTATTGCGCTTCATTAGAAATTGAAGTTGAACATCTGGTCCCACATGTTCATACTCAGAATGGATTAGCAAAATCCATGATTAAGCGCATTCAGATTATTGCTCGAAATTTATTGATGAGGACAAAGCTCCCATTCTCAACGTGGGGTCATGCTGTTTTACATGCTGCATCTTTTATTAGATTGCGCCCTACTACTTCTCATTTATATCCCTCCCTTCAGTTAGTCTTGGGCCAGAAGCCATACATCTCATATCTTCGCAGTTTTGGTTGCGCGGTACAAGTGCCTGTAGCACCACAGCAAAGGACCAAAATGGGTCCTCAACGCCGTTTGGGCATTTATGTTGGGTTTGATTCACCGTCCATTATTCGGTTTCTTGAACCATTGACGAGTGATTTATTTACCGCTAGATTTGCGGATTGTCATTTTGATGAGACAATATTCCCATCACTTGGGACACCAAAAGTTTCCACGGATGGAATGCAGAAAAACGTCGAGATTTTCTCATGGAATGACAAAAGTTTGTCTCATTTAGACCAAAGAACACCTGAATGTGAAAATGAGGTGTAACGATTGATCCATTTACAAGTTGTTGCAAATCAAATGCCTGATGCATTTAATGAGACTGCTAAGGTTACAAAGTCTCATATCCCAGCTGCGAATGTTCCAGCCAGGATAGATGTTCCTGTAGAACCACCCAAAATGGATCTAAATGGCCCGTACCTAAAGCATGGTAGACCGATGGGATCAAAAGACACTATTCCTCGAAAAAGAAGGGGGAGGAATCTAAAATCTGCTCCAGATGAGCATATTGATATTTCTAGAGGAAAGCAAATTGCACATGAAGTGGCACAATATAATATTCAAAGAGAGCATATTGCCCCTGAAGTGGCACAAGTTCATGAGCATATTGCCCCTGAAGTGGTACAAACCCATGAAAAGATCACCAACTTTAGGAATACTGAAATTTCCGTCAGTTATTGTAATGAGATATGGGATCGAAATGAGATAATCATCGATGATGCATTTGCTTTCTCAATTGCTCATAAGATTATGAATGATGATTATGAACCTCGGTTCATAACCGAATGCCGTCATAGGCAAGATTGGCCTAAATGGGAGGAAGTAATCCAAGCTGAATTGACTTCCCTTCCCAAACATAATGTTTTTGGGCTTATTACTAAAACTCCCGACAATGTAAAACCTGTTGGATACAAATGGGTTTTTGTCCGGAAACGAAATCATGAGGTATTAAGCCCGACTCATAGCCCAAGGTTTCTCATAGAGACCTGGGATAGATTATGATGAAACATATTCACCAGTAGTGGATATAGTTACCTTTCGTTGCCTTAGAAGTTGGGTTGCCAAGAAAATTTTAAAATGTATCTTATGAATGTTGTAAGGGCATACTTATATGGTTCTTAGATTCTGACATCTATATAAAAGTTCCTGAAGGTTTCAAAATGCCTGAAGCATACACTCGCCACAACTTATTCTCAATAAAGTTGCAAAGATTTTTATAAGGGTTAAAGCAATCCAGTCGCATGTGGTACCAATGTTTAAGTGAATACTGACTAAGGAAGGGTACATAAATAATCTGATCTGCCCATGCATGTTTATTAAAAGATCTGAAAACGGGTTTGCTATTATAGCAGTTTATGTCGACGATATGAATTTAATTGAAACTCCTGAAGAGTTATCTGAAATTGCTGAATATTTGAAAAAGGAGTTTGAGGTTAAAGATTTGGGTAAAACCAACTATGCCTTGGTCTAGAGCTTGAGCATAAAAAGAATGGAATACTTGTCCATCAATCAGCATACACTGAAAGATTGCTTAGACGTTTTAACATGGATAAGGCTCACCCATTAAGCACCCCTATGGTTGTAAGGTCTCTTGACCCCCAAAAGGACCCGTTTCGTCCTAAAGAATCTGGTGAGGATATACTTGGTCCTGAAGTACCATACCTCAATGCAATCGGGGCTTTAATGTACTTGGCGCAGTGCACGAGACCAGATATCGCTTTTGTGGTAAATTTGTTGACACATTTCAGTTCTGAGCCAACCCGGAGACATTGGAATGTGGTTAAACATATCTTCCGTTATCTCCGAGGAACCATTGATTTGGGGTTATTCTATTCTAAGAAAACTACTAACTATGGTTTAGTAGGTTATGTTGATGCAGGATATAAATCTGATTCGCACAGAGCTCGCTCCCAAATCGGTTATCTATTTTGCTATAACGATACAGCCATTTCTTGGCGTTCCACTAAGCAAACACTAGTTGCTACATCTTCCAACCATTCTGAAATTATTTCCTTCTATGAGGCCGGAAGAGAGTGTGTTTGATTAAGATCTATGATATCACATATTCTTAATGCTAGTGGATTCAAACCGGTGATAGATTCTCCCACTATAATTTATGAGGATAATGATGCTTGTGTTGCACAAGTCAGGGGAGGATACATTAAAGGTGATAGGACCAAGCACATCTCGCCGAAATTTTTCTATACTCATGAACTCCAGGAAAGTCAACAAGTTGATGTTAAACAAATTCGCTCCGCCGATAATCTTGCAAATTTATTTACCAAATCTTTGCCAACATCAACATTTGAGAAATTAGTTTATGGCATTGGTATGCGGCGAGTCAGTAAAATGCAAGATTGAATTTCCCAGAAGTGGAAATGTTTAGATGCTCCAGAAGTAGCAGTTTGTTTTATCTCAGAGGGAGCGATTATAGACATAAGTGCGCTGTACTCTTTTTTCCTTCTGTCCGGTTTTTTGTCCCACTGGGTTTTTCCGGCTTAAGGTTTTTAATGAGGCAGTAATAGTACGTACAATTAGACCACTTAATTAAGTAGGCCTACCTATATTGTCTTAAAGACAAATACATTGTCTTAAAGACAAGTACATATTGTCTTGAAGACATATTAGATGGACTTAATTGTACTGTTCTCTTTTTCCCTTATGATCGGTTTTTATTCCCACTGGGTTTTTCCGACTTAAGGTTTTTAGCGAGACTGTGATACCTAGTTCTACATTAAATTACATTGGAGCCATATGCTAATAGATTGACCATTTTACCCCCGCACAAGTTTAAATGCTAAAATGAGAAATTTCTCCCAATAAGTTAATGTTTTAAATCTTTTGATAAACTTACCCTATTCTTATAAAATATAGCCAATTGGTTCCAGTTTTAAACCTCTCTTATTTAGCCCAATTTACATAGTTACTCTTCAGGATGCAAAGGGAATTTTTAAAATTTAGTAAGGGCATTTTCGTAAATTGACACAAAAGTGTCTAGAAATTTCAAGACCAAAATTTTTAAGTCCCCTTCTTCCTTTTCCCTTTGCATGGACGGACACACTTATAACTTTCCCTCCATTTTTCTTGCCTCCAAGTTTTAAAATCTCCTCACCCAAACACTCTCTCTCTCAAATCTCACCATAGTTTTTAAGAAAATCCACCACTTTACCCTCCAAGCAACACTTATATCAAGAGAATTGCAAGAAGAACTTAATAGAATCTCAGCAAACTTACAAGCTTTCAACCTTCATTAAAAGCTAAAGGTTTGTTTTCAATTCCCTCTATCTTTTTTTGTAATTCTAATTATAAAATGATGATTTTTGAACTTCATACATAAATAATTGGTAAATTCTCTAATTATTATTGGTTTATGGCTCCAAAACCCCTATGATATGTATGCCTATAGAATTAAGGAACCAATAGAGAAGAAAAGGATTTAGGCAGTCTCTTGAATTTAGAAAGGACTTAGTTGAATGAAGAAAAATTTAGTCTATTAAGCTAATGACTAAGTTTCATGAAAATGCCACTATGCCACCTTAGAGGAAGCCCTATATTTCTGGTCATAGCCATGGAATATTATTACATAAGTAGTAGTTTGGCAATATTAGAAAGTGTTGTGAATCAAGAAATGATTGGAAAGAAGTTTAGGAGTAGTAGTTGTAGAGTAAACTTACCTTGTGGTTAATAGTGGCCATCTTGAGCAAGCACCACCTGGGGCATTGGTTTGATACCATACAAGAGTGGCACAAATCATAAATAGGTACAGAAATGTATGTAAGGGGTTAGCACCCTTAAGTAAACACCCCATCTAATTAGAACCCTTCCAAACGGGGTGAATCAATGCATTTTTCTTTCTAAAATATGATGTAGGTGTTAAAATACGATCATTTCTGGTGTACGATGTCCCTACCGCGTGCTTAAATTGTAGGAACTGAAATCACGGAATTCCCACGCCCCTAACCTACCTAACTCGAAATTCACCTATCCTAGGGGCAAAATCGTCCAACTTTTTTGTTATAGGGAGTCAGCCCAAACGAAAAGTACGTGCAAGTACCGTTTAGTGAAACAAACTTGCTTATACCTTAAGAACGCCTATAGGATTACTAGAACTTGATTTGGACCCTTAGGTTCCCAATTGGTACATTTAGTTCATGAATTAGGCAATTTTGGTAAGATAACTTAAATGGTCTTCTAGCTTGCCTTAATCCATTATTTGACCAATTATATAGGTGGTGAATCCTCTTCCAAGGATCCAGAAAAGGAAGATTAGTGGGAGTGCACACCCCCCCTAAACTTGTGAGTGAGACCTCATGGACTAAAATGTGTTTTCCTTGCTTTCATTGTATTTTAATCTTGTTTGAGCTCTTTATATGCAAATGAAATGGTTTCTTGGATAAATGATTATGTACCTTTATGAAATGAGTGCCTTATCTAGTACAAATGTTGGTGGATGGTTGTAAGTCACTGCAGTGGCGCCTCTCACGGGCCGAGCTTGTGGAGCCGGCGTGAGTAGGCTTATCACTCCCACAAGGGGTGGATGGTACAGGGGATTTTCGTGCGCACAGTGATGGTAATGTATGACCCCTGTGGGAGTACTATGGACATAGCTACGCACCACCCGTAGTGAAGGTTCATGCCAACGTCGAGGAATGGGCTCTTCTTATAATAAAATGAAGAAAAAATCACCTCGACGGGTTCGAATCCCATCTTGGCCGGGTGGAGTTTGAACATTGTGTTTTGGCAAGCCCCTTGTTGAATTTAGTTGACCTGCTTTATTCGTGAGTTTTGAAAGATTTTCTTTTATTGATAAATTTCCCTGAGTTGGTATATAGAAATGTTTACCCGTCGACATGCATGGGTTTAGACATCGACGGGTAGCTAGATAACTCAATTTCGCATGAAGTCAGAAACTTTTGTCCGTCGACGGCTAAAAGACTGCCCGTCGACGTCTCTGCTTATTTTCCTAATTCGAACATTGGCCCAAGTTACCCGTCGACGTGTGCACCCTTGCCCGTCGCCGGATGACTGAAAGACTTGAATTTATTCGAAGTCAGAAATTTTTACCTGTCGACGTGTAGCAAGTTAGACGTCGACGGCTGTGCAAGTACTTAAATCTCACCGAAGTCAGAAACTTTTCTCCGTCAACGGTTAAACTGAGAGACGTCGACGTCTAGGATTCATTGCACCCTGGAAATTTTAGCTGTGGACGTCTGCCCCTTTACCCGTGGACGGATGCCTTGGTTTTTTGAAAACAACAGTCATTAAACCTCTTACCCGTGGACGGCTAAAAGCTTACACGTCGACGGGTATGTTGTGAATTTCAACCACATTGTGTCTCGAAACTTCATTAGTTTTTCTTTAAATAATATATGTGAAGCTTCTTTTATATGGTCTTGTCTCACTCACTGAGCATTCAATTATATCCTTACTCTAGTTTTTCTCAAACCCCTTTTAGGTTAAAGGATTATAGATAGAAGGTAGGAATTGGACGAGAAGTCAACCTGACCGGAGCCGACATTTTCTACAAGTATGTAAATAAGTTTTTATATACCACCATTGGGGGTCCATCGGCTGTGTTTTCCTACAAGTCCTCTTTTTGATGTATTGTAAATACTATAAAACATTTCCTACATATGGATAAAAGGAAAGATTTTAACTGACTGTAGTAATTCCATTCGACATCAAAAAACCAGTTTAATATAAAGCAAGGTATATTTCATATGTCTATTGATGGTGTTTTATGCTCAATAGCTCGAGTATCACTAGCCTTGCGTGTTTAAGGTTTTGGGCGAAGTGCGCCGTCCTAAATCTTTAATACGCGACGATTGTCACATTTCGACCCCTCGGGATCGGGGTGTGACAGAGACAGTACACGTCCAATTTTCATAGTAGCATTTTGTCCAAGGGGGAGTGTTACGAAAGTGAACTTCAAACGCCAAAAAAATTAAATGTTAAAGTAACGAAGGCTTTAATTGGTAGATGAGTTACTACCATTTTAAGGCTATAAATTGAAGTTCATTCTCCCTCCTAAAGAATACCGATAATTAAAATATTCTTCTTACTTTCTTCTCTCATTCAATCCTCTTAATTTCTATCTCTCTCTCTCTTATATTCCTTTAATTTTCATTTTCTCCTATTCTTGCTTCTTGTTCGAATTATTATTAATACACTTTCCACAACAAAAGATTATTATTTCATACATTATTAGTGGAGTTTTTTAAACTCCACAAGTAGTATTAGAGAAATGACACATACCCTACTACTTAATTAACTAAATAATTAATGTTAAAATTTTTAATTTACAACCTTTTTGGTACGAATGAATTAGTAAGAAAAGAAAAGATGTTGAAAAAAAAGTGAATAGAAAATAAATCTTTCATTTACTTGATAGAATAGAAATGCAATTAAAAAAAGAATTAGAAATTTAGAAGTGAAATGGGATGCTCATTTCCATATAAAATTAAAATTTCACAATATTTATTACTTAATAAATTTTTAATTAATAGGTGAATAAGGGTGTAATGATCATATTAGTAGTATTAATTAAAACAAGTGTTCTCTGTTTCTTTTTTCTTATATCAAACAATAAAGAATATTAATTTATTTCTATTCTTTTAATTAGTTTCCTTTTTTTGGTATTGCTTTAATGGTCTACGATTAATTTTACTCGAACCGAGTCAACCTATTATACGGGTAAAACTCTTGAAACGATAATTTTCTCCATTTATAAAATTTAAACTTAAGACTTTATTTAAAGAGAATAAGTGCTAAACCACTCGAAATAGTCAATCATTGGTATTTAATTTATTTCTCTTCTTTTAATTTATTTCCTTACTACCAAATATTGGAGGAGGAAAAAAAAGGCTGTATTTAATGCATGAAAATATTTTCTTTTTTTTTTTGGGTTTAATCAAGGGTATCTCCATGCTGATCCACTATGAGAGTAAAATTCTTCCAACGATGGTTTTCCCTATTCAAAAAACTTAAACTCGAGATCTTAGTTAAGGGAAATAAATGCCAAATTACTTAACCCAACCAATTATTGGTGAAAACATTTTCTTTTTTTATTTACCAAAAATATAAAGAAATCATCATCTAAAATATGTATAGTGAGGGGAAATATATGTATATTTTAGAAAATAAAAATAGAAATTAACCTAGAACTAAAAATAATAAAAAATTATTCTTAGTTTTAGGTCTATTTTCGTTTTTATTTTCTAAAACGCACATACATTTTTATGGACTATATATATCTTAGGTAATGATTTCTTTATATTTTTTAAAAAATAAAAAAACAGAAAATATGTATTTTAACTAAACATAGACTAATTTTCTTTTATTTCCTTCCGAATCTTCCTTCACTAGTTATTTCATTTTCTTATCATATCTTTTCTTCTAACTAAAGGTGTCCATGGGCCGGGCTTGGTTGGGTTCAGGCCGGGCCTAGGCAAGAATTTACAAGCAATATGCTTGCCCAAGCCCGACCCAGCTCGACTATTCGAGCCTTTCTTTTTGTCCAAGCCCAGTCCTCAAATATTTATATAAGGTTAAGGTCCGTCCAAAAGCTCGTTTTTATCTTTTTATATATTAATTTTTAAAATCCAATTATATCAATTTATAATATAAATAAAAATAAATCAATACATTAAAAAAATTATCATCTAAGATAATTTTTACAAAGTTAACAAAGTCTAAATACTAATAATATTTGAAAACTTCAATACTATCTGACAAAAAAGAGAAAAATATCCCATTAACAAATAAAATAAATATATAAAAATATATTTATATTAAATTAATTAGAATTTTGGCTGGGTCGGGCCCTGGTTTTATCACCTATAACTAAGCCTAGTCCATTTAATAAACGAGCCTTTAAATCTTTTCCAAGTTCGGCCATCGAAATTAAAACTTTTGTCCAAATCTTTTCAAATATCAGACGGACCTACGGACTTAGACCGGGATAACCCAACTCTTAAATAGCTCTACTTCTAACTAGACATAATGTTAGAGAGTCTAGATTTTAATTGAATGATTATTATTTAGTTATTTCTATTTTGATAGGATGATTATTACTTCATAATTTTTTTCTCGTATTAAATCATATACAACCAAAATTTCTTATCATAACTAATAGTCTTACTCAAAATTAAAAAGTGTAAAAAAAAAAAAAGAAAAAATAAAGTGAAGTGTGACACGTCAAAAACATCCACTTTGCAATCCGAAGCTATGGTTTGACGGAAGAGGCCAGCCAATGCGTTTTTACTTTTTAGATTCTCACGCACTCCACCAACCCCCGTTTCCAGCAACACCTAACTCACCCACCACAAGAAAGCGCGAACAAGTCTTTTTTTTTCCTTTTTCAATTTTTGTTTTATTTCTCTCTCTCTATAACTATATGCTCTTTGTTTTTTCTCATTGACTCAATTGTCTTTCTAAGTAACTTTTTTCTTCAAAAGTATTTCTCTTTTCTCTTCTCTTTGTGATCCAATGGAGGCTAAGCTGTTAAGAGCTTCATCTCCAGCCTTGCCTGCTTTAAATGGCAGTACCAAGTTGTCAAGACCCAGTTACCTTTTAGGCTTGCAAGCCAGAGAATTTCCCAGGTTTAAGTTTGATTGCAGTGCGAGGTTGCCAAAGAAAGATATTCAATCTGTTCATGCTTCCACCACCTCTGTTGGGTACGAAAAAAGCTACCCTTTTGGCTTTTACTTGTTGTTTCTATGAAATTCAGCTTTTAGACCGTTAAAAACAGAGTCTCTTTTATCTGTTAGTTGGAAAATTTAAAAAGCTTTGGTTTTTGCTTGGCTGAATTCGAAAATGGGTGCTTTTTTATTATTGAAATAATCCGAATTTGCTGCCATATAGTTTTTGAATGTCTGTCTATGAATTTTGCTGATGTTGGATCGTCCTCATGTCGTGAAATGGGGTTAATTTATATGCTTCAGTTTTGATGATTTCCATAGTTAGATTGCTTGGAATCTGGGTTTAATTGTTTTCCTGGTTTATGTAAGAAAAAAACTGAATTTGTTTTCATGATAGTTGGGTAATTGCATGAGAAACTTTTGTAAATCTAATTCACGTAGACAAATCATATCTGAATTCCTTTTTCTCTGTTTTATTATTATTATTTTTTTTTGAAAATTTTCGTGTGGATTTTGCTTCTTTTGTAATCTTTCACTGCTTACATTTTATTTATATTTATTTGTAAGAATTATTCTTTTAGCTTCTGGAAAACATGAATTCGGTGCTGCAGTCTACATGTTAATCTTTCTATGTGCCTTTTTTCTTTTTACCTGAATGCATTAATTTTTGTATTTTGGAACAGCATTTTTTTTTTTTTTTGGTTATAATTTGGAATACGATTATGCTACACACGCTTAAGAATGTAAAAAACTGTCTTCTCTGATTTTTTCCTTTCTGTAGAAAAAATAAACCATAATAATGATATAGAAAATTGAATGATTCTCGTTAACATTAATTTCTGTTATTGTGATTCTTTTTTTATTCTTTCATACATGTGAAACAGTATGAATTAAAGAAACGTTTGCCAACTTGTATATCTGCTTGCATTGCATGTGTTAGTATCAAGAGACTTGGCCTGTTTTGGTAATAGAATGAAGTGCAATAGCTCAGGAATAACATGCAAATAATGTAGTTATTGACCCTTGTTCGAAACTCTTTTAAAATTTCTGTCCATTAAGGATTCGTGATTGTGCAGTTGCTTCATTATTTGAGTATCTAATGTCTTGGTAACTTCTCTATAGGCCTTTGGGAAAGAAGAAAAGGGTGGATGAGAGCGAGAACTTGACCCTTGAGGCCATAAGGCATTCCTTAATTCGACAAGAGGACAGCATTATATTTAGCCTTCTGGAGAGAGCTCAATATTGTTATAATGAAGATACATATGACCCTGATGCCTTTCCAGTGGATGGGTTCCACGGCTCTTTGGTAGAGTATATGCTCAGAGAAACTGAAAAGCTTCATGCGCAGGTATGTTATACTCAATAGTTTGGTTGGGAAAATAATAACTGAAGGAGAGAAACAAAGGAAAGCAGAACAGCAAAATCAGTGCTAGTTTTCTGATAAACCTTTAATTGTATATTAGGTTGGCCGATACAAGAGCCCAGATGAGCATCCTTTCTTCCCAGATGAATTACCCAAGCCGGTGTTGCCACCTTTGCAGTATCCACAGGTAAAATAGTAGGATACAATAGGAATCATTATAGTTGCTTTTGCATAGCGGCCTTGGACTTGTTTTTCATTGCTCCATATCTCAACACTCTAACTTAAGTATTCTGCTAATTACTTGTTTTATTGGAATTTTAAGTAACTCTGATGCCATCACTCTAGTTGTAAAGGGACGAGGTAGGTCTTAGATTTAAATCTAACCAGGTAAATTCATAAACCAGGGAAAACATTGTCCTCTGCTAGGAAATCAGTATTTTCTACAGGAGCTTGGAGAGTACTTTTGTATGACCTCTTCAATGACTGCTGCTCTTCATGCCAATCCGAGATATAAACATCACTCACTTGTGAATGACAATTTAGTCTAATTCTGGTTTTTATCATCATTACGGTAGATTGTTTAAATTGTTCTAGAGAGTAATTCTATCTTCTGAGTTGTTATGATACTATATGGCAGTCTACTCAAAAGAATCAATAATCTGACCATGATCTTCTCTCTTACTGTTCATAATTTGTGAATTTGTGGAAATTCAGATTTTCAATTGTGGGTGATAAGTTGTACCATCTTATTGAGGCATTTTACTTACAATCAAACAGGTACTACATCCCATTGCTGATTCAATAAATATAAATAACCAAGTCTGGGAAATGTACTTCAGAAATCTTATTCCAAGACTAGTTAAGAAAGGAGATGATGGCAACTGTGGATCCACTGCTGTTTGTGACACAATGTGTTTGCAGGTAAATATTTTAGCTAATCTTTTGTTTGAATAGACATCGCATTAGCGTGAATGGTTGGCCAGCTAGTTATGAACTAGTTAAACATATTTTGTCCTTTCTGAGTATCTGACATCTGACAAGTGTCTCATACATTATAAATTCAGTTTTTGCTCTCTTGCATACACACCCACAACATGTACCTTACATTGCATGCTCTACAATGGTGATTGACTGGTCGTAGTAAATGTTCTGAACTCTTCTTTCTTCTTTCCCTTGTATGTACTTTTAATCTAGATTTATCATATGCATGATGTCTATTGTTTGTTCATCAGAATGGGCAGCATTTACCAAGTAGACTCTCTGGAACGAGGTATACCTTGGTACTTGATTGGGGTTAAGACTTTCTAAATGCTAATAACATAGGGTCAAATGCCTAATAGATGAGTGCAGGATCCTGAGCAAGAAGTGATCTGTACCTATTGTCTGGAACCTTTTCTAATATTCATTGCACTTTGTAACATTTGCTTCTTTGTTGAGTTGGTTTGTTTGAATTTAACAGCAGACCTGAACCGCCAAACTAGTCTTCTTGGTTGATTACTGGTTTTGTTGGGCAAAGATTCATGGAGAGTTGGGTATTGTGGTGATATGATCTTTTAGCAATTATAGGTCCATTTCTGTGGGAAATTCGTCCGTTTGTATTTTCTATGTGTGAACAAAATTTGCTTGAAATTGATGATGATTTGGTGACAATCAGTGCGTTTGGGTCAACAGATAAATTTGAATTTACTAATCGGATTTTCTAGTATAATAACATGTAACTGCATTGTTGTTCTACTGCGTTTGTATATACTTTATTCGAAATATCCATGCCAACCATTTATGCTACAATATTTTGACCTGGATGGTTCTCACTTAAAAATTTGGGAAGAGGTTGCTGGTTTTATAAGGGCTTCAGTGTATATGCATAAATACCTATTGTTCAGATCAGTTTTTTCTTCTAATTTTGATTGTCCTCCGTCTACATTGATGTTCTGGGCATTCCCAACTCAGGCGCTTTCAAAGAGAATCCATTATGGAAAATTTGTGGCAGAGTGTAAATTCCGTGCATCTCCCGATGCATATACATCTGCCATTCTAGAACAGGTACCATTTATTTGCTTCATTCCAAGTACAGTTTGTTGAAGTGTGTGCTGGTTCTGTGTTTCATTATTTGGCATTGGGATTTTGCAGGACAGGGATAGATTGATGGAGAGACTAACATATCCTGCGGTTGAAGAGGCAATCAAGAAAAGAGTAGAAATGAAAGCCAGAACTTATGGGCAAGTAGTGTCTGCTAAAACAGAAGAAGAAGAAGGTGGTGGCAATCCGGTTCACAAAATGAAGCCAACCTTGGTTGCAGACTTGTATGGCGACTGGATCATGCCTTTGACAAAGTTAGTCCAAGTTGAATACCTGTTGAGAAGATTGGACTGAACAAGACTCAGTGTTCATTAGCTGTTTATGATGAAATATATAGAAATCTTGGGGAGGATAACTTAAATGAAAAAAAAAATGATTGCTGTTAAGTTCTTATTAGTGTGAAATCTATAATGCCAAAAGAGTCCACAAGAGTGATGTGGTCGTTGTAAGTTGGTTTGAAAAAAAAAAAAGGCTCATTCGAACTTTTCTCATGAATTTTCATAATTTCTTTTTCTCCATACAACATTTCTATCTTTTGTCTTGTGGATATTGGCTTGTTAATGCCAATGTTCTCAAGTTTGTAGTAAGACTAAAAGAAGCATTAATGTACAATGTAAAGGCTGTCATTGGCTTTTAGTCAAACCATTTCTTATTGTTGACACAATAAGTTATCAGGATTTCAACCTTTGATAATCCAAACTAAGAGTGCAGTATTCTATCAACAGGTTCACGTGGTTATTGGCTCATCAAACTGTCTCTGCATCATCATATGATTCATAAAAACTAAATGTTCATGAATCATGATTTCATTCATTGATTCAACAAAGAATCCCAAATTATTAGTATATGTTTAGTTTTAGGCTCAAATAGAATGGCCCTTCTGTTGACCTGAACACAAGCCTGGCTACCAAGATGGCGGGGGTTCGAATCGAAACCCTGACCAATTGTGTAAAATGAGCTGTAAATACCACCTAAATTAGGGCAAAAAATTATGCTGTATGCTGTATCTCTGTCTCCACGTGACTTTGACATGTAAATATGCTGTATGGTGCAATTCTTTCAATGCAATAAGATAACAATTGTTGTTTGGCCAAAAAAAAAAAGAAAAAGAAAAAGAATGGCCGTTCTGCCAAACCATTCCAAATGAGATGCCTCAATGCCAAAATTAGGCTTTTAGACGATATAATAACAATCTCCCTGGAGCGGGCTTAAGTTGGCCTCTCTCTGGATAATTTTTTCGGTTAATGACTAACCTTTAACCCAGCCCAAGCTTGATTAAAAACCACCTCTTAGAAATTTAATCATTTCTCTTCACGTTTCTCATCAATTAGCTGATTAAATTTTTTTTAGTGAAAAAAAGAAGGATCATTGCATATTTACACCTATTATTACTCAATATATATATATATATATATAATATTCCGTGTAAAAGAAGCCGAAAATTTGGTGATCTTAAACCTAATAGTGTATTGCTACTCGAAAATCATTTAGCGAGAGGGTTTAAATCATGGCAAGCGAAGGTTCGATGTTTGACAGACATGAAAATATTACCCTTTTAATCTAAATAGAAGAGTATGAGTTCAATAGACGAAAAATTGGAACTTTTTTCCTTTTTTTTGTATCTCTTTGATCTCGAGGAATGAAATATTCCTTGGGGCAGGCTCATATTGATATATTAGTTGGCTGAACAATATTCCACAAATAATGACAGGCTAGTTTCCATGCTTTTTTAGCATATTTCACGCCCACAACTGTATTAATAAATAAATATACGATATCTATGTACCAAAAAAAAATAATTATACGATATTTTTTATTAATAAAAAGATAATAAATTAATAAATACTTAATTTTTAGGATAAGATTGCCTGATACATCCAAGATTAATATAAAAAAATATTGAAAAATATTGTAGTGATTTTTTGGGGGGGGGGGAAGCTAACATATCTTGAAAAAAGTTTTTTGTTTTTAGGAATAAAGGGAGTCTATGACATAATTTGGCATTGCGGTTACGATTTGAAAAAAACTTAATTTGAAAAAGTGCTTTGTGAAATTGTCGTGGGAAACTTGATACCTTTTTGATAGTATTGTGAAAAAGTATGATAAAAAAATAAAATGTTTAAAAAAGATAAAATTTGAAAAGGAAATAAAAAATTATTCAAATTATTCACATAAAATCTTGGTGTTCATTATGATGATCCCACAACCATAATCATTACGAACACAAGCAGAATTTCTTTCTGCTTGACTATGTGGATTTTATTTATTTTGCAAATTTACACCATTTATTAATTAAATCAAAATCCCTAAAGCTAGGGACCATGGCCAAGGGCCAACTCCATTATGACCCCCCCAAAAAAAGGCCTCTATAATAAGTATGAATTTAAATTTTGTAGAGAAAATCATGCTTCTATGTCACAAGCTAACATCAAATTATGTAATTTTTATACCCCACTATGGATTCGATAATGACATGCATTTTTGGCACATTAGGTCTAGTCTTGTTTTTGTGCCAAACTTATTGTTTTGTTTTTTTTGTTAATTAAGTGAGATATTTAAAGGGTAAGCCAAGTACAAGTTTTGGGGTCATGGTGGTTCATGGGACATCTCAATTGCCTACATATGTATTTCTTTCCAAAAAAAAATATTTTGTAAAAAATATATAGCAATGTTTTTGTAAGTGACTCTCATAATTCTTTGTCTTATATTCTATATATTAAGCTTAAACACTAGTTCCGCGTTGAGATTATTATAATTTAATTATATAATTTTAAACAAATTAACAAAAGAAGTGATGAAATAATTACTATAAAATTTTATAATCGCTATATAAAAATTGGATGATATAAAAATAAAGTATAACATTGAGAGGAAAAAAATTGCATCAAAATTGTTTTTTAGGAAAAACAAAAGAAAAAAATTACCATTAAAATCTTTTTAGAAAAAATAAAAGTTTTTTAAGATATTACGATAATTTTTTTATTTGTTATCCCTTTGGACATTTATCTAAAGATATCTAAATATCTAAAAATATTTTGGGTCCCAATTCTTAAACTTGCACCTCTTGTTACTGTAAGGTTTCTTTTTTCTTTTTCAATTTTTTCTCTTGAGGAACTTGTCATTGTAAGTTTTAAATTCAAATATATAAGCCAATGTTAGTATATCGAAATTAGTACAAAAAATATGTATTTATTAAAAAAATAGGTTAACAAGCAATAATCATTGAAATCTGGCACGATTCAATTATAAATTTAACGAGAATTTAATATGATGTCACTTGAAATAAAAAAAAAAAGTTCAATGGTCATCGATAAAATGAAAAATGGAGTCCAAAAGGTAATCAAACTGTCTTGTCTTATCGTATAAAAGATCTTATTAGAAAAATTCTTAGCATACTTTTAAGTTTTATCAAACTACTCTCTCCATTCTTAAATAAGTGTCGTTTTTTAGCTTGGCACATGGATTAAGGAATTCTAAAATTTAGAAACAAATTTCTTCTTATGTCAAGTTTACCCTTGCATTGGGATTCTTAACTCCTATTAAAACACATACTCTCTCTCTTATAAACAAACTTCATTCAATATAATTAGTTAGGAAGAAGATGGATAAAATGGGAAAAGAAGCAATTAATGAAGCATAGAATTCTTAAAACGACACTTATTATGGAACAAAAAAAAATCTTAAAAAACGGCACTTATTTAGAAATAGAGGGAGTATATGTGGAAATGAGGTTTTACCCCCTTCAATAATCGAGAAATGATCCCACAGACTCAGTTTCGTGGAACTTATCACGAAATCAAGATGTGATATCAATTTTAGTCATTAATTTGAAAAAGTTTTAACCCCATATAAAAATTTTTAAAATTTTTAGGATAAGCTTCAAATTAATGACATTTATTGTGGTAGAATTTAATTTAAATATGTGGCTATAATTATGCTACGTTTTGGTTTCATGGTAATTCCCACACAACCAAGTCTATGGGATCATCACTCCCAATAATAAAGCGTTATTTCAAATTTTCTAAAGTTTTTACAAAACTTTATAATATAACTTATTATACACAATTATTTTATAAATAAGCCTAAATTTACTTAAAATTTAGTCCTAAGTTTAAAAAAAGGATTTATAGGATAAATCCTAAAATTTAAAATATTATTACGGTAAGGTTTTAGTAATTATAAAAAAGAATTTGAGTTTGTAAAAAAAAAGTAAAAAGAATTTTTTTACTTAAATAATTATGTGTGCTATAATATACTGTAAAATTTTGTAAGAATTTAAAAAATATAAGGTGATGTATTATTATTAAAGGATGTAAAAAAATCTCCTCTTTTATAAATATAAACAGTCCTAATTAAACATTTACTCTTTTAACCCTAATAAAAGATTCTCTGAAAAGTGTAAAAAGAAAATTGTAAAATATACTGACTGAAAAAGTGAACAAGCATACATAAGTAGACGAACAGTTAAAAAATCCAATAAATTTATTTAAGTTTTTAACCCTGAAAGATTCTCTTAAAAGTGTTATAAAAGAAAACTGTAGAAAATACTAACTGAAAAAGCCCAACTAAAAGAACAGTTAAAAAATCCAAAAAATCTCAACTGAAAGTTCAAAGACAGAGGAGCATGAAAGGGTTGAACTTTTGTCTGTAACAAAAATGACCAAGGTCAAGATAAAAGACGAAATATCACAGTGAAGCAAGCACAGAAATTGGAAACAAAATCTTGTGAACATAAATTACGGGAATTTGATTAACCATGTTACCTCTTTGAATAAAAAATCAAAGGGCAGTTGTTGGATCTAGAAAGTAGAAACTACCCCAAAGTAAAGAAAGCAAGAAATCTTCTTTATTGATAAGCATTAGCTGGCTATAGCTAATATATAAACCCCAAACCAAGACCCAAACTAAACCCAACTCAAACAGCAGGCAAAAAAAAAAAAACTCTGCTCAGAGAGAGAGAGCGCAATGGAGAAGAGAAGCAATGTGATGATGGTAGTGGCAGCTATGGTGTTTGCCTTAGTGGTTATGGTGCCAAAGGCTGATGCAACAAGGTATACTGTGGGAGATAGAATGCTGTGGACTACTAATGTGAATTACACCATCTGGGCTCAAGACAAACACTTTTACAATGGTGACTGGCTCTGTAAGTGCTTTCCCGTCTCTGGGTTCGTGTTATCTTTAGATCTACTTTGGTGTAGCTTTTCTTTGTTTTGTCTCGTGCCGTTTTCTTTGCTCTTTTAGGTTTGGCTGCCTCATTTGCTTCAATTTCTTAGCTTGTTTTGGGCTTATATGGTTGCTAAATTGATAGATCTAGTTTTGGGTAGTTTGAATGAATTGACAGTACCAAATCTTGAGGTTTGTCCGGCTTTCCTGGGAAGCTACAGCTTACCTTCTGCCTTTTTTTTTTTTTTTTGGGCTACGCGATAGCTACTTTACTTAGTTTTTGCTGTTACTCACTTTGTTGAACTGAAAAAATATGTGAACTTTAATCTAGATTCTGCATTTAAAAGAGCAGAATTTTCGACTTTTTATGTCGGCCTTCAAAGGCTTATGTTAAGGCTCATTCTTTAGGTGCCTGGAAAATGTAGGGAGAATGAAGGAAAGTGATTAAGAAAGGTTAAAATTTGTTACTTTATTTTTCATGTGATGGTCAATAAAATCTTTTCTTAATATGATATTCCTGGCAACTCCAGATCTGAAAATTTTGCTTAATATCTTCTTCCTTTTGCTATAGAGGGCACCTCATGTCTACTTTAACTTAAAGAAAGTTGCACAATCTTTTAGTATTAGTTGACAAAATCCCATCTGTTGTTCCTTTTAGCTACTTTGACTCTGATTCTGGCTCATTCTTTTCTCTTCTGATTCAAATTTTTTTATTTGCTTCTGCCATACTGTAGCATACTTTCCAGTGGTATAGCCTTCAATCTCTTTACTGCATCATTTTGGTAGAAGAGTAAACTGATAGGTGATAGCGCTCAGTTTTTAAAACCTTCTGGTCTCTATTGAGTTTGAAGTGGGGAAACAAAGGTAGAGTGTGGAAAGAAAAGTTGAGGAGGGGCTGTCTTGATTCCCTTTTCTCCTCTCCCATACATAGGCCAATGCTGCTCTGTGTTCAAGGCTGTTGGAACAACTCCAACAACTCTCGGTTCTCTCACCCAAAAAGAGATTGAACTTCTAATGTATGGAGGTTGATTAGCCTTTTTATGTTCTGTTTTCCCCTTATCGGAACTATATCCACTTTGTTGCATACATGAAAACCAGATACTATGTAAATACATGTTTCAACTGTTGATCTATTATACTGTAGTAACCAGCTTTTTTTGGTACTCGATTCTGTGTACTAGAGTTTTAGATTGCAATGATTGTTACTAGGGAGTAGTCATGCATCCTTGGATTTTCAGACAATTTCTGCTTATCATTGCATCATTAAGCCCCAATTTTCTGTTATAAGATGTAATTGATTCAAACTATAGAACTTTGCTTCAACCTGGCTCTCAGTTAACTGTCTGCTTCTATGTCTGTTGTTTTTCCCAGATTTCGTGTATGATAGAAACCAGGCGGATGTACTAGAGGTGAACAAGACAGACTATGAGTCATGCAGTTCTGATCATCCACTTCAGAACTGGACAAGAGGGGCTGGAAGGGATGTGGTTCCACTAAATGTGACTCGTCATTACTATTTCATTAGCGGCAAAGGGTTCTGCTATGGAGGCATGAAGCTAGCTATCCTTGTTGAGAACCCACCTCCACCACCAACAGCTTCTCCATTAAACGAAAAGAGTGGCTCTCCAAGTTCTATTTACAGAGGCCAGCTTGTTTTACCAGCTGTTTTAGCCATTGGAGCACTGTGGGATGCATTCGTCCGCATCTGGTAGTATAAACTAAGACCAGCAATTTTATATGGATACCAAGATCAGCTTTAGGCATTCCTTCATCAATTGTGAAAGAAATTGAGTCTACATTCCATTTCTTCTTAAATTATTGGTGTAATTTTTCATTTTTTTTCATTTTTCTCTCTACTTCATGATAGTTGACCCGAACGAGGGATGTTTTGTAATCTTTAAGGTATTGAATGGTGTTTGAATTTTGAATGTAATAGGTGTGCTGACAGAAGGTGTTTGAAAAATGCTTCTTTTGTTGGAAGAATCTTAAATTGTGGCAAAATGCAAATGCCTTTGAGCTTTGAAGATGAATTTAATCTCACATAGAGGGGGTTCCAATGCAGTATGTGGGTAGGTCACTTTGTCAAAATTTTAAAACTATCACAAAAATGGCCACTGATTTCGGAAGCAAGCTTTTCTTTATTTGTTGATGACTTCCATTCTTTACACCTAAAGAAAAGGACTTTATGCTTAAAAAGCTTCATGATACCGACAGCTTTGGTCCGCATAATTCTTGTACGGACATTTAGATTTTAGTGCAAACGTAATCATAACCCCCAATTTTACCCTAATAAATAAGAACCAAAATGCCCTTACAAGTATTTATGTTGTTTTGATGGCTTTGGCTCTCACTCCTATTCTATTTAATACTAGTCTTTTTCACAAATTGAAATTAAATTCTTCCCTAATCATTTGTGTAACTGCTCCAAGAATTCTCCACCAACTTTGTAAACACAAGAAAACATAACAGCAAACCAATTTTTGTCATGTCAAAAACTAGAGATGTCAATTCAACCCATCCCCGGTGGGGAACCCGATTCCCCGTCCCGACGGGGTCGAGGACGGGGATGGAATTCGGGGAACAGGGTTGGGGATGGGGATTTATTTTCATTCCCCGTCGGGGTAGGGGTGGGGGACAGGGAATACCCTCCCGACCCTATCCCCGGTCCCCACCCAAATTATTTTTTAGTTTTACATATATTATGTATATTATGTTTATTTGTATAATATATATATTTTTTAACAAAAAAGTACATATATATATTTTTTGTCATAGATATATATATTATGTTTATTTATATATTATATTTATATTGTATGTAATATATATCATGATATAATAAATCTAAAATAAAATCAAGTAATAAAACTAATTTTCCTAACCAGAAACATTCTTATTATTATGTTTATGAATAATATTATGTTTATGTACATTTTTTATAGAATTTTTTTATAACAAAATATAATAAAAATATGTCTTTTAACAACAAAACTTATTTTTTATATATTTAACAGGGGATCAGGGATTTTCCGTCCCCGTCAAATTTCTCGCGGGGTCGAGGATGGGAAAAACCCCTCCTCGAACTTGGGGACAGGTGAAAGGAATCGGGGTCGGGGAATGCACTTCCCGCATATTCTCTGCCCTGATGACATCCTATCAAAAACTCTACATTTCTTTTTTGACCCTCATCTGTACACGTGGAGGGTGACTAGGCAAGAAGTTATACCTACACCATGTGACTTTAGCAGTGTCACTAATACGTTACTGGTATTAACTTGCACCACCCTAATGAATTTGGCCAACTCATCATTTGACCACTCCAGCAAGACACACTAATTATCTACGACTGTTTCAGCTACAATTATAAGTGAGCTGTGAAGACAATTGTATTAGAATAGGTACCTTGGCTTTTCTTGATTTTCCCAAGCAATAATTTTTTTTTTTCATTTTTCAGAGAGAAGATATCCAATTAATTAAGAAGAAGATTGAAGCAAAGCGATGGTTGAAAAGAGATTATTAGTATTAGTAAAGTTAATCTTGATGTTTATGATGTTGGGGCTGGCTATGGGGACATTGCATCGCGTGGGAGGCAAACATGGGTGGAACCCTAACGTTAACTACTCAGAATGGTCCATCCATGAGCAATTCTATGTTGGTGATTGGCTACGTAATATCTTTCTCTTTCTCTCTCTATATAAATTTATATTTATGTGTTTATGTTTGTTCGCTTTGTAATATATTGTGTAGTCTGATGCTAATAATTCATGTTTAACATTTTTTTATACATTAATACTCCCTTTATAGAAGGGCATTAAGGTTTAAAATTCGAATCCTCCTGCATAAATTTATCCATATGGATCAATAAAAATTGAATATGTATCACATTTCATAGTGATTTCAATGGAAAATATTTTTTCAGTCTTTTGTTTTTTGTTTTGTTTTTTTTAATAGAAATCATATTGAATTGATTTTGGTTTTCTTTAAGTGCACTTAGTTTCAATGCATTTCTGCTTTTCTCAGTGTTTAATAGTTAAAATCTTTTCGATGATATCCAGTTTTCTCTAATAAATTAATGAACCAAAACCAAGTGTAAGATTAAGCTATATATCTGTCATTTTTTATTTTTGGTTAACAGCTATCTGTCATTACTTAATTATCAGCATTTCCTTCTTTAAAGTTCATTCTATGATTATTTTTCATTGCTTTTAATTAGCTTTTTGCCATGAATAGGAGCAAAATGCTAGCTGTTCTTATATATGGTTTATGTTGGTGCAAACTAAGCAAGCATTAGCGTTAATTAGTGAAACTTCTAATTCCACCCAAAATTAGAGAATTCACAGAAAAAGAAGAATTAAATGCTTGGGTTTTGGCTTCGTTTGTTTGCAAATTTTGGCAAATTATTGATATTTCTTCCACATCTTGGCTGTTTCTTGCAGTTTTTGGATAACTTTCTGATTGTAACTTGTTGCTATTCACCTTACCTTAAGGAGTTGACAATGAACTTTTTCTATGTGTTTACATATTTTGGATGCATTGAACAGCACTTAACTGTTCTCAGAGTTCTAAGCTTCTGAATCTTGTTAAACCATCCCTACCCATCTGCAGAATTTGGATCTTTACTTCACTGAAATTGAGGGGGAAAATCCTAAATTTGACTTCTAGGCAGCTCAGAATCTAAAATCAGTGCTACACAGAGCAAACTGCTGCATCAGAATGTTTAGGCTGTTTCTGTTGTTCTTTGCTAACTTGCTTAAATCTTTGCTCTTTTCAGTCTTTAACTTTGACAAGCACTACTTCAATGTTCTGGAGGTGAACAAGACAAGTTATGAGACTTGCAATGATCAAAATTTTATACAGAACATTACTCGTGGTGGCCGGGATGTGATTGAACTTACAGAGGCAAGACAATATTACTTCCTTAGCAGTGGAGGTTACTGCTTTCATGGGATGAAAGTTGCTGTAAATGTTGAGAAACAAGAAGCTCCAGCTCCTTCCCCTGCCCCGGCCAAAAATATTTCCCCATCTAATGCTGGCTACAATATGGATTTACTGCTTGTGATTGCCATTATCATGGTGTACAATTCGGTTCTTTAAGATAAAGCAGCAGAAAAAAGCTCCATACAAGACTACAGATAAGCATGATGGAGAGACACCCAAACAAGACCGAAAGTTGAAAATAAAATTGACCCAAATGAGACCCAACACTAAAAGAAAAATAACTTAGGAAGAAAATCAAAGGAAAAGTTAATATTGGTTTATTGAAACTTATTTTCAGATTTATGGTGTCTAATAAATAGGGAATCTATAAAGATTCATTTTAGCCCCCGGTGAACGTGTTCTTTAGTAGTGCTAGTAGAAAACTTGGGCATTAAATTATAATATTTTGCTCATTTGTTTTTCCTGCTGTTAAAGGCTTAATTCCCTGCTATTTAGTAACACACCGAAACAGCACATCAATGCGCCCAAGGCTTATTTTTTATTATTACTATTATTAAAAGCGAAATAGGTACAAGCATTTATGGAAAATTAGATCCCGTTTGGAATGAGGATTTTAATTTAATTTTCTTGAAAAATAAAGTGATGGAATCATTTTCCATAACTTGGTATGTTTTAAAATTAGAGAAAGTTGTGATCCTTTTAGAATTACTTTCTCTCATATTAGGAAAAGTGATTATAAGGGGGTGAGAAAGTGGATTCCCTAATATGAGAAAAAATGTTAAAATAACAAAATTTCAAAAATGACCCTATTTAATCATCTAGCAAAAAATGACTAAACAATGGTAAGGGTATATTAGACAATAAACAAAATTTTTTATGAAAAATTTAAACTAATCAAATGTATCAAACAACTTTTCATAATATTTAATTATAGCTTTCTATTATGGAAAATGCTAACGGGTGCCTTATGACACCCGTTAAGCACTAAATTTTAAAGTTGGTTTTTTGGAAAAAGTAAAAGTGTAATAATGAGTAATGCTTTTTCTCTAAAAAGACAAAAGTGTAATAATGATGTCATTTTAATTTTTTATTTTAACTATAATATCTTTTAATAAAATTTAGTCTCAAATTAAAAAACAATTAGCCCCAAATTAAAAAATATTAGGCCCCAACTAAATTCTTTAATTTAATTTCAAGGGTAAGTTTTAAAATTTAAAATATGTTATTGTAGGGTTTTAGAAAAAAAAAACATCTACTAATTTATCAAAGTTTAACCACTAATTAAAAAATGTTTAGCCTCAAATAATTTTTTTAATTTAATTTTAAGGGTAAGTTCTAAAATTTAAAACATATTATTGTAGGATTTTAGAAAAAAAATTTACCAATTTATCAAAGTTTAGCCACTAATTAAAAAATTAATTTATAGGATAAGTCTTAATATTTAAAATATTTATTATTTGTAAAATTTTAGTTTAAATATGTATTATAATTACATCACTTTAATTTATATATTACATTTTTATAAAAAATTTTACCTTCATAAAAATATTTTTATTAAATATATATGTAAAGGTGTTTTGTCAAAAGAAATTAATATTTACTAATTACTTTTTAATTTATGATGCAATTAATCTTTTTTTGTCAATGTAATTAATTATGTTGGTCATTATTACACCACTTTTTAAGCAATGATTGTTTCTTATCGGGTGCCTATATAGGCACCCGATAAGAAAACCCTTCTATTATTAACTAAATGTATCAATTTATTTTACCATAGAAAATTATTCTCTAGAAACACTCTTTATGGAATCACTCACCTTAGATAGTTCTTCTAGGGAAAGTAACAAACCGGATCTTATTGAGAGAGAGAAGAAAATAGGGTAGGATTATATTAGTACTTCCAAGAGTTGAATGGATTATATGCCTGGGCCACCAGCAGCAGATCAAGAAACACCAGATTGGTCATTTTCCAGCAAACCAACTGGTTGTATCTGCAGCTGCAAAAGCCAGGGCATCTTTGGGGAGAAAGTGGCATATCGGATCGCCTGGTTTAGCCTCTAACAGTTGAAAGGCTACATGCTTTTTGTTCCAAGCAGATGTATCCCTGTGACAAGCTGCAATCACTTTACCTATGGATTTGTCATCATCAGCAACAACATTAACAGAATATATAGCCGTCTTTTTTATTGAATGACAATAAAAGGCGGAACTCCTAAGCTTATGACAAATGATGTATTTTGCTGCTGGAATGAGCTTTGTCTTTGTCACGGTAAAGTTATCGGTTCTGTTTACTTTGACTGCCGCCAATTCCATTCGATCCCCTAGATTTTTCACGAGCATATCAATGAATGGATCCAGTGAAAATGCACAATACTTTTCTTCACCTTCCATGGGTGGATTTGCACAAATTTCTTTAGACTCTGCTAAAGAAAGACTCGGCAACTGTTTGAAATTGTCCAAGTCACCTTTTTCCCACGTACAGCTCCTTGGGAAAAAAGAAAATATTTTTCTTCTTAGCAGCAAAAGTGAATAGGTAAAATTTAAAAAAAAAAAAAAGATGAAGAAAAGATGGAATTCAAGGGAAAACACAACGGGGAGATTGCACCCTTTACCTCGCACATCATGTTGTGTAGTTTTTCTTTTTGGTTTCCCATCCGGTATCCGAAGTTTTGTTCCAACTAATTCGGATTCGATCCGTGTCGCGCACCTGAAATGGATCATGTTGTGTAGTTTGATAAATGAACACAATCCTACATTAGTTTGTGAAAGAATTGAAGAGTAATTTATAAAGACCTGGGTTCATTAAAGGATATCTTGTGACATATGGGCTTAGTAAATTGAAATATGCAAGCCCATATAATTTTGACTAATTTAATAGTTAAAGATGAGACACTTGGGCACTTGGGCTTGTTAGAAAATGACTTAGAATTTTTCTATGTCTTATTAATTTTTCTAACACACAAGAAAACTTCTGAAAACTATTTTTACAGTTTAATTTTTAAAACACATGTCTATTCAATTAAGGATTTGATTGAACAGTTGTATTCAATAATTGATGCCTCTTCAATTATTATAAATAGAATAGATTACCTGTTATAATCAATTAACAACTCTACTTTCATTGAGTATTGTTCTCAAGAGGCTTTGTTGTATCCTAATACAAATTACTTAAATAAGTCAAGCAATATTCTATTCAAGAAAGTCTTACGCCTCAAAGCCTTCTATTTCAATTTCTGTTTCTTAAATTTTTCTAACACATCATCATTAACCTCTTCTCCGGCCATATCGTACTTGAGGTGAGCTTTTATATCATCAAATGTTGAGTTCATAGGGAGGGCATCAGCAGCCATGGTTAGTTGGACTTTGGATGCCGTCAGAAAGGGTTGTGATTATCACAACAAGAATGCAAAATAGAGACGTCATTATTGTGGACTGAGGGGAGAAGGCAGCATAGAGAAAGGGAATAGAAAGGCCAAGGCAGATTGCGGGTAGAGTAGAAAGAAAGAAAGGGAATAGAAAGTATTATATTGAAGGACCCAACTTAAGAGCAATCACACAGATCACCACTCCACTCAAGGTGTGTGAGACCGTTGGGAAAGATGCAAACAGACTATGGAAAAATTTCCATCGCAATGGCCCTTTTAGGCCCAATTAGTGTGCCTGTGTGCGTGAAAAAATATTAGAGACTAGAATTTTCTAATTCCTACATCTAATAAATGTAAACTTATACTAGAAATTAAGGGGAATTAAAATAAAAAATGAATTATGAAAGGCAAGTTAGCATCTCTGAGAAATGTTCAGATATGTGAAATGAGACTTTATTTATTTATTTATTTGTTTTGTTTTGGCATCAAGGAGACAGTCAGATTGAAAGATAGAGGAAAAGAAATCACATTTTGAGTCATTTCTTTCAAGGTTAAAGATTTATATTTTTCTCAAACATATTAAAAAGTCTAAAGAAGATCAACTCAAAATTGAGCAAATGTACAAAGGATAGGCGATTTGTTCATGATTGTTGGGTATGAATAAAAAAAGATTGAATACCCAAATCAGCCATCAAACTATATCAAACAAGACAAATTGGCCACAACTTTTATTTGGAATAACTGACTCTTCAAACTGTTACTTTTGGATAATCAGTCCCTCGAAATTTATTTTGGGACAATATAACTTTAATTGTATGGAATCCTCGAGAGTTATATTGTCCTAAAATATTAATTTAAGGGATTAATTATCCTAAAATAATAGTTTGAGAGGGTCAATTGTCCCAAATAAAAGTTTAAGAGCTAATATGTCCAAAAAAAGATAGTTTAAGGGCTAATTTGGATATTAAGCCAATAAAAAAAATCACCTAGAGGAAATATAATGCATGATATAAGATAGTACAAGCATTATAATGCATGGTGCACTTAACATTTTGTTGTTATTGCAGGGGATTTTCGAAGTTTGTATATAATTAGCAGATGATGAATGCTATTGTCTATCTTTTTACAATTCTCCTGCTATAGAGGTTCCAATTACTGGTCGGAGGAAAGTTTTTTTATTTTAGTGCAGTGAGAGGCTGATTTGTCTATTATAGATATTAAACTTCTAAGTTAGAACGAACTTTAAGAATTAAAGGGAGTAAAATTGTTTTATTATGCTCTCATATAAAATTGGAAAATACAAAAACATTATAAAACCAAAAAAAAAAAAAAACATGGGTTCTTCATTTTGGTTTAATTTTCACTTTGCTATTTTCCAATCTTTCTTGTTCTCCTTAATGTTTCTTTTAAGTTCTTATTACTCCCCATGCATGCTCCCCATTTAATGCCCTCTGCGCAGTTCATGTTATGGCTAAATTGCATCAAAGCCGAACACCGTTGCACCATTCAAGGCTTAAGGGCATTGGACCCCCAAACTCGCGTGGCACCCTTGGGCTTCCATAATTGGCATTGCTTCAAATGTTCACCATCATGGAGTGGCAATTAGGATATATATATAGTGCACCGTGACCCTTATCATTCAATAACATGCATACTTGTCATTTGCAAACATCAGAGCCATCACAGATCACACTACACATTCACATGCTTATCGATCATGATCATGTCAATTTCATTCTTAGTACTACACAACAAGAAGTTGCATCCATCATTCTCACAACCACTGCCAAACACACTCACACATGCACATAATCACATGACATCGTGCAAAATAGAGATGAAAGGGGCAGCATAGTAAGAGGAATTTGTCGAACTTGGGGGAATAAAACTCAAGAAATCTTGGAGAGCAAGAACTATAGGATTTGGTTGTATTCAAAGAAAAATCTCAACATATTCCCAATATCAGATATAAGTTTTATAGATTATCATCATCCTGTAGAAAAGCAAAGTATTTTAAACCTTTTTATTTTTGGACAATTCATTGTATATCAATCATTATTTATAATCTATCCTTGTAAAATTAATTATATACTAGCAATTTCAACCCGCATTAACACCGCGGGATTACCAATTATGTAAAATTATAATATATTATATTTTTTTATTTGTTAAAACATATATGAAAAAAATTAGATTAGGCTTGTGCTAATGTTATGAATTATATAAATACATTAGATTTATATGAAATTGAAATAAATTCTTTATATTTGTTAAAATATATATGTTTTTAACAAATATTATTAAGAACAATATTATTATAGAATAAGAAGGCTACATGACTAATATAATAGCAATAAATTAATTAAAATAATCTGTTAATGCCTTTCTTAAAAAAATAGTCTTTTAATGCATATTTCTTTTTTTTAATTTTAAATCATGCATATGTTTCTTTTTTTTAAGGATTTGTATAATCTATATTTTCAGTAAGCTTAATATAATCTTAATGGGGTTTTAATTCATGCATATTTCCTTCTTCTTCTTTTTTCAAATGGTACGGTCTTAATGGGTCTTTTTATAAGAATTATTTTTTAAAAAAAATTTAAATAAAATTTCTAATGGTGTTAACTTTAGTCTATTTAATTAATAGATATTAAAAAAGGATAAATTAATATGCCTACTTCAAAAATATATGCTCTTAATGCCTATCTCTTTTTTTAAAAAAAATTTTAAATCATGCATACCCCCCTCCCTTTTTTAAGGATTGTATAATCTATTTTTTAAATAAGAATAGTATAATCTTAATAGATTTTTTAATTCATGTATATTTCCTTTTTTTTAAAATAGTATGGTCTTATAATGAGTTTTTTTTTTAATAAGTATTGAAATTTTTGTAAGAATTTAAATGGAATTTCTAATTATTATAAAAAGACACTACAGCGATTAGTATAAGGCTTTTATGGAATTTCATTAGGTGATGTAATTAATATAAAGATTATTTTAAAAATTTTATATATTATTAAAAAATAACAAAAAAGACAATTATTTTGATACCATATAAAAAGTCAAAAGGTTTAACTTTAATATATACAAGAGGTTCACCCCGCACTGTCGCTGCAAGATTTATGTAAAATAAGTCTTCGTATTTGTTTTGGAAGGTAGTATTGAATGTACAGCATATGGCATATAGAATTTACTTTCATTAAGAAATTGTAGTAAAGGTTATTATTTATAATTGGTGATATCCAGAACATATATACCGTAAATATATATACATGATGTCAACACAAATATTTTATATATATTCAAAAAAATAGATAAATTATGGAAAAAACGGTTACCATTCAATTCAAGTAAGAGAGGAGTTTTTAACTTTCAAGTATGCAGCCACCACAATTCATCCGAATTCCTGACCATCAATAATGCAATCGGTTCTTATATTGTATTTATGCCTAGTATTGCTCCTTAAATTACACAATCGGTCCCTTGCAAACTTTGGCACTTCCCAAATAAATAAAACTATTGTTGTTGCTCTACCAGGACACAACTGATGGGGCTCCCACCATGTCGTTGGGTTTTGGTCAGAAATGGTGAAACCTTGTTAACGTTAGCTACGGCTACTGTGTTCGCCGCCAATATTGTGTTATGTGGGTCTAACCCATTGGCCACATGACCATTTTAATGGTCACATGATGGCTCTTTGAAAGACTTTTAGTCTTTGCCTTTTTTAATGGCTAGGATCTAATCTTCAAGCCATGATCCAAGGGCCATGATTTAATCTTATAAAAGCACAAGGGTTTCTTTATGAAACAAAAAGGTTAGCCAAGACTTGTTTTGGCTTTTGGCTTTTGGCATTTTTGTTAAACGGCGCACCACAAAGAAAAAGGAGAGAATTTTCTTTGGGTTCTTTTGCAATAGTGAAAGCCAAGAGTTTGCAAAAGGTGATTTGTGCAACGTTGATGAAGATTTTGTAGCTTCTTGCTCCATAGAGAGAGTAAGGGAGAGGGATAAGCAAACAACAAATTAGATTTTCTTTGAGGTTGATTTGTTGGTTCTCAAAGAGGTAGATCTTTGTATTTGATTCCAATTTGTTGGTTCTTGAGCTTTGGGCAAAAAACTTAAGTGTGATAAACTTTTGTAATTTGCTTATTTCTCATAGTGGATTTTTATCCGGTTTTGCCCCATGGTTTTTCCCTTCACATTGGAGGGTTTTCCACTTAAATCTTGGTGTTCTTTATTTTCCTATTATTGCTTGGATTATTGCTTGTGATTTCTATCTAGTTGGTTGGTTTGGATAGTTGATTATTTTGACTGTTATTGATCATTGGTTTGAGTTTCACTGTTGTTTGGTTGTCTGTGGGTATTATTAGTTTCTGCTTCCGTTGTTGTTATTGCGGTAGGCCCCAACAACTGGTATCAGAGCTTTTGGTTACTGCAGTCATGGAAGGCGATACAGGTTCCATGATTAAACTGACAGCTACAAATTATTCAATTTGGAAGCCAAGGATGGAGGATCATTTGTACTGTAAGGATTTGTTTGATCCAGTACTAGGTGATAAGGCCAAGCCATATGATATGTCAGAGACTGACTGGAAAAAGTTTGACAGAAAGGCATTAGGCATGATAAGAAAATGGGTTGACATCAGTGTTTTTCACCATGTAGCACAAAAGAAAAGCGCCAATGATGCTTGGGGAAAATTAGCTGCATTGTATGAGAGGAAGACTGCCATGAACAAAGCTTTTGCAGTTAGAAAGCTTACTAATCTAAAGTATAAGGAGGGACGATCCATTGCTGAGCACTTGAGTGACTTTCAAGATTTGTTAAATCAACTTACTACTTTGGAGATTAATCTTGGTGATGAGGTGAATGCTTTGTTTCTTTTGGGTTTTTTACCGGAAAGTTGGGATACATTAGTTGTGACTGTGATTAATTCTGCACTGGATAACAAGGTGACGATGCAGATGGTAAAAGATAGTTTGTTAAATGAAGATGCAAGGCGAAGCAACATGGAATCTGGGTCTAATCAAGCACTTGTCACATAGAACAGGGGAAGATCCAAGAACAAAGGCCAAGACTCCAAAGGTCGTAGTAAGTCCAAGAATCGCTCTAAGTCCAAAGACGGAGTGAAGTGTTATTACTATGGGAAAGTTGGTCACTTCAAGCGGAATTGCAAGATCTTGAAGTAAGAGCGGAAAGATGGAAAAGGCAAGAAAGACTCAAATGAGAGTAATGCGACAGCAGTAGTTTCTGATGAAGAAACAGTGTCTTTAATTTGTGGACATGGTGATTGTAACCATGTGGGTGATCTATCTGTTGAATGGATTGTTGATATAGGTGCGGCATATCATTGTGTTCCGAAGAGAGAGTTGTTTACAACTTACCAATCAGGTGACTTTGGTGAAACCAAAATGGGAAACAAGAGTGTGTCACAGATTGTGGGAATTGGAGACATTGTGGTTCAGACCAGTACTGGTTGTACATTGACTTTAAAGGATGTGAGACACATTCCAGATTTGAGGATGAACTTGCTTGCAGTTAATGTCTTTGATAAGGAAGGTTATGACAGTCGGCAAAAGGATGGGCAGTGGAAGCTTCTCAGTGGGTCTGTACTAGTAGCAAAGGGAAAATTGTGTTGCACTATGTACAAGACTTGGTTGAAACATTGTGGAAACAATGTTAATGCAGTGGAGAATGATGCTTTATCAAACTTGTGGCATAATAGGCTGGCACATATAAGTGAGAAAGGGTTACAGCTTTTGGCGAAATAGTCTTTCATTCCTATTCCCTCGGCCAAAGATAAAGGTATTTCTCTAAACTCATGTGATCATTGTTTATTTGGTAAACATCGTAGAGTTTCTTTCCGTATACCTACTAAAAGGAAAGAAAATAGATTAAAATTGATACATTCTAATGTATGTGGTCCCATGGAGGTAGAGTCATTAGGTGGCAATAGATATTTTGTTACTTTTATTGATGATGCTTCACGGAAAACTTGGGTGTTTTGTTTGAGATACAAAAGCCAGGTACTACAGGTTTTTCAGAAATTTCATGCAATGGTGGAAAGGGAGACAGGATTGCCCTTGAAGCGTATTCGAACAGATAATGGAGGAGAATACACGTCCAATGACTTTGATGCATACCGTTTAAAGCATGGGATTAGACATGAGTTGACAGAACCTGGAACACCTCAGCATAATGGTGTAGCTGAAAGGATGAATCGCACCATTATGGAACGAGTTTGATGTATGCTAAGGACGGCTAAATTGCCTAAGGCATTTTGGGGTGAAGTAGTGAAGATGGCTAGCTACCTATTGAATAGGTCTCCATCAGTTCCTTTAGGCTTTGACATACCAGAGAAAGTATGGTCAGGGAAAGAACCTTCATACTCACACTTGAAGGTATTTGGGTGCAAGGCTTTCATGCACATGCCTAAGGAATAGAGGTCAAAACTTGATAATAAAGCCACTCCTTGTATCTTTGTTGGCTATGGTGGTGAGGAGTTTGGTTTTAGATTGTGGGATTCGGAGAAGAAAAAGATTGTCAGAAGCAGGGATGTTGTCTTTCATGAGCATGAGACCATAGCAAATTTCGAGAAGAAAGAAAAGACTTTTTGAGTTATTGATGATGATGATTCGACAACAATTCCACCAAGGAGAGCCACAAGTGGTGTAAATGAACAAGGGACAGAACTTGGTACAGATGAGCCAGCTACAGTTAATGATGAGTTGGATGATGGTGATGACATTGCACAGCCAGATGCAGTGGGTATTGAACGGGGGGAGCAACCATCTCTGCCCGAGAACATAGAGCCTCAACTTCGTAGATCAGTTAGAGAGCATAGACCATCCACCAGGTATTCTATTTCTGAGTATATTTTGCTTACTGAAGAGGAGGAGCCAGAAAGCTACCAAGATGTGCAGTCAGCTTTAGATAAGCAGTATTGGTTGGAAGCAATGCAAGAAGAGATGAATTCTTTATAGAAAAACAACACTTATGAGTTAGTGGAGCTTTCAAAAGGTAAAAGGCCACTTAAGAACAAGTGGGTGTTCAAGTTGAAGTGAGACGGTAACAAGCTAGTGAGGTACAAAGCTCGTTTTGTGGTGAAAGGCTTTGCACAGAAGCCAGGCATCGATTTTGATGAGATTTTCTCACCATTGGTGAAGATGAGTTCCATTCGGGTTGTACTTGGTTTAGCAGCTAGCTTGCATCTTGAGGTTGAGCAACTTGATGTCAAGACTGCATTCTTGCATGGTGATTTGCAAGAAGAAATTTACATGGACCAACCGGAAGGATTTGAAGTTAAGGGAAAGAACATATGGTTTGCAAGTTGAAGAAGAGCTTGTATGGTTTGAAACAAGCTCCAAGGCAGTGGTACAAGAAGTTTGATTCCTTTATTGTGAGTCATTTCTTTTTTCTTTAACAGAACTGCGGCAGATCCTTATGTTTATTTTAGATCATTTGGTGATGACTTCATTATTCTCTTGTTGTATGTTGATGATATGTTGATTGTTGGACGAGATGTTGAGATGATTCGCAGTTGAAAAATGATTTGTCTAGGTCCTTTGACATGAAGGACTTAGGTCCAGCAAAGCAAATTTTGGGTATGACTATTATTTGAGACAGGAAAGCTGAAAAGCTGTGGTTATCGCAGGAGAAGTATGTTGAACGTGTGCTCAAAAGGTTCAACATGGAGCATGTTAAGTCAGTTAGCACACCACTTGCTAATCATTTTAAGTTGACTAAGAAATCTTGTCCGGTGACTGAACAAGAGAAGCATGAGATGTTAGTTATTCCTTACTCCTCCGCAGTTGGGTCATTGATGTATCTCATGGTTTGCACACGACCTGATATAGCTCATGCAGTTGGTGTAGTGAGCAGATTTCTTTCCAATCTAGGAAAGGTTCATTGGGAAGCAGTAAAGTGGATCTTCAGATACTTGAGGGGTACTTCAAAGATGTGTTTGGGTTTTGGGACTTCACAGCCAGTTCTGGAAGGGTACGCTGATGCAGACATGGTAGGTGATATTGATGGTAGAAAATCTACTTTAGGCTACATATTTACTTTTGCAGGGGGAGCTATTTGTGGCAGTCTAAATTGCAGAAGTGTGTTGCCTTGTCTACAACAGAGGCTGAATATATTGCAGCAACTGAGCAGGCAAAGAAATGCTTTGGATGAAAGAATTTCTTCGTGAATTGATGTTGAGTCAGAAGGAGTATGTCGTGTTTTGTGATAGCCAGAGTGCTATGGATTTGAGCAAGAACACTATGTACCATGCAAGGACCAAGCACATTGATGTTCGGTACCATTGGTTGTGTATGGCAATTGAAGATCGAAAGATGCAGTTGAAGAAGATTCACACTAATGAGAATGTTGCGGACATGTTGACTAAAGTGGTTCCCAGGGAGAAGCTTGAGTTGTGCAGTAACTTGGCCGGCATGGACGCCTTGGCCAAGGTGAACTTCAAGTGAACAGGTTGTGTGGTTGATCTCTCCTTAATGGGTTTGGAGGGGAGATTGTTATGTGGGTCCAAGCCATTGGCCACATGACCATTTTAATGGTCACGTGATGGCTCTTTGAAAGACTTTTAGTCTTTGCCTTTTTTAATGGCTAGGATCTAATCTTCAAGCCATGATCCAAGGGCCATGATTTAATCTTACAAAAGCACAAGGGTTTCTTTATGAAACAAAAAGGTTAGCCGAGACTTGTTTTGGCTTTTGGCTTTTGGCATTTTTGTTAAACGGCGCACCACAAAGAAAAAGGAGAGAATTTTCTTTGGGTTCTTTTGCAATAGTGAAAGCCAAGAGTTTGCAAAAGGTGATTTGTGCAACGTTGATGAAGACTTTGTGGTTTCTTGCTCCATAGAGAGAGTAATGGAGAGGGATAAGCAAGCAACAAATTGGATTTTCTTTGAGGTTGATTTGTTGGTTCTCAAAGAGGCAGATCTTTGTATTTGATTCCAGTTTGTTGGTTTTTGAGCTTTGGGCAAAGAGCTTAAGTGTGATAAACTTTTGTAATTTGCTTATTCTCATAGTGGATTTTTATCCGGTTTTGCCCCGTGGTTTTTCCCCTCACATTGGAAGGTTTTCCACGTAAATCTTGGTGTTCTTTATTTTCCTATTATTGCTTGTGATTTTCTGTCTAGTTGGTTGGCTTGGATATTTGATTATTTTGACTGCTATTGATCATTGGTTTGAGTTTCGCTGTTGGTTGGTTGTCTGTGGGTATTATTAGTTTCTGTTTCCATTGTTGTTATTGCTGTAGGCCCCAACATGTTGAACATGAAGAGAATTCATCTAACTTCTGAATATTAACAGCAAAAGATATTAGTTAGAAAAAGGGGTATACTAAAATAGAGATGGTAAATTGATTTGAAGATCATATGGTGAAGGAAAAAAGAAGAAACATTGAGCAAGAGGGAGTGAGAATGGAGAGAGATGACAATGATTTTTTGTGCTTATCTAGATGCTACTTCTATAACAATTTCATGAAAAATTCTTCAGTCACTTACTTTTATTTTCAATATACAAAACTGTTGAATGAACAAAAAGGAAACTAAAAGCTTTACAGATCCAATTGCAATAAAAGAAGAAATACTTTACATATGAGATAAAATAGAACTTTTTATTTGAAAAAACAAAGATGTAACACTTGAATCAATCCACAACCATAGCCACAGCATTCCTATATTGTGTAAAGCTCAAAAAAGCACACACTAAAGCCCACAAAATTCCAAGGCCCCAAAAGCTATATAATTGAATACCATCATCCAATTCACCTAAAAGACAATGGTCACTTTCTAATTTCAAAAGAAAAATCAAATTCCATCATCAAGTTAACCATACAAAACGTGAAATCACATTAAAATTTAAAAGTAGAAGTTTCATGACATTTCCCAGATCAAAAAGAAGAAGGCTGTGATGATAGATTACACATTGAAGGTACTGGTGACAGAGCAATTGGCAGACCCAAACCCAAACCCAATTGCAGTTCCCTCTTCTGCATCTTTTAAAGCTGCATATGAGTTTCAATATGTTAAAGAGATTACCCTTCTTGTGCCCGCTCACCACCCCCATTACTGCCGACTGAGAACCAAGCTTGCATTTTTCTTGACTATTCGAATTTTTAAATTAACATTAAATTTGAAAAAGAGAAAATTCTTACAAAAAGGATACCTGCAAATATTATAGAATTTGTGATCACAGGAGCTCTCAAAGATGTAATTGTCGAAAGAGTGATTTGGCACCATGTCGCTACTTCAATTAGAGGGCAAGCGATATGAACCTGGAAAAATCATTGCAAATAGAGGAAGAAAAAAGAGTGAAAATTAAATATTGTGAGAGAGAGAGATTTTGGATATGCAAACCATATCTCTCATCAATTGAATTTCCTAACCTAGTCGAGCTCCATGGCTGATTCGAAGATTGCCCAAACCTATAATAACCCAATCTCTATCTTGGGCTTTCTCTTGAACGCAGGATCTGCCTCAGCAACGCTGAATCAGTGAGCAAACGATAGGTCCCATCTACCCATTGCTTCAAACGTCTTCAACTATCCCTCCACCTCTTCTTCATCTTTCCTCTCCCTCTTTTCTCTATTGTTCTATTTTCCCATCTATCTCCTCGATCATATTGATCTTTCAATTTTCTTTTCTTTTCTATTGATAATTCAAAACAACATTCTTTTTCTACTATGGAGTTGTAGAAAGGGCTGACTTTATTGGGGGTAGAAGAACTGTCTATATACTCTAATGGAAACCAAATAGCAGAAGAAGAAGAAGAGAGAGAGAAGGTTGGGGGCTTGTTGGTAGTGTCGATGATGCTTAGGAGGGGAAGGGGAAAGGTTGAGTGGGAGAGAGAATTGTGAGAGAGAAAAAGAGAGAGGAGAGATACAATGTATTTTTTTAAATTAAAAATAAGGAAAAAAAAGCTGACGTGGATGTACTGAAAAGAGTTTTTGGGGATAAAAATAAAAGTATGTATGTATATATATAGATATATGATAAGGCTTCTATTGTTGACAAGTCCATAGACAAAATAGACTTTCCATGGTATATGTTAGAGGTCTTTTTAGGTTAGGGGAATAAAATTGGGCTTGAACTAATTGTATCGGGTTTAACTTTGTTTTAGACTAAAATTGGGCTTAGTAAGATGAGCCTATATTTTGAATTATTTTTATAAATTAATAAAAAATCCAATTTTATATTAAATTATGTGATTATACTTAATTTCTTTCTTTTAAATTATAAATTATATGATTATACTTAATTTCTTTCTTTTAAATTATAAATTTATAGTTTATATTTAATATGTTAATTGAATTTTTGAAAATGAATGTATATTTTTTTCATATTTATTTGAGAACTTTTTCTTTGAAAATTTGTAATTATATACTTAAGGTATATATAAATAATTTTAATTTAGAATTATATAATTATATTATCATTATTTTATACATATTATTACTTTCATCAATCTCTTAACTATATTTTTTGTTCATATGAAGAACTCATCTATTTTCTTAATGACACATATGATTATTAAGGAAATTGAGTTTTCTGCCTTTTACATTTTAGATGTTTTTAAAATTAAAAATTAGGCTTTGTCTTTTTTTTTGGGGTTAAATATTATATCCACTATATAAATAAATACCGTTCACTTTAAAGATTATCCAATCCACTGTTAGCGAACTTTGAAGACCCTGCAAGCAATCCACAAGCAGTCTATCATCTTGACACCTATACTTTTAAAAATTCCCTGTTAACACTATTTTTTCACCCACATTAACTTCAAACATCCGTTATCCCCCAACCCTTTTTTTTTGTCTTCCCTATTCCCTTTTGTTCCCAGACCTAACGCCAGTCAAATAGAACCAAAGAGTCTCAAGTTCAATTATTCTATCAAGCAAATGAATTTGTAATTACTTTTTTCATTGGGTGGGTTTCATAATCAATTGTTGAGAAAAAGGGTTTCAAAATTTTTGGGCCCTTGTCAACATCAAATTTGCACTTTGCTTATATCTTCCATGGCTTATGGCTAGACTCTTTTGATTTTCCTCTGTATTAGATGAGAACCAAAGATAGCATGACTTTGACCTCTACCTCTTGGCCAGGTGGCCAAAAGGCAAGGGAGGTCACCAAGGCAGGGGTTCGACCCCTGCCACCCCCATCCCCTAGGTCTTAGACCCCGAATTGTACAAAAAAAAAAGATAGCATGGCTTTCATTACAATTTTATTTCTCCCTATAATTTACTATACCTAAAGTTTCTACTATCTTTTTAACACAACTTTTGATTCATAATCTCAATCAGTTCAAACAGTAGCCTATAGACTTTTCATTTGAAAAATACAGTTTCCATGATCTTAATATGTTTTGCTTCTTAATGCTTTCTAAGCAAACTTTGTGAATCTTGATTGATACATGTTTACATATTTATGTACTCCTTTACAATGATCAACAATACAAATACAGATTTGCAAAACAATAATAAGTTCAAGCATGAATATATAGCTATTATCCATGGTTGAAATTCACTGCCCTTAGACCAAGTGAGGAATTATTTTAAAAGAATCTGGAGAATTACAGCAAATAAAGTTGTCACCATGTTTTAATTTCTGAAAAATCCAGGTTTATAATCTTACTTTCCCCATAGAAAAAAAAGTTAACAGTAACTTTATAATAATTTGTTCTTTTATGGTTTGTAACATGTATAGAACGCAAGATGATGAATAGAAAAGAAATTTAGGCATACCTCCAAAGAACGTTTAATTGTAAATACTAAATTTGCAATTAATGGCTTTCAATTGTTTTGGTTATTGAAAATGTAATTTGGAAAATAACTAAAGGGGAAAATTGTTCTATGCGACTAGCGTTAGGTCAAGAACAAAAAGAGAAGAGGGAAGAAAAAAAGAGAGGGCTGACTAGTTGAGGGGGGTAACCGATGTTTGAAGTTAACATGAAATAACAAGTAGTGTTAATATGAGAAATTTTTAAAGGACTGGTGTCAGACAAATAGACCTACTTATGAAGTTTTCAAAGTCCAATAATAGTGGATGGCATAATTCACTTTCATATATAATTTAATTTGAGTATTGTTTTTATACAATCATCCACTTTAACGTACTACAACATTTTTTATCCATGGCTGCAAAAATGAGTGCATCTACAAGTAATATAAATGCATCCTTTGACTAAAGGCTGCATTTTCACAAATGCATCATTAACCAATATATGGAAAAGTTTGGTTGCACATTTTAATGGCTTTCACTGCATGTCCTATTTGCAACGATTTCCTATATGATTGCATTCTTAATACCTATAGTAGCATCTCAAATATGCAGCCAAAAAGGGTGTATAATAGCACTTTCTAATTCTTAAATAAAATTAAAATTAAATTTACAAATAGAATTAAAAAAAAGGGAAAAACACAACTCGATTTAACATTTCTAATTCTATTTAATTTAAATGAGCAGAAAATAGTTCCCGAGCCATTAAAACGCCATTGAAACACTCAAGTAGCATACAGAATAAAAAAATAACAAGCATAGTGTTGTACCAAAAGTCTCTTTGGCCGATTTATAGTTTAAGGGTGTGCCGGTTGCTTTTGTAATGAAAAAACAATAAAAGAAAGAGAATGTAGGTCCTAGCTCGAAGTCATAGTTGGGTTGTTTTAATCATCAAGCTAAACTAGGTATTTTTGTTTGTCTGAAAAAAGAACACTTTTGCTGGAATAAACTTCTTTTAAAATTAACAACTGAAGTTGGCCGATTGGCAAAACAAGGTGATGAAAAATGAGTTAAACACTAAAAAGATGAAGAAACAACAAAGAACAATGAAGATTCTTGTCTAGGACAAAAGAACAGACAAGTTGAGTAAAACAAGAGGAAGAAATTGGACTAAGTCATGTATCTGGATAAGGAGTAGTCTGTGTTGTCTGAGTAGTTGTTGATGTCCCTTTGTTTCTTGGGTCGAGCTCTTTTATAACCAGACCGAGGCTAATATCAAGGTCCTATAATTTTGCCTCCTTTATTTCAAGTATTATCACTTCAAGACAAGACTTGATCTCAGGCTGATCTATTGCTCACTCTTTTAACTCCATGATTGTCGCTGCTTTTAATTGCCAATCTAAAGCCGCTGACTTGGTAATAACCGATTTCACTCAGGCCGATTGAATCCTTGTTGAGTCCATCTTATGTTATAACCCATTCACTTCTTCTCTTCAGCCCATTAGCCCATTATTTGTAAATTAGGGTATAAACACATAGAATCTGCATAGTGTAGAAAAAGTATAAGCCTCTAAACACTGAATCAATGCATAACAATACACAAAAGTAGTGCAGAATGTAGTCCATTTTGAGGAAAAGTCATGTGCTATGATGCTACCATCTTAGGTACTGCATCTATCCATCATTGAACTCTGTGGTAGAAAGAAGTGATACTCCATCAGCATGTCTATTGATGACCTTATGAAGAGCAATGGAAGATAAAGATGACATAAGAATGTATCATAAAAGAAAAGTAGATATAATAAAGCATAAAAAAGATTGATATAAATTTACCTCTCATTGAACTTTGAAGTAGATTCTTTGTTTTTTGATGTCTTCCTTAATATATTCCAACAATTAGGGATGTTAGGAATATAATCAGCAAGGAAGAGCCTTATGCATTAGATCCTTTAAGGCAGCTAAGTGGAGTGTAGCACCCCCTTAAGATAATCTGCTCTGTGAATCTAAAAATCGTTTCCATGTAAACTTAACATGTCACAATTCTATTCTAATCAAGTTCGTAAACTTCACAAATATTATCCATTTAGGCCTTAAATTGGCCTAAAAAGAAATCGACTTGAACAACTTCCCAGTGGCCATATTGCCAAGCTTGCATTAGAGTAGTCTGTGCTAAGGGTGAGCACTAGTCGGTTGAAACCAACTTGATCGACCGAAACCAATCAAATTTGATCCAAATGGTTCGGTTAAAACGGTTTCGATTTTATTCAGCTCAAAAGTTCAGTTTGTTCGGTTAATTCGGTCGGTTGTCAGTTTCTTAAATTCTACAATCGAATCAACCAAAAAACCGAAATATATAATAAAAATAAAAATAAAAATAAATTTTAAATATAATAAATTATATAAAAATACCTTTAAATTTACAAATTATGCTAATTTTTTCATACAAAATCTTTTCTATGTAATAATAATAATTGTTTGTATTGAAAGTTTTAATTAAATTTAATTTTTTTATCTTTTTGAAAAAACTAAAAAAAATTAAAATTCTTTAAAACCGACCGAAACCGACTGTTGTAATTTAGTTTTCGGTTTGTTCAATTTGAGCTCTTATTCGGTCGGTTTCGGTCAATATTTTTAGGGGATTCGGTTAATTCAGTTTGTTGATTTTTTCAACCAAATCGACCCAATGCTCATCCCTAGTCTGTGCATAACAGTTAAAAACAAATATTAAAGCAAACAATAGGTACCCATTAAATGTAAACAAAAATATGCTTAAAAAGAAAAACACCCAAAACGCCACATCAATTATAACTAGTCTTGGATTTGTATTCCAATAAAGCCTTGGCTTCTTGAAGATCACCAGGTCTTGCTACGGAAATGAGAGTTCCCCAAATGCAGAACATCGAAATGAGACTCCCAAAAGGCTTAGGAACCACATTGATGAACAAAACCAAACTTTTTGAAAACAAGTTTGTTTTCAAAGTTTATGAGTCCCTTGACTTCAAAAATGGAACATGCCAAAAGCACTCCTAAGACTTTATCCTAAGTCCTAATCCTTAAACCACCAAAAACTTGCAAACTAGATAATGTGAGCAAAAAGAACTATCTATAACAACAAATACCTAGTTAATAAAGCTAGAATGTAAAAACTTTTGCAGACATAAAGTCTATAACTGATTTGTTAACCAGGGAAAAGGGATAAGGATCAATAATTCATAAGAACTTATTCTCAACCTACGAAGCAGATTCTCCCACAGAAATTCCTTAACACAACAATGCCATTAAAAACAATTAGCTTGAGAACTTACAGCCTAAACCTAAAAAAAAATCACTTCCATTATGATCATTGTAGATTTAGCTCAAAAGGTTCTCAAAAACTGAACAGATCTAGGAACATAGAATGCCTTTCTCACCATATAAGATCCTAATTGAATAAAATATTATGTAAATTACATCTTGAACTGCAAACATAAAACTAATATTACCAAATTGAGACACAAGTATGAACGGTCCATCAAAAAATGACAAAAGTACCAGTCAATAATATAAAGTAAGAAATCTAAAATTGAGGGTACAGCTGAAAAGTAGTTGATAGATACAATTCAAGGAAATTTTAAAAAAAAAGTTGTATATTTGTAAAGCAAATTGAATATATATATACCAAACAATTAAGAGTTGTATCAGTAGGAAGCAGGATGACATTAAGTGTATGCATGCTCACGGTCATTTGACATATAAAGATGTGGCCTGTTTAGTTTTAGTAGACCAAAAGTAATAACATAATCCAAAAAGGCATAACAAATCAATGATGAGTTCAAGAGGAACGTTGACAAATGATTCTATCAAATAGCACCATTAAAAAATAGAATGATAAATCTATAAACAGAAAGAAAGATATAGAAAAATGGCTATAATCCAAGAACAGATCCAAAAGCATAATTTCAATGCCTTTCTTACCACATGATATCCTAATTGACAAATATTAATGTTCATTTTGCAAGTACAGTGACTAAACCTATTATCATGATAAATCATAAAGTAGTCACATTATCAGCAGTTGAAGTTAAGTAACATTTGACTACTTTAATGGCAGCAAGAACAAAATGTCACGCCCCGACTCGTCGATTTGGCCACGCGACAACCGCCGTACTACCTCGAGATGCGTACCATCAAAGACGGGTTATCCGAGATGGCACAAGGCATAGAAAGAGTATCTCACTGCAAAACCATTAAAAACTAAACTTTAATTAGAAAATATTTATAATAATAAATATTAAAAGAGCACAGTGGATTAACATGAGGGATAACATACACAGCGGAATCTACTAACTCCTAAGCCACGAACTACTCCTATGAGCCTCCGATCCAACTAGCACCCTCATACGTGGGAATTACATCCAACAACATTGGATACAGGTGAGTGACAGAGGTTCAATGTAAAGTCAAATAGGTTTGGGGAGTCGGTAATTCCAAGAACGATTTTAGAAAATATTACACGTCTCTTTAAAAACCCTTTTTAAAACATTTTCTCCTAAATCCTTTCTGGGTAAAACAATAATAGCAATAATAATAATAATAATAACACCAACAACTATGGGCTGGCCTTGAAAACACAAAGAGGCTCGACCTTGGCCATGGTCGAGGATCTTATATCGTCGATGGCTATTTCTTTTCTTTTCTCTTAAAAGCTTTCCTCTAATAAGGAAACTATTTCTTTTAAAATATTTTCTTATTAGAGGTATCTCTCTCTAAGCCCGTTCCCTCGACGGTGCCATTCGCTGTGTGGTCATAGCTACATCGGCCCTGACGAGTCTCCATCCGTGCCTCTCTACTCCAAGGTCTATACACTCACTGTGCCCCTTCAAAAAGGCGGTCCACGGCTACCTTGCATGCATGCACCACCTCGGTCCACTTGCTTCATCACATGAAGTACCGAGTCTCATCGAGTCCTTTGTGGGACTCCATCTTTCATATGTACGATCATGCCCCATCAGGCACTCATATCATACCTTTCATGTTTACATATAAAAAATATAAAATACATACATACATCTTATAAATTTAATTATTTTAAAACACCCGTCTATGTGGCATGATACAACGTGTGTGGCGGTGTTAGGGAATACCCGAATCCCAAAACATTTTATTAAAACATTTTTATAGATAATAAAATCGTTTAGCCCTAAATGGCTAAGCACTGAAACAAAGCCACTCACAGTGTTGGGAGGTTTGTATACTCCCAATTGTCCCACGAAGATTGATCTTCGAAGCGTCACCATACTCGATCGTCCGGAATGCTAATTAGATCAAAATATGTGTTAGCATTCATAATCAATCTATGAATGCACCTACAAGGCTCTACTATAACCTAAGATGATGTTTGGATGTGTTTCAGGGCTTAGAAAAGTGTTTGGGAAGGTTTCGGGTCAAAATTAGACACTTAGTGCAAAATTATGATTTTACCCCTAGAGAAAATCGATTGGTCTAGTCCCGCATGGGACCTACCCGAAATGGTCACTCCCATATGGGAGTGACTTGGCTCCCACCCGGGAGACGTGCTGTAAGCATGAACTCCGAGGCTTTTCCTCGATTTTCAGGCCCGTTGCTCCATTGTTTAGCCCGAAATTCGAGACACACAATCCCCACGACTCCCTCGTTACGTTTATCGAAGGAAAAACGAGAATCATCGGCTCAAAGTTCTTAAATCTAAAATCTAAATCTAACTAAAAAGCTAGATTTAACTTTGAACCGAGATTTTTCCTAGACCTATGCATAGAAATACGTGCAAACTAGATACAACATAAATCAAGGTGAGTAAAATCACATACTAGAAACTCACGTTGATTTGTTGGTCGATTTTTCTAGATCTGTCAAGAATCCAGAATGGCTCTGAAAGAGCAAAAGAGAGAAAAAAGAAAGGAGAGAAAGAGAGAAATGAGGGGAAGAGGCTCGGCCTTCCCTTATTTATAGGGAAGTCCGACACCGAGCCTACTCGGACCTCTGGCCAGACTTTCTCTCCTCTTTCTAACCTTTCCTAATCTCAATCTTTGGCCTAACCTACCAACTTTTACACTAATGGATATCCAATCCATTGGCTATGGACATAAAGAAAGTCCAATTGGAGTTTAGTTGCCTCCATGCATGGTCAACTACCTCATCTTCCAACTTCATCTTATCCTAAGCTTGATTTCTCTTCATAATCAGATACATCTGGACCGATATATTGTTCGAATTAATACGCCATTTATACTATTCCGTTTGTACGGAAAAATTGAACTAGGTCTGGCTGTGTCACAAAATATCACAACTGCATCCAACATTAACATGCATGCCCAAGTGTAAAGAAGCTAGATTGAGACATCTACTATTGAAAGATTAATGTGTCAGTGACTCCTTTTATGCACCCTGACTATGCGATTGCTAACTAAAAAACATGGAAAACTAAACTAGGATGAGTTACAAACATATCCAGACTGCCAGACTAATGCAGCATGATTATGAAAAGCTTACACATGGATCATATTAGTTGGAGAAGGAAAGTTAAACCTAATAAAATGCTACATATTTTGTTTTAAGACCATAATAGATGACACCACAGAAACTAGAACCACATAAGTACATTGATGAGTAGCTAGTTAGTAATATGTGATACCTTCGAGTAGTTATTTGCATCTGGCAAATCAAACTGATAATAAGTGTTGAGTTAAATTTTTTTTTTTGTTATTCTAATGCAATGAGAATATGGAAAAACGTTAAAAATTTTCAAATGGAAATGGAAGAAAAGTAGGGTTTTGATTTAGAAAGAAAAAGTAGAGCAAAGATCAAGTTTTGAGGCAAAATTTTAAGCAATTAAAGCAAATTATAAAGAAAGCATTAGAAGGGAGGAGAATTGAGAAATTCAATTGTGATTTATGCTTTGATTGCAACTAATCATCAGATGGGATGGATCAATTCGATGATATGTAAATCAACTAAACAAAGACGTCATGATAAAAAATTAAACCTAAAAAAGAGATAAATAAAAATTAATCAAGAACAACTGATTTATCATTTGAAGTTATAACGACAACTGAATTAAAAATCAATAAATATAGCTTACCGACATTGGCGAACAAGATAATGGGATCATTGAATCAACAAGGGCTTGCACTGTGAACTCTATTCATCGAGGTTCCCTCTGAGTTCGAACTCCAGGTTCTGACTAGAATTTCAAGCCCTAGATTCCCAAATTTTCCCAATTCCTAAACTAATAAGAGGGGGAAAAAACCTAAATTTTACTTTTCAGAAGATTTGAAGAATGAGAGAGAGGTAAGAATAAATTCTATCTAGTTTTCTCAAGAAAGAGAGAAAAATGAAATGGTTGTTAAAAAAGCCCAATGGTTTTTTGGGGAAAAATATTTGTTATTATTAAAGATTTTTACTTCCTTTTGCTTAAGACTTACAACTGAGGACTGACGAGGTGGTTGTCCTTTTTTGCAAGCACAAAGCTTTTGTATTTTTAATTAATTTTTAAGGCTAAAAGCTTAATTTGGTCCCCAACGTTTGCATGATTGTCGATTTGATACCCAACCTTTCAAACTACTTAACTTAGTACCCAATGTTTGCGAAAGTGTTCAATTAAGGGTTTGGTGACAATATGAAGAGAGTGTGAAATACAAACATCGTTAACTTTAACAGTATGTTGACATGTCACCGTTAATTGCTTTAATTTATTTTTAATGTATTTATTATTGTTAAAGAATAAGAAAATAACCTTTTTTTTCCTTTTTTTTTCGGGTTCGTTGAAATGACCTTTTTTTTTCCTCTTAGGTTTTTCTCTAATTCTTTTTTTTTTCAACAAAATCTTCTTTTCCTATGCTTTTCCTTCTTTAAATCCTTCTGTTTCAAATCCCATTCTCTCTATCGGATCTTCACCTGCGATGGCCAACCTCTTTTGTCGAAACAAACACTAAGCCCTTTCACCCTTCTGATGAAACTCCGGTCATTTTCTTTCTTCACCTCTCTAGCTCAAGTTTCTTTCTATCTTCCTGAACGGAACCCTATTGTCACTTGTGACATCACCAGAGCACTCAGTATTAGCGTCGCACCTCCAAATTCACTTTTCCCTTCATTTTTCTTCTCAAAATCGATCCCCTCTTACTCAGAAAACTACCAACACTTCTTAATTCTATTCCCAAAAAATGAAGACTTCTATGACTCCAATCTAAAGATCCAGCAGTCGGATCATCATGAAATTTCTTATATTGCTGTCCTTACTATATATTGCCTCCCTATTGTTCGGATTTTTAATTGGGACCTTATAGCTTCCTATCCGAATCTCAAACCGGGAACCAATGAAGAACAATGTGAACTTTTCCATCCTTTTCGTGGGTCTTGTATGCGTATTTAGGTTGTTCAGAGACTTGAGTTTTTACTGGCAGAATTTAGCTTTGATGAAGATGGATGGATTTTAAGGAACTTGAAATGATGGGGAGGTGGAAATTGGAAATGATGGTTGGACATGAAAAAATGGATGGCAACAGCAATGTGTGCAATAGCTCACTTAGGTGACCTCTCTTCTCTTTTTCCACTTTTGATTCACTGTTTTATTGTCTCTATATCTGTGTGGGTTTGTTTATGATGTGAAGATATGGCAATAAGGTGCTTGTGTTTTAGAAAAATAGGGACTTCCTTTCTGGTTCTTTCCTGGTTCCGAAAGGAAAGTTGAGATGGTTAAATTGATTTGGGCAAAAGTCATTGAGTTTATGGTTGGCTTAAGTCTCGTTTTGGGAAAGGAGGAAACAAAATTTGGAAAGGAGAGGTGGTGAGGTTGCTACACTCACTAGAAGAGCTGCTAGAACTTTCAAAATAGATGGAGGCTATCGGGGACAAAGAAGAAGGGGAAAAATTTTGGGTTTTTTTTTCTTTTTTTTAGTTTATGGAATTTTCTATTTTTATTTTCTATTTTTTATTTGTTTAACAATATAACTAGTTGATATAATTCTCCACATGTCATTTCTTCATTGGTTCATGCGTTTGTTAAGGAATGTGTAGTTCACACACTGTCTATTTAGACGAAAAGGCCCTTAATTGAACACTTTCATAAACATTAGGCACTAAATTAAGCAGTTTGAAAGGTTGGGCATCAAATTGAGTAACCACGCAAATGTTAAGGACCAAATTGAGCTTTTAGCCTTTCTTTAAAGAAAAAGTAACTAAAACTAAAAGGTTTGGATTACAAATTAAAAGTGCATTTAAACCTTATCATTTATATGTGGAGAGCAAGTAGGAATTTCGTACCTACTAATGAAAGGTTATGGAGGAAAAAATGCTTGGAATCCCTAATGTGTGCAATATGTGGAAAGGAGGAGGAGACTGTAAAACACATGTTGTTGTTATGTGACTGGAACAGGAAAGTCTGGTGGGAGGGATGTCATGGTTTGAAAATAATGAAAGAAAGAGTTAGAACTTTAATTAATGGTTGTTGGAAGTGTTTAAAGGAATCAAAGGAGAAATAAGAGAAAGAGATGAGGTAATGGGAAGAATAGCACATACAGGATGGATAATTTGGAAAGCTAGATGTTGTGCTGTTATAGAACACAAAGAAGTAAATGTGCCTAGAATAAATAGAAGAATCAGAGATGCAATCCATGAGTATTACTCAGTCAACATTGGAAATAGATTGACTCAATACCCAAATTGGTCCCTGAACTATACAAAAAAGCACAAATTGCTCCCTAAACTTTTATTTGAGATAGATTTGTCCCTAAACTTTTATTTTGAGATAAATTGATCCTTGAAAGGTCAAAAACTTGGTGGATTAGGACAAATTGATCCTTGAACTTTTATTTTAGAATAAAGATGTGGCCTGTTTAGTTTTAGTAGACCAAAAGTAATAACATAATCCAAAAAGGCATAACAAATCAATGATGAGTTCAAGAGGAACGTTGACAAATGATTCTATCAAATAGCACCATTAAAAAATAGAATGATAAATCTATAAACAGAAAGAAAGATATAGAAAAATGGCTATAATCCAAGAACAGATCCAAAAGCATAATTTCAATGCCTTTCTTACCACATGATATCCTAATTGACAAATATTAATGTTCATTTTGCAAGTACAGTGACTAAACCTATTATCATGATAAATCATAAAGTAGTCACATTATCAGCAGTTGAAGTTAAGTAACATTTGACTACTTTAATGGCAGCAAGAACAAAATGTCACGCCCCGACTCGTCGATTTGGCCACGCGACAACCGCCGTACTACCTCGAGATGCGTACCATCAAAGACGGGTTATCCGAGATGGCACAAGGCATAGAAAGAGTATCTCACTGCAAAACCATTAAAAACTAAACTTTAATTAGAAAATATTTATAATAATAAATATTAAAAGAGCACAGTGGATTAACATGAGGGATAACATACACAGCGGAATCTACTAACTCCTAAGCCACGAACTACTCCTATGAGCCTCCGATCCAACTAGCACCCTCATACGTGGGAATTACATCCAACAACATTGGATACAGGTGAGTGACAGAGGTTCAATGTAAAGTCAAATAGGTTTGGGGAGTCGGTAATTCCAAGAACGATTTTAGAAAATATTACACGTCTCTTTAAAAACCCTTTTTAAAACATTTTCTCCTAAATCCTTTCTGGGTAAAACAATAATAGCAATAATAATAATAATAATAACACCAACAACTATGGGCTGGCCTTGAAAACACAAAGAGGCTCGACCTTGGCCATGGTCGAGGATCTTATATCGTCGATGGCTATTTCTTTTCTTTTCTCTTAAAAGCTTTCCTCTAATAAGGAAACTATTTCTTTTAAAATATTTTCTTATTAGAGGTATCTCTCTCTAAGCCCGTTCCCTCGACGGTGCCATTCGCTGTGTGGTCATAGCTACATCGGCCCTGACGAGTCTCCATCCGTGCCTCTCTACTCCAAGGTCTATACACTCACTGTGCCCCTTCAAAAAGGCGGTCCACGGCTACCTTGCATGCATGCACCACCTCGGTCCACTTGCTTCATCACATGAAGTACCGAGTCTCATCGAGTCCTTTGTGGGACTCCATCTTTCATATGTACGATCATGCCCCATCAGGCACTCATATCATACCTTTCATGTTTACATATAAAAAATATAAAATACATACATACATCTTATAAATTTAATTATTTTAAAACACCCGTCTATGTGGCATGATACAACGTGTGTGGCGGTGTTAGGGAATACCCGAATCCCAAAACATTTTATTAAAACATTTTTATAGATAATAAAATCGTTTAGCCCTAAATGGCTAAGCACTGAAACAAAGCCACTCACAGTGTTGGGAGGTTTGTATACTCCCAATTGTCCCACGAAGATTGATCTTCGAAGCGTCACCATACTCGATCGTCCGGAATGCTAATTAGATCAAAATATGTGTTAGCATTCATAATCAATCTATGAATGCACCTACAAGGCTCTACTATAACCTAAGATGATGTTTGGATGTGTTTCAGGGCTTAGAAAAGTGTTTGGGAAGGTTTCGGGTCAAAATTAGACACTTAGTGCAAAATTATGATTTTACCCCTAGAGAAAATCGATTGGTCTAGTCCCGCATGGGACCTACCCGAAATGGTCACTCCCATATGGGAGTGACTTGGCTCCCACCCGGGAGACGTGCTGTAAGCATGAACTCCGAGGCTTTTCCTCGATTTTCAGGCCCGTTGCTCCATTGTTTAGCCCGAAATTCGAGACACACAATCCCCACGACTCCCTCGTTACGTTTATCGAAGGAAAAACGAGAATCATCGGCTCAAAGTTCTTAAATCTAAAATCTAAATCTAACTAAAAAGCTAGATTTAACTTTGAACCGAGATTTTTCCTAGACCTATGCATAGAAATACGTGCAAACTAGATACAACATAAATCAAGGTGAGTAAAATCACATACTAGAAACTCACGTTGATTTGTTGGTCGATTTTTCTAGATCTGTCAAGAATCCAGAATGGCTCTGAAAGAGCAAAAGAGAGAAAAAAGAAAGGAGAGAAAGAGAGAAATGAGGGGAAGAGGCTCGGCCTTCCCTTATTTATAGGGAAGTCCGACACCGAGCCTACTCGGACCTCTGGCCAGACTTTCTCTCCTCTTTCTAACCTTTCCTAATCTCAATCTTTGGCCTAACCTACCAACTTTTACACTAATGGATATCCAATCCATTGGCTATGGACATAAAGAAAGTCCAATTGGAGTTTAGTTGCCTCCATGCATGGTCAACTACCTCATCTTCCAACTTCATCTTATCCTAAGCTTGATTTCTCTTCATAATCAGATACATCTGGACCGATATATTGTTCGAATTAATACGCCATTTATACTATTCCGTTTGTACGGAAAAATTGAACTAGGTCTGGCTGTGTCACAAAATATCACAACTGCATCCAACATTAACATGCATGCCCAAGTGTAAAGAAGCTAGATTGAGACATCTACTATTGAAAGATTAATGTGTCAGTGACTCCTTTTATGCACCCTGACTATGCGATTGCTAACTAAAAAACATGGAAAACTAAACTAGGATGAGTTACAAACATATCCAGACTGCCAGACTAATGCAGCATGATTATGAAAAGCTTACACATGGATCATATTAGTTGGAGAAGGAAAGTTAAACCTAATAAAATGCTACATATTTTGTTTTAAGACCATAATAGATGACACCACAGAAACTAGAACCACATAAGTACATTGATGAGTAGCTAGTTAGTAATATGTGATACCTTCGAGTAGTTATTTGCATCTGGCAAATCAAACTGATAATAAGTGTTGAGTTAAATTTTTTTTTTTGTTATTCTAATGCAATGAGAATATGGAAAAACGTTAAAAATTTTCAAATGGAAATGGAAGAAAAGTAGGGTTTTGATTTAGAAAGAAAAAGTAGAGCAAAGATCAAGTTTTGAGGCAAAATTTTAAGCAATTAAAGCAAATTATAAAGAAAGCATTAGAAGGGAGGAGAATTGAGAAATTCAATTGTGATTTATGCTTTGATTGCAACTAATCATCAGATGGGATGGATCAATTCGATGATATGTAAATCAACTAAACAAAGACGTCATGATAAAAAATTAAACCTAAAAAAGAGATAAATAAAAATTAATCAAGAACAACTGATTTATCATTTGAAGTTATAACGACAACTGAATTAAAAATCAATAAATATAGCTTACCGACATTGGCGAACAAGATAATGGGATCATTGAATCAACAAGGGCTTGCACTGTGAACTCTATTCATCGAGGTTCCCTCTGAGTTCGAACTCCAGGTTCTGACTAGAATTTCAAGCCCTAGATTCCCAAATTTTCCCAATTCCTAAACTAATAAGAGGGGGAAAAAACCTAAATTTTACTTTTCAGAAGATTTGAAGAATGAGAGAGAGGTAAGAATAAATTCTATCTAGTTTTCTCAAGAAAGAGAGAAAAATGAAATGGTTGTTAAAAAAGCCCAATGGTTTTTTGGGGAAAAATATTTGTTATTATTAAAGATTTTTACTTCCTTTTGCTTAAGACTTACAACTGAGGACTGACGAGGTGGTTGTCCTTTTTTGCAAGCACAAAGCTTTTGTATTTTTAATTAATTTTTAAGGCTAAAAGCTTAATTTGGTCCCCAACGTTTGCATGATTGTCGATTTGATACCCAACCTTTCAAACTACTTAACTTAGTACCCAATGTTTGCGAAAGTGTTCAATTAAGGGTTTGGTGACAATATGAAGAGAGTGTGAAATACAAACATCGTTAACTTTAACAGTATGTTGACATGTCACCGTTAATTGCTTTAATTTATTTTTAATGTATTTATTATTGTTAAAGAATAAGAAAATAACCTTTTTTTTCCTTTTTTTTTCGGGTTCGTTGAAATGACCTTTTTTTTTCCTCTTAGGTTTTTCTCTAATTCTTTTTTTTTTCAACAAAATCTTCTTTTCCTATGCTTTTCCTTCTTTAAATCCTTCTGTTTCAAATCCCATTCTCTCTATCGGATCTTCACCTGCGATGGCCAACCTCTTTTGTCGAAACAAACACTAAGCCCTTTCACCCTTCTGATGAAACTCCGGTCATTTTCTTTCTTCACCTCTCTAGCTCAAGTTTCTTTCTATCTTCCTGAACGGAACCCTATTGTCACTTGTGACATCACCAGAGCACTCAGTATTAGCGTCGCACCTCCAAATTCACTTTTCCCTTCATTTTTCTTCTCAAAATCGATCCCCTCTTACTCAGAAAACTACCAACACTTCTTAATTCTATTCCCAAAAAATGAAGACTTCTATGACTCCAATCTAAAGATCCAGCAGTCGGATCATCATGAAATTTCTTATATTGCTGTCCTTACTATATATTGCCTCCCTATTGTTCGGATTTTTAATTGGGACCTTATAGCTTCCTATCCGAATCTCAAACCGGGAACCAATGAAGAACAATGTGAACTTTTCCATCCTTTTCGTGGGTCTTGTATGCGTATTTAGGTTGTTCAGAGACTTGAGTTTTTACTGGCAGAATTTAGCTTTGATGAAGATGGATGGATTTTAAGGAACTTGAAATGATGGGGAGGTGGAAATTGGAAATGATGGTTGGACATGAAAAAATGGATGGCAACAGCAATGTGTGCAATAGCTCACTTAGGTGACCTCTCTTCTCTTTTTCCACTTTTGATTCACTGTTTTATTGTCTCTATATCTGTGTGGGTTTGTTTATGATGTGAAGATATGGCAATAAGGTGCTTGTGTTTTAGAAAAATAGGGACTTCCTTTCTGGTTCTTTCCTGGTTCCGAAAGGAAAGTTGAGATGGTTAAATTGATTTGGGCAAAAGTCATTGAGTTTATGGTTGGCTTAAGTCTCGTTTTGGGAAAGGAGGAAACAAAATTTGGAAAGGAGAGGTGGTGAGGTTGCTACACTCACTAGAAGAGCTGCTAGAACTTTCAAAATAGATGGAGGCTATCGGGGACAAAGAAGAAGGGGAAAAATTTTGGGTTTTTTTTTCTTTTTTTTAGTTTATGGAATTTTCTATTTTTATTTTCTATTTTTTATTTGTTTAACAATATAACTAGTTGATATAATTCTCCACATGTCATTTCTTCATTGGTTCATGCGTTTGTTAAGGAATGTGTAGTTCACACACTGTCTATTTAGACGAAAAGGCCCTTAATTGAACACTTTCATAAACATTAGGCACTAAATTAAGCAGTTTGAAAGGTTGGGCATCAAATTGAGTAACCACGCAAATGTTAAGGACCAAATTGAGCTTTTAGCCTTTCTTTAAAGAAAAAGTAACTAAAACTAAAAGGTTTGGATTACAAATTAAAAGTGCATTTAAACCTTATCATTTATATGTGGAGAGCAAGTAGGAATTTCGTACCTACTAATGAAAGGTTATGGAGGAAAAAATGCTTGGAATCCCTAATGTGTGCAATATGTGGAAAGGAGGAGGAGACTGTAAAACACATGTTGTTGTTATGTGACTGGAACAGGAAAGTCTGGTGGGAGGGATGTCATGGTTTGAAAATAATGAAAGAAAGAGTTAGAACTTTAATTAATGGTTGTTGGAAGTGTTTAAAGGAATCAAAGGAGAAATAAGAGAAAGAGATGAGGTAATGGGAAGAATAGCACATACAGGATGGATAATTTGGAAAGCTAGATGTTGTGCTGTTATAGAACACAAAGAAGTAAATGTGCCTAGAATAAATAGAAGAATCAGAGATGCAATCCATGAGTATTACTCAGTCAACATTGGAAATAGATTGACTCAATACCCAAATTGGTCCCTGAACTATACAAAAAAGCACAAATTGCTCCCTAAACTTTTATTTGAGATAGATTTGTCCCTAAACTTTTATTTTGAGATAAATTGATCCTTGAAAGGTCAAAAACTTGGTGGATTAGGACAAATTGATCCTTGAACTTTTATTTTAGAATAAATTGGTCCCTGAGTTTTCTTTTCTTTTCTTTTTTTTTTTCATTCAGGACTTACCTATTTCAAAATAAAATTTAAGGACCAATTTATCTCAAATAAAATGTCACGCCTTGCCTCGGAGATCGATCACGTGACAACTGTTTCGATCCTCGAAATATGTGCTGACTGCTTACGCACCTCGAAGCACTGTAAGGCATAAAACGAGTATCATCGCTGCAAAACAATTAAATTAAAACTTTAATTAGAAAAAAGTTACAATAATTGAAAATTATTTAATAAAATAATTTAATTAAATTTGGATACCGGTGGATTAACTTGAAGGGTTACCTATGTAGTGGAAACTACTTACTCCTGAGCTACTGACCTCTTTTAATGAGCCTCCGGATTTCTAACCTACAAAACTTAAACAGGGACATTGGGTGAATACACCTCGGTGTACTCAGTGAATAGCCTCGATTCAATGCAATGTCAAATAGGGTTTGGGGAGTTGGGGTAAATCCAAAACAATTTAGAAAACATTTATATTTAACTTTAAAAACCTTTCTAAAACATTTTTCCCAAAACCTTTCTAATAATAATAATAATAATAATAATAATAATAATAATAATAATAATAATAATAAACTAACTATGGGCTGGCCGTGAACATACCGAGACTTGAAGATTTCGTATCGTCAAGGGCTATTTTTTCTCTTTTATTTTCTTTTCTTTTAAAACCTTTCCTTTAATAATTTTTTCTTATAAAACATATACATATATATATGTGTGTGTGTGTGTATATATATATATATATATCTCTCTCTCTAAGCCTGTTCCCTTGACGGTGCTATTCGTTATGGGTGGAGCATAACTATAGAATAGCCTTGGCGAGTTTCCTTACGCGCCTCTCAGTCCCAAGGTCTCCTCGTTCATCGTGCCCCTCAAAAAGTCGGTCAATGGCTCCTTAGTCGGATGCATGCTCTACTCGGTCCACTGGCTCTATCATAGAGCCGCTCGCATTTGAGCACCAAGTCTCATACAGTCCTCTCTGGGACTCCGTCTCTCATCTCATATGATCACACCCCATCAAGCATTCATCTCATATTTCACATATATATATATATATAATATAACATACATACATACAGTTTTATGAATTTAAATTTACTTTAAAATATCCTGCTCAGGTGGCATACGATAAATTGTGTGTAAGTGTGAGGGAATACCCGAATCCCAAAACATATAAAACATTTTATAGAATAATAAAAGCATTTAGCCCTAAATGGCTAAACCCTGAAACAAAGCCACTCACAGTGTTTGGAGATTTGTATACTCCCAAAAATCCCATGAAATTCGAACTCTAGAGCGTCGTCGTACTTAATCATCCGAAACTTTAATTACATTGAAGTACGCACTAGCATTCATAATCAAAATCATAAATGCACCTATGAGGCACTACTATGACCTAAAGTGATGTTCAGATACAATTCAGGGCTTAGAAAAGTATCCGAAGAAGTTTCGGGCCAAAAAGGACACCTATTGCAAATTTCAAAACTACCCTTAAGGGCTGGGACAAGTTCGACGCTGGATTGGGCCGGGTCCGGCGTCGGATTTGTGAATCCGATGCCAGACTTGGTCGGGTCTAACATCAGACCTGTCAGACAGGTCCTGTGCCCTTTTTGGTAAGTCCGGCGCAGGACTTGTGGTAGAAACCTGTGAAACGGGGTTTTTGTCTCGATTTTTTAGCCATTTTCTCCATGGATTGACTTGCAAATTGAGACAGACAATCCCCAAAACATCCATAACAACTTCACTGAAAGAAAAATTGAAATAATTGGCTCAAATTTCTTAAAATTCAAATCTAAACTTAAATTTAACTAAAAACCTAAATCTAACTTTGAGCCGTGATTTTTCCTAAGCCAATACATGGATTTATGCAACATCCTTAAGACAAGTACAACAATATACTTGAAACTCACCTTGATCCGTAGATCAGATTGTCCGGATCTGTTAAAACTCTATAATGCCTCCTTGAGGGAAAAGAGAGGAAGAGAGGGAAAGGGGGAGAAGAGAATAAGGGAGATCAGGTTCGGCCTCCCCCCTTATATAGGGCAGGTCCGGTGTCGAACTTGTTCAGGTCCTGCATCGGACCTTCTCCCCATTTCTCCTATTTCCCCGATTTTTGAGCCTTAGCTCTATTCTCCAATCTCTTACACCAATGGGCCCCACAACCATTGATTATGGACCTAGAAAGAGTCCGGTTGGTGTTTACTTGCTTTCCATGCATTGGGAATTACCCCATCTTCCAACTCCGTCTTATCCTATCTTTAACATCTCTTCTTTGTTGTCCACACAAAGGTTTATTCATCACCAGACAACATCTTTCCCGTACTAATCACCGTTTTCCACTATTCTAATTGTACGAACAAAGTACAAAGGGGTCCAGGTGTGTCATAAAAGTTCAGGGACCAATCTATCCTTTTTGATATAGTTCAAGGACTAAATTAGGTATTAAGCCAAAACAAAATAAGGACTAAAGATATGGTGAATAATAGAAGGAAAGAAGTGGGAAGTGGGGTTAAAGCATATGATGGTTAGCTGAAGATTAACTATGATGGGGCATATTGTTCAAAGACAAAGAACACAGGAATTGGTGTGGTTGTGAGGAATATTAGAGGTAAGGTAGTTGATGGCTTTGCTAAAAAGGTCAAAAGTAGCTCTGCTTTAATGATACAAACTCTAGCTGTTAGGGACGGGGTAAGGTTGATAAGGAAAACAGATATTGATAAGACTATTGTGGAGATGGATCCTGAACTATTGTAAAAAACATTTACAGAAAAGTAGATAGGAATTGGGAGATTAGAACAATAATAGCTGATATTGATAACCTTACCAAGAATACACAGTATCAAAAGAGAGGCCAATCGTGCTGCAAACTGGCTAGCAAAGCAATCAAAGATGGAGGTGTTCTTAGTCGACATCAGGAGACATCAAGCATTCTCATTGGTGGGGATTTTTGAATAAAGATGGCCTCCCGGTCCCACATGGAGTTAGTAGCTGGTAGTAGTTGACTTGTAACAGGAAATGGAGTGGAGATTCTTTGCTCATTTTCTTAGCTATGTAAATAAAACTGTTTGTAAAGTTTCGGAGCTAATAGTTATAAAACCCCTTTTGATTTGACGCCAAAAAAAAAATCTTAACATTTATATGCATTTAAAGTTTTTATAGATGCAAAATTACAATTGCATCTAAATATATGTAACTATAGCTAATAAATGTTGTAGTGACGTAGTGTAATTTAAATGTTACATTTACTAAGAACAAAATAATTTAATTTAAATTTTTTTCTTATATACATTATCCACTTGATATATACTAATGTATTATTTTTAATCAAGATGTGTTTGAAAAAACAAATAATAATAAATAAATTAGATAAAATTCTTTTAAAAAAATGTGAGTAAATTCATGGTATATGTATTATTATTATTGATATAAAAATAAATAGCTAAGAGGTTTGTTTTATATTGTGCCACTGCGGTTAAAAAGGTTGAAATTATTTCAGTTTCTTTAACTAACATATAATAAGACTATGAGAAGGAAACATGAGTCTCTAAGGCAAAAACTTTTCAGCATACAGTTTCTTTTTATCTCGGCATCAAGTTTATCACATGGCAGCAGATCTAAAGATCTTCCCACACAAAGCTACAATCAATATAATTCCTGGAAAGGGGTAAAAGAACTACCATAAGCTCATACGTGAGATGCTTAAAAGAACATCAGAATTAGAACAGAAAACCTGTGAAAACAAAGCATGTTGCGAGGTATTTAATTATAAGTATGCTGCCCAATAGCAAAATACTGGACGAAACAAAACAATCTCAACCTTTAGACACTAATTTTCTTTTCTCTTCATCACTATTTTTGTTTTTCCTACATTTTACGTTATTTCCATTTTTATTTTTATTTTTTATTAACTTTAATATTAAAATTATATTATGTGCAAAACAAAAACAAGGTACTCTAGGGCCTAGGCAGCAATAGATTTATCTATTGGTGCAGATGCCTCTGATCTTGGCAGTGACAAAATGGCAAGCATGCTATGTGATTTGAAGAATTGAGGAAGCGGTAATAGTTCCTAATTTAAGTTGAATTATTTTTGTTGAATTTGTAACAACGCAATTTTGCCTTCTGAGCAAATTTTGTTGGCTTCAAATCTGTTTGCAAATTCCATAATTCAGTGCGGCAACATATGTTGAAATACTTGGACACGTCTTTCGTAATTTTTTTTTTGAAAGGCCAAAAATGAAAATTTATTCAAGATAACAAAACCACATAAATAATGCAGAGGAAGGACTCTACAACATGCACTCCAGAGGAGTGAAAGACTCCAACTCTGTCACGCCCCGACACCATGATCGAGCACGTAACAATCGTCGTAACTCTCGAAATGTATTCCATTAGGTTATGATACACCTCAAGGGTTGCAAGGCTAAAACGGTCATTTTTCCGATTTTCTCTTATACAGTTTTCATCCAGTTCAATAGTTAAAACATTTAACTAATACGTAGACGATTCAAAACAGATTAAATATCACACTGTCGTGGCGTAAAAATTCATGTAAACACAAGACACCAAAAATTCTAGATATTTACGAAAATGCCATTAGATATTCGACATGTTTTACTGTGAATTTTTAAACCAAACTACAGGATTCAGAAAATACGGTGACAGTTTCAAAATATTTTAGACACATTAAAATGGTGAAATAGTTATTTAAACCGACATTTACTTACTCGATGGGTCCTACACGAATTTTTGAAAAATAGTACAAAAGTTGACTTTTTCACATTCGGTCAAACTTGAGCCAAGCAGTGCTCCCACCACAACGTACCTACTAGCGCGGTTGATGTCTATAGCTTGAAAAATATTTTATTAAGACACGGGTGAGTAATAGAGTTACCCAATGAGTGGATAAAATAATTATATAAACAACAATGTAAAAACGATATTTATAGTAAGGCAATAAAAATTAAAACCATAAACATAAACATAAATAAGACAAGATTTTCATAAACTTTGGCCCATGTATCATCTATTTCATTCGTCAATTCCTCACTTGAGTTATCGCCTTAGCTGAGGCCGACAACTGAGTAGCGAGTCCCATTTTGAACGGTGGATACCACAAGACGGACTCAAATTACCTTGTGGGTTTCCCTCCGCGCCTCCCGTCAAGGTACATACTACACTCACCACACCTCTCAAAAGATGATCCGTGGCTACTTAGCTACTGCAGTAACAAAATTCCTCCCATGGAGGCCACCGTATAGTAACATCTCTGGGACTATGATGGCTTTCCAATTTTTGCGTATTTCCATTGCAAATAAAAATTTGTATTTTCAAAATCACACAACAAAAATTTTAAGTTTTTCAAAACCAATATAGCAACTTGTCATAAAAATCTTTTTCATGAATTATCACATGAAAATCAATTTCCAATTTAGCCATCAAGTTCCCACATTCCATAAGCCATTTGTATTCCATCATTTAACACATCTAGATAGCAAATAATTTCAGAAAATTAGTATTTAACAAAAATACAATAAAACAGTAATTTAATCTAGTTATCCACTCACAGTGAGATCCTCGCTATTCTTGACCGTCCTCACCCGATTCCTTGTCCTTTGATGGTGCAGGCACTCTTAATTTTCATAAATTTACTTAGTTTTCCAAACTATCACTAAATTGGACTAAAACTTAATCTACATGCAATGCTATGCATGCCATGCAATAATTTAGTAATTTAATTGCTAACCCCTATTCTTACTATTATTCTTCTACCCAAATTTTCTTCAAAATTCACGTTTATTCCATTAAAAGTTGAAGATTTCCCATGGCTATAATACATTGAAAATTTCGACCTTTGCTCCAACTTCACCCAATTTCCACATTTTTCTTTTTCAACATTTTTCTTTAACATTTTCACATTAAAATTATTTCAAAACAACTACATTTTCATTTAAATTCCAAAATGACAAAAATGCTATTTTCCTTATAATTTTCGGCATAAATATTGAAAAATCAAAATTTTCTTTTCTAAGGCAATTTAATGACATTTCCTAGTTTAGTAAGCTTCCATGACCCTCATATTTTAATCCTAAGGTTCCATGAATTCAATTTGACCTAAAAATCTCAAATTCAAAAATTCTTCATAACTTTTTCTAATTTTCTAGATTCACACTCCTATAAGTGATTTCAAGTTAAATTGACCCTATATTCATGTTTAACATGCCATAATCTACATTCTAACATCAAAATTAGGCATGCTTACCTTTGATTTGTGAAAATCCACCAAGAACCCTAATCCTTCAAAGGGAAAATTCTCCCACACTAGCTTAGATTTCTCAAAATTGATTTGGGATTATAATTGGGCTAAGCTAGAGGTTTAATTTGATAGGAAATTTTGGTAGGATTGTTTGGAAAATTTAGGACTTGTGTTTATAGGTGGAAGGTTCCCAAGGTTTCAACAATGGAGGTTTTACTCATCTTTGCTCAAGATTGACGATAACATGAAATTGGTTGAATTTTCTAGACTAAAACACATGCATGGCCGGATTTCACTAGGCAAAAAGAAGAAGAAATGTGTTCTAATCCTAGCCATCCATTTCTAAGCCCTTGACACTTGTCATCATGTGACTAAATCCATAAAAGATAATTTTGTTTTTGGTTCCCATTTTGTCCTCCAATAATTACTAAAATTCCATCTATATCCTAAGTCAGTGTAATAAAATTTTCAGTATATATTTTTATTCTTCATACAATTTCCTTTTATTTCATTGGCAATAAAATTTTTAAATTCTCAGTCAATTTTTTTATAAAACCAGTCTAAACTTCTTATTTTTACTACTAAACTTCAACAATTCATTTAATTCAATTTATATCCTATTCATAATTTAAGTAAGGCTTAAACTATACTTTCCATGTCTTCCTACTGAATGCCGGACGAACTAAAAGAAACAGTAATTTAGAACCGGTATTACAAACTCATAAATAAATATCTTAACAGACCATCAAAACTAAGAAAAAAGGAAGAAGAAAGAATCATATCCCTATCACGCCACCAAGAAGCCATCATCATCATCATCATCAGCATCGTCCCTATCCTGCAGGGCGTAGTATAAATTCTATCGATTCTGAAGTTGTTGAGTATCGAACTAAAATAGCAAGGAAGCCGAAAAATGGCCTCTGCGAATGGCGTAAATGGTCATACCGATCTGAAGGAGGCCAGCACATCAAAAAGCAAGGAAGAGCCAGCAAAAGTCGGCTCAGGCACGAATGGCGATGAAAATCAAAACTCAGAAAGCAACAAAGGACGTGACAAAGTTAACTCGGTTCCTTTCTATAAGCTGTTTACATTCGCCGATACAACGGATATCTTGTTAATGAACCTCGGCACAATCGGTGCAATGGGTAATGGTGTGTGTACGCCCCTTATGTCAATCCTGTATGGGGATATGGTTGACGTTTTTGGACAAAACCAGAGTAAAGAGGGAGTAGTTATTAATTTGGTGTCCAAGGTAGTATAGCATTTGGCAGTTAGATTTGTATATTGCAGTCTGATCTTTGCTTATAAAGAGACTACGATATCGATGTTGCTTTGAAAATTCTAATTAAAATGAAGACACTAATAACTAGACACTTGAAAAATCTTCTTAGGTCGCGTTGAAATATGTCTACCTTGCTATTGGGGCTGCGGTGGCAGCCTTTCTTCGTAAGTTCATCTCTCATATCTAAACTCTATCAAGAAATTAATGTGGCACGCAGTCGGAGACTAAGAACTTTGTGTTTGTTACTTTTTCAGAGGTGACTTGCTAGATGGTCACAGGTGAAAGACAGGCTGCTCGAATACGGAGCTTGTACTTGAAAAACATTTTGAGGCAAGATGTTGCTTTCTTTGATGTGGAAACCAAAACGGGAGAGGTTGTTGGAAGAATGTCCAGTGACACTGTTCTGATACAGGATGCCATGGGTAAGAGGGTATCCTTCACGTTCACGGGTTTGTTGCTACGGAATCTTTTTAAACGGTCGAATTGGAACTCATCTTATCTGCTAATTTTTTCAGTTTGGGAAGTTTTTACAGTTCGTTTTTTTGGAGGCTTTATTATAGCGTTTATCAAAGGATGGCGTCTTACCCTTGTCATGTTGACCCCTCTCCCCCTTCTTGCAATATCTGGTGTAGTCATGACCATTCCGACATCGAAGATGGCCTCTCGTGGACAAGCTGCATATGCTAAAGCAGCCACTGTAGTTGAACAGACAATTGGTTCAATCAGAACTGTATGTTTCTAGACGACAAATATTTGCGATATAGTTGTGATTAGTTTTCAATTTTTTCTCGTTGTTGGTGAAAATATATGATTAAATATTTTTATATAACTCCAGGTTGCATCATTCACTAGTAAGAAGCAAGCCATAAGCAATTACAACAAGTTCCTTGCTGCTACTTATAAATCAGGTGTTCAAGAGGGAGCTATTACAGGACTAAGTAATGGCATAGTTTGGCTACTTATATACTGCAATTATGGTTTGGCCGTCTGGTATGGTGGAAAGTTGATTTTGGAGAACGGGTACACTGGTGGTCAAGTACTGAATGTGTTTAGTGCTGTATTGACAGGTTCGATGTGAGTCAGTTTTGAACTTTCTATTTGTCATCTGGTCCTGTACTATTGCGTGTTTTTCAGGGCCCTGGTACAGGCATCTCCATATATGAGTGCGTTTGCCGCTGGTCAAGCTGCAGCATTTAAGATGTTTGAGACCATCAAAAGGAAGCCAGACATTGACTCCTATGACACTAGGGGAAAAGTATTGGAGGAGATTCGTCGGGATGTCGAATTGAGGGATGTTTATTTCAGTTACCCTACCAGAGCAGAAGAGAAAATATTCGGTGGATTCTCGCTTTCTATCTTAAGTGGCACAACAACAGCTTTGGTTGGACAAAGTGGAAGTGGGAAATCAACTGTGATCAGTCTGATAGAGAGATTTTATGATCCAAAAGCTGGTGAAGTAGTTATCGATGGCATTAATCTCAAGGACTTTCAGCTTAGATGGATAAAGGGAAGATTGGTCTTGTAAGCCAAGAACCTGTGTTGTTTACAACAAGCATTAGGGATAATATTGCATACGGAAAGGAAGGTGCAACCACAGAAGAAATAAGAGCCGCAGCTGAACTTGCAAATGCTGCTAAGTTCATTGATATACTACCTAAGGTTTTAATATCTTTTTCCCAAGATTATTTCTAGTTTTAATTTCAACATTCACAAGGCGTTTACTTTTGAAATTTGAACTCCATATACATATATAGGGACTAGATACAATGGTTGGGGAGCATGGAACTCAGCTTTCTGGGGGACAAAAACAAAGAGTGGCAATAGCAAGAGCAATCCTGAAGGACCCAAGGATTTTGCTTTTAGATGAAGCTACAAGTGCACTAGATGCAGAATCTGAAAGGGTAGTGCAAAAGGCATTGGACAAGATAATGGGCAATAGGACTACTGTCATTGTTGCTCATCGCTTGAGTACTGTGAGAAATGCTGATATGATTGCTGTTATTCATCGTGGAAAGATGGTTGAAAAAGGTATGTCAAAGAAATATCTGTATTGAAATTGTCTTAACTTTCAGCATCACTATTTTTGACCGCTGATGTTTTTCCTTTGCGCAGGGTCACATTCAGAACTACACAAGAATCCTGAGGGAGCTTACTCTCAGCTTATCCGAGTACAAGAAGTAAATGAGGACACAGAACATGTTGCAGATGAATCGAACATTAATTAGGAATTGTTTAGACAGTCTAGCCTAAGAAGGTCATTGAAGCGATCAATCAGCATGGGATCATCTATAGGAAATAGCAGTCGCCATTCTTTCTTTGTATCTCCTGGCTTACCTACTGGATTGAGTGTCACCGATGCTGCGCTAGTTGATGTACAAGGCCCTGTTGAACTGCCAGTGGAAGAGGCTCCAGAGGTCCCCATCAGCCAGCTTGCTTACCTCAACAAGCCAGAGATTCCTGTCATCCTCCTTGGAACTATATCTGCTGTGTCAACGGTGTGATACCTGCAGTTTTTGGTATCTTGATTTCTAACATAATCAAAACATTCTTTAAACCACCTGAAGAATTGAAAATGGGTTCAAGATTCTGGGCACTAATATTTATGGCCTTTGGCATGGCAGCTTTTTTGGCATTTCCAGCGCGAACATACTTCTTTTCAGTCGCTGGGTGTAAATTAATCCAACGAGTCAGGTCAATGTGTTTTGAGAAAGTGGTCCACATGGAAGTTGGTTGGTTTGATAAACCAGATCACTAAAGTGGTTCGATTGGTGCAAGACTGTCAACAGATGCAGCCATAATACGTGCCTTGGTTGGAGATGCATTGGGTCTAATGGTCTCCAACATTGCATCAGCCGTTGCTGGTTTGGCCATTGCTTTCGTTGCAAGTTGGCAATTGGCATTCATTATCCTAGCAATAATTCCTCTAATAGGACTCACTGGATATATTCTAGTTAAATTCATGAAAGGGTTTAGTGCAGATGCCAAGGTATACTCAAAATTAAGGACTTTGATGTCTAAAGACTGCTGCTTGATTTTTTTTCTTTTTTATTGGTTACAAGGGAAGATCATACTAGTTACGACCTCATAAAACCTCTGGGAAAAGCAATGCCCCGAATCTGCGTCTAACTATTAAATATGTTGCTTCCATAATTTTGAAAAGATAAAAATAGAAGAGTAATACAAGTATGCTTTTATGCATATTGCTGATTTAGATGTAAATAATGGTTGCAGATGATGTACGAGGAGGCAAGCCAAGTTGCAAATGATGCAGTTGGGAGTATAAGAACAGTTGCTTCCTTTTGTGCCGAAGAAAAGGTCATCCATCTCTACAAAAGGAAATGTGAGGTTCCTACGAAAACAGGGATAAGGGAGGGGCTGATCAGTGGATCAGGATTTGGATTTTCATCATTCATTTTGTATTGTGTCTACGCAACTGGTTACTATGCAGAAGCTAGACTTGTCGAGCATGGTCATGCAACATTCCAAGATGTTTTTCAGGTGAGTCAAACTTAGGCTCTATAAATTTTCTCTTGAATACCTTTTCAAGACGTCCAATTTACCATGTATGTCCCAATCGTATTGAGTATTTATTTTGCAGGTTTTATTTGCTTTGACCATGGCAACTTTCGGAATTTCTCATCAATCAAGCGCCTTAGCTCCAGATTTCAGCAAAGCCAAGATTGCTGCTACTTCCATATTTGCAATTATTGATCGTAAGTCTAAGATAGATCCAATCGATGAGTCTGGGACAACACTAGAAAATGTGAAGGGAGATATCGAGCTTCGAAATGCCAGTTTTAAGTATCCTTTAAGGCCAGATATTCAAATTTTCCAGGACTTGAGTTTATCTATTCATGCTGGCAAGGTAAAGATCCTATAGCCATTTTGAACTCTATTTCTCCTTAAAAATTCATCAACATAAGTGAAAAGACTAACAGTCTAATATTAATACCAATCTTTTTTCTTCAGACTGTTATTGTGGTTGGAGAGAGTGGGAGTGGAAAATCGACAGTAATCTCATTATTGTTAAGATTTTATGACCCTAATTCAGGTAGTATTACTCTTGATGAAGTTGAAATCCAAACCGTCCAATTGAAGTGGCTAAGGCAGCACACGGGTCTAGTGAGCCAAGAACCTGTTTTATTTAATGATACAATCCAGACCAACATTGCATATGGAAAGGAGGAAATGCAAGTGAGGCAGAAATCTCGGCTGCGGCAGAGTTGGCAATGCTCACACATTCATCAGTGGATTACAACAGGTAATTAGACATGAATTTCTAAAAACAGTTGACAAAATTCCTCCGATGCAACTATGATATCATTCATAATGGCTAAAACACTTAGTTTCAAATTTGAAATACAGGGTTATGATGCAATAGTAGGAGAGCGAGGAGTTCAATTATCAGGAGGACAAAAGCAACGTGTAGCCATTGCACGAGCCATAGTTAAAAGTCCAAAGATCCTGCTATTAGATGAAGCTACTAGTGCATTGGATGCTGAATCAGAAAGAGTGGTTCAGGATGCATTGGATAGAGTGATGGTGAATTGCACCACAGTGGTAGTTGCTCATAGGCAGATGTTATAGCAGTAGTTAAAAATGGTGTTATTGTAGAGAAAGGAAAGCATGACACTTTGATAAGCATGAAACATGGCTTCTATGCTTCCTTAGTTTCACTTCACAGTAGTGCTGCTACTGCATAATTAAGTCTTTTCCATTTTTTTTTATTTCTCAAGTAGTAGATTCTGAAGATGAATTTAATCTCATAATATGGGGGTCCAATGCAGCACATGGGTAGGCGATTCGACTTTGTCAAAATTTTAAAACTATCCCAAGTATGGCCACTGATTTCGGAAGCAAGCTTTTCTTATTATCTATATCTTTCATTCTCTAAGGTAACTCGAAAGTCAAAACTACTGTCAATTTCATTTTAGCATGTGTCGCTGCTTGCATAGAAGTATTTTATTGATAAAGCAGCAGTAAAAAGCTCCATACAAGATTATAGATAAGAATGTGGGAACATGATTTTTCTTTTCAATATAGAATCAGAGGTTTCAGAGAAGAAAAGAAGCTTATGGCCTTTTAGAAGTGTTGTACAGGTTCCAATATGTTGAAAGGTCTGTTTGCATATAATAGACATTTTTGTAAGCTGTGAGATCTTACTTTTCTAGTGACACCCATCTGATCTGAGAATCTGCGAGTGAGAAAAAAATTCTCTTGCTTATAATCAGCTCCTGAAGAAATCTGACCATAAATCTCTCTGAGCTAGAAATATAGAATAAAATGAAAGAGATCTAAAATTTTTCTAACTAAAAGAAGCATCCTAATTAACATCCATAATTGGTCCCAAAGGATACTAAATTCGGGAGTTTAATCAACTTGGCAGAATGTAAAGTTGCCAAATGTTTTTGACAAAGAAAAGTAAAGCAAAAACTCTTGAACCAATAAGGACTTTCACCACCATCCATTCTTCATATATAATTTACCTGCAATGTAAGTAAATACCTAAGAGAAATCCTTTCTTTCTTGCTTTAACTGCAACTGATCACCAGAAGTTTTCTTCACCATGCTTTTGTATATGCCTAGAGCCTGTGCAATCATAGCGGAAGGATCTGCAACGTTGCTAGCAAGCAAATTTTTGGTGCCCTTCTTCCCTAACTCACTAAATGCTTCAACATACTGCTCTGCAATCCTCATTGCTGCGGCTTCCCTTCCTCTGGATGAGGATATTGCATTCGAGACATCCTTTATCCCCTTTGCTATCGCCATTGCGTTTGCAAGTATAGCCTCTGCCTCTCCTGTTGCTATATTGATCTGACTTATTCTTTCAGCTTCAGATTGCAAAATCACCGAACTCCTCCGGCCATCCGCAATGTTTATACTTTCTTGTTTATTGCCCTCAGAGCTAAGAATCTTAGCTCGCTTCTTGCGTTCGGCTTCCGCTTGAAGATCCATAGCCTCTGTTACACGTTTAGGAGGAGATATATCTTTGATCTCATATCGAAAACACTCTAGTCCCCAGTCAGTTTTCAATGGATGGTTGTTGATGGCACCAAGAATGTTCTTGTTCAGCCTTTCGCGCTCCTCGAAAGTCTTGTCAAGAGTGATCTTCCCGAGCTCACTTCGCATTGTTGTTTGAGATAGTTTAATCACTGCATCTATAGGATCTTCAACGCCATAAGATGCCAACAAAGGATCCACAATTTTTATACAAAGGACTCCATCAATGACTATAGAAACATTATCCTTTGTTATGGCAGTTTGGTCTGATATTGCGATTGCTTGCTCCTTAAAGGAATGCACATAGCTGATCTTATCAACAATTGGTATCAAGAAGTTAAGGCCTGGGTCAAGAGTTGTCAAATATTTCCCAAATCTTTCGACAATATAAGCTCGTTTTTCGGGGACGAAACAAATACCCCAATTGATTGGGGCTCGTATCCTATAAGCATCTGAATCAGTAGAGAAGCTACGGGCTGATAAGCCAATTTGAGTTGGGATTGTGTGATGGGGTGTTCTGAGCAACGGATAACTCGAAGCTGAAAGGTTGCGGCAAGAGGCCCTTGAATATTTTCCGAATCTTTCGACAGCATAAGCTCGTTTTTCGGGGATACCCCTTGAGGCTTGTATCTTGTAAGCATCTGAATCAGTTGAGAAGCTGCAGGCTGATGAGCCAATTGGAGTTGACATTGAGTGGTGGGGTATTCTGAGCAACAGATAACTCGATGCTGAAAGGTTGCGATAAGAGGCCCTTGAATTGGGGAGGTTTTTCAAGGATATGATGGTGTTCATGCAGCTAGTTTTCAAGGGATTCATGGTGTTTGTTCTCTTTTGCTAAAAACTCTGCGCTGCTAGCAGTTTATGAGAGGTGAAATATTGAAGCACACTCGTTTAGGGTTTTACGTGATGGAAAAGCAAAGAAGGCTTTATGATAAACCCTAGTCAGAAGTCTGAACTTGGTCGTCAAGTTTTCTTTTATTTTCTTCCTTTTTTTTTCCTTTTAATAACTCCTTTTAGTTAATCCGGATTCTTATTAATTAGAATAAGATTGTATATATAAGCTCGTCCATAAAAAAAAAAAGAGAAAAAGACAAAAATAGTTTTGTTTTATTAGTTCAATTTATTGTTCTTCAAAAATAATTGAATTTAGACAAATTGATCAAATTCATAATATTTAATAGTAGTAGATTAGGGTGAGTCCGAGATTATTTGGAGTCCAATCCTTTTTGATGAAGATAGCTGTTACTTTAAGTCATTCAATTTAAGTTGAATACATTACATATATATATATATATATATATTTTATGGAAAGTTGAATACATATTCAAACCTTTTATTTGATTTTTTTTTGTTTTTTGCATATTTAGATCCAAATTTGAGTCATTTGCAAATTAAAAGAGGTGAACAGTAAAAAAAGATAATTCTCAATCAATCTTATCAATATTTAACATATTTCCATTAAATTAAATTAAGTACTACTAACATTATTTAATTATTAAGCCATAGTGACTAAACATTTATATATTAGAGTTATAATTGAAAGAAAAAACTACTACATTATAAAAACTTGTCCTACATAAAAAATTATGATCAGTTTAGATTTTTCGCAGGTTTTGGAATGGAGCCATATATAATTCCTACATTCTTATTACCCCAAAATGCTTAGCTTTTCTGATGTTTTTTAAAAAATGGAATAATGTTACCAATAAACAAAACATAAACATATCTTTTTATTCAATGCTTTTAATTACCTGAATATCGAACAGGAAAAATAGAAATAAACAATGAATCCAAGTGAAATACATGTGTATTTATAATATATGCACAAACCTTGTTGATAAAATTAATTGCTTGTCATACAGATTCAAAGGATTTTGAACTGTGCTTGTCCCCCAATTACTGTTTGATAAATTGAAAATTTAAGTGCTAAAAATAAGTATTGAAAAATTAAGTATTGAATGTGATAAGTATTGAATTTTATATAAAAATTGTTTGATAAATAAATGTTGAATATAAATATATCTGTAATCTATAATCTATATCTATAATCTATAATTTATAATATATATAAAATTATGAATCATGTAAAACTTTTGAATCGCCTAAAATACCATTTTTTTCTAAATATTTCAGAATTGCCATTGATATTGTTGATTTAAATTGAAACACTTTATTTATCTTTTACTAAATATTTTTTATATATTTATTAAATGTGTTAGTAATTAACTAATTTTATTTTCATCATAAAAATAGTTTAATTATTATTCAATTTTATGTAGTTTAATTTGAAGTATACTAATCTATAGTTTAATTATTATTCACTTTAATGTAGTTTATTTTTTAATTTATTATTTTTTTAATTTTTTTATTATTAATAACATATTATATCACGTGCAGCACACGTGACAGTGAATGACTAGTTGTTTGAAAACCATAAATGTTGAAGATTTTTAAAACTCATTAATTTCTAAAATAAATGTAATTTAGTATAAAAAGAAAGTTTTTCAAATTAAAACTATTAATTTTTCACTATTCAATGATAAGTAGGTCTCCACCTACTTTTTAAATTCAACGGTTTTTTGTTGAAAAAAACTTTTAAGTAATGGCTAACAAAAATTATCAAACATGTTGAAAATTTAAAAATGTTAAAAATTTTCATTTTCAATAGTTTATCAAACTGTCCAAATTCACCACAATAGGAAAATATTTTGAAAAATAATAATGGTAAGAACTAATTTAGGCAAACAATCTTCGGATTATTACATGCACAAAGTAATTTTGCGCATCATTTTTTTCATTTTCCTGGAAATGGAAAATGTTGTGGATTTCAAGGGCATGCAGGTGACAATAAAACAGTACTTTATTTTACCATTTCATTCATATACAGCACGATTAATTTGGAAGGTTTGGATCCTATTTTCAATCCTATTTAATTAATTAAAACTCAAAGTTTGAATCCATTTTGTCACAAACAAGAAGATCGAGCATTGAAAGGGCATTTGGTAGAAAAGAAGAAGTAGCAAGAGAGAGATGGAGCTTCTTCGTTGTCTGAAATTCTTCATTTTGGTGCTGATGGGAAGTTGATGCGCGTCACAACACAACAAAATTAACCTTACTAATCTACTATGCAGCAGGGTAAGCAAGGATCGATCCCACGAAGAAGGCTATTTGATTTCACACTATTTACTAAGCATACATCAAACTAAACAAGAATTTAAAGGGGGGTTTTGTATTGGTGTTGAAAATAATATGTAAGAAGTTATCAAGAATGGCAATAATAATGCAATGCATGATAAAACAAAGCCTCCAATCTATTATATGATCAATCTTTTAACCTAGCACTTGATCATTGATTCACTAATCAAACATTCTACTCATCAATTGGTTAACCCCTGAATTTGAAACCAGCTTCAATTCCATGGATCTTTTCTAATGTTGATTAACCTTGAATCTAAGTTCACTATTAATCCTTCCTCTTATGGCTAACTTGAATCCTAGCAATCCAAATTCAAGCCTAGAAGAGTAATAAGCTATGGAAAGATAAAAGTTAACAACAATCAATAACAAACCCAGCATTCATTATTCCAATTGCATCTTCAAATCTCTTTGAATGTAAAAACATCCTATTGCTACTCAAATTCTAAGAACTCACCAAACTCTAGCATTGGAGTTCAAAGATTAGCATGCTAATGAGCTACTCAATCAATCATTTGCAACTAAATTAACTAAGCAACCCAAAAGACAAGATAACAAACTTGATCATCATCTTTAAAGCACAAGAGATAAAAGAACAATCAATGAACAAGAAAGCATTAAAAACAAGAACCTCACAAATGAAGATCAAATTGATTGAATCTTATAATAAATTGGAGTAATAGAGTTTAGCTACACGAAAATTACAAGAAGAAAAGAACTCAGCCAAAAACAAAAACTAAAACTGAACTAGGTTAAGTTACCTCTTCTCTCTCTTACAAGCTCAACAAAAGTCCTCTCTCATTCCTAGAGTCTCTCTATATCTAGGAGACTAGAAAAGAAATCCTAAGAATAAAATAAAAATAAAGTAGAGGCTACAAAGAAAAGAGGGAGACAAAGTCTGAGGAAGTTGGAGATTTTTCCATGCCTCTTCTCAACTGAATCCACGGAATCTGTTCCTCAAAGATTGATATTGAAGTGAAAGCACATCAAGTGGGCCTGCTGCCGTTTTGACCCTCTTAGCCGTCGACGTCTACTGGTTGCTCGTCGACGGATAGGCTTGTTTTCTTCATATTTTTCCCAGCTCTATTGATCCGTCGACGTGCACATCTTTAGACGTCGACGGATATGTGTTCAGCCTTTTTGTACTCGATGTCAGAGATTTCTAACCGTCGACGGCTTTAGAGTTACCCGTTGATGGCTATACAGGTGCAGGTGATCCCGTGTCCATTACTCGATCAGCCGTCGATGTCTATATGGTGACCCGTCGACGGCTCTGCAGGTTCGTTCACTTCAGCATGGAAATTGTCCTTTTTTAGTTCAAACTTCATTCTTCCTCTTAAGTACACCTACAAGGCAAAAGTGAGCTAACTTAAGCCTTCCAGCATTAACAAGGAAGAAAGATGAGTGATCTTAAGTCCTAAATTAAGCAATAAGAAGGAGTTTAACAAATTCCCCCACACTTGAATCTTACTCGCCCTCGAGTAAGCCTAGAGAAAAAAAAAGAATGAACAAAATGACCCCTAAGAGAGAGTACCACAAAAAGTTTAAGCTAGTTAACTCTCAAATTAGATTTCAGAGGAAATTCATGCGGTAAGTAGAAGCATATTGTAAAGTAGAAGAGAGCATAATAATTCAAGAATCAAGACAAATAAGCAACGATGGAAGCAATTTCCTTCAACCAAACATGTTTGAATGGAATAATTCGTCACTATAAATCCCTCATTCACTCAAGTGTGTTTCATGGTGCGCTCAATCTTTGCATGAAAATAGACCTGCCATAAGCTTGCTAGTCTACCTCATCTCCACTACTCCAATATGCACATCATGGATGAAGAAATGAAAAAGATGAAATGGGGTTGTAATGAGGTCTTGGTTGAGTAAGCTATGAAGAAAAGGGTAAAGGAGTTCAATTAAAAGTCTCTTCAAAACTTAGTGTCATATCAAGCTATCGGGAAGAAAATGAAAATGGCATTCAAATTTTTATAGCCCGACTACTTATTCAACCTTTTTCTTTTCATTCCTCTTTACAATGAACCAAAGAGATGTTGATTGCTTCTGTTGTACCATTTTTTATGCATTAGGATTCTTTTGGGCACATTGTTGGAATTTAACATATTTTGAACATCTCACTTCTACAACTTTTTCTTAATTGACCAATTCTCGAGGCGAAAATTCCCCCCACACTTAGACTTGTTGTTACTCTTTTGTCAAGAACATAAAAATTATACAAGTCACTAATCTCACTAAGCTGAAGATACAAGGTGAGAGAACTTGTTTTTTTTTTTTTCTTTTGATGCTTGAGGTTATTGTTTTAAGGAAATTAAGTTTCATCAACAAAAATGAGGTTAAAATCTTTTTAGGCTCAAGGGGTTCTCTACATTGGTTTTTCGCAAGGGTTGGTCAATTTAGCTCAAGCTTAACTTTAATCTTAACCATCTTCTCAAACATGCATGCATTACATGTAATTTCAACAAGGTATAAAGCAAGTTCTAGAGGGATATAGTCATGCAAGATAAAATTTACTCTCAAGAATAAAAGAGATTGTAGTGCAATCTTAAGGCTCAAATCTCTCACAAGGTTGAAGAATCCTTATTCTACTCAAACATATTCGGCTCAAGAGAATTACTACAAGTTGCTTAAAAATCAAGAAGCAAGAAATCTTAAGGCTCTTTTTCAATTTAAACTATGCTCATATTTACTTCATGAAAAACTTCACATTCTAATTTGCAATTTAACTATCAAAAAGCTACAACTCCTAATTAGCAAGAGTTTCAATTACTAAAGCCCCCCCCCCCCCCCCACACACTTAGAATAAGCATTGTCCGCAATGCGGTCTCGACAATAAATCAAGTAAATGAGAGGTATCACAGAGCAGTACCTTGATGCTGTCGAGGAAGGAAATGAAGGAAATAAAGGCCAGCAAGTGCAATCAACAATAATGGGGCAAAAGCAACAAAATGAAGATTAAATTGCCATTAATCGAAATTAGGAGTTAAAAGGTCGATAGTTAACTAAAATCCAAAAGTTAAAGAGCTGAAATGTACGAAAACTACAAGTTAAAGTATGGCAAAGTTAAAAGAGATTACAAAAAGCTAGATGCATGCATGAGAATGCTAGCACAATGCGCTAAAGTTCACTGAGGTGGTGGTGGAGGCTGATTGTGGAAGGCCAGAATCTGATCGAGCTTGGTGTGGAGTGAGTGAACGTCATCAGTCAAGCGTGTCACGTCCCCTTGTAGTATAATGAAATTCTGGCCCATGTTCTAGCACCAACCGAGCACCTGAGACTGAAATTGGTGCTGAGGTATTGGCCTATTGCCAACCGGTAGCTCGATGGGAGGGGGAGCTTGGTGATCTTACGGCTGTGCGTGCTCTTCGCCTTCTTCATCACCTTCAGCTGGCTGGTCTTGCATATTCAGGGGCTTAGTCCAAAGCCCTCCCGCATGGACATAACCAAAGACCATCATCTTCGTGGAGTTGACAATGTCTGTTTTGGTTGTGATCTTCTTCCGCTCATTTTCAAAGGAGATGCCACAAACCCTAAGGATTTTGGTAATGAGAACTGGAAAAGGAATGCAGCGGTGCTGAGTGGTAGAAGAGACAACCTCGCACATGGCACTAATGATGGTTGACGCCAGCTGAATCCCAGGAGCTTCTTGGAGGCCGTGGACAATTTTGTCCATCACATAGACGTCTTTGCCACGGACAATGTGGGTGTCACTGATTTTGGGATCCACATTATGGTGGATGAGGTAGGCTACCAACCGACTTTGAATGCTGAAATCTCGACAGAAAAGAGCATCTTTTTTGCCAGGCACTGGTCTAAATGCCACATCAAACGGGCCAACGCAGCTTGTCTGGACCAAGGACGGTCTTGATCATCTTCCTCTTCATCACTGCCTTCATACATAGAGCCTACATTAGGAATGCCGAAATGCTCCCAGAGGAATTCTGCATTAATCGTGATTTTTTTCTTAAGCACCATGGTCTGAATCTCAGGAAAGTTAGCCCCCTTGTTCTTGATGTTGGCGTAGAAGAGGACCGCTAAATCGGGGTAGTACTCGCCCTTGATGTTGAGCACAGTGTCCTAACCCACATCATGGAAAAGATTGACTAAGTTGAACTGATGAGCAATAAGGGGATCCACTTTCTTCTCCACAATTTGACGAGAGGACTGATGATCTCTAAACCATTTTTCGCATTCTAGAGAGGAAAAATCATTGGCCACAGTGGGGGCGGAAGCGGAAGCCGGGGCCTTACCATTGGCAGCCTTCGAAGCTTATGATGCCTTGGAAGAACTAGATTGACCCTTAGACCTGGGAGGTGGTGAGGGTTCGGTGGGGGCTTGGGATTTGGATTGGCAAGGTCGTTTAGACATTTTTGTTGAACAGTGAGGATGGCGAATAGAAATCCTGAACCAAACTCAATAAAATCCCACAATAAACACTCTTATGATGATTGATTTATACTCAGCAATGAATTCCACTTGATTATCACAGTTATAGCATCAAAGAAACCCAAGCATTCAAACGATATAAACCCAATTCGGATTCCAGCAGATAGCACAAGCAAGAGTATCAAATGTGCATAATTATAAGCATGTAATCCATCCAATGTCTCAGAATTTCGATGCTAAATCAATCAAGAGAAGTAAAATAGTAGATAACTGACCAACTAGAGTGATTAATTTAACCTCTAGTGCTGAAACTCCCTCAACTCGAAAATTGCCCCAATATCAAATCCACGAACTCCAATGTGCGAAATCAGTGAAATGATGGAAGGGAGGGAAGTGAGGAGTGAATGGAAAGGTTGATTGGTAGTGGAAAAGGGTGGGTGTGAAGTGATTTTGTGGAAAATAGGGTTGGGAGTATATGGTTTGGGGTTTGAGTGTTTTTGGAGGGAGGGGTTTGGGTTTGAAATGAAATAGGATTGTGGTGAAAATGAAGGCTGACGAGGGTTAAAATGGCGAAATCTGAGTGATCCGTCGACGCCTAGAGCCTAGCCGTCGACATCTAAACATTTCTGACTTAGGCCAATTCGGTTCCCCATATCATCCGTCGACATCTAACTTTTGTACGTCGACGTCTAAATGTTTCTGACTTTTACGATTTTCTGTTCCAAAACCCATCCGTCGACGTCCAAACTCATACCCGTCGACGTTAAAATATTTCTGACTTCCCAAATTTTCTCGTGACTGACCAATCCGTCGACGTCCAAATGTTTCTGACTTATCTTTTGCAAACCCCATCCATTGACGTCTGAATACTTACCCATCAACGTCTAAATATTTCTGACTTCCAAGTTTGTCGACAGAACCCATCTGTCGACATCTGGTTACATACCTGTCGACATCTAGATGTTTCTGAACCCAATAAAACCCTTGATTCTGCCCTCTTTGCTCAATCTCAAAATTTGTAGACTTTGGAGTGCAAAGAGCCAGAGAAATGCCACTTGTGTAGATTATAATTCGAACAGCCTTACCCAAATTAAACCTCATGAACTCTTAGCTAGATATGGATGGAATGAATGCATGCAAAAGCAAACGAAATAAAAGGAGGAAAGAAATACATTACAGCAAGTGAAGGAAGAACTTGGGTTGCCTCCCAAGCAGCCCCTTTGTTTAACGTCGTTGGCTTAACTGAAAGACCAGTTCAAAGAATATATGTAGGGTCAGTGAAGAGAATGTCCTCTATGGAAGAAACCGAAACTCCTTCATAATATGGCTTCAAGCGATGTCCATTGACCTTGAAGAATTTGGAAGTAGCCAAAATCTGGATCTCCACCGCTCCATGATCAAATACTTTGGTCACTATGAATGGGCCTATCCACCTACTCCGGAGTTTTCTGGGAAAGAGATGTAGTTTAGAGTTGTAAAGCAACACCTTTTAGCCTTCACGAAATGTTTTCTTCTTCAGAAGCTTGTCATGGTAAGCCTTGGTGCGTTCCTTGTAGATGAAAGAGCTCTCATAAGCATCATGGCATAGTTCCTCGAGCTCTTGAAGCTGAAGCTTTCTATGAATCCCAGCCTCATCAATGTTCAAGTTGCACTTTTTGATGGCCCAAAGAGCGTGATGCTCTAACTCTACTGGCAAATGGCACGCTTTTCCATATACCAAACGGTAAGGAGACATGTCAAGCGGCGTCTTGTAGGCAGCTCGATATGCCCACAAAGAGTCTTCAAGTCTTTGACTCCAATCAGCCCGATTAGGGTTGACTGTCTTTTGGAGGATGGCTTTGATTTCTCGATTTGAGATCTTGGCTTGACCACTAGTTTGTGGGTGATAAGCAGTAGACACCTTGTGAGTAACTCCATACTTCCTCAAAAGAGAAGCCATAAGCTTGCTACAGAAGTGAACACCTTTATCACTAATGAGGACACGGGGCACTCCGAAGCGAGAGAAAATATTAGACCTGTGAAACCCACAAACCACTTTAGAATCATCAGTTCGGGTGGCTTTAGCTTCCACCTAACGGGATACATAGTCACAAGCCAATAGAATGTAAACAAAGCCATTGGACTTAGGGAAAGGTCCCATAAAATCAATTGCCCAAACATCAAAAATTTCACAAATTACAATTGAATTCAGGGGCATTTGGTCTTTATATGTGATTTTTCCTACCCTTTGACAATTATCACAGGATTTGCAAAAGGTGTGAGCATCTCTAAACAAGGAAGGCCAATAAAAACCACATTCTAGGATTTTCCTAGCAGTTCTTTGGGGGCCAAAATGACCTTCACATGCATGTGAATGGTAAAAAGATAAAACACTAGAAATTTCATGATCAGGGATACATCTCCTAATAATTAAATCACTACAATGTTTCCATAGGTAGGGATCATCCCATACATAAAATTTAGCATCATGTTTAAGCTTATCCCTCTTTGCTTTAGGAAAACCACTAGGAAATTCTCTAGTGACCAAGTAATTGACAATATCAGCATACCAAGGAATTTGCATATCAAGAGCACAGAGCATTTCATCAGGAAATGAGTCATTAATGGAAGAAGTTACCTCAGAACTTACCAACCGGCTGAGGTGGTCAGCTACCAAGTTTTCCGCACCCTTCTTGTCCTTGATTTCAAGGTCAAATTCTTGGAGAAGAAGAATCCAACGAATCAATATAGGTTTAGCTTCCTTCTTAGCAAGAAGGTACTTAAGGGCTGCATGATCAGAGAACATAACCACCTTGGTGCCAAGCAAATAAGAGCGGAATGTCACGCCCCGACCCGCCCCGGGTCGGCCACCTGGCAACCGCCGCGTTGCCTCGAAGTACGTGTTGGCCAGTCACGCACTTGAGGCACCGCAAGGCATAAATGGGCATCATCGCTGTCAAATAAAACTAAAACTTTAATTAGAAAATATTTAATAAAATAATTAACTTTAAAAGTAGTGCCAGTGGACTAATTGAGAGAATACCTACACAGCGGAAACTTCTAAGCCTAAGCCACCGACGCCTCCTAGTGAGCCTCCTTACTATCGCTGACTCCGATCGCGGATCTGCATCCATCCACATTGGATACAGGTGAGTGACAGAGATTCTAAGAATCTCCACCTGCGTTAGAGCGAATAAGGGAAATCCAAAATAAAATAGAATAAAATAATAATAAAACAAATATTTTTCTTTTAAAATTCTTTTATGGTTCTCTTGCTGAGAACCCTCCTTTAAAAACACTATAAATAAATATGTATACATATATACATATATAAAATGGGCTGGCATCTCTATCATACTGGAGGTGCGACCCGCCGGTCGTCTTATGCCTCACTGCACCGAGGGCTATCTCTTTTCTCATTTATAATATTTTTCTCTTTTCTATCTCTCTAGCCCTTTCCCTCGGTGGTGCCTTGCTGTGGTGGAACACAGCGAACTGGAGCTCTGGCGAGTTTCCCTACGCGCCTCTCCCAACCAGGCTCGACTCACCGTGCCCCTCGATAGGCGGTCCACGGCTGAGTATCATGCATGCTCTCAAACTCGGTCCACGCTCCCGCAAAATTGGAGCTCCGAGGAACCCTCTCAAACACTCGTCTCCCAAGGGCATCGTACCCTCCATACTCATAATAATAATATTCTAATATATACATATATATAACATCACATATTTAAAATATATACACACACACACACGTAAGTCTATATATTTCTTTTCAAAACGTCCCACTCACGGTGTGGGTATATCACAAGCAGGTGTGTGTATGTGGATTTCTCGTATCCCAAAACCTTTTTAAAAAAAACAATTATGTTTTAAAATTATTTTTAAAATCCTTGTTCCCAGTGGCTAAACAAAGAAGTCTAGGCCACTCACCGTGATGGGAGAATCGTATACTCCCAAGCGCTCCATGTAGCTTAACCTCCGGGGTATCGCCGCACTCGATTATCCGGAGCCCTAGTACATGGAAATATAAATTAGTATTCATAATTACAATTTATGAATGCACCTATGAGGCTCTAATGCGACCTATGACTGGACTTGGATGCAATTTGGGGCTTAGAAAAGTGTCCGGGAGGTTCCGGGGTAAAATTTGGACACTTGAGGAAAAATTACGAAAATGCCCCTGGGGACCCGTGGGCCGGCAAAGGCCCACCCGCACGGGTGGCCAATTTGGCCAAGTCCCGCGCGGGACTGGCCCGAGTCCCGCGCGGGAGAGACGCGGCTCCCGCGCGGGAGCCGCTCAGTACCTCTTGGGATCCAAGCATTTCCTCTGATCCCGAGCCCCTCGGTCCAAGGTTTTACGTGAAATTCGAGATGGAGGTTCCTCACACCTCCCACGACACGTTTACCGGAGTAGAAACGAGAATTACAAGCTCAAAGTCCCTAAATCTCAAATCTAAACTTAAAAGCTAACAAAAAGCTGAAACTAACTTTGAGCTTGGATTTCTCCTAGACCAATGCATGGATAAGCGTACAAACTTAGAAAAATGAAGATCAAGGAGTTAAGAACAACTCACCAAGATCTCGTCTTGAACTGGCGGTCGGTTTATCCGGATCGGCCAAAAGTCCAAAATTGCTCCCCGTGAGCAGTTGAGAGAAAAGAGAAAGGAGAGAAGAGAGAAAAGAGAGAAAATGAGGGGGAGAGCTCATCTCCCCCCTATTTATAGGGGAGCTCGGCACCGGGTCTACTCGGGCCCCGGGCCAAACTTTCTCTTTTCTTAAAATCTCTCAAAACTTTGATTATTGGCCCGATCCACCGACCAATTCACCAATGGACCTCCAATCCATTGGCTATGGACTTCAAGGAGTCCACTTAGAGATTCCATGCATGGTCACCAATCTTATCTTCCAACTACGTCTTGTCTTAAACTTATCTTCTCTTCAAACTTGACACAGCCGGACCGACTTATTGTTAAATTTTCGCGTCATCTTGTACTATTCCGTTCATACGAGAAGGTCGTGCTAGGTCCGGGTGTGTCACGGAATTTGTCTAGAGCAAAGACAATAGCGAGAAGCTCCTTCTCAGTGGTGGTGTAATTTTTCTGAGCTTCGTTCAACGTGCATGAGGCATAATAAATGACATGCCATCACGCTGACCAAGCACTGCTCCTACAGCCATATCACTTGCATCGCACATAAGTTCAAAAGGTAGGTCCCAGTTAGGAGGTTGCAAGATGGGGGCTGATGTAAGAGCATTCTTCAACTTGTCAAAGGCCTCTTTACATGACTCATCAAAATGAAAGGTGACATCTTGTTGCAACAGACGGCACATGGGGGCTGCGATCTTAGAGAAATCTTTGATGAAACACCGGTAAAAGCCCGCATGGCCTAGGAAGGATCGGATAGCCTTGACAGATGAAGGGTAGGGCAAATCTTAAATGATGTCAACCTTGGCCTTATCCACTTCAATGCCCTTAGCTGACACTATGTGGCCTAAGACAATTCCTTGAGTAACCATAAAGTGGCATTTTTATGAATTGAGCACCAAATTTGTCTCAATGCACCGGTCAAGAATAATAGCAAGGTTAGCCAGGAAACTATCAAAAGAATCCCCATAAACCGAGAAATCATCCATAAAGACTTCAATAATCTTGTCTACATACTCTGAGAAAATGCTCATCATGCACCGTTGAAAGGTAGCTGAAGCATTGCAAAGACCAAAGGCCATGCGCCTATATGAGAACGTGCCAAAGGGGCAAGTGAATGTGGTCTTTTCTTGATCCTCTGGAGCTATCATGATCTGAAAATAACCGGAATACCCATCTAGGAAGCAATAGAAAGCTCTTCCGGCTAACTTCTCCAACATTTGATCAATGAAAAGTAATGGAAAGTGATCCTTCTTTGTAGTGTCATTAAGCTTCCTATAATCTATGCACATCCTCCAACCATTTTGCACTCGTTGAGGTACAAGATCACCACTTGCGTTTTGCACCACCGTAATACCGGTTTTCTTGGGTACCACTTGCACAGGACTAACCCATTCACTGTCTGAGATAGGATAGATGATACCAACTTGCAAAAGCTTTAATATCTCCTTTTTTACCACCTCCATCATGGGAGGATTCAAGCGGCGTTGAGGTTGCCTAAGTGGTTTGGAATCATCTTCTAATAAGATTCTATGCAAGCAAATTGATGGGCTAATACCTTTGATGTCAGCAACCGTCCATCCAATAGCTTCTTTTCTAGCCTTAAGAACTTGTAGAAGTTGAAGTTCTTGGTTAGAAGTGAGAGTATTGGAAAAGATTACAGGGAGTGTTTCATTCTCACCTAGGAAGGCATATTTAAGATGAGATGGAAGAGGTTTAAGCTCAATGGATGGTGCTTCAATGATAGAGGGGAGAAGTTTGGTGGTAGGGATAGGAATGTCCATATAAGAAACATTGGCAAGGTGTGACTTAGATGGGAGTGCGGCCAAAGAAGCTAAGATAGATTGGATATCTTCATCATAGATCTCTTCCTCAAATTCTAGGTTATCATAATCAATGCTCTGAGTTAGAGTAGCAAGTAAAGGGTCCTCTTAGACGAAATCCAACACAGATATAGAACACATATCAACAAAGCTTTCAGCCATCATGGATTGATCATCCACAGGGTACCTTATGGCATCAAAAAGATTGAATGTGATTACCTTCCCATCAAACTCCATAGAAAGAAGACCTTCATGACAGTCAATCTTGGTCCTAGCAGTACGGAGAAATGGTCAGCCAAGAAGAATAGATGAGGATGAAGAACATTCCTCACTTCCCATTTTTAGAACATAGATATTCGCTGGAAAGACTAACTCATTGACTTACACTAGAACATCCTCTAGAACACCCTCCGGATATACATAAGATCGATCCGCCAATTGGATCATGACACCGGTTTTTGTCAATGGCCCCATGTCCAAAGATAAATAAAGAGAATGTGGCATGAGACTAATGGCAGCCCCTAAATCACACATGGCCTTTGGAATTTGAGTCTTTCCAATAGTGATAGGGATGGAAAAAGAACCTTTATCCTTACACTTGGGTGGAAGCTTGTGTTGAAGAACCGCTGATACATTCTCACTCAAGGTAATTACTTCATTCCCCTTTAACTTGCGCTTATGAGTGCACAAGTCCTTGAGAAACTTAGCATATCTATGAACGTGTTTAATGGCATCAAGGAGAGGAATGTTAACTTGAACTCGGCGAAAGACTTCTAAGATATCCGGTTCAATGCTTTCTTTAGGTTTTTTTACTAGTCTTGAGGGAAAGGGAGCCACTCCTTCAAGCCTTGGATTAGGATGGGAAGTATTTGTGTTTGTTTTTTGGGTTTTGGGTGGATGTAGAGGCTTCAAGGTCAATCGGTTTAATGGGATAAGGTGGAACAGGGTCAGTGGATGGTGTCCGTCGACGTCTAACTTCTTCACCCATCGACGGATCAAAGTTTCTGGGTAAGTCATTTTCGAATATGTTGCTTGGCCTTCGACAGGCAAGTAATTCATCCGTCGAAGGATCTGTAGGGTCAGAAACTAATTCATCCAGCTCCAAGCTTACCCGTCAACGTTCAGGGGTTTTACCCGTCGACGCCTCTTCAAGAACAGTGGAGAGAGATTCCATCTCCCCTTCCAGGTTTTCTTCCTCATTTCCTCTGTGTTTTCTTTTCTCCTTCCAATCTGGAATAACTTGACCACTCCGCAAGTGTATTGCATTGACATTAGCCTTCGGATTGATGATGGATTGAGAAGGCAACTTTCCCGAAGATTGGGATGTGAGATCATTAACGGATGTGGCAAGTTGCCCAACTTGTCTTTGAAGATCTTCCAAGGAGGTGTTCACTTGTTGAAATTACGACTTAGTAGCTTCTTAGAAAGATAATTGAGATGATGCAAGTTGAGTCACTAGATCCTTGAGTTTAGATGTAGAGGATGGTGTGGATGAGGGTCCTTGGTTAGGTGGGGCATTATGAGGGAAAGCTTGAAATTGGTTAGAATGTGATGGTGCTGTTGGTCTGTTTTGGAAAGCACTAGGCCCTTGTTGAAATTGGGGTCTGGGCTGAAAAGGAAGGGCTACATTGTTTCCGTACCTAAGGTTAGGATGAGCTCTCCAACCGGGATTGTAGGTAGAGGCAAATGGGTCAAAATTCCTCCTTGGAGGTCCGGGAAAGCCAACAGCATTAACATCCTCAACACTAGGTTCTTATAAAGTAGGGCATGCATCCGTCTCATGAGTATGCAATGAACATATACCACAAGGACGAGAAGTTGAAGACGTGTCCATTTGAGACATCATAAGAGAAGTTAACTTGGAGAGTTGATGATTTGTTGAAGCAAGTTGCTGCTCTAATTGAGAACGGCCAACTTCATTCACTTGGTGACCGGAAACATCATCATATGCTTGAAAGTTTTGAGAGCTTGATGCCATGGTAGTGATGATCCTCCGAGCTTGCTCCGTAGGTTGATCAAGAAGTGCCCCACTAGCAGCAGCGTCCATGTGTCCTTTGTTCACAGGTAAGAGGCCATTATAGAAATGATTAAGCAAGCACTGCTCAGGAATTTGGTGCTGAGGACAGCTAGCTACCAAATGTTTAAATCTCTCCCAATAATCATAAATAGACTCTGTATTTTTCTGGCGGATGGTGCTAATCTGATTCCTGAGATTGAGTATCTTGGCAGCTGGAAAGTACTTGGTGAGAAATTGCTTCTTGAGTTGCTCCCAAGTAGTTATGGAACTAGACTCCAATCAATACAACCAAGCCTTGGCAGTATCCGCCAATGTGAATGGAAAAGCACATAATCGGACTTGCTCCTCTGTCAAGCTACTCGGTTTCAGGGTTGAACAAACCATCAAAAATTCCCTCAAGTGTTGGTGAGGATCTTCACTAGGGAGACCATGGAATGTTGGAAGATAGTGCACAAAGTTAGGCTTCAATTCAAAAGCTCCTTCGACTTTCGGAAAAACTATACACAGAGGTTGAAGATTTGGCTCACGCTCCAATAACTATCGAATAGTGAGCTGATTTTCGTTCTAGACCGGTGGAAGAACTGGAGGTGGTGGATTATTTAGCGGGTCATTCCGTGGTAGCTCCATGATTGGCGAGGATGAAGAACTCTCAGCTTGCAAAGATGACTGTTTAGTTTGCTCAACAAACCTTCTGATTTCCTTCAAGCTGTTTATCGAAGAATCAAAACTCATACAATATCTACAACAAAAAGATAAGACCAAAATGAGAACAAGGAAAGTATACAAAAGGGTAAACCAAACCAAATCAGGGGAAGCAATGGCTAGATAAGTAAGCATACTAACGCAATAGATAGTAAAGAAACAAACTTCATTAACACATTACAGTAATAACGAGATAGACAAACTGAAATATAAGCTAGAATGCTAAGAAAGTAAAGCGAAATAATAAAGCACTTCCCCGACAACGGAGCCAAAATTTGATGCGCGTCACAACACAACAAAATTAACCTTACTAATCTACTATGCAGCAGGGTAAGCAAGGATTGATCCCACGAGGAAGGCTATTTGATTTCACACTACTTACTAAGCATACATCAAACTAAACAAGAATTTAAAGGGGGGTTTTGTATTGGTGTTGAAAATAATATGTAAGGAGTTATCAAGAATGGCAATAATAATGCAATGCATGATAAAACAAAGCCTCCAATCTATTATATGATCAATCTTTTAACCTAGCACTTGATCATTGATTCACTAATCAAACATTCTACTCATCAATTGGTTAACCCCATGGATTTGAAACCAGCTTCAATTCCATGGATCTTTTCTAATGTTGATTAACCTTGAATCTAAGTTCACTATTAATCCTTCCTCTTATGGCTAACTTGAATCCTAGCAATCCAAATTCAAGCCTAGAAGAGCCATAAGCTATGGAAAGATAAAAGCTAACAATAATCAATAACAAACCCAGCATTCATTATTCGAATTGCATCTTCAAATCTCTTTGAATGTAAAAACATCCTATTGCTACTCAAGTTCTAAGAACTCACCAAACTCTAGCACTGGAGTTCAAAGATTAGCATGCTAATGAGCTACTCAATCAATCATTTGCAACTAATTAACTAAGCAACCCAAAAGACAAGATAACAAACATGATCATCATCTTTAAAGCACAAGAGATAGAAGAACAATCAATGAACAAGAAAGCATTAAGAACAAGAACCTCACAAATGAAGATCAAATTGATTGAATCTTATAATAAATTGGAGTAATAGAGTTTAGCTACACGAAAATTACAAGAAGAAAAGAACTCAGCCAAAAACAAAAACTAAAACTGAACTAGGTTAAGTTACCTCTTCTCTCTCTTACAAGCTCAACAAAAGTCCTCTCTCATTCCTAGAGTCTCTCTATATCTAGGAGACTAGAAAAGAAATCCTAAGAATAAAATAAAAATAAAGTAGAGGCTACAAAGAAAAGAGGGAGACAAAGTCTGAGGAAGTTGGAGATTTTTCCATGCCTCTTCTCAACTGAATCCACGGGATCTGTTCCCCAAAGATTGATATTGAAGTGAAAGCACATCAAGTGGGCCTGCCGCCGTTTTGACCCTCTTAGCCGTCGACGTCTACATGGCTGCCTGTCGACGGATAGGCTTGTTTTCTTCATATTTTTCCCAGTTCGATTGATCCGTCGATGTGCACATCTTTAGACGTTGACGGATATGTGTTCAGCCTTTTTGTACTCGATGTTAGAGATTTCTAACCGTCGACGGCTCTGGAGTTACCCGTCGATGGCTATACAGGTACAGGTGATCTCGTGTCCATTACTCGATCAGCCGTCGACGTCTATATGGTGACCCGTCGACGGCTCTGCAGGTTTGTTCACTTCAGCATGGAAATTGTCCTTTTTTAGTTCAAACTTCACTCTTCCTCTTAAGTACACCTACAAGGCAAAAGTGAGCTAACTTAAGCCTTCCAGCATTAACAAGGAAGAAAGATGAGTGATCTTAAGTCCTAAATTAAGCAATAAGAAGGAGTTTAACAGAAGTCCAACGTTGAAGAAGATTTTTGGGACGTTCAAAGAGTTTTGTTTTTCGAACAAATTAGGTCCAAAGAAAAATATTCGGTATTCATGGTGGAGAATCAAGAAATGTTCCTTGCACTCAGGAGTTTGGCATGCAATACATTATCTGTGTGAACATTCTCCCTGCCTCATTTTGTACAAATTAAATAGATATAGATGTCTCAGACATGTACATATGTATTTAACTAACAATGGCCCTTTTCCTCAAAGGTGGATGAGGGAAAATGTGTCGCAACTAAAGAAAACCTGGAAAGAGGAACAACTCCATCATCCCTTACATCTACAATAAAATAAGTCTTTTTTGGCCATAGTTGTTTGTTTTGTATGATTTTCTTCTTTGTTTCACATGCATATGTAGATGTCAGCGAATTATGTATGCCAACTTTGATTTTACTCTGGTTTTGATCGATTGCTTTCAAGTTTCAAGTTATCTACGAAATAGCAAATTCCCAGAATGCAACTTCCACTAGGATCATCCCTTTGTATGGATCGGATGAAGGAAAAAAAAAAACCAAGCAATATATTAATTAGTGGATTTCAACACTCATGATGAACCCAACAATCTGGCCTAATTCTTCATTTGCATTTCTTTCTTCCTTTTTTTTTTCTTAATTCAAGAAAAAGGCTTCTTAATCAGCCAAATTTCATCCCACAACCGACTCGTACAAGTTTACGTACAAATTTTAGTTTATGTACAAATTTTAAAAGTAACTATCGTAAAGAATAAGTCATAAATTTTAAACATATTTTATGACAGAGTTTTAAGGATTGAAATTCTGCCACATTAGACGAATTAATGGTTGAAATTTGGTGGATCATGTAGTATTTTTCTTAATTCAATTATTTTTCTATTTCAAATTGAATATCAATACCTACTATGATTTTCATCCTTTCAATCCATGCAATTGGGGTGGCCACGTGTCACCCCAATTGCTCCTTTTTTTTAAACCTCTTTTCTTTTTTTTTCCTTTTTTTCTTTCCTTTTTTTTCTCCTTGTTTTTAATACACTTTGACAAAGAATTAGATGAGCTTGGCCTTATTCAAAAATCCGATCATCCGTCCATATTTGCTACTTACGCCTATGAATGGCAATGGATGGTTTAAAATAGGACACCTTGAGTAGCCCGACCGATTAAGTATTATTACAATACTATATAATCGGGTTTGGGTAGTGATTTTAAATACTCATTATCCGAATCCGATTATAAAATTAACTTTTTTAATATTAATTTTTTATTTTTATTGTACTTTTTCTTAAAAATTACTCATAAATAATGTAATAATTATCTAATACTAATTAAAATTTATTAATTGTTAAAAATATGATTTTTCTTAAAACTTTGATTTATTTTATTATGGGTTAATTTTAATTTATTATTTTAATTGTATTTGATATATTAAATTTATTCGGTATTTATCAAGTTTGGATATTTAACAGGTAGTTCCTATTTTATTCGGATAGGGTGTAGATAATAACTTAAAAAAATTATTGGAATTATTATCACTACAAGAGGAACGTTCAATACCGATGGAAATTTCCGTCGGCGAAACTTCATATTTGGTCGAAAAAACTACTTACCGATAGAAATTTTGTCGTTGAAAATATGTTGGTAAACATCATGTCGGTAATAACAAATCTGTCAGTAAAAGTAAATTCTGTCGGTGAGAACTTTACAATACCGACAGACGTTTCTGTCGGTAAGGCGTTTAATTCTGTTGGTAATGAATTTCGGGGATATGTAAATTATAGTAATTTTGTAGGTAATATCCGTCTGTACGTTTCAAAATTCTGTCGATGATGTGTGTAGACACTATATTCTCATCTTGTTATTTTATTTATTTATTTATTTTTTCTATTCTTATTTTCTTGTTTATATTTTCATTTTTAATTTTATTATCATTGGGCTATAGGTACTTAGGACTTGTTTGAAAAATATTGGACTGGATATCAATTAAAACCAAGACCCAATTTCATTAAAAGAAAGGATTTTAAGTTACATGAAGTCAATCTTTACACTAAAAAGGCCCATTTCATTGTAGTTACAAGGCCCAATAGTTACAAAAAAAAATCTCAAGTAACGTTAAAAAAAAAAGGATCAAGTGATAAAGGAAAAACAGAGCAGCGGAAGAAGTGCTGAGCACCTCCCATTCTCGACAGACATCAAGCATAGAGGACCATCCTAGATCAAGCAGGCCTTCTACTGAACATTGTCAGCAGATGCTATTGTCAACTTGCATTGATTTATCCTGCAATAAAATGAAAATGAAAGACGCAATGAATCAATCAAGTTGGGATTAAAAAATGGCATTCATATTGCAGAATTTGATCTCCCTGTCAGTCAGGAACAAACAAGAAAACTAAAACAAATAAACCAATAAGAAACCAAAAAAACAGAGAAAATCATTCGGACTCACCATCCCTCTCTGCCATAAGACCATTATCCATTAGCCATACAGGGAACTACGGATACTCTGCCTAATCCCATTAATCATCAAAAAAGCCAACTTCTTGGTGAACCCAAAAAAAGCTGGCTTGGCCATTTTCAATTCCATTGAAAACCCAAAAGGAGGAAACCGAGAAACACCTTACCTCTCCCTCTTCAAAGGCTATCGTTTTCCATTCCTTTTAACGGATATCAGCACTAGTTCTCAAAGAAAAAAGCCAATTGAGTTGCTGAAAATCCTTACTACTTTTCTTTCTTGACCTCATTCAAATAAACAAAAAAAACACATCATCAACACCCTTTACAGCCTTCAAAACAAGAGAAAAATACGAAGGAAGAACAGATAAAAAGAAGCTTGCCTTATTATTATTATTTTTCTTCCTTTGACTATCAATTGAAGAGCTGTAGTTGTCTTCATCATGATCCCAACGGTGAAAAGGGAGATTCTAGGCCGTAGAACGACATACCTAAGAACCAAGATCATCCGACGGTGGAAACAGCCAGATCTGAAGTTCAAGCGCCTTAGTCTCTAGGTTGATCTTCGTGATCTTGCAAGCATATTTTGGCAAAACGAAGTTTGGATCCGAGAAAAGGAAGCAAAGATGATGCAATCTAAAGCTTTAGTGGTCATTTAGGGGTTTCGATGCGGTGGAGGATGGCAATTTTTGTTCCAGAGATTTTTGAAAAGAAGTGTTTTTGCTTGTGGTCTTTTCTTTGAAACCTGAACTGTGAAAGGGTATATTTAAGTGTGGAAAACAACACACTCAAATTTGGTAGCAATTTTGACGGTGGGTCTTGGCGAAATCTAGATTGGAAAGTCACTAGCTTTAGAAGCAGATTTGAGAAGATTAATATGTGTTTAGAGCAAATGATTTTCGGAAAGGAGCGTTGAAGAGTAGGTAGGGAGTTTAATTGATTTATGGGGAGTTCTAGAACAGTGAACCATGGAGGAATATAACTCTGTTTAGTGGTCTGAGGATTTTTCTGGTGAGACGAGCAGAGAAGTTGAGGCGTGAAGAAGGAATACAAAAAAAAAAAACAAAAAGAAGCAAAAAGAAAAGAGCACGCTGAAGCTTGTTGCTTTTATATCTCAGAGGGGTGTTACTGTAATTTTACTTGGTTAAGGGTCCTTAGATAGTTGGATCTTGGTGGTGACCCGTGTGTTTTCATTTGGAGCCATCTGCCTCATTTGACAGCATATCCTTTATCATTTCTGGTATATTTCTTCTTCTAATTTTATTTGTTTAAATACCCATCATGCTGGTGATATCATCCATTTATTTTAACAACTACTAATACTTTCTTGATTCCATACGGTTTTGGCCTTTGGGTTCAACATTGATTTTAATGATTAAATAATGATGGCTTTGGGTGCAATAATGATGGTGATTCGTAAAATAAAAATGGCAACAAGGCAAGTCTGCCAAATAAGAAAATCAAGTTGGTACGTGCAGTAGTAAATGTGATAAAGAAAGGATGCCTTTTGTTTATATATACATATATATACACATATATATATTTTTAAAAGGAGGTTAATAAGGGTGATGAAGTTTTCTTATGCAAAAGATGTACTACTATTGAAATCGAAATAAAGTTGAATTATTTTTTAATTGAAACTTCTTATAAAATTTGCATACACGTTCCCTATTGTCATATTATTATTGTCATCCATGTGAGTAATGATATGCGAGGATAGTGAGGGTCTGATCATGGAATCCAATTCGAGAAGGTGAAAATTCACACTCGATATGGGTTCCTAGGTAAGAGATCCATTTTGAATCAGACCCAGAATTGAGCGAGGTTCACGGCGGGTCTTGATAAAATCCTTACTATCCTTATTTTAAAAATTGATAAGATAACATTTCCTATGCCATGCATTTAGGCATCTAAATAAATTATGGGTATTAATTTTTTTTAAAAAAATAAATGATAATCAATTTTAAACTAACATACATAATGTAATAATAATCAAGGTCAATGAAATCGGTAAATAATCTTTGAGCAAATATTTGTAAATGTGGTTTAAGCTATGTGGGAGAAATGGGGATGCGATCACGGTATCCGGTTTAGGAGAGTGAAAATTCACACCTAGTACGGATTCCTAGACAAGTGACTATCTTTGAATTGGACGCAGAATTGGGCGAGATTCACAGTGAGCCTTGATAAAAGCTATCCTCACTTTTTAGAATTAGTAAGTATCCAATAAAGATAATGATTTTCAAAAATATAAAAAAATGAAACAAAATTTTTTTTTTTTTAGAAAATGGAGTGATAAAAAATGGATTTTTTTTAGAAGAAAAATTATCCAATGTTTTTAATTAAAATGTGAATTTCCTAAAAAGAGGAGTAAAAGCTTTCCTTGCATAAATGAACTTAGGAATTTCAAAGAGATCAAAAATTAAAAGAATTACTTGATATATATATATATATATATACACATATACATATATATATATTTTAATGTTGATTTGAAATATCGGTGATAAAACTTGGATGATTAATATCTTCCGACCCCATCAGAAAAAGAAGTTAAAAAGAAATGTTTTGAAACTTAGTGTTCTTTTAAATTTTCCGCTAATTCAAAATATTAAAAAAAAAAAGGTGTTTTGAAATTTATCTTTTCAAATGGTTAAAAAGAAAAAATTGTTTTGGAAATTGTTTTTCTAAACTCTTACAAATAAAAAAAGAAATGTTTTGAAACATAATTTTCATTTAACTTTTCACCAATGACAAAAAAAATAAAAAAAAAATATTTTGAAACTTGTTTTTATTTACCCGAATAATAAAGGAAATAAAAAATATTAATAGAAAAAAATAAAAAAATCAATCAAAAAAGGGAAAATTATAAAAACATTTTTAATTAAGGCCTAAATACTATTAAATTAATCGGTACCGTCATCTTGACGGGCGTTGAGGGGGTGCTCATCCTTCCCCGTGCGTAACTGTACTCCCGACTCTAGTTCTCTGTTCCGTAGATCAGGACCTACCCAGCTTAAGTACGCCATCTAATGGCCAATGCTAAGTTAGGTAGATTCTTAATAGGTGACTAACCGCACCTAAACAAAAATGGTTAGTGGCAACTCCTTAAAATTTTGTCTAAGTCCCAAACCCCGTCGTCGTCTCAAGTAACGTTGCGACAATGTGGTCGGTAATAAAGTTGGAAAGTCATTCATAGGTAAAAGGGTTCTGTCGGTAAATACCAATTTCCATTGGCGATATGTTTCTCTTTTTGTCGTAGATAGTTAAGATTAATTACATTTCTGTTGGTAATATCTCATTTTATGTCGGTAATCCGTTATATTTCTGTTGGTAATTAGTTTGATAAGTAATTAATTTTATTGGTGTCAAATACCTAATCTGTGTAACAGAACCTTAATTAGTCCACAATGCAATAAAATCTTAAATTCATAATACAATATCAATAAACCATTATTTTAAAATCTTACAAACCATTCAAACGTATTTAGAAATGTTACATAATCCTATAACTCATCACAAATATATAAATAAACATTATATAATCCTACAACTCATCATAATTGCTGCATAGCAGTATAAATCAACCGTCATAAAATCCTATGAAGTTCCGATTATTACTCAACTAACAAAGGTAAATATATAAGACAAACTACTCCAAAGGTAGTTAGAATAAACTAGAGGCATATATAGAACAATACCGAGTCCATGCAAGCTAATATCACTATCCTTTTATGTATCATCTCCTTGTCCTCTGGATTCAGTGCCTTCTGCACTAGCTTCCCTTGAACCAGTGGCTAGCTGGCTCGGTTGAGAAAACAATGATGGATGACCACATTCCGCCAACTCCAAAATTTTTTCCGGCTTACTCTGAATCCCTGCTTGGCCCTCTTGGATTCCCAAAACTTTGCTTTCTAAATTTTCAACTTACTCTGCAAGTTAGGGCAACACAGTTTCATTTGTTGAATAAGCCATTCAAACAAAGAAAGCAAAAACAGAAAAAATAAAAAATAAAAAAATAAGTTCTACAGCAAACATGTTTAAAATTAGTCCCTTCACTAGCATAAAAGGCACACATCAATTTACTACTATAGAATATTTCTAAGCCATGCAATGTAATTATCAGATTTTTCATATGAAAACTGACCTTAAAGAAGATGTACTGCTTGATTTATTAAGGCACTTGAGTACCCCACAACTTCAGTTCCACAAGTAACTTCTTTTGGACTGCAAAATTATAGATAATTTTTGTTAAACAAAAATATAGTAAATTCTCATTTATTATTCAACAAAAAGTTTATGACTGAATCATAATTTACAAACTTTGAACTGATATCAAAGGATTATAATTTTTTTTAAAAAGGAAAAGGAAAAGGAAAATAAAAAATTTGATGTTCAGTCATAAACAAGCTTAATTCACACGCACAAGAAAAGGTTAAAAAATTTTCATATTAAAAACAGACACTTGTTATCATCGATTATATAAGCATAATTAAAAAAGCCTATATTTGACAAATAAACTTTTTTTGACTTAAAAGTCACTCAACGATTTGCTATTATAAAATGTCTCTAAGGCATGCAATGTAATTGCATAAGATTTTGTATAGAAAAGCTTACCTTGAGGAACTGCTTGACTTGCAAAGACCTTGGGGGTATCCCACTGTTTTAACTCCACAAGTAATTTCTTTTGGACTAAAAAATCACAGATAGTTTTTGTTAAATAATATAGTCAAATTTTTATATATTATATACACAAGAATTTCATGAACGAATCACACTTTACAAACTTTGAATTGATATTAAAGTATTATAAAAATTAAAAAAAAAGAAAAAAATTATGTTAAGTAACGTCAACAAGCTTAATTCCACCATACATAAGCAAGGTTAAAAAATTTTAATATTTAAAACAATCACGTGTGATTATCAATTATATAAGCGCACTAAAAATATATATTTGATAAATCAACTTTTTTTTGGCATAAAAGGCACCCAATGATTTACTATTATAAAATGTTTTTAAGGCATGCATTGTAATTGCATTAGATTTTTCATACAAAAGCTTACCTTGAGGAAGATGTACTGCTTGACTTGCAAAGGCCCTTGGGTATCCCACTGTTTTAACTACAAGCAATTTCTTTTGGACTGCAAAAGATATTTGAATCATGAGTAATAAAAGATTATTCTAATAAAAATAAGGTTCTTATTATCACTAATTCTAAATATATTTTTAAAAAACTAGATGCAAAGAACTAAATTCTAGAATTATACAAAATTAATTAAGAATAATCATTCATTACAATACACACACACACATCACTTCCAAGTGCCAAGGCTAACAAATAGTAACCACTTTACAGCAAATATGGTTTATACATGCATTGATTCTATTGAAAGATTGCAAATGAACAGCTCACTATTTATCAAAAGCAATGGGAATATTGGCTTATAATTAATCAAGAATTATAACAAAACTTTACCCATGACAGCATATTCATTTCTCATTTGCAATCTGATATACTATATTGAGTGTTGCAAGTATTCAAGATTTACATATATAATAAGAAAGTTAACTAGTAATTATTTGCCATGTACAAATCGAATGCCTCTTGTTGCCTAAATTCCAACCTTTATAGATCGAAGAAAAAGAAAAGAAAAATGTGTTAAAAAAAAACAGCTTAAAATTCCAAGATCAAGTACTGTTGTCAATCACATCTAACAATCGTATGCCTCTAAGTGTGAATTGTGATTGTTTCCATGGGAAGGGCAGCTTTCGGGATTTTCTATTATCAAACTTGTCCATTTTGTAAAAGTCTTTCCACAGTCTTTTGCTTCTCCACGCTCTCGAATGTCACAATCTCGGGTTGGGAATGGCCGAATGGGAAGGCTAAAGCCATGCTGCTATTTTAGCAGGTTTCCCATTTAAGATAATTGGGTTTTAAGAAAAAAAATTTATATTGAAGCTGTAGACACCTTATTTTTTTATATTATTTAATTTCTTTTCTTACAACCTTTCTTACTTTCTTTATTTATATTAGATTTTAATTTTAATTTTAATCTTACTTTAGTCTTCTATTTTTCTTTTTCTTTTTCTTGGGTTTTGCTATTTGGAATTGAATGGACTTTAAAGATTGGAGCTGGCATTGGAATTGGGTACAATTTTGAAGATTACATACTGAAGCCCAAATCCCTATTACACACCATCAGATGGCCCAAGTTCATTTTTTTTTGCGGGCCTAAAACCTGAAACAAGCAAACAAAAGGCAGAGAAGAAAAACGTGTGAAGAGGCTAGTTCATTGATTTTAGGGTTTGGGAATTAATTCTAACCCTTAGATCAAATGAACCCGTAATATAAATAGTTCATTTTTTGTACAAACGAGGGGAGAGGCCATTGGATCCAAAAAAAAAAAGAAGGAAGAGAGCAACTAAGGGTTTACAAGGGGGGAGGCCGAAAATCCCAAAAAATTCAAAAAAAATTAGGGTTCGTCAAGAGTAAACCTAGGGTTTAGATTTTGGGTATTTTTTTTAGCAGGAGGTTTCAAACCCAAATCCTATCTGTGGAGAAGGAGTGTGAAGCGTGAGGGACGATATACTTTGGTATCGTGTTGATCTAGTGGTTCCATTGACGGATTCGGGCGGCGGAATTTTTCTGGCTCTTTTGTTCAGACTTTGGATTTTGCTCAGCTTCAGAGACTATAGCTTTCAAGATCGGCGTAAAGGCAAGGGAAGAAAGCTATTTCAGTATTGGCCTGTTTCATCTTGATAGACCCTTGCCAGAGAAGTGGGCAATGTTTGAAAGGAATGCTGTCCATTCGGATGAACTGTAAGAAAAGGGGCGGCTGTGGAGCAGAGTGAAGAAGACAGAGGGAAAAAGAAAAGACAAGGGTTTTGTAAGTCAAGGCAAGAGACCCATCATTGTCAGGTAAGGCTTCATCACCTTTTGAATTATTGGTCAATATTGATGAGCAACGATTCTGGCTAATCACTAATAGTGTTGTGGATTTATTATTATTATTATTTTGAAGACTGGATTTATTATTTTTAAATCGTTTGAATTATTGCATATTCGTTAGTGGAGTTTTGCTGTTATCCATATTCCTTTACTTCATGTCCATTGAATATTAAGTTGTAGGACCCTTTTGAATACATGATGATGGGATTTGTTTTGACTGGTTTTGTTGGCTTATGTTTCCTGGGGATTTGTTAATGAGTTTGTTTATTTCATGTTTTTGGCTATGGACTATACATGCTTATAGTTGAAATGTAATTAATGGGTTGTACATTACTTGTTCACTTGGACTATAATCTAATTGGTTTGAATCTTAATCCATTCATTTGTTTACGGGCTGATAAAGGATTGTTATTGGGTTTAATACTTAAGTTGTTTTGGCTTGTAGTTTGTTATATTGGGCTATGTTTTATATGTTTGAAATGGAATCTTATTTTTATGATTATTGGTTGACTAATCTTATGATTATGGGCTGCCATATGTGTAAGCTTATGTCATGTTAAATTGGATTTTTTTTATATATTATTATTATTCTAAATATATGTTTATGTTTGCATTTTTTTAAGTATGTACTTGCATTATTGTAATATATATGTATATAAAATGCATTTACGGTTTGAAACTAAATTTAGCATTTTTAATATTTTTTGGGTCATTTAGTAAATTAGGCCATTTTTGCATATTTTATGCCATTTTAGAAATTAGGTCATTTTGCATATTTTACGCCATTTTAAAAATTAGGTTCTTTTTGCATATTTTATGCCATTTTAGAAATTAGGTCCTTCATGCATTTTTATGTCATTTAATAATTTTAGGACTAATTGCATTCTCATGTCATTAGTAATTTTAAGTCCATTAGCATTTAGCTTAGGCCCATTAGCATTTTTAATTTGTCATTTAGTTTAGGTCCATTTACATTTTAGTTCTAAGTCCATTTCATTATATCATGTCATTTAGTTTAGGCCCATTTACATCATTTTATGCCATTTTAGAAATTAAGTTCATGCATCATTAATTATTTATTTAATATGTACTTAATATGTTTCTTGTCCTAACCCATTTTCTTGGTTTATTTTGTCCCATCATTTCATGCATTTAGTAATTAAATCATTGTTTTGAAAAATCGTATGTGCATGGAAATCCCGATAATGGGGAGTCCGAGGGGGTTTCGTAATTACGAAGTTCTCAAAGGCTTTCTTAGGGTGAGGGGGCTTTTTAGTTCACCTTTTCGTCGATTGTGCTTAGAAAGTTTCCAATAAACCAATTTCCACCCCAATTTCAAAAATACAAAAAAAAATGAATTTATTCATATTTTATTTCAAAAATGACATTAGCATACCATGTTCATAATTTTCTCCAAATTTTCAAAAGTTTTTTCTACAAATTTTAGTTTCTTTTTAGGAAAAACCCAAAAAAATGTTTTCTTTCAAAATTCCCTTATCAGCAAAAGGAATTTCAATTCCGACATAATTTTAAAAAAAAATCTAAAAATGGTTTTTAGGAAAATCTCAAACTTAATCAATAGTTGAGGTTTTCTTACAAAATCAAACTTTGGTTAATTTCTTTAATCAAGGTTTTAAAAATGAGATCCAAAAATGAAAGGAATTTAATTATTCCAACATTATCTTCAAAAATCAAAAAATGTTTTGAAAGATTTTAATTAGACCTTTACATTGGAGTCTTTCTAATTAAACCATTTTTTTTAAATCTTGCCTTTAATCAAAATCCGTCTGTCAATAAAAGGAATTTAATAATTCCGATATTAATTTCAAAAAATCCAAAAATATTTTTTTTAAAAGATTTCAATTCAGTCATTAACAATTGAAGTCTTTCCAAATTCAATCCAATTTTATTTAAAACTCAAATTTTTCTTTAACAAATTATGAATTTTCAATCTTTGATTTTAAAGCTTGTTTTTGGAAAATTCTCAATTCGGTTATTCAACGTTGAGACCTTTTTATTTATCTTTTTTTTTCTTTTACGGATCTCATTAAATTGAATTTTCTTAAAGGGTGAACTAACCCATATAAAAAGGTGTTCCACTCCGACATTTGTAGATTCTTTATTTTAGATTATTTTATTTTATTTCAGTTTAAAAGAAACTTTTTTTTGTTATTAACCCTAAAACGAATTTTCAAAAGACTTTATGTTACCGATTTCCAGGCGCTTCGGGGGTGCTAATACTTCCTCGAGCGTAACCGACTCCCGAACCCAAAACTTATTTTCGTGGAACAACATTTGTTTAACCTAAGGTAATCTTTCTAGATTATGTTAGGTCAAACGGAGTCAAAACAGGTGGCTAACCTACCTAAATCAAATGGTTAGTGGCGACTCCTTTTCTTGTTTTCAAAATCCTTTTATTTCTTTTAAAATCCCCGTCGGACGGCTTTTGAGACGTTTCGACAGATTGGCAACTCCACTGGGGACATATTTAGATAGTCGAGCCATTTTTCGAAAAAGTCTTGTTTTCAATTTAGGGTTAATTTTGAAATGTTTTTAAAGTTCAATTTCATTCATGAACATTCATATTTTTTATATATATTCATTGATCTGGACAGAAATGTAAATAAAATTTCTTTTTGCATTTTATATTTGCATCAATAAAACTTTTTCAAAATTACATGTTGCACTTTAAATTGCATCAATAAAACCTTTTATTCAAAAATTTCATTTTGCATCTCACATTATTTGATTCATTTCATTGTATTATATGTGTATATCTTGCCTTGACCTTGCTTTCCTTGTACATATTTGTATACACTTTGTTTGATTATCTATTTTTCTATGTATACATCTTGTATGCTTCTTCCTTGTTCTTTGTTTATATATATATTGCATATGCACTGTGTGGTTTCTTTTACATTTAATTTCCTTCATCTTTGTATATATCTCATGCTTATTTTATGTTTTTATGTTCGATATATTGCATGCCTAATTTCAGTTCTTTATTATGTATTTATTCCTTTAAATTGGACTAACCGTTTATTTGACTGTTGATAGTATTTTCCTCTCTATCCTCCTGTTACGTTGGGGCATCATGTGGTGAAAGGCAATTGGTAAAGGTTGGTAGTCCCTCCCACACACTACACGGTTCATAAGATAAAGGTCCGAAATTCCGGGTCTTTCTCCCAATTTAGAAGGAAGGTGCTTGTATCTTTCCACCCTGTCGTGTCCGCGATGGGTACCTTGTCTAAAACTTCGAACCCTGCATATAGAATACCTGTGAGGAAAGCCCGCCTAAGTAGAGCCAAACCCTAAACCTAGGTAGAGCTAAACCCTTTTCGAGAGAAACCGGTTTTCTTAGGACACAAAGGAGGGACGCCTTCTAAACCTTTATCAATTCCTTTCATATTTCCTTGTATATATTATTATCTATTACCTTGCCTTCTTTATTTCATAATGAAGTACTAATGTTCTTTCTCTCTTGTCTTGTTTTATGCTTCTCTTTTATGTACATCCATCATGCATTTCATCTGGGGGTCCATCCATAGCAAATCTGCTACTAAAGGAAACCAATCATGGCAGAAGAAGGAAGGATAGTTGTCATGGAACTTATGGACAACGTAACCAAGGCGGAGAAAGGAAACACATGAAGATTCATTTGGAACAAGTTAGGGATAGTCACCTGAGATGAGAAATTGATGTATAGAAGGGGTTTGTTTAGATTTGCAAACAGTCCGTGGTTGATGGAAATGGCACAATGTTGTTGTGGAATTGAAACTACTTTTTCCACTTTTGAAATGATTAGTTATCTTTAATAGTAAATTTGTTATGGATGGATCCCTATTACATACTCCATTTGCATCTTTTACATTTCTTGCTATAATTGTATATTAATTCATTTATTTTGCCTTTTTGCTTTTCTTTTTCTATCTCCACATCCCATTTTATACATTTCATTATAGAAATCTACGCACAAAAAAGAAACCATAAAAGAGAATTGATCATGGGTAGCGAACAAGGTCAAGAAGATGTGATGAACCAGTGAATTATGAAGTGCCGACTGCTCGAAATTGAGAATGAAAGTTTGAAAGCTTGAAAGAAAATGGCAGAGCAGAATACAGAAATGGAGAATTTGAAACGGACTAATGAGGATCTGACAAATAAGCTGAGTGAGGCAATGGAAAAGATTAGTGAGTTGAGTAGAATGGTCAGAGAGAACACAGTGGTTCATACTGGGCATACTGGGACATCGATTCACCTTCCGGGTTACACACCTGATACAACCCAGCAAAACCTTCCGACACTCAACATTCCTATTCCACCGGCTGCGCCAGATGCTCAAAACCAGTACCCACCTCCACCTCCACATGGGACATATCTTTACCCACCTCCACCACCTACCGGACCTAATGCTAGTGGGTTTGTCTACACCACCCTGCCCACTCAAACTACCCAACCTACCCACGTCCCAACCACTAATGCTAGTACAACTTCAGCAAACCCGGTAGTACTTGATCCGGAGAGTTCCAAAGAAACATCTGTTGATAACAAAATGTTGAGTATGTTGGAAGAAAGATTGAAAGCAGTGGAAGGTGCACAGCATTATCGAGCCATGAATGTAGTCGACATTACTCTGGTTCCCGGCATTGTGATCCCTCCTAAATTCAAGGTCCCCGATTTTGAAAAGTATGATGGAACTAGGTGCCCCCAAGAGCATCTCACTAGCTATGTAAAAAAGATGGCAGCTTATGCTTATGATGACAAGCTCCTGATTCATTTTTTCCAAGACAGTCTTTTTAGGGCAGCATCAAGGTGGTATAATCAGCTTGACAGGGTTAAGATTCAATCATGGTCAGATTTGGTGAAGGCCTTTGTTGCCCAGTACAAACATATGACAGATTTAGCTCCTGATCGATTATCACTTCAGACTATGGAAAAGAAGTCCACTGAGAGTTTTAAAGAATATGCCCAAAGATGGAGAGATGTAGCAGCACAAGTGAACCCTCAACTTATTGAGCGAGAAATTAGTTTCATGTTCCTGGAAACATTGGAGGCGCCATACTATGACAAATTGTTGGCAAGTATGTCGCACTCTTTCTCAGACCTAGTTATTGCTGGTGAGTTTATTGAAAGGGCGATTAAAACTGGAAGAATTAAAAAGGATGGTGATTTTGGAACCAAGAAAAACCAATGATGATGAAGATGGGTAAGACATTGGTCAAGGAGAACAACAAGTTTATTGTTCCGTTCTGCACAATCCATATCCAACATATCAGCCTTACCATTCGAGCATGAATCGAAATCAATGCTCACCTGTCCCACCAACCTATCTTTTTTACAGTCATAGAGTTTACACTAATCGACCTTTTTATCCACCTAAATCACAAAATACAAGCCATGCTCAATTGCCTATGCAGATGTCAGCTATGTGACATACCACCCAATCAACCATCCCACATGACAAACAGAAAGGGTACATGAGTTATCAAGAGAAACACTGGTTTGACCAGATCCCAATGACCTACATGGAATTACTCCTTCAACTTCTCCAGCAACAACTCTTGACCAAAGTACAAGTGGAACCTTTACAGCCTCCATACCCAAAATGGTACAATGCTGAAGCCCAATGTGAATACCATATGAATATTCAAGGACATTCAACCGAGGATTGCACGACATTGAAGAAGAAAGTGCAAGCATTGATTAAGTCGGGCCAATTAAGCTTCCCAAATGGGACCGAGCCAAGATTCAGTTAGGGTGCTTTGCCTATTTGTGTAGGGACAACAGCAAGTTCTCATTGATGGATTCCATGAGTAGCAATAGAATCAGACTCTGATGCTTATGCCCAAGGGCATTGGAAGGATTTCAAGGGCTTTGTTGTATACATCTTGCATCAAAAGTAATAAAATGATAAGTTTTCATATTAGTTCTAGGAGTGCATGATCTTAGCAATTTCCTTGTTCATTTTTTTGCTTAGAAAGCCATTGCATTTCATTTCATCAATACACATGCTCATGCATTTATTCAATCATTTCCATCAAATTTCATTTAACAGGGGCAACCCTTTCGTGGCAACTTCAAGCTAGTCAATTGCAAGATATCGAGTTCTATGGACAATATGCCAAGCAGAGGCAATTTCTAATCCTTTTCACTCTTGTACATAATGTTACTTTTTCTTAGCCTTGTACATAGTGTCACTTGAAAGTAATAACTTTTAGATTTTTGAATTTTAAAGGGTAAACTTTAGATTTCGAAAAATCATGTCATGATGTTTTAATTTGGATTATCATTGTAAATATTGACATCTTTTGGATTACATGCCTTTTTGGAATAAATGGTTTGTGTTATCCATTTTCCATTGTCACATTTGAAAATTAAGAAAAAGATAAGAAGTGAATTTTTTTTGTTTTTTTTTAGAAATAAAAAAAAGGGATCTCATGAAAAGTTGGTGATTACTTTCAGAAGTAATTCTTAACAAGTCCTTCAAACCATCTTTCTTGCCATTCATTGACTTTTGAATAAAATCTCAAAAATTGAGACTCGAAGTAAAAATGAGGCATAAACCTTAGAAAACATGTGAGAGAGTCAATATTCTTCATCTGGGTAATAAACAAAAATGATTGTTTAACAGGATGCTTGCTTAACTCTAAAAAGTTACATTTTGATATGTGTCAAAACTACACTAGAAGTTTGAATTCATTGCTTCCTTATCTTGAAATCAACCATGTTCTTTGAATTCATAATGCCCATATGCTTCCCAATTTTCTTGAAACTCAAAAGTGACTGAAATGAATGACTTTTGAACACATTACCTTCTTGCTTCAAAATGAGCTCACCTTGATTTTCTTGAAAATAAGTAACCTTTGCTGCCAAGGTGTTCATTCACCACCTTTGGGGACAAAATGATCAGAAAGACCAAAGTCACTTTGTAAGGTCCCGATACGTCTTTGCTATTGAGACAAATTGCTCAGATTGATTGCCTTAGTTATAATTTGAAAAGGGTGAAAATGTCATCTTCTGTGAAATTCTCATGATGAAAAAGAAAAAGATAAAGATAAAGAATAAAAAGAAGAAAGTTGATTGCATTATCATGCACGTGATGTTCTAGGATTTTGAACAAAGTTTTCAAAAGCTTTCAAAAATTATTATTATTTTCAAAGTAACTTTTTTCTAATGTATTGCTTTTCGATGAAGATAGCCATACTTGAGAAGACAAATGGCCATTTTTCATATCCCCTTCACTTTGAGAAAATTATCCTTTGCTGTCCCCTTTAAGCTTAATGAATATTCTTTCTAATGAACCTAATCAAGGGTCACCCCTCACACTGGGGGCAAATGCAAAGAAAGCATTCGAGCAAAAGATGGAACACTCTTTTTTTTTTTTTTTGAAAAGCAAAGATGGAACACTCTTGCATCCAGGCTAAAGAAATGACGGCCCAAAATGATGAAGAATTGCTTTATAAGAATATCCTTGAACTCATGTTGTCAAAAAAGGAAGAAGAAAGAAAAAAAAGAAGAAGAAAAGAAAGAAATGACAACTAATGGGATAGAGGCAAATGAGAAATCAAGCATGAAAAAAAAAAGAATTCTTCATATGGCCGAAAAGTGACCATTGATTCAGTTTCCCTGAAATACTTTTTGGGCCTATTTATCCTTTCTTTTTGAACCCTCAACCATGGCCTACATTACGTGCCTTGAAAAGTCCATTTTTATCGAGTGTGAATACTTTAATTGAGGAGCATTGCTTTAGAAGAATGGGTCTTTTACACTAAACCATTTTTTCAAAAGACTGTTTAAATGAATTTTGAAATTTCATGTGCATGATGAGACAGTCATTGAAAAAAAAAAGGGGAGAGAAAAAAAAAAGAAGAAAAAGAAATGAAATGATGTGGCTCTAGGGTGAAAACTCGAAAGGGCAGTCTAGAGCAGAAATGAGAATTCATGAGATCACCCGAGATTTGACTAAGACAGTAAAGTGAGTTTTAGAAATGAGCAATACCGCTTGGGGCATCCAAAAATGATAAACCCCATAAGATGAGATATCTTTTTGAACCCTAAATATGAAAAGTTGGGTCACACCTCTCTTTGATACCAATCTCACAAAATCTCAAGCCTTTCATGTCCAAATTTTGACTCATATCAAGATTGTCAAGTTAAGAGATTAAGCAAGCATCAACTTGATCTTGTTTTCAAGTCAGATTTTTTTTTTAAATTGTGATTTTCAAAAAGAAAGTTAATTGTAAGCCTAAATGAAGAGATATTGAAATTCCTTCTTTCATGAGACAATAAATAGCCTCTTTGGAACCCATTACTGTTGAAACCCACTTAGGAATTTAAAATAGCCTGTTCACCTACGAGGATATTCTGAAAAGCAATCACCAACTTTCAAGAGATTTGAATTTCAAAAGATGAATAATAGATATTTGATAGCTTTGCAATTTGATGTTTTCTTAAATAAAGAGTGCTTAAGTATAAAGCAACTTTTGATCATTATCAAGTTCATTGATTTAGATATGAAATTGAAATTTGACTTGATGCACATATGAATTTTGAACCTTTATTGATGTCTATGTCAGGAAAATTCAAGATGTGAATGGGGCAAAGAAAATGCCAAAGAAAGTCAAGATCGGGAGCAAAGATAGACTCAAACTCTACTGACCGAACAAAAGGACTGAGTGTTGGGGCAAACGGCAAAAAAAAAAGGAAGTTCAATGAGTATCACTATCCCTTTAAATTTCAACACTGAATCAAGCACAAATGCATGATGTTTTCAAACATTAACCTTTTTGAACTATAGAATCTATTGTGAGATTGATGTTAAAATAAATGTTTTCTATGTGATATTATTCATTTTCATGTGAGTCAAGTGTTAGCTTCGACTAATTCTTCAAAAATCAATTCTCATTTTCATATGAATTTGTTTTGGTTCCATCCAAATTGATACCAACCTTTTCAAAAGATGACACTTATTCCCATATGAGTTCACTTTGGTTCCATCTAAATTCCTACAAAATTTCCAAAAGTTATCATTCATTTTCAAGCGAATCCACTGTGGTTCCAATAAACTGCTCAAAAGAAATCCCTACTCATTTCCATATGACTCTACTTTAGTTCCAACCAAATTTTCACAAATTATTCGAAAGCAATTACTCATTTCCATATGAGTTTGTTTTGGTTCCATGCAACTTTTACGAAACTTTTGCTTATTTCCATATGAGTATGTTTTGGTTCCATCCAAATTTTTACAAACTTTTGAAGAAATCACTACTCATTTCCACATGAGCCAAGTTTTGGTTCCATCCAAACTTCTTTTCAAAATTAAAAACTCATTTCCATATGAGTCTATTTTGGTTCCGTCCAAACTTCTTTTCAAAATTAATACTCATTTCCATATGAGTCTGTTTTGGTTCCGTCCAAACTTCTTTTCAAAATTAAATACTCATTTCCATATGAGTTTGTTTTGGTTCCATCCAATCTTTTTTAGAGTTAAGTGCTCATTTACACATGAGCCAAGTTTTGGTTCCGTCCAAACTTCTTTTCAAAATTAAAAACTCATTTCCATATGAGTCTATTTTGGTTCCGTCCAAACTTCTTTTCAAAATTAATACTCATTTCCATATGAGTCTATTTTGGTTCCGTCCAAACTTCTTTTCAAAATTAATACTCATTTCCATATGAGTCTGTTTTGGTTCCATCCAAACTTCTCTTCAAAATTAAATACTCATTTCCATATGAGTTTGTTTTGGTTCCATCCAATCTTTTTCAGAGTTAAGTGCTCATTTCCACATGAGTCAAGTTTTGGTTCTATCTAAATTTCCACAAACTTTACAAAAGTCATGTGCCCTTCCGTGGGATCTTTACATTTCATTTTTTTTCCTTTCATAGGATCCTTTCAAGTCATTGGCCCTTCCATGGGATTTTTGCAAAATAAGGTTAATTTTTTAGAGACCAAGTCATGGCTCTTGATTCAATTGGAAACCAAGGTATAATTCATTTAATTCATTTGGAGACCGAATCACGGCACTTATTTCATTTAAGAGACCAAATCATGGCTCTTGTTTCATTTTGAGACCTAATTTAGGTTCTCTCAGTTTAATTTGTTCATTGGGAGATCGAATCACGGCTCTCATTGCAGTTAGTGACCAAATCACGGCACTTGTTTCATTTTGAGACCTAATTTAGGTTCTCACAGTTTATTTGGTTTATTGAGAGACCAAGTCATGGCTCCTTTTTCATTCCGAGATCTAATGTAGGTTCTCAAAGTTCAGTTAGTTTATTGGGAGACCGAATCACGGCTCTCGTTTCATTTTCGTGACCGAATCACGGCACTTGTTCCATTTAAAAAAGATCGAATCATGGCTCTCGCTTCATTTAGAGATCATGTCATGGTTCTTGATTTAGTTGGAGACTTAGTTTAGGTTCTGAAGATTCATTTAGTTTAGTGAGAGACCGAGTCACGGCTCTCGTTTCATTTAAAGACCAATTAATGGCATATGATTCGTTTGGAGACCAAGTTTTGGCTTTTGAAAAGTTCTAAAAACACATGGTGTCTACGTCTTGGACCATTTCCTAATTATCTTGAAGCAAACTTCAAGATTCTTAGAAAACGTTCCAAGAGGGGCAACTGTAGACACCTCATTTTTTTATATTATTTAATTTCTTTTCTTACAACCTTTCTTACTTTTTCTATTTATATTAGATTTTAATTTTAATTTTAATCTTACTTTAGTCTTCTATTTTTCTTTTTCTTTTTCTTTTTCTTGGGTTTTGCTATTTGGAATTGAGTGGGCTTTAAAGATTGGAGCTGGCATTGGAATTGGGTACAATTTTGAAGATTACATACTGAAGCCCAAATCCTTGTTACACACCATCAGATGGCCCAAGTTCATTTCTTTTCGCGGGCCTAAAACCTAAAACAAGAAGACAAAAGGCAGAGAAGAAAAACGTGTGAAGAGGCTAGTTCATTGATTTTAGGGTTTGGGAATTAATTCTAACCCTTAGATCAAATGAACCCTTAATATAAATAGTTCATTTTTCGTACAAACGAGGGGAGAGGCCATTGGATCCAAAAAAAAAAGAAGGAAGAGAGCAACTAAGGGTTTACAAAAGGGGGGAGGCCGAAAATCCCAAAAAATTCAAAAAAAAATTAGGGTTCATCAAGAGTAAACTTAGGGTTTTGATTTTGGGTATTTTTTTTAGCAGGAGGTTTCAAACCAAAATCCTATCTGTGGAGAAGGAGTGTGAAGCGTGAGGGAGGATATACTTTGGTATCGTGTTGATCGAGTGGTTCCATTGACGGATTCGGGCGGTGGAATTTTTCTGGCTCTTTTGTTCAGACTTTGGATTTTGCTCAGCTTCAGAGACTATAGCTTTCAAGATCGGCATAAAGGCAAGCGAAGAAAGCTATTTCGGTATTGGCCTGTTTCATCTTGGTAGACCCTTGCCAGAGAAGTGGGCAACGTTTGAAAGGAATGCTGTCCGTTCGGATGAACTGTAAGAAAAGGGGCGGCTGTGGAGCAGAGTGAAGAAGACAGAGGGAAAAAGAAAAGACAAGGGTTTTGTAAGTCAAGGCAAGAGACCCATCATTGTTAGGTAAGGCTTCATCACCTTTTGAATTATTGGTCAATATTGATGAGCAACGATTCTGGCTAATCACTAATAGTGTTATGGATTTATTATTATTATTATTTTTTAAAGACTAGATTTATTATTTTTAAATCGTTTGAATTGTTGCATATTCGTTAGTGGAGTTTTGCTGTTATTCATATTCCTTTACTTCATGTCCATTGAATATTAAGTTATGGGACCCTTTTGAATACATGATGATGGGATTTGTTTTGACTAGTTTTGTTGGCTTATGTTTCCTGGAGATTTGTTAATGGGTTTGTTTATTTCATGTTTTTGGCTATGGACTATACATGCATACAGTTGAAATGTAATTAATGAGTTGTACATTACTTGTTCACTTGGACTATAATCTAATTGGTTTAGATCTTAATCCATTCATTTGTTTATGGGCTGATAAAGGATTGTTATTGGGTTTAGTACTTAAGTTGTTTTGGCTTGTAGGTTGTTATATTGGGCTATATTTTATATGTTTGAATTGGAATCTTATTTTTATGATTATTGGTTGACTAATCTTATGATTATGGGCTGCCATACGTGTAAGTTTATGCCATGTTAAATTGGATTTTTTTTATATATTATTATTATTATTCTATATATATGTTTCTGTTTGCATTATTTTAAGTATGTACTTGCATTATTGTAATATATATGTATATATATATATGTATATAAAATGCATTTACGGTTTGAAACTAAATTTAGCATTTTTAATATTTTTTGGGTCATTTAGTAAATTAGGCCATTTTTGTATATTTTATGCCATTTTAGAAATTAGGTCATTTTGCATATTTTACGCCATTTTAAAAATTAGGTTCTTTTTGCATATTTTATGCCATTTCAGAAATTAGGTCCTTCATGCATTTTTATGTCATTTAATAATTTTAGGACTAATTGCATTCTCATGTCATTAGTAATTTTAAGTCCATTAGCATTTAGCTTAGGCTCATTAGCATTTTTAATTTGTCATTTAGTATAGGTCCATTTACATTTTAGTTCTAGGTCCATTTCATTATATCATGTCATTTAGTTTAGGCCCATTTACATCATTTTGTGCCATTTTAGAAATTAAGTTCATGCATCATTAATTATTTGTTTAATATGTACTTAATATGTTTCTTGTGCTAACCCATTTTCTTGGTTTATTTTGTCCCATCATTTCATGCATTTAGTAATTAAATCATTGTTTTCAAAAATCGCATGTGCATGGAAATCCCGATAATAGGGAGTTCGAGGGGGTTTCGTAATTACGATGTTCTCAAAGGCTTTCTTAGGGTGAGGGGGCTTTATAGTTCACCTTTTCGGAATTTCGATTGGGCCTAGGAAGTTTCCAATAAAACAATTTCCACCCCATGTAATACCCGTTCCAAATTACTGTTCGTCTTAGTTCGTCCAGCATGCATCATTTAGTAGGAAATCATGGAAAATATAGTTTAAGCCTTACATAAGTTATGGATAGGATATAAATGGAATTAAATGAATTGTTAAAGAATTAGTAGTAAGGTTAGAAATTTAGACTGAAATTGTTAACAAATGACAGGGAATTTAAAAATTTCACTGCCAATGGAATAAAAGGAAATTGTCTGAAGAATAAAAATATACACTAAAAATTTTATTACACTGACTTAGGATATAGATGGAATTTTAGTGATTGTTGGAGGACAAAATAGGAACTAAGAACAAAATTTTCTTTTATGGACTTAACCATCTAGTGACAAGTGGCAAAGCCTTCGAAATCAATGGCTAAGATGAAAATAAATTTTGTCATCTTTTACCTAGTGAAATCCGGCCATGCATGAAGAAAAGCCTAGAAAATTCAACACAATTCCATGTTGTCTTCAACCTTGAGAAAAAGGAAGAACAAACTCCATTGATGAAAGCTTGGAAGCTTACTCCATAACACATAAGTCCTAAATCCTCCAAACAAGCCTACTAAAATTTCCTATCAAATTAAACCTCTTGATTAGCCCATCAACATTCCTAAATCAATTTCAATAAATTCAAGCTAAGTGAGGAGAAATTGCAATTGGAAAGTCTAGGGTTCTTGGTGGGATATTACAATTCAAAGGTAAGCATGCCTAAATTCAATGTTATATTGTAGTTTTTGGCATGTTAAACATGAATATAAGGTCAATTTAACTTGAAATCACTTGTACGAGTGTGAATTTAGAAAATTAGAAAAGTTATGGAGAATTTTTGAATTTAAGATTTTTAGGTCAAATTGAATTCATGGAACCTTAGGATTAAAATATGAAGTTCATGGAAGCTTACTAAACTAGGAATTGCCATCAAATTTCATTAGAAAAGAATATTTTAATTTTTCAATATTTATGCCGAAAATTACAAGGAAAATAGCATTTTTTCCAATTTGGAATTTAAATGAAAATGTAGTTGTTTTAAAGTAATTTTAATGTGAAAATGTTAAAGAAAAATGTTGGAAAAGAAAAATGTGGAAATTGGGTGAAATTGGAGCAAAGGCCGAAATTTTTAATGTGCCATAGCTATGGGAAATTTTCAACCTATAATGGTATAGATGAGAATTTTGGAGAAATTAGATTGGAAGAATATTAGTGAAAAATACTAATTAGGAGTTAGAATTCAAATTTAGTGCATGGCATGCATGGCATTACACTTAGTCTAAGTCTTAATTAAATTTAGCAATGGCTATAGAAACTAAATAAATTATGAAAATTAGGAGTACCTACACCATCAAAGGACAAGAAACTGGGTGAGGACGGTCAAGAATAGCGAGGACCTCACTGTGAGTGGATGACTAACTCAAAATTGCTTTTATATTTGATTTAATATTTTTAGATTTAATGACTCTGTTTACTTGGATTTCTCAAATTAAAGTATTGATGAACGGTTTATGAGATTTTATAAAATCCTACTGTGTTAAGACGAAATTATTTCTTAATTTATGGATTGAGAAAGAAACTTGTGTTTTTGAAAAGTGTGATGTTAATATTTTGTGCGATGAAATGATACTGTGGAAAGGCCATCTGGGTCGTAAGTTGTTACTCGTGGCAGCCCCACGAGGGGAATTTATTGTTACTACAGTAACTAAGTAGCCTGCGGATCGCCTTTTTGAGGGGCGCGGGTGCTTATGGTTTAGCCTTGGATCGGAGGCGCGAAGGGAAACCGACAAAGCATTCGAGAGTTCATTCTGCGGCACTGCCGGGCAGGATGGAACTCAGTTACCCAGTGTCGACCTTGGGCCAAGGCGACAGCTTGGGTAGAGAAATTGACGGACAGTATCTTTGACCCATGGGCCTATTTTCTGGAAAACTCTTTTCCTAATGGTTCTTTTATATTACTTTGAATATTTGAATTATGAAAGTATCTGAATTTATTTTTGTGAACTTCAATACTTCTATAAATATTTTATCGGTTATCCACTCACTAAGTAACCTAGTTACTCACCCTCGTTTTCATAAAACTTATTTTTCCAGGTTGTAACTAATTGACCGAGCTGCTAGGGTACGTTGTGGTGGGAAGGTAGTTGGCACTTTGCACCAATTTGACCAGAGGTGAAAAAGTCAACTTATGTACTATTTCTCAAAAATTCGTGTAGGGTCCACCGAGTAAGTAAATATCGGTTTAAATAGCTATTTCACGACTTTAGTGTGTCTAAAATATTTTTAAACTGTTACCGTATTTTTCTGAATCCTGTAGCTTAGTTTAAAAATTCACAGAAAAATATGTCGAGTAACCAATGGCATTTTCGTAAATTTCTTGAAGTTTTGGTGTCTTGTGTTTACATGAATTTTTACGTCACGACAGTCTGACATTTAAACTGTTTTGACTTGTCTACATGTTAACTAAATGTTTTAATTATTGAACTGGATGAAAACTGTATGAGGGAAAAATGTGTAAAATGACCGTTTTAGCCTTGCGACCCTTGGAGTGTACTTTAACCTAATAGAATGCATTTCAAGAGTTGCGGCGATTGTTACGTGCTCGATCATGGTGTCGGGGCGTGACACCCCAATTTCAAAAATACAAAAAAAATGATTTTTTTCATATTTTATTTCAAAAATGACATTAGCATACCATGTTCATAATTTTCTCCAAATTTTCAAAAGTTTTTTCTACAAATTTTAGTTTCTTTTTAGGAAAAACCCAAAAAAATGTTTTCTTTCAAAATTCCCCTTATCAGCAAAAGGAATTTCAATTCCGACATAATTTTAAAAAAAAATCTAAAAATGGTTTTTAAGAAAATCTCAAACTTAATCAATAGTTGAGGTTTTCTTACAAAATCAAACTTTGGTTAATTTCTTTAATCAAGGTTTTAAAAATGAGAACCAAAAATGAAAGGAATTTAATTATTCCAACATTATCTTCAAAAACCAAAAAATATTTTGAAAGATTTCAATTAGACCTTTACATTGGAGTCTTTCTAATTAAACCCTTTTTTTTAAATCTTGCCTTTAATCAAAAACCGTCTGTCAATAAAAGAAATTTAATAATTCCGACATTAATTTCAAAAAATCCAAAAATATTTTTTTTTTAAGATTTCAATTCAGTCATTAACAATTGAAGTCTTTCCAAATTCAATCCAATTTTATTTAAAACTCAAATTTTTCTTTAACAAATTATGAATTTTCAATCTTTGATTTTAAAGCTTGTTTTTGGAAAGTTCTCAATTCGGTTATTCAATGTTGAGACCTTTTTATTTATCTTTTTTTTTTCTTTTACGGATCTCATTAAATTGAATTTTCTTAAAGGGTGAACTAACCTATATAAAAAGGAGTTCCACTCCGACATTTGTAGATTCTTTATTTTAGTTTATTTTATTTTATTTTAGTTTAAAAGAAACTTTTTTTTGTTATTAACCCTAAAACGAATTTTCACAAGGCTTTATGGTACCGATTTCCGGGCGCTTCGGGGGTGCTAATCCTTCCTCGAGCGTAACCGACTCTCGAACCCAAAACTTATTTTCGTGGACCAACATTTGTTTAACCTAAGGTAATCTTTCTAGATTATGTTAGGTCAAACGGAGTCAAAACAGATGGCTAACCTAACTAAATCAAATGGTTAGTGGCAACTCATTTTCTTGTTTTCAAAATCCTTTTATTTCTTTTAAAATCCCCGTCGGACGGCTTTTAAGACGTTTCGACAGAAGCCTTTCAAGCTCAAATAGGAACAAGTTGTTTCAAGAACAGAGCAAAAACACAAAGAATACTAATGAAAGTAATTTACAAATCCATCAATAACTAATTCATAAAATAACCCAGCGTATATATTAGACTTATAAAACAATTTCAAACTCGCTTATAGATCTATCTAGCAAGTGAGGACTTTAATAGCGGAAAATATAAGAAAAATGGAAAAGAATAAAAGGCTTTTATTAAACTAAAACAAACCTGTTACAGATGGGGAAATGCCGTAAGAGAAATAATGAAAGATATGAGGTGTGGTCCTTTGCAGATCTACTTCTGGCAGGAGGTGTCGTCCTTTTGGGGTTTGTACAAGTGAGAAGAAGGAATGAGAAAGTTGTAAGAAAGGGGAAAAGGATTTAAGGTTAGAACAAGGACATCGTGAGAGAAGAAGACTCTAGGAATTTGGGACTTAAGGTTTTATGTTTCTAAAAAGGGATTTGTTTATTTTTACAAGTGAGAAACCTATAAGAAAGGGGAAAGGAGACAAGCGAGGCAATGAGGGACCAGGAACGGCGCATGATGGGGAAAGAGGGTCGAGTTGGTAGGAGATGCGGAAGGGGACTTAAGGTCATAACAGGGACATCGTGAGAGAAGAAGGCTTTTGGAATTTGGGAATTTAGGACTTAAGGTTTTAAGTTTTCAGAAAGGGATTTTGTTTACTATTATGTTTGAAGCAACACCGACAGATTCTAAAGGCCCTCTACAAACAGAACATCCGTCGGGCTCTTTTTTAATTAAAAAAATCTACTTTTATTTTCTTAATTTTATCCAAGAATCTTATCGACAGAATTTTGTTGGTACAAATATGTTAGAAACTTTCCGACAACACCACCGATTGAAATTCTGTTGGTCATTTAGTCGCCATCCTAATTTATTGGCGCCAATAAATTACCGACTATATTTCTGTCGGAAAATCTGTCGGTACTTGTATATTTTCAATCTCTTCTACCTTTGTCAGTAGTCTGTCGGTAATCCGTCGATAAAAGAAGAATTACCTACAGAATTTTTTCAGTCGGAAATTTTCTGTCGCTATTGAGCTGTTCCCTTGTAGTGTATTGCGTTCGAGTACGATAAAAACTAATCAAATTCGGATTTGGATACCTCAAAATTAACAGATACTCTACCCGTTGCCATTCCTACTTAGACCCAAATGGATTAGATTTTAAATATAAATTTCAAAGCTCAAATTTAGTCTAACCCGAAATCGATACATGCATGTATATCTATCTATACCTACATTGAAAGTTATCATTTCAATTGAAACAATTGGGGTGGCTAAGTTACCCCAATTGATTTTCTCTTTTTTTGAAAAAAAATTTTCTATTTTCTTTTCTTTTCAATTCTTTTTCTTCCTCTTTTTTTTTGTTTTTTTTAACTGTTTCCTTTATTTTTGCTCTAGGAGTAGGTTATATCTATCTCTATACTAATTATGAAAGTTATTCCCCTCTAGTAAGAGATTGCAATTTTAAATTGATATAAATTGTTACCAAATGTCCCATAATTGGATGGCAATTTAGTGATTTATGGTTAAATGGGTGGGTATTTATGTGTTATTGATTTAGCCTTTTTTTTCTTTTTTCAATTCTTTTTCTTTTCCCTTTTTATAGCATATATATAGGATAAGTTGAATTTTTTTTGTTTTTTCAATTTGTTTTTCATAAATACATATTTTTTATTTCTTAATTTATTGAAAGAATTTGAGAAATTTATTTAGATGAAAGTTATCCCCCTCTACTAATAGCATGAGATTGTAATTTTAAGTTGATAATTTATTACCGAGTGTCCCATAATTCGGTGGTAATTTAGTGATTTATGGTTAAATGGGTGGGTATTTATTTAGTATTGCTTCAACCTTTTTTTTCTTTTTCAATTCTTTTTCTTTTTTTCTTTTTTTCTTTTTTTCTTTTTTTCTTTTTTTCTTTTTTTTTGTCACAAATACATATTTTTAATTTCTTAATTTATTGAAAGAATTTGACAAATTTCATACCTAATTGCATGTATCTATTAATTTGGATTTATATGATTATTACAAAAACATTTGGTGATAATATATATACAAAGTCGGGTTAAGGGTTAATTTGATGAATTAAGGTGTTTTTATTTTTATTTAGAGGTAATTTGAAAGGTAATGATGAATTTCAATATTGATTTTGATGTCACGCCCCGACCCACCCGGGTCGGCCACGTGGCAACCGCCGCGCTGCCTCGAAGTACGTGCCGGCCGGTCACGCACCAGAAGCACCGCAAGCATTGAAATGGGTATCATCGCTGCAAAACAAAACCAAAATTTTAATTAGAAATCATTTAATAAAATATTTTAATTTATAAACAATGTCAGTGGACTAATTTAAAAGAATACCTACACAGCGGAAACCACTAAACCTAAGCCACCGACGTCTCCTAGTGAGCCTCACTTTTATCGCTGACTCCGTATGCCAATCTGCATCCATCCACATTGGATACAGGTGAGTGACAGAGGTTCTAAGAATCTCCATCTGGGTTAGGGCAGATAAGGGGAATCCAAAATAAGGTAAAATAAAATAATAATAAAATAAATATTTTTCTTTTAAAAACTCTTTTCTAGTTCTCTTGCTGAGAACCTTCTTTTAAAAACACTTTAAATAAATAAATAAATATATATGTATATATAAAATGGGCTGGCATCTCTATCATACTGGAGGTGCGACCCGCCGGTCGTCTTATGCCTCACTGCACCGAGGGCTATCTCTTTTCTCATTTATAATATTTTTCTCTTTTCTATCTCTCTAGCCCTTTCCCTCGGTGGTGCCTCGCTGTGGTGGAACACAGCGAACTGGAGCTCTGGCGAGTTTCCCTACGCGCCTCTCCCAACCAGGCTCGACTCACCGTGCCCCTCGATAGGCGGTCCACGGCTGAGTATCATGCATGCTCTCAAACTCGGTCCACGCTCCCGCAATTGGAGCCCCGAGGAACCCTCTCAATCGCTCATCTCCCAAGGGCATCGTACCCTCAATAACCATAACAATAATATTTCAAATATATATATATATAAGTCATACGTATTTAAAATATATAAAAATACACACACAAAAGTATTTATATTTTCCTTTGAAAACATCCCACTCTCTATGTGGGTATATCGCATACAGTTGTGTGTGTGTGAATTTCCCGTATCCCAATTCCTTTGAAAAACATTTATATTTTAAAAACCATTTTTAAAACCCTTTTCCCCAGTGGCTAGACAGAGAAGTCTAAGTCACTCACAGTAGTGGGAGAATCGTATACTCCCAAGCGCTCCATGTAGCTCAACCTCCGGAGCATCGCCGCATTCGATTCACCCGGAGCCCTAGTACACGGAAATACGTTAGCATTCATAATTACAATTTATGAATGCACCTATGAGGCTCTAATATGACCTATGACGATGTTTGGAAGTGATTCGGGGCTTAGAAAAGTGTCCAGGAGGTTCCGAGGTAAAAATCAGACACTTGGTGAAAAATTACGAAAATACCCCTGGGGGTCCATGGGCCACTCGGGCTGGGCCCGACACTTAGAAAAGTGTCCGGGAGGTTTCGGGGCTATAATCGGACTCTCGGCGAAAAATTACCAAAATGCCCCTGGGGGCCCGTGGGCCCCACACCCAGACTAGGCTGGGCCCCACACGGGTTGGGCCAAATTCTACTCGAAATCGGGCTCAAAAAGCCCTCCTATGAGATATTTATACATTATAATGATATAATATATAAATATCTAAGATATAATAATATTATATATAAATATCTAAAATATATTAATATAATATATATAAATATCTTTTAATATAATAATAATATATTGAAAATATCTAAACAGGGACTCGATCGGCCAGTTCTTCGGCCGGTCTCTTCCCCGGTTTTCGCACTCGTTTCTCCTCCTTTCGACGTACAAACTTAGAGAGGCGATCCTCATGGCATCCACAACGGATATGACGAGGCAGAAACGAGAAACACCGGTCCAATTTTCCCGTAGACTGAGATTTAGCCCAAATTGACTAAATCTCCGATTTACTCACACCCGGTGCACAAAAATGCGTAAAAACGGAATGGGACGTAGAATAAGGTGAATACTATAACCCACTAAAAACTCACCTTATTCCACCGGCCCGAAATCCATTTATTTGAGTTTAAAGGTTTAATCTGGTTAAAAGCTGAAAACTTGGATCTAGGCTAAACCGATGCATGGATGTGCGTGCAAACTTAACATAAGGTAGATCGAGGTGAGAAGAACAACATACTGGAAACTCACCTTGATCTGATAGCCGGGCATGTCCCACTTTGCCAATTGTCCAAAATGCCTCCGGTCGGCTCCAGAGAGAAAAGAAGAAAAAGAAAGAAAAAGAAAAAGAAAAAATGAAAGAAAAAGGATCGACCTCCCCTATTTATAGGGGAGCCCGACGCCGGGTCCACTCGGGCCCCGGGTCAAACTTTTTCCCCTTTTTCAACTTTCTTCCATTTTTACCCGTTGGCTAAATCCTTTGATTTCTTGTGCCAATGGGGCCCATAATAAATTTCTAGGGACTTATTTGGAGGTCTTTTTGGCATTTACTAATTTCCATGCACGGTCACCAATCTTATCTTCCAACTACGTCTTGTCTTAAGCCTATCTTCTCTTCAAACTTGACACAGCCGAACCGACATATTGTTTAGTTGATACGCTGTCTTATACTATGCCGTTTGTACGAAAAGTCGTGCTAGGTCTGGGTGTGTCAACTCTCCCCTCCTTCAAAAATTTCGTCCTCGAAATTAAACAAGGTAGCTTGGGGAGATTGGGCTTCCATTTGGAGCCCTCCTTTCGTTTTCGAATAGTGTTAGCATCACTATTCACCACTGAAGTTCACCACGCTTCCGCTGCGCACTCTGATCATTCTCTCCCTCAAGAGTGGTTTCATCACTCTTTCACTCTTGAGTTTGAACCTCATATTTTCCTTAACATAGCCTACCCTTACCTATTTATGGGTTAGGCTTTCTTCACTCCATTTGTGTTTACTCGATCTTCTCGCTTTGTTCTTGTCTCATCCTCAAAGTCTCTCTTGACGAGACTATCATTTTGTTACCTTTGAGGTTCCACACTTCTTACTCTTCTTAGGAGTTCCTTCTCCTTTCTCATTTCCATTGCCTCTCGCTTCGAGGCCATCTTTTAACGCGTATCTTGTCGTTTCGTGGTCTTGTACTCATCTTTGTAACCAAGTTATCGGGAAAGACCTTAGCTTAACTCCCTCGCCTCCACGACGAGGATGCGGTGAGTTAAATGTCTTTCCCCCTACCTTGGTCTTGTTTCTTCATTTTGCCTCTGACTTCATTCTTTCTCTTTATGGAGTATGAGTCGAGCTCTTGTATACACTGGCCCACACTTGGCCACATCATATCAGAGGAATCAGAGATCATGCCCTCTCGGCTCTCACAATCTGACCCACTCTCTGACCGCCCATCACAATCACAAATAGGGCCCATGGCCCATCATATCACATACAGGGCCCATGGCCCATCACATCTCATCTCTCATCCTCTCTGGGATGGAGAACTGTGGGTGGTCTCATGCACACCCCAATCACACATTGGGTCGGTCCTCTAAAGTGGTCATCACAGAGATCCTCAAGATCTCGATCTTTGATCCTTTCTCAAATAGGGACGCCTCACATGGCTCCCAAATCATTCACATTTGAGCCTCGACCTCATACCCATTCATATCATTCCTCTAGCCTCTTAGGCTCTCTCTCTCATCTATCACTCCCTTGGAGTGTTCATTTCAGGAGGTGTCGCACGTTTCTCTTCCTTTCGATTTCTTTCTCTCACATTAGCTTCCTTGCTAATGATCAATCTCTTTCCCCTTTTTCCCGTCAATAATATTTTCTGGGTTCTCCATGTCCCCATCTCTTTAACCTTCCTTTTCTTTTCCATCCATCCACATCCATAGTGGGATCCACATTTCTCTTGCCTTCTCATCAACGTGGAGGAGCGTAATTCACACTTGTCACCTTCATGCGGCATCTTTAGTAGCTTCTTCCTCTTTCGAAGTTTCGTCTCTTTTCTCTTAACTTGATCTTTTCTCCAGTCTATTGCCATTTCTAGGCATCGTTACGGCTTTCACAATCTCCATACCCATTCCATTAGGGCCATTTTCACATCTTTTTTTTTTTACTTCTTCATATTCCTTAGCCTTGATTTACGTGATCCTTCACGTCTTATCCCATATTCCCTTTACCTTGACTTCATCTTTTCCCTCTTTGCTCTCTTCTCTGACCTTCTTTATCATTCTCATTCTTATTCTGCTTTTCTTCTAACACCTCTGATCCTTTTAGGTGTTAGAACTTCCTTTCTGTTTTTCATACTGGCTGTGCTCATAGAAGTTTATGAGCTTGATCGATTCCTTTCCTTATTCCCGTACTCCTTCCCTTGAGTACTCGGGGTTTTCTTTTACTTCCTTTTCTGTGTCGGTTCCCTTATCTCATGCCTTTCACGTATGGGTTTTCTTTACCTTAGCCATCTTCGGCTCTTAATCCGTTGATATCTCTTCTTTGTCTTTCGATGTCATCATTCATTTATCGTGGGCAACACCTTTCCCTATTTTCCATTGCTTTACAATCTTACCCACGCCAAGCTAACTCCACCTTAGCTTGGTTTGAACTTCATTTCCCACATCCTTTCTTCACTTATCATTCTTCGGGGAGTTCATCCTCAAAGTTAGCTTACTCCCTCCTTCTAAAAGATTTAACTTATCCTTCGTATCCATTAACCTTATACTCTTAATTCCTTCTATTCCACTCTTTTGCCATGATTTCACCTTTTTGTCTTCTCCAGTTTCAATCATCATCTATTCATCCTTGTTTTGTCCTCACTCCTTTCTTCGACTTTTACCTAGGTCGATCCATTTTCCTCCTTCTTTGGGTTTGATTATCCTTAAAGCTTCCATCATCATCATTATCCTCATTATCCTCCTCGTTTCACTTTTGTTTACTTTACCCTCATCTCATATCCTTACATATCCTTACTTCTTTATTTCTCTCTTCTTCTCTTTCATCCATTCACATTCTTAATCCTCTGTCATCTTCTTCCCAAAATCAAATAGTCAGGGGTTTCTTCTTCCTTTCACCAATTTATATCCTTTACCCCGTTTTTCTCTTTCTTGGTTCTGGCCTCCGATAATCCTTGTTTACTCATTTCTTTCCTTGATTTATTCATTCTAGGATGTAGTGCCTTGGCTTGACTCGAGTTCGGGGTCCATTATGCTCAACTCTCTTTAACTAACATCCGTTTCTAAGTCTTTTATTCACTTTCTTTTACTAGATTTTTCTTAGTCCTCTTTCTATGCTTCTTTTAATCCCCTTTTTTTTTTGCTCTTCTTTAATCTATCTCTAAGTTACCTATCTAGGTTTTTGTCTCTAACCCTAATTTCCTAGTCTTATTCATTTACTAATCCTGGTCAGCCATTTGGAGTTATTAACCTATGGTTCATTATGACATTATTGCTAATTAAAGTTATAGTTTTCTAGTGATGTGTCATACTTTTCTTATTTTAAGGCTCTATTCCTAATTAACCAAAACTAAGTCTCTTTTTTTTTTTCTAAGCTTTTATTCCCTTTTATTAGCCTAAGATCCTCTTTTACCTAGGGTTTTTTATGCTTTCTCTCTTCATTAAGAAAGCCTCCGCACTACATCACGACATTTCTTAATCCTTTATTTAAGGGTTCGTTTTCTTCTCCTTTCCTCTTCTTCTTTATCACCAGTTCCCTTTGGTGATGTCTTCACAATATTGGGGAAATTCTCTTCGTACCGTCCATTAGCGCATACGCAGGCATTCCCATCAATACCGTGCATCACACTCTTCATTCGCTTGCTTTCTTCCCATTCACTTTGTTCAAAATCATTTCTTATTATCCTTTGGAGGTCTCCTCCTCCTTACTTTCTTTATTCCACTTCCTCCATCTTCATTTCCTTTCTCTTTTATTCGTTATCCTTCTCATCATTGGTATCCAATGGTCGAACAAGTAGTAGCAGATGTACTACTCGTTGACCACCTGGATGTGATCTCTTTTCATTCTCTCCTCATTCTCCATCTTGTCATTATTGTCTTATTCCTTCTCATCGTTTCCCGAAAATGACTTCTCTCTTGTTCTCTTTCCTTACTCTTCCTTTTTGTCATCCTTGAATCCTTTGAGGTTTTCTCTTATCCATCCTTTTCTTATCCTCAAATGGTTCTCCATATCTTATATCTCGTGATCTTGGGCTCACTTGTTCTCTCCCAATTTCCTTGGATGGTTCTCCTCGATTGACTTCAGACGAATTCTCTTTCGTCCACCTATGCCTCCTTTTCTTTCATCACTTACACACCACTGTATAAGAATAAATGAAGTTAGCTAGCCCTTGCTGCCACTTCTCTCACATCATGCTCACTCCTCGGAGCATCATCCAGGCAATCTGTGGGCTTATCCCACCAGACTTGCCAACCGGTGAACTCTTCAATAGTCGCTTCACTTCATCTCCATTTGATACTTGTGAAGTCCTCCTCAATCCTTCTTCTGGTTGCTCGGATGCTTCATTTTACGTCATGAGGTTTTTTTTTTTTTTTTTTTTGGTCAACCACATCTTCCGTGATTAACTCCTTCGATTTCTTTCATTCTAACCGAACTCTCTCTCCTAGGCTACACACCAATGGTGTAGAAAACAAGAGAAGTAAGGTTAACGTTCACGCACGTTATGCCCATCTTGGCCCCTTGCCTCTTTCTAGCCGTTTCATTTCCTCCCAAGTCTTACACATCACTAGTGTAAAGAATTGGGGCAACGCATCTAATTTACGCTTGACACTCGCTGTTTTACTAGCAAGTCTCAATGTTCACAACTTCAAAATCGAACATTGAAGGTTGTGGGCATCGAACCAGTTTCCACTGGTAAGCCTCTAACTAGGCTTCGTCGAAAAACTGGACGAGACATCATCTATCTCATCATCTCAAGGGAAACACCATCCCTTGCATAGATTGGCTGTCGGGTAGAAGGAATATCGAAGTTGAAAATTTGAGTTTGGGGACTTTCTTAGAAAGCGTGCCTTGCTTGCACGAATCTCGAGGAAGAAGGTGGTCGCGATGTCTTCATACTTAAGACCACACTCGAGAACACTATTTGGTGGCTTGCTGCTAAAGAAGGCATTCTAAGAGTAGGCTCGATCATTTATGACGCTTTCGAGTAGCTATATACTCGAACTCTTGAGTTCTAAACCTATTTAATCCACTGGCTTCAAAAATATTTGAAAACATCTTGAAGATACTTTGTAGCTGAAAATACTTTGAAAATACTATATAGTTTTTGAAAATAAACAGAATCTTTTAAATGCTCTGATACCAATCAAATTGTCACGCCCCGACCCACCCGGGTCGGCCACGTGGCAACCGCCGCGCTGCCTCGAAGTACGTGCCGGCCGGTCACGCACCAGAAGCACCGCAAGGCATTGAAATGGGTATCATCGCTGCAAAACAAAACCAAAATTTTAATTAGAAATCATTTAATAAAATATTTTAATTTATAAACAATGTCAGTGGACTAATTTAAAAGAATACCTACACAGCGGAAACCACTAAACCTAAGCCACCGACGTCTCCTAGTGAGCCTCACTTTTATCGCTGACTCCGTATGCCAATCTGCATCCATCCACATTGGATACAGGTGAGTGACAGAGGTTCTAAGAATCTTCATCTGGGTTAGGGCAGATAAGGGGAATCCAAAATAAGGTAAAATAAAATAATAATAAAATAAATATTTTTCTTTTAAAAACTCTTTTCTAGTTCTCTTGCTGAGAACCTTCTTTTAAAAACACTTTAAATAAATAAATAAATATATATGTATATATAAAATGGGCTGGCATCTCTATCATACTGGAGGTGCGACCCGCCGGTCGTCTTATGCCTCACTGCACCGAGGGCTATCTCTTTTCTCATTTATAATATTTTTCTCTTTTCTATCTCTCTAGCCCTTTCCCTCGGTGGTGCCTCGCTGTGGTGGAACACAGCGAACTGGAGCTCTGGCGAGTTTCCCTACGCGCCTCTCCCAACCAGGCTCGACTCACCGTGCCCCTCGATAGGCGGTCCACGGCTGAGTATCATGCATGCTCTCAAACTCGGTCCACGCTCCCGCAATTGGAGCCCCGAGGAACCCTCTCAATCGCTCATCTCCCAAGGGCATCGTACCCTCAATAACCATAACAATAATATTTCAAATATATATATATAAGTCATACGTATTTAAAATATATAAAAATACACACACAAAAGTATTTATATTTTCCTTTGAAAATATCCCACTCTCTATGTGGGTATATCGCAGACAGTTGTGTGTGTGTGAATTTCCCGTATCCCAATTCCTTTGAAAAACATTTATATTTTAAAAACCATTTTTAAAACCCTTTTCCCCAGTGGCTAGACAGAGAAGTCTAAGTCACTCACAGTAGTGGGAGAATCGTATACTCCCAAGCGCTCCATGTAGCTCAACCTCCGGAGCATCGCCGCATTCGATTCACCCGGAGCCCTAGTACACGGAAATACGTTAGCATTCATAATTACAATTTATGAATGCACCTATGAGGCTCTAATATGACCTATGACGATGTTTGGAAGTGATTCGGGGCTTAGAAAAGTGTCCAGGAGGTTCCGAGGTAAAAATCAGACACTTGGTGAAAAATTACGAAAATACCCCTGGGGGTCCATGGGCCACTCGGGCTGGGCCCGACACTTAGAAAAGTGTCCGGGAGGTTTCGGGGCTATAATCGGACTCTCGGCGAAAAATTACCAAAATGCCCCTGGGGGCCCGTGGGCCCCACACCCAGACTAGGCTGGGCCCCACATGGGTTGGGCCAAATTCTACTCGAAATCGGGCTCAAAAAGCCCTCCTATGAGATATTTATACATTATAATGATATAATATATAAATATCTAAGATATAATAATATTATATATAAATATCTAAAATATATTAATATAATATATATAAATATCTTTTAATATAATAATAATATATTGAAAATATCTAAACAGGGACTCGATCGGCCAGTTCTTCGGCCGGTCTCTTCCCCGGTTTTCGCACTCGTTTCTCCTCCTTTCGACGTACAAACTTAGAGAGGCGATCCTCATGGCATCCACAACGGATATGACGAGGCAGAAACGAGAAACACCGGTCCAATTTTCCCGTAGACTGAGATTTAGTCCAAATTGACTAAATCTCCGATTTACTCACACCCGGTGCACAAAAATGCGTAAAAACGGAATGGGACGTAGAATAAGGTGAATACTATAACCCACTAAAAACTCACCTTATTCCACCGGCCCGAAATCTATTTATTTGAGTTTAAAGGTTTAATCTGGTTAAAAGCTGAAAACTTGGATCTAGGCTAAACCGATGCATGGATGTGCGTGCAAACTTAACATAAGGTAGATCGAGGTGAGAAGAACAACATACTGGAAACTCACCTTGATCTGATAGCCGGGCATGTCCCACTTTGCCAATTGTCCAAAATGCCTCCGGTCGGCTCCAGAGAGAAAAGAAGAAAAAGAAAGAAAAAGAAAAAGAAAAAATGAAAGAAAAAGGTTCGGCCTCCCCTATTTATAGGGGAGCCCGACGCCGGGTCCACTCGGGCCCCGGGTCAAACTTTTTCCCCTTTTTCAACTTTCTTCCATTTTTACCCGTTGGCTAAATCCTTTGATTTCTTGTGCCAATGGGGCCCATAATAAATTTCTAGGGACTTATTTGGAGGTCTTTTTGGCATTTACTAATTTCCATGCACGGTCACCAATCTTATCTTCCAACTACGTCTTGTCTTAAGCCTATCTTCTCTTCAAACTTGACACAGCCGGACCGACATATTGTTTAGTTGATACGCTGTCTTATACTATGCCGTTTGTACGAAAAGTCGTGCTAGGTCCGGGTGTGTCATTTGAGGTAACTTTGATGAAAGTTATTATTCAAATACTATTAAGGTGATTATTAATTTTAAGATTTGATTTGGGATTAGTTTGGTGAATTAAAGTGGTTATTTTGTATTTGATTATTAAAGAAAAGATTAATTATATATAACTAATTTTTATATAATTATTACATAACAGCGCTATTTGAATTCAACCTTTTTTAAGAATATAATGAAATCTCATTATTTTAGATAAATTCCACATAACCAAAAACATCGGTTAAAAAATCATTAGATTAACATACAATTTGACTAAACCCAAACCATACATGAGTGAGATTTAAACATAAGATCTCAAGTCTCTAGAATAATGCGTCTATACCACTTAGAACCCGGTTGATATGATGGAAAGTTAAAACTTTCCACGGATTTTAAAATGTTGAAGAAATTTTCTCTGATTTAGTATATTTTAAAAGTAGAAAAAATTCTAGTTCCTTAGAATCACTCTTCCTAATATTAGGAAAAGTGATTTTAGGAAAGAAGGATGGGAAAGCGGATTTCTTGATGTAAGAAAAAGTACTCTCCCTAAAAAAGTACCAAACAGACCGTTAAGCTAAAATAAAAAAGCTATATATATAGTTAAGCTAAAATTAAGACCACTTAAGCTAAATTTTGGATGCCTTATACTTAAATTTTTGACAATTATAATTATAATAATAACAATAATAATGGTGATGAGTTAAAATTTTTTTAATTTATTAGATAATTGAAGTATCAATAATTAAAAACATAAAGGCTTATATGTTAAAAAAAAAAGAAAAAAGAAAAAATTCAGTAAATTTATTTTAAAAAATCAATTAAGCCATTTATTTTTTACTACAATCAAATAGATCCTTAAATTTTTATTAATACTCAATTAGGCCTCGACCTGGATATAATTAAAATTCATAAGATATTATGTTAAACTTCAATTAACATCTAATTAAACTTTCAATATGATAAAAATTCTTTAAATTTACTGCTTTAATTTTATATATTGTAAGATGTTTATTATTAAAAATGTCAAATTATATATCATTGGCACTAATTTGAGATGTAACTTTTTTATTGTTACTTTTTTTTTTTAATTTAATACTTAAAAACATCTTAAAATTTTAAATATGTCTTAAAATTTTTAGTTTTAATTTAAAATAAAAAGATAACCCGGGGCAAAGCCGGGCAGTTTCTCGCGTGCATCTTAAATCTAGCCTTCCAATTGAAATGACCAAGTTCGACTGGTATCATCTGCTTGAAGGTCAATTTTGAGTTCTCCCATGATTTTGTTGAACGCCATTAACAACTCAGAATTTTAATTTGTAATGATCAAGAATTGCAGGAAAAGGTTGACTTGACACAATAGATTTTAGTTTTGTTATTTGAAAAATTACAAAGCTGTATTTTTCATTTTTGTAAATAAAATCATAAAGCTAGCTAGTTCCAATTGAAGAATTCATTTCTTTTTCCTTTTTATATAAACTAACTGAAAAATAATACTCCGTCGAGGATAAGATAACAAAAAACTTCCACTCTCTCCTCTCCCACACAAAAACATTCTTCCGTTCTCCTCTCGATGGCTTCGATCTCTTACTCTTCTTCCTTTTCCTTTCTTTCCCCTTCCAGTTCACCCAATCCAAATAAACCCTTTCCTTTCCCTTCAAAACTCCCTAACCCCAACCCATTTCCCTCCTTTCGGAGCTCCAGACTCCGAGCCGCCAACTCCGCCGCAGTCCAAGATGAACATTCAATGAGCATCGATAATCTCCAGCAGTTCTTCGATCTTAATTTGGGCAAATGGACCGGTTCTTTCCACGTAGTTTTATTTACTTCTTAATCAATTTTAAATTATCAAATTTTCAGTAGTTATTACTATGATCTTGCTTTAGAGGACAAAGATTTTTTAATTTTGCAGCAATTTGATGGCAATGGAAATCTATCGCAAAAGATAAATACAAAGCTTTCAGCGAGTACGTATGGTGAAGGTGAACTGATCAGTCTTATTCAGACGTAAGCTTTTGTTTTTCTGTATATTGTAATGATTTTCTATAGCTAGTCGATTCTTATGGTTTTTACGTTTCTCTCTTTCAAGTTGCTTGATAAAGTTGTAATTTTTTTAGGTTATATATAGAGCAGCCTCAGTCAAGTACTTCAATTTCTGGACTTGACGAGGAGCCTGAATGGGCAGAATACAAAGTAAAAGAAACAAACATGTTCACTGTGGACAAGTATCAACAGGTGAGCTCTTCCAATCATTTGAGGATTTGATATCCATCTACTTTCAATGTACTTTATTTATAATACTATATGTAATTATAGCTTAGCATTTAGAGTTTGTTATTTTCTCTAAGATTATCCATTATGTTTAGTCTGCAGATTGGCTTTTTCCCCAAAGAGAAGGCTTTTTCATTAAGGTACCAAACTGCTGGCATGTTGGAGACTGTGTTAAGGCAAGGGGTGTTGGGGGAAGATGATACCGGAGAGGAATCACCAAAGTAAGTGGTTTCTTTCTTAGTAGGCATTCCTTTTATGATTGAATAAATTTACGAACATTGACTTTGATGCCGATGATTCAAAACCATTTGTGGTTTTGTGCTCTTTTTTTGTTTGTTTTGATGAATGAATCTTGTCCGAGGTGCCAGTATGCTCACAAACCAACTCTAATGTTTAATGGATCATTCATGGTTACGGTAAGATAGACCCTGTTTTCAAGAAAGTTTCTACTAACCTTAGGAAGGCATCTTGCAATTTGCAAATGTGTTACATTCTCAAAAGTTGATTTTGGATTTTTTTACCGGCTTAGATTATTTGGGCTTTCGGCAGCCGTACGTCCTTAATTTCTTTCTATATAATTGTCAGGGCCTTATCTCTGCTAGGGTTGCTACATGCTAGTCCACCTATTTTTCTTAGTATTTCGGGTAATGGCTCGCACATACCTCTAGTGGTGGAGAAGGTTGATTGGCAATTTCCTCTTGTTTGATTTCAGATGATTAGATCTAAATCGTTTTACTAGCAGTTCAAACTGGAATATCAGTCTGTTTGTTGTTTAGGAAAATATTTAAAGTGATATTCTTGAGTATCATATTTTTATAAGCCAGTGCATCTCTGGACAATGTTTATTAGCTAATAGTAAATTATTTATGCCAAACTCACGCAATTTTGAAAATGATGAGTGTGCTTGCCGGACAAAATTGTCACAAAATGGTTGCCTTTTGACAGTTATCTTCCTCTATCTCCTGACCAGCATATGTACTTGGGTGCATTCAATTAAAAGAACTAACTTTTCATTTTTTACTTTACAGAAATCTTAAGCTTCCTTCTCGTCGGCCTTCCCTTGTTTGTGAGAATTGCCTATATTCACGAGAGAAGGATAGACGAGCAAGAGCCTTTCACATCATGGACCCAAAAGGCTTTGTAGATATGCTTCTCATCTTCCTTGAGGATAGAGGTGATGGGCTGCTTTTTCATCCATCACTAGGCAATATGATGGTAATTGATCTTCAACCACTTTGTTTGAACTGACAATAAATCAAACTTCTTTTTAGAATATCGCTGTATATAAAAGTATATTTTTCATTTTTCTGGTTGTAGGATGGCGAGGACCGGATTTTACAATTTCTTGGCAAGTGGGAAGGTCATTCTGTAACAAAGCGCAGTGGTGTTTATGGATCCACAATTGCGGAAGCTGATACAGTTGCTTTACTTGAAATGGATGACAAGAATAAGCTAATACTGGTATGCATCTGACTGTCTGTTCTTCAAATGCTTAAAACCATATTCAAATTTTTATAGTCACAGAATGGAGTGGAAATTGATTTGTATGAGCCGCTTGACTGCATATATGATGACACAAGGGGGTTGTTTCCATGAAAGTTAGCTATGGCATCTTATTCTATCACCCTGTAATGGTTCTGTATTCACTTTAATGACTTTTAAATAAGGGATCAATCTCTGCTTTCAGTTTTTGTTGTTTCTTGGGTTTGGGATTCTTAATGCCACTTCAAGACCAAACTCTATGGGTTGATAATTGATTAATGTATAGTGTACTGCCTTTTTATGTGTTGATACTTGTTACGGTTGGTTTTGTCATTATCAGACCTTTGTCATTTCTTTTTCTTTTTTCTTTTCTCCTCGTTTCCATATGCACAACCAGGATGTTTCTAGCATGGGTGGTGAACGTGATGTAAGGACTAATGTGCATTGGACGGGTACAATCTCAAATAACTTGGTTGAATTCGAAGGGGCATATCAGATTACACTATTACCTGGTGGCATGTATATGGGATATCCTTCTGATATTGCAAAAAGTGTAGCTGAATCGAAGTCATTCCATTTGGAGTTCTGCTGGCTTGGGGCACCTGGCAAGAGACAGAGACTGGTTCGAACTTATGATGCAGAGGGGTTGGCTGTGTCATCAACTTATTTTTCTGAGGTTAGAGTGTGAGTCTTTCCTACATCACTGCTTACTATTTCATTCCCTCTGTTGAAATTAGAATCCTTCTCTCGGCAAACGTTCCTTGTAGTGAAGTTAGTATTTTAATGTAAAATAAATGAAAGGAAGAAAGAGCTCCATTGTTGTAATGGATTAGATGGCGAATATTTTTCTAAATTATTGGCCCATCCTTGGCAAGACTGAACTAGCTTGTGTGTCTGAAATGGGTACCTCAGTGGGAGAATGAGATAAACTGTGAAGCCCCAGGAAGCAGAAAAGGCAAGCAGTAAAATCATATGGAAGGCAGCCCTAAAATGACTGCTTTGGATATCTAACAGCAAGAGCACATAAATTTTATGCCCCAGGCAAGCAAGGAAACCAAAATAAACAGCTGAGTGTAAATAATCAAAGATATCTCTCTGGAACTTTACCCCATCCCTGTTTTTCAATACAATTGAAAGGAAAGTCATCAGAACCAATTCTGGATGGTTCGCTTTAAAATGCAAATAAAATAAGCAACTGAAGCTTTTTTCCTTTTTCCTTTTTCTTTTTTCTTTTTGTTGAGAGCTGTCTACTTACCTAGTTAGTCTTGCAGGGCCTGGCATGTAGAAGAGATGAGGGTGGGAATAAAAGAGTGTTAAAATGCCAAGGGTTATCAGACAAATGAGAAAAAGAGCTTCCCAAGAAGCAACCCAAGAAGAAGCATCCTCAATAAAAGATTTATGATTCTCCAGAATGAGATAAACATTCCATCCAATCGGCACTAAAGAAACCACCAATATAAGAATCTCAGACAACACCAAGTTGTTCGGAGTTTCAGGAACTACAATCTCCATTTTTCTCAGATATCAGAGCTAGCTAATTAACAAATCAACCGGGGGAGAAGAATCCTACAAACACTTATATATAGCTAAAAAAGGCACTTCCCCCAAAAAGAAAAGAAAAAAGAAAAAAAGGGAAGAAGAAAGTTCCATGTATTTTCTTAATCAAAAATGGCAATTTCAGGATTCCATTTTCTTCAGCATCCTTACATATTTCACATGCAATGTTAAACATGTAATCAACTTTCTTAAATTGTGATAATATCACATGCATGCTATACTTTTTCTTTTATTTTTGAATTTTGCTGAGGACTACTCATTAAGATGTTCTTTTAATGAAAAAGATTACCATAAGTATTCAATTTTTACATGAGAACACCTTTTTTTAAAATTTAAAAAATTCATTTTTATTATTATATTGATATATACAGTGACTTATTTGGGAAGGGATACAAAGGGGAATTTATGACAAAGTGAATGGCAAAAGAGGAAGAGAAAAAGTAAGGTTAGGGTTGAAGGAATATATGCAGCTATAAAAGGAAAAAACGAGGAACGAGAAGAAGGTGGCGCCTTAGGCCGAGCGCTTACCTCGTGAAAGAAGGGGTGGCGTGGTATTCCACGAGAGAGGTTCTTTACAAATCGTGGCGCACGTTAGTGCGATAGGCGCATATTAACACAGTTATTTTCTGTTAGGGGATTCCAAGGCCGCTTTGCTGCTTTAGTTCTTGCAGCCAAAGCGAGGGGTATAGCCCTACATTCTTCTTTTTCTTAAATTTTAATTTTTTTTATTTTCTTACCCATAACTTTTGGGCTTTGTTTTATGGAAAATTGGGTTTTTTAATAGATAAAATAAACTCTTTTATCCTCTTTTTGATGAATTTCTTGACAATATTTGGTGCTTTTTTCCCCTTTTTGGGTTGGTTTTCCGTCCTGTGATTTGTTCTTCATTTTGCTATATTTCTCAATCTTGTTTGATGAATATTTGACTTTTTACAAGGGGAAAATAAAATAGTTGATATAAAGAAAAAGATTATGCAAAATTTTCTTCATTTTGGGAAAAAATGGAAAACATTTTTTGATGATGATTGATTCTTGATTTTCAAATATCAAAATCTTAATTATAGAATGTGAACTGCAAAAATACTAAAACAATTTTATTTTTTTAATTAAAAGGGAAATATCCATCCCTTAAATGGAATTTGAAGAGATACTTTTAGGTTAGAAAAATTGGTGGATTAGATTTTGATTAAGAAGAAACATTACTTGCAAATTGCTTTAACAAAATTAATTTCTTTTTATTGAAAAAGAAGACGGAAAATCAGACCCTGGGGAACTTGGAACTTTGAAGTGATTTTTAGGTGTAAAACAAAAGTAGTAGCATGAAATTGGACCAAGCAGAAGTATTAGGTAGAGTTGTTGGAAGAGTTGTTGGTGCTAAAAAACTGAAAAAATGTATTGAAACAAAAAATGGGGAAGCATTACAGATTTGTATGGTCAAGACTTCTTCCATTCCACTGAATTTCTTTTTTGGGTACATTTGGTTTGACTTTTGAGCTCACAGTGTAAAAACAGGGCAATGAATTGAATTCCATTCCAAATCAATGTTTGCTTCCCTCAAAGCCTGTACAAAATAATTTTGCCTGTTCTCTCCATTTTCAGCCATGCCAAGGATTTTCCCCCAGTCCCAGAAGGAAGAATACCCTTTGTGCATCATTTCTCTGTCAAAAAATATGGAACCAAAAATTTCATCAGTTGCCCTGGTGATATTAGTTTAGCCATAACATTTCTAAACAGAACAGTTCGAGTTTCCCTGGTGATTTACCTCACTGAAACCTCGGTCTTCGAGCCATTTGCCGGATGTGATTTTCATTCCTTTGCAGGAGGTCATCAACTTTATATGATTCTGTAACTAATGGTCCTGAATAATCAATCTTTACCTGATGGACAAGATAAATTGTAAGACAGAAGGTTCCATGATTGGGAAAACATGAAATTGCATAGGCTGCCTGTAATCTTACCATATCGCTGTGTACAGCAGTTTCTTCTTCCTGATGGGATGCCATGGAGTAATCATTGGATTGGTATACATCATTTGTACCTAAATAATCTGACCTATCAAACTTGTTTTGTACCTGCTGGTGATCATTAGTTGCATCGAACGATCCAAGCCTATTCAATCCCTTTCGATGCTGCGTCTGCTCCCTAGAATCTGTATAATCTCCTTCTGCAACATCTTGGTTCTCTTGTTTTGTTAGGTTAAAGGTATTAGTATTTGAAAAGGCTAAGTTGGATGAATCTGCATCGCTAAGTTGACTCTTTGAAGAAGGTTGGTTGTATGATAGGGTAGATGAAGTATCTTTTCGCCTCTTTGCCCAGGAAAAGCTGCTTGGTCCTGTCATTGGTGGTGGAGCTGTGAAAATGTCACCTTGGGATAGAGTTGTTACCTGAGAAGTCTCCGATCTGGTATCGTAGAATGATGAATTCAGCGACCCTCTATGAGCAGTGGCTTCTCTTCCCTTCTGATTGTTTGCTGTCAAACCATTGTTCTTGCTGAAAAACTCAGTATTGTCCTGCATATATCAGATAAAAGCTATCAGCTGTTTCTGCTAACACCATGTGCACACAAATACATTCTGGGAGAGAGGGAGACACCTCTTTTAATGCTTGTTTACTGAAGTTGTTATGTTCTTGCAAAGCTTTACGAGATCTTCTTGTTTTTCTTGATAGTCCAACATCTCGGATTCTTGATCCGCTCTTCTTCCTGAAATGATAATGAACAAGACAAAGATACATAATTAAAGGGAGTCTTACTAATGAAATACCCAAGCATCATGCTTTCATCAATGGTTGTATAAGATTTGCCTCTAGGATTTCTTTTGCCAACAGTAAAAAGAACAAAATTGTTGCCTTGAGACTGAATAAATGGATAAATCATTATAGATAAGGCTTTAGTTAGACTAATACAGCATAGGAGCTTGATGGGCATTAACAGCTGCATCATAGGCCTGTGAATGGACAATTAACTCATAATTACCTACCTATAAACTGAATCATGGTTCATGATGATATTTAGTCATTATAAGCATGCACTGATTCCAACTGAGACTTAACTTCAAAGAAAGGAGTGAGAATTTCACCTTCGCACTTCATCACGTTGTTTTGCATCAATCTCCTTATTAGGTGAATACTTTGGCAAGCTTGATGGACTACAGGCAAAGGGTTTTGTGTGGAAATACTGAAAGAGGGGCGATCAATAAACATGGAATCAGAAAAGTAAGCTCATAACTTTTGAACAGTGACAGAATGAGAATCATGTCATAATGTGAGAATTTAGTGTCGTACTTCGGAAACTATTTACAAAAAATATGTTTATAAGCTTGAGGAACCTAAGAAATTGCAGCATCCTGAACTGAAGAGCAATCATGTTGGTGGCATTACCTCGGACATCAGTGCTGAAGAGGCAGTCCCACGTTTGTGTGGTTCTACCGAAAGAAGAGCTTCTAACAAATCCAATCCAGTTGCAGGAATATCTTTACATCTTTCACGAAGAGAACTTTCATATGGATGCTGAGGTTTAAACATGGTTGAATGAGGAAGCTTAATCTTTTTCCAATAATCATCAGGAGGAGAACCGCAAAGCTTAAAGATTTTATGGAGTTGCTCAACCTGCCAATTGAGGGCGCAAAAGGAAAAAACACCATCAACTTAAGCTGTAGGCAATCCTTCATCACATTCACAGTTTGCCTTGTAACATGATGTGGAATAATTCTGATAATATTAGAAATTACTAATGCAAAAGAGAAGGCAATCACCTCAGTTCTCCCTTTAAGAATAGGCTTTCCCATAAGAAGTTCTGCAAAAACACAGCCTACACTCCATAGATCCACTGAGACTTCGTAACTTGTTGATCCCATCAGAAGTTCAGGAGGGCGATACCATAGAGTCACTACTCGACTAGTTAACTGTTGTCTGTTCCTTGAAGTCAGGACGTTTGCCAATCCAAAATCCCCCAATTTCAGAATTCCTTGATTGTTTACCAAAATGTTTGCTGCTTTAATATCTCGATGCATTATTCCTCGCAAATGGCAATGCTCAAGTCCCAATAATAGCTGCTTCATATAGCACTTTACCTACATACACAAAGATGCACCTAAACTGAACTTCTCAAACATTGAAAAATTGGAAACAAGATTACCATGAGCACTAATTAGTAACATTCTGCAAAGACAATGAAATGTTTAAGCTTGAGCTTTAACTACAAGCAAAATCTACGGTACTTGATGTCAGGATCACAAACCAAACCTGTCCCTCAGTGAACTTGATATTAGGAGAAGACGATAGTCCAGCAAGATCATGTTCCATGTACTCAAATACAAGGTATATAGTACTTGAAAACCGAGATGTGATAACCCCTTCCAATTTCATGATATTTGGATGATCAAGCCTGCGAAGAATTGTTATTTCTCGTGCCATAAACCTGATGCTTTCCGGTTGGAAGTTGTCGAACCGAACCTTCTTCAAAGCAACCATCCTCCCAGTTTCAACTTCGCGTGCTTGGAATACGCTACTGTATGTGCCTTGTCCAATCTACATGAATATTATGGATAGAAAAGAATTCTTGTCAAAATCAGGATTGAGGGCAATGACCAAAATTTATGACCACTGAACCACCTATTGTAGAAAGATAAGAAATGAAAACACAAATCACCATCCCAAAAAACAAATGATACAATGAGCATAATTGACTTCATTTTTTGACACTGGCGGATATTCAGCCTGGTTTCACATAAAAAATGTATCCATTGTTGCTCCAAACTATAACCTAATATATTTTACTAGTCAGCTCACTTAGCACATTAGTCCATTATTCCTGATATTCTAAAACCTGAATTTTGAGCCAATAGAAGATAAAGCCTAAGCTTAAGTCTATATTTTCCCTTCGAGGATGGCATTTAAACTATCAGTTCAAGAAGCCAAAGGCAAAGGTGAAGGAGAAATATAACCCAAAAAGCAAAGGTCACCTAGCTTCACCGTAGTTATCATTCTCAGCTTCAAAAGAATAATTCTATCAAGGCAACCAACAGATTCCGGAAAGAAAAGAAAATGTACAATGGAAACGACGGATGCTCAGCAAACAAAATGAGAGCAGTTGACAATTGAAAGTACCAACTTCAAATCAGATAATGCAACTTGATTTGAGATTATAGTAAAGAAGATTATACTTCTCAAGGCATTTTGATGGGGAAGACATATATAGATTTTAAAAGCTTTGGCTACCTTGTCTAGTTTCTCAAAAGCATCAGCCTGCATAGGCACCCAACCATGCACAGCTTCACCAGCAGCTGAGCTGAGCCAAGCAGGCCACCCGGCTGCAACCTGTTCAGCCTCCACAAACCTGTGCGAAAAGCCTAATTTGAGGCTAAAAGAGCCACTCTTCCTACCAGAATTGCCCCTCTTTGATTTCCTCAACTCGCGGCCACTGTTTCGATGCTTATGGTTAAAAGCTTTCCCATTATCATCCAATTTCTCATCATGTCTATCAATCTCAAACTTCCCAGATTGTGGTTTTGATGATGAAGAAGCAAATATCAAACCATTGCTATTGTTGTGAGCCCCTGAAACAGGGGAGGCTGCCACAACAGAGCCCCCTTGTTTGGAGGTAATGCAACCCATTTAGCTCGAAACCAAGATTGACCCAGATCAAAAACATACGTCTGGGTCAAACATGGATAATCATCCCCTCATTTAGACCAAAAGGGTACGCATTTTTATCTGGGAAACAAGAGAAGAACAAAGAGAAAAAAAAAAAAAAAAAAGAGAAACGGGGCAAAAACTGGGTTCCTCGAAGAAGGAAAACAGAGGAGAAACAGGGGAAAGCAAAAAAACAGAGTTTTGTTCTTTTCTTTTTTTTCCTTTGGTCTGTCTGTCTTGGTCTTAGTTTGCGAGATCTGCGGAGGGAACAGAAGCGCACCAAAGGAAGAGAAAGAAAGAGAGATTCGAGGGTCCATAATGGCACATCTTTTGTTGTTAGATTGGAGGTTTCTTGTTTTTGCAAAAGCCTGAAACGTGACCGTTGAGAAGGTTCTTCTTTGTTTTCTGTTACTCTATGTACTCATTTTTTCTGTTAAGAAATGATCATATCAACTCGAATTTATTGAAATTATCACAAAATTAAGAAATGGTATAAAATTTAATCACTAATTTAAATAAATTTAGTCCCAAATAAAAATATCCAAAATTTTTCAAAGCAAGTTTCATAATTAATGATATTTATTAGGGTAAGATTTATTTTAAATATATAGTCATAATTATACCACATCTTGATTCCGTAATAACTTTTACAGAATCAAGTTTGTATGATCATCACTCGTTT